>OU342746.1:401369274-401969274 GCA_910589775.1 Avena eriantha | reverse complement strand
AGAGATGGTGGCCGGAAGGAGAGCCTTCCTCTATTATGTATGTAGCATCCAAGGTAAGTTTTACAAGCTACAAATGGTGAAAGAGTGGAGGAATTGAGGTGGTAAGGAGGAGGGGGGCGAGATCCAAAGAGGAAGAAGGAGGGGAAAGTGAAGTGGGAGATGGTGGATCTAGGCAATGTGCAAAAGGTTATCTGCTAAAATGTAGCAGGCAGGACGCACATCCGTGGCGCACATGGCGTGGTGCGCCACAGGCATAAAGAACAGCCGTGGCGCACATGCCACCCGTGCGCCACAGACTTGTTCTCCCAGTTGCACAACAGTGTGGCCCGATTTTTCCTGTAGCGCATGGTGCCCAACTGCGCACAACTGTCGGTCACGCTTAAAGCGCACTAAGCTTAGGTGCGCTACAGCTATGTGGTATACGGCCGACGGTGCATTGGCCCACACACATCCGTGGCGCACCGTGCACATGTGCGCCACATTTACTGTAGTTACCCGTAGGGCACCTTTAGGCAGTGTGCCACGCCTATTTTACCCGTGGGGCACCACTAGCACGTGCGCCACGGATGTGCGTATTACCTATAGCCGTTTTCCTAGTAGTGGACATACAAAACACCCAGAAATCGTCGAAACCTCACCTCCAGAAGGCATCTAGAAGGGGAACTCATCCGCCAGGGATCCATCTTCAACCTGCGCAGATCCGGGAGACTAAGGCATCGATCGTCATCATCCACCGCTCCATCACCACCATCTTCATCCATCCCATCTACATCTTGTCTAGATCTTATTATAATTCCCGCACTCATTGTGGATTTATACAAGTAGTATTCATCTATGATTGTTTCCGTTACCATTGCTATGATGTTGATTGCCTCCATGTCTGAGTAGGTCTCTAGTTCTTGGGGAGATGGAGAAACCCTAGCATATGATTGAGATGAGATAGAGATTATTATGTTATACATCATTATATGTATGTGTTAATTGTCTTCATCTTGATGTTGGGAGTTGTGCACCTCCTTAATATTTTCCTCTTATGGGGACTTGATGAAGGGGATTACTTGTTGGTAAACGGAGGGATGATAACACTTGATGTGACTATAAAGCTGTTGTCATTCTTTACGTACTAACTTGGGGGAATCAAGGAGAACTCATAAAGCCATGTCTATGCCATGGGAGAAATCTCTTAATAGCACAGTAATTCGATTGATGTCGATTGCTGTCTGCTGTGGTTATGAGGATGATATGTATAGCGGTTGTTAGCTATTCGTCCATATATGGAGCTTCTCCCACATACATACATATTACGAGAATATTCGTTATAATAATCTTGATTACTTAGTCTAAATTGCTAGCAGTGTATCCACTATTCCCCGAGAACACCTTTTCCCCTATTGTAGTTCCAAAGTTCTATTACACACGCGATTCTTACTTTCTACATTAAGTTTTACTTTACTTTAAATTACCTTGTTCAACCAAAAACCCAAAAACAACTCTACTTTTCTTGCATCTTAAAGTTATTTCTTAAAGTATTTCATTTAGTTGTAGTTAAAAGCATTTTAGTCTTTCGCCTACTGCTCCCTGTGGGATCGATATCATTATTTCAAAACTAGCTACAAACGATCTGTGTACTTGCAGTGATCAAGCTATTTTCTGGCGCTGTTGTCGGGGATCTTAGCGCTATAAGTCACTTTACTTTTAGTTATTTACTTTCTTTGTACTAATTTTTACTTGAGTTGCAGGACAGCAACAATGGACAACACTCAGCATTTAATCCATCTTGAGGCAGTAAGGAAAATGGGTTCACCCATGGACGCTTTTATAGCTATCAATAAAAGCATAAATTCAGATGGAATCGAGATCCACCCTTTATTATTTGAATTATTGCATTCTAAGAAATTTGCAGGAACCAATGAAGAAAGTCCATATGAACACTTACAATTCTTTGAAGATGTTCTCAGTTCCTTTATTTTCGACGACTGTAATCTTGATATGGTTAAAACCCAGTTGTTTAGATAAACTCTCTCTAATAATGTTTGCGACTAGTACAGATCTTTTTGTGTAGAAGCACCGAGGACTTGGGAGGAATTGAAAACTAAATTCCTATCAAAATATTATTCTGAAAGCAAAGCTCACAAGATGATAGGTATTATTATCAGTTTCAAAAATAATCCTAGTGAGGGCTTATATGATGGATATCTAAGGTACAAAAGCTACCTAGATAATTGCCCTCATCATCGTTTACCTAATTGGTCAATCACCCATACTTTTTATGGAGGGCTAAATATTCAAAGTAGGATGAATCTAGACACTGCTTCTAATGGCAGTTTTCTATGTTATACCTATGATGAAGTTTGGAATCTAATAATACAAATGAGAGAAGGAACAGAAAATCTTAAAGATAAGGAAAACATTACAAATAATGTTTCTGAATATGTTTGCATTAACGACTTCCTTTGTAGATGAAAAGGCAGATGCAATGATTAAAACCCTCGGTATTGATTCTTACTCAGTAAAGAAAATTATTGAGAAGTATGCAGGGCATTTGCAGGTACCTACAGAATGGGAACCCCGTAAACCCCTAGAAGAAAAGAAGCGTGCAAGAGCGATGATGGAAGAGTTCTCCTCGATACATATTCAAGGGATCGTCGAAAAAAGGCAAAAAGAGGAAGAACAGATGAAGAAGTGATCAAAGAAACCAGAAAGGAATTCTGAAACTACCAATATAAATAATGTTATATTAAAGGATCTTATGGCAGCACGAATAGTGGACGATGAAGTGGTTATGCTAGACCTTGAAACCTCAGAATTAATCAAAGGTAAGGTTCGAGGTCATGAAACTTCTAAACCAATTACCCCTATATATTATGGAGAAACTTTCTTATATGGAATTTGTGAGCCAATTTCCACTATAAATATTATGCCTTCATCACTTTATGAGGAACTCCGCTACAATTTAAATAATACAGATGTGGAACCGGTAGACACTATTGATACATTGCAAATGTATCTATAATTTTTGATGTTCCATGCTTGGTTTTATCCACTTTCTTGTGTTTTGTCCACACTTTGGAGTACTTTTCATATGATTTCTTGGACTAACCTATTAACAAGAGCCACAGTGCCAGTTGCCTGTTTTCTACTGTTTTTGGTTCCAGGAAAGTCAGAAAATCAATATTCTCGGAATTGGACGGGACAAAAGCCAAAGTTCCTATTTTACCGGAAGACTCATGGAGCCAGAAGCAGAGATGGAGGAGGGCCAGGGCCTGGCCACACCATATGGTGGCGCGGGCTAGCCCTAGCCGCGCCACCAGGTGGTGTGGGCCCCCTGGCACTCCCCGACCTTGCCTCTTCGCCTATAAGAAGCCTCCCGATGCATAAACCCTAGGTCGTCAATTAGAAATCCACGAAAAGTTCCGCTACGCCGCCGCCACCGAAGGGGAGATTCGGGGGACAGAAAGTCTCTATTCGGGCACCCTGCCGGGACGGGGAAGTGCCCCCGGAGCCATCTCCATCGAACTCCACCACCATCTCCATCACCATTGCTGATTCCCATGATGAGGAGGGAGTAGTTCTCTCTCGAGGCTAAAGGTTCTACCGGTAGCTATGTGTTCATCTCTCTCTATGCATGATCATATTGTGATCATGAGCTTGTAATCTATAGATCTACCTTGCTACTCAAGTGCTTTAATGAATCTTTGCTCTCCCCATGTGTGTGAAAGTGACAGCGTGCTCACCATGGTGGCACTTAGGCTAGAGATTACAAATACTTGTTATGAGTTATATTTGGAGTTGGATGTCTTTATGAAATTGTGGTGTTTGTTGGACTCATCTAGTACTCAAGGTGACAGTGTGGGGTTTTCTAGATGGGAAAGGCTTACTTTGAGGTGTGCTGTTATAGCCCTACCATCGATTAGAGTGTCCAACCAGAGAGTAGTTCAGCGTAGTATCATAAAGAAGAATATATTTATGAGAGAGTGTTCACTAGTGAAAGTATGATCCCTAGGCCTTGTTTCTAAGCATTGATACACCGTTTGCATTTAGATCTGTTACATGTTTGCTTGCTTCCATCTTTATTTCAGTTTGCATTTAGTCTTTTCCACGCCATCAAGCTATTTTCTATCACCGTTACCACTTATAAATATACATACCACTTATATTTCACTATCTCTTCGCCGAACTAGTGCACCTATACACCTGACAAGTGTATTGGGTGTGTTGGGGACACAAGAGACTTCTTGTATCTTGATTGCAGGATTGCTTGAGAGGGGATACCTTCGACCACTTCCTCCCTGAGTTCGATAAACCTTGGTTAATCCACTTAAGGGAAAACTTGTTGCTGTTCTACAAACCTCTGCACTTGGAGGCCCAACAACTGTCTACAAGAATAGAAGTGCGTAGACATCAAACTATTTTCTGGCGCCGTTGCCGGGGAGGAAAGGTAAAAGGTATTCACACCGGAGAATTAAAGAAGAAGAATCTCCCACGGCAAACGCCTATTTTCTGGTGTGAGTACTCAAAGTTATTTCCTTTAGATTCTGCAATTTTGTCTTTTTGTTTCTTGTTTTCACTAGTTAGTCTTAATGGAAAACAACAACAAAATTAGAGAGCTTTATAGTATTTATCTTGAGTTGGGACATGAAGTGTTTGAAGAGAAAATTAAAAAACCTATGGAACTTTATTTGCATGCTAATAGCAATGTTGTTAGTATGAATTCTTTGGACACTATTATTGCTAATGCTATGGAAAAGTCTAAGCTTGGGGAAGCTAGTTTTGATGAGCATGATATTTTTAGTCCCCCAAGCATGCAGGAGAAAGTTTACTTTGATGATACTATGCCTCCAATCTATGATGATTACACTGATAAATATGATATTTTCAGTCCACCTACTATTGAGGAGAAAATTAGTTATGACTACAATATGCCTCCTATATTTGATGATTATGGTGATGAGAATAATAATTATAGCTATTTTGTTGAATTTGCTCCCACTACAATTACTAAGAATGACTATGTTTATGTGGGGAGTATTAATTATTTTATGCATGTGGCTCATGATAAGAATGTTTCTTGTGATAGTTATATTGTTACTTTTATTCATGATGCTACTGAAAGTTATTATGAGAGAGGAAAACATGGTTTTATGTATCTCAACAATATTAAGTTTCCCCTCTTTATGTTGAAAATTTTGAAGTTGCACTTGTTTTGCTTTCCTACGCTTATTGCTTTGTGCTTTCATGACTTGTTTCTTTAAAAGATTCCTATGCATAGGAAGTGGATTAGACTTAAATGTGTTTTGAATTTGCTTCTTGATGCTCTCTTTTACTTCAATTCATATTTCCTATGTGAGCATCTTCTCAAACTATCATGCCTAACTTAAAGGCATTAAAGAAAAGTACTTATTGGGAGATAACCCAAAAGTTTTAGATGAGTCTTGGAAGTTATTACCTCTGTAATAACCATTCCTTATCCTTTTTATTTGCTTTTTGTGCCAAGAGTAACCTCTAATAAGAGAGAAGTAATGATTGGAAAAGTTGCTATCCCGAAACAGATTTCTGTGCTTCACCGTAAATATTTGTGAGAGAGCTCTGTATGTCGGATTGAGCTGTAGTTTTTTGTGCTTCTGCCCCAGGTTGTTATCTAACTTTCATTAGTTCAACACGTTTTGATTTGAGCAACAGAAGGTCTTCGAACAAATTCGTCTTTACCTGCTGGTCTGTTTTGACAGATTTTTGCCATTATTTGCATTTGCTATTGTTGGTTTCTTTTTGAGTTCTTTTTGGGAATTGAGATTTTTGAGGGAAGTGCTACAGTAGCTAGTGTTTTAATGGGAGTTTATTTGGTGTTATAACTGAACCTTAAGACTTATTATCTTGAGTGCACTAATGTTGCTAATAAAGATTGTGTGAAGTTTTGTATGAAGGGAAAAAATTCAGGTGTATGGAAGGAACGAGTAATGAGATGAAGAATAGACTAAAGCTCAAGCTTGGGGATGCCACGCGTGTCACCCCAAGAAATATCCAAGAAGTACAAGCGTCAAAGCTTGGGGATGCCCAAGGCATCCCCCTTCTTCATCAATAAAAATTCCAGGTTTCTTCCAAAAGCTTCATTTTTATTGTTTCATGCACAGTTGTGTTGTTCTTGGAGCGTCTTCTTTTTCGTTTTCGTTTTGGTTTTTTGTTTGCTTTTGTTTGCTTACTTTTCTGAATAAATTGGTTGGACCCCCTCTTTCATACTTTGGTTTGCAAATAGTTTGGTTTGGTTTGGAAAAGAGTAGGAAAAGTTCATACTTTTGTGGTAAAAAGAGATTGTTTTTGACTGTGGCCTATGCTTTGCCATGCCATGCTTGATATTGTTTTGGATTTATGCTTACTATTCTTTTCTGTAGCATGACTTGTTATAAACGATTGAGATTGCTTAATGTGCCTTCGATGAATCATGCGTTGTTTTAGCATATTAAAGCATAGTATAGTGGTATTCTCCTTTGATGCTTTATTTGGGTTGACTTGGCGCATGCTCACACCATGTTATGACTATATCCAGTCACCATAGCCTTTATGATCCTTTAGTTTTCAACTTGTAGTATCACTTTATGCTTTGATCAATGATGTTTTGTCGCTCTGCATGATTATGGCCATTATTGCTCTCTTAGTTTGTCGCTCCTAGTATTTTGCTAGCCTCCACAACAAAGTATGAGTTCCACTCATGCATCCAACTCCCTAAACCAAGTTATTCCAAAGAGTCCACCATACCTACCTACTAGCTTATGCTATTCCAAGTACATTCATGCTTTTCTTTACCTTCCAAATTAAACTTGTTATGAGAAAACTAGTGATTAAAGCTCTCACAAACTTGATGGCACACTTTACTTTTTGCACTTAATAAACTTGAACCATTGTGTCTTCTATGTTGTATATGCTTGCACTTATTTGTTGGGAATTAGCAGAACCATGCTTTCATGGGGAACGCTTTCAATATTGCACTTGGTACTTGTACCTAGTTGATATCATGCTCTTTTGTATATGGATGTCGTTGGAGTGAAATGAAAGGGGAGCTTGTAAGTCCATGGAGTTATGTATATGTGTTAGAGAAACGCATGGGCCGCTAGTCTAATCCATGCTGACATGGTGGAAAACTGCAGCATAACCATAATGAGCTGTCTACGAAGCATTCTTCTTATAAAAAAAGAGTCCTATATTGAGAAAAAAGAGAAAAAGAAAAAAAAAGATACTATGAAAAGATGAAAGAGAGAAAAAAGCACCATATTCCCATGGTAAATAAGAAGAATGCTGAGATGCTCGTTGTCTGCTTGCCTTGTCATTTTGATATGGGGATTCTTCCGTATCATCGGGTAAGGGGTACCCCGTTGGCGGTTCTCAATGATACACATGTACTTACGATGACAAGAACTTACCGGTGAATAAACTTGAGTAGCATGTAGAGCAGCCCTCGTATACAAGGGACATGAGATTTCTGACTTATACTTCGTCAAGCATGTACACCATAGTTTGTTCACTTTAACCTTAATCACTTCAAGATGCTTATGATAGGGGCAATGATAGTTTAAAGCTACAAGTACCATAATTTTTGGAAGCTCTTTATGAGACTTGAATCCCTACATCCTTTTACAAAGGCTTTTCTTCCACCATTATATTGAGTCTCCACCTTCTACCTTTATGCACCTACTTTGAAAGCATAGTGGTCATTCTTAGTTCTATGTGCATTGTCCCAAGACTAGTTGATTGATGCATACTTTGGTATTGCTTGATTTAAACTATTGTATCTAGTCACTCTTATGAACTTTGAAGGTGTCCTATGCATTTATATTTGCTACTCTATGAGGGACAAGCTGAATACTATTATGCTATGTTTTCTTTATGTGAAACAAACAAACGTCTTGCAAAGCATTGTTTACCTATGTGTTCATCTCTCTCTCTCTATGCATGATCATATTGTGATCATGAGCTTGTAATCTATAGATCTACCTTGCTACTCAAGTGCTTTAATGAATCTTTGCTCTCCCCATGTGTGTGAAAGTGACAGCGTGCTCACCATGGTGGCACTTAGGCTAGAGATTACAAATACTTGTTATGAGTTATATTTGGAGTTGGATGTCTTTATGAAATTATGGTGTTTGTTGGACTCATCTAGTACTCAAGGTGACAGTGTGGGGTTTTCTAGATGGGAAAGGCTTACTTTGAGGTGTGCTGTTATAGCCCTACCATCGATTAGAGTGTCCAACCGGAGAGTAGTTCAGCGTAGTATCATAAAGAAGGATATATATTTATGAGAGAGTGTTCACTAGTGAAAGTATGATCCCTAGGCCTTGTTTCTAAGCACTGATACACCATTTTCATTTAGATCTGTTACATGTTTGCTTGCTTCCATCTTTATTTCAGTTTGCATTTAGTCTTTTCCACGCCATCAAGCTATTTTCTATCACCGTTACCACTTATAAATATCCATACCACTTGTATCTCACTATCTCTTCGCCGAACTAGTGCACCTATACACCTGACAAGTGTATTGGGTGTGTTGGGGACACAAGAGACTTCTTGTATCTTGATTGCAGGATTGCTTGAGAGGGGATACCTTTGACCACTTCCTCCCTGAGTTCGATAAACCTTGGGTAATCCACTTAAGGGAAAACTTGCTGCTGTTCTACAAACCTCTGCACTTGGAGGCCCAACAACTTTCTACAAGAATAGAAGTGCGGCGACATCAACTATCATTAAATTGTCTATTAGAACCAGTATAAAATCGGAAGGAGTAATCAGAAATATCTATGTATTTATTGGGTCACTCATGTAACCCCTTGATTTTCATATTGTTGATATGCCTCGAGATTCTTTTTGTCCTATTCTTTTAGGCAGGCCTTTTATTTCCATCACCAAAGCTCGAGTTGATAATAAGGAGACTACTTCACCGATGTTTGGAGAATAGGAAATGACATTCCACTTCGCCAAACTAAAGAAGAGGCCATATGAAGTGGAGGATATCAAGGAAGAGAAGACGATTGTCGAGCTGGCGGCAATTCATTTCCGCACTCCACAAGATGAATTAGAGAGGAGCCTGATTAATTGGAAGGAAGCACCAAATGATGAGGAGAAAGAAGACATAGATGATTACCTTGATTCATTTCCGGAAGCACAAAATCCACATGACTATGAAGAACTGGTAAGAAAAGGAGATGAAGAGCCTCCACCAATAGAATTGAAAAGACTTCCAAACAATATGAGGTATGAGTTTTTAGATAATGAAAATAAATTTCCTGTTATTATTAGCAACAATCTATCGGAAAATGAAACAAATAAACTCATTTCAGTTTTGGTTAAGCATCGTGAAGCCTTTGGATATACATTGAGTGATATTAAAGGAATAGATCCATCTATCCTAACACATAAGATTACCATGCTTGATGATGCTGAAACTGTAGTAGATACACAAAGAAGGCTTAATCTGAAAATGAAGGAAGTAGTAAGAAAAGAGGTTATACGCTAACTAGATGCTGGCATAATATATCCTATTTTTGACAGTAAGTGGGTTATCCCAGCTCATTGCATACCAAGACAAGGTGGTCTTGATGCTCCTATGAATGAGGATGGTGAGCTAGTTCCTACAAGGCCCATTGTAGGATATCGTATGTGCATTCATTTTAGGAAGCTAAACCGTGAGACATAGAAAAAACATAAACCTATACCATTCATGGATAAATTTTTAGAAAGACTTAGTAATAATTCTTATTTTTGTTTTCTTGATGGTTATTCTGGATATTCTCAAATTTCTATACAATTGGAATATCAAGAGAAAACAACTTTCACTTGTCCTTATGGCACATATGCTTATAGATTAATTCTGTTTGGCTTATTTAATGCAGTAGCAACTTTTCAGAAATGTGTTGTAAAGATTTTTGATGATTTTGTTGAGAAGACTATGGAAGTTCTAACAAATGATTTTGTTGTTTGTGGAACAACTTTTGATATTTGCCTCTACAATCAAACTTGGTTTTGAATTGGGAACAATGTCGTTTCATGGAAAGAGAAGGTAAAGTTTTCGGGCATAAAGTTTCGGAGAAGGGAATAGAAATATATAAAACTAATATAAATGCTATAGGAAATCTTCTAATACCTCAGGACATTTAAACCTAAAAATGTTTCTAGGACATGCAGGTTTTTATAAGCGGTTTATAAAAGATTTTGCTAAAATAGCTATGCCCCTCACGAATCTTCTTGATAAGGAAACTTCATTCTATTTAGATCATGACTGCATTGCAGCTTTTGAGAACCTTAAGAATAAACTAGTTTCAGCACCTATCATGCAATCTCCAAAATGGGATGAACCTTTTGAAATCATGTGTGATGCTAGTGATTATGCTTTAGGGGTTGTGTTGAGACAGCGTGATGGAAAGAATTTGAATGTTATTTATTACGCTAGCAAACCTCTTAATAAGATTCAGAAACATTATGCTACTATAGAAAAGAGTTTCTAGATATAATTTTTGCTTGCAACAAATTTAGATCTTACATCATCAATTCTAAGGCAATAATTCATATGGATCACCAAGCTTTGTGTCACCTCGTTGTGAAAAAGGATGCTAAGCTCAGGTTGATTAGGTGGGTTTTATTACCACAATAATAAGATTTGCGAATAGTAGATCGGAGGGGTAAAGATAATCCGGTAGCAGATCATCTCTCCAGGATGGAGGGAATAATCAATAACCCTGTACCTATTAATGAACCATTTTCGGGAGAATATTTAGCACACATTGAAATTGTTGATCCATGGTATGCAGATTATGCTAACTATCTAGCAACAAAATTTATACATCCTGGTATGTCAAGAAATCAAAGGATGAAATTCTTTAATGATCTTAAATATTACTTTTGGTATGATCCGTATCTATATCTTCATGGACTCGACGGAATGATTCAAAAGTGTGTTCCTAACCATGAAATGAATGCGATATTGAAAGATTGTCATGATAGTCCGAATGGAGGGAATCATGTAGGTAAGAGAACCACTGCAAAGGTACTTCAATCCGGAATCTATTGGACCACCTTGCTCAAGGATGCACACAGGTATGTGAAATACTACGATGCTTGCCAAAGAAGAGGTAATATAGGCAGGAGACAAGAAATGGCAATGAATTATAGTCTCATAATTGAACCCTTTGATGTATGGGGAATGGATTACATGGGACCATTTGTAGAGTCGAATGGTTATACTCATATTCTTGTTGATGTTTACTATGTTACTAAATGGGTTGAAGCTATTCCAACAAATCGTGCGGATGCGGCTACCTCAGTGAAGATGATCAAGGATGTCATATTCCCTGGGTTTGGAGTTCCTAGATTTTTAATTACTGACGGTGGTTCTCATTTTATGATAGGAACTTTCAGGAAAATCCTCAGCAAGTATGGAGTAACTCACCGCATTGCTTCACCATATCATACCCAAACAAGTGGTCAAGTGGAACTCTCTAATAGAGAATTGAAGACCATACTCGAGAAGACGGTGGACAAATCAAGAAAAGATTGGTCATACAAGTTAAATGACACTCTATGGGCATACCGTATTGCGTTTAAAAATCCAATGGGTATGACACCTTATAAGATGGTGTACGGTAAGGCATGCCTTTTACCTTTAGAATTGGAACACAAAGCTTTTTGGGAAATCAAGAACCTAAATTATGATCTCAAAGCAGTAGGGAGAGAATCATTTATTAGATATTCATGCTTTAGATGAGTTTAGAAGTGAAGCCTATGAGAATGCTAGGTTGTTTAAGGAAAAAGTGAAAAGATGGCATGATAGAAAAATAGAGAATAAGACTTTTAAAAGTGGAGATAAAGTGTTGCTCTATAATTCTCGTCTTAAGTTGTTTCCAGGAAAGCTCAGGTCAAAGTGGGAATGCCCATATATAGTTGAAGAAGCCTATTCGTCGGGAGTAGTGAAGCTCCAAGGAAAAACACCCTCTCTTACATGGGTGGTAAATGGACAACACTTGAAGCATTATCGAGTAAAAGAAGATATAAGTGCAGTCACCATAAAGGTAATCACCCCAGAAGAAGTGATTAAGCAAAGGTATACAAGGAATGGCAACTGCAAAAAGAACGGATTCGAGACAGAATGAGCAATACTACGGCCAAGCTATTGACAATAAAAGAGCACTTCATGGGAGGCAACCCATGCGAAATGAAGGTTTGAGTAAGTTTTTAAATTTTCAGTTAAAGTTTTATTAGAATATTGTGTTTAAATAAGAAACATTTGATGCTCTAGCAAAAAAAAAGGAAGATTGATTAAGCCAAAATTGGTCAAAAATCTAGGCTGACATTTTTCTATCAAAACTTGATATTTTGTTAAGTTTTAGATTGATAAAGAATTCTTGGAGAAGCAGAAATTTTTTGGTGGACACAGAAGGTTTAACGACCAACTATACGGCGGGAATAAAAATTCCGGCCGTATAGTTGCGGTCGTATAGTTGTTGCGACATCACCCCTTCCATCCACAAAAGGTACTGAGAGTTTAACGACCAACTATACGGTCGGAATTGAAAATTCCGTCTGTATAGCTAGGTCGTATAGATATCAACACGTTTGACAAAATAATTTCCTGAGTACTGAGAGTTTAACGACCAACTATACAACCGGGATTAAAAATTCTGCCCGTATAGTTGTGGTCGTATAGTTATCAACCCATCTCCAAAAAAATTATTCAGAGTCCAAAGAGTTTAACGACCAACTATACGGTGGGAATAAAAATTCCTGCCCGTATAGTTCCGGCCGTATAGTTAATTCCACCATAGATTTAATCTATTGTCGGTTCGAAACTATACGGTGGGAGCTATATGGGTCGTGCCCGTATAGTTGCTCGTTACGAAAGGCGGCTAGGGTTTTTGACCTCTCCTTTTAAAGTTGATCACATCTAACCTTTTTCATTAAGTTTTCATAGAGCTACAGACTCCAGCCTCGAAAAATCCTCGCCATCCCTATACAAGACCCTCGAACAACATCCGTGCAGCGAAGCTGAAAGGGCATAATGACAATCCCTACGGACTAATGTGCAAATTGAGTTTCACTTGTAGGTTTGTCCATTGGCATCGCTTGGACCATGTGTTGATTTCAAGGAATAAGAAGCATCGTCCAAGGGCTTTGTGCCTATTGGAATCAAGTAGTAGTAGTAGAAGAAGAAGATCAAGTATGCCTTGAAGAAGAAGAAGATGGAGTTCCTCATGGCTTTCTTCAAGACATCATCATCAAGATTTGATGTGCAAGCTCACGGTGCGCCATCTCTAGAAGATATCATGCTTGGAGCTTGCCATCCTCGGCGTTCATGGAGTGATGAAGACAAGGTCAAAGAAGTGGTTTTCCCATGGAGTATGGGGGAACCATTCGCAA
Organism: Avena eriantha; assembly: GCA_910589775.1. Lineage (NCBI taxonomy): Eukaryota > Viridiplantae > Streptophyta > Magnoliopsida > Poales > Poaceae > Avena > Avena eriantha. Next base: position 401,955,882 of record OU342746.1, on the reverse strand, counting down.
GTCTTCATCAAGCAAGAGCAATCAAGAAAGGTGTTCCATCTTGAAGGTGACAAGATCGTCTACATCAAGCTCAAGTGGGATGCTCAAGGCAAAGGTATGATCTTGATAGGGTTTCTACTTTACCGGTCTCGTGTAGTGTTGGGAGACCGGGTTTAGGATAGATAGCCGTACTATCAAGAGGGGCTCTCGAGTGGGTGACTCGTTCGTATCTTTCGGAGAGAGCTCAAACCTTTGCATACATAGCATCATCTTTCTTGGTTGTTGTTTGGTTCTTGTCCATGTGAGGATCTAGAGCTAGTGGTTATCTTCATAACATGCTCTAGTTCATCAAAAACGGATTTCCCTTGCATATCTCATTGCGTTTTTCATCTTGCGGGTTTTCCTCTCCACACCTTGGGAGGTATCTCACATATATATTCATGGATTCTACACGTCGTTATCTTTCCAACAAAATTGGTTTCATTTCGTTTGGAGTTCGGATGCAAAAGTTATGGCATTTCTGGTTCTGAAGTTTCTCTGACCGGAAGTACCGGCCAGACGCCGGAGGTACTGCTCGGGCAGAAATGCCGCCGGTAGTACCTAGTGTTAATACCGGCCCAACTTCCGGTGAACCCATTTTTGGTTCAGTATGCTCTCTGCATGGTCTGCGCTATTTGACGGAACTTCGGTCGGAATCTTGGGCGGTTGTACCGGCCCAGGCGGTAGTACTGGTGACCCACCGGTAGTACCGGCTGACCTCGTTTTTGTGTTCGTTTGCACCGTGTTTTTGGACCGTTGGTTGAGTGCCACCGGTAGTACCGGCCACCCACCGGTACTACCGGCCGTGCGCGATTCTGTGGGTAATGGGCAGATCGGGGAGCCCTTTAAAAGGAGCTCCCCTTTCCCCTTCGGCCCTAACTCGAGTTCTTCTTGGTTTTTGGCTTTCTCTCTCCTCCATTGTTGACCTTAAAGAGCTTGCCCTCTCCCCTTCTCCCTCCTATGATTCTTGCATATTTTTGAGGGATTTGAGAGAGGAGATCTAGATCTACAAGCCCCACCAAGCAAAATCCCTTCTTTGTGAAGGAATCCTTGGGATCTAGATCTTGGAGAGTTTTGTGTTCTCCTCGTGTGTTCTTCCTCCCTTATTCCCCCAATAGCTTTTGTAGCTTTGGTGGAATTTGAGAGAGAAGGACTTGCCTCTTGCATTTGGTGCATAGGTTTGAGTTCTCCTCGGAGATTCGGCGAGTTTAAGCCCTTGGGCTTGTTTCTCTTGGGTTCTTGGAACCCTAGACGGTTGTGTGGAGTTGTGGTGTGTTCTTGGGGCTCCAATTGAGTTGTGGAGGTTCCTCAATCTTGTTGACCTTTTGTGGTCTTGTTGCCTTTTGTGGCCTTGTTGCCTTTTGTGGCTTTGTAGCCTTTGTGGCATTGTTGTTGGGAGCCTCCAATTGAGTTGTGGAGATTGCCCCAACCTTGTACGGGTTCGGTGACCGCCCTCAAGTGTCCCATAGTGGAACGTGAGTAGGCCTTTGTGGCGAGCTCACGGGAGAATAGGGTGAGCCTTTTGTGGCGTCGGTGAGTTGCGTGGCTTCGTATCCTTGGTGAGGCCTTGTGTGGCGTTCGGTGAGCATTGAGCCACCACACCTCGAGGTGAGCCATTTATGGCGTTCGAAGTTCATTGCGCCCCCGCACCTCTCCAACAGAGACGTAGCTTCTTGGAAGTGAACTTCGGGAAACAAATCATCATCTCCGTGTCCATCGGTTATCTCTCAACCGAGCCCTTTACTTATGCAATTTACATTGTGATAGCCTTCGTGCTTGAAGTATTATATCTTGCTATCACCTTGTTGTTTATCTTGCTTAGCATAGGTTGTTGGCGCACTTAGTGAAACTAGTGGATATAGGTTTTGGCTTGTTAAATTAAACGTTAAGTTTTATTCCGCATTTATTAGAGCATAAACCGTAATTATTTTAAAATGCCTATTCACCCCCCCTCTAGGAGACGTCCATTTCCCTTTCAGAAGCCATGCAGCCCTTCCATGTCAACAGGATCTGGAAGAAGAAAGAAGAGAATCCCGTGAAGAGGATCGAAGAAGGAGAACCTAAAGGGTCGTCGTCATCATCTGGCCCGAAGATCAAGCCTCTTCCAAATTGGGAGGACATGTTCCCGCAAAGGATGGAGATGATGAGGTAAGTTGGGCGGGGAAGGAACAAGGATGAGTATCTCCCTAATCCTTATCGTTACAACATAGGATCCTATTATAAACCTCCTCTTTGTCCATCAGCTATTAAACCTAAGAAGGTGCGGCAAGATGAGATTCATGATAAGATCTATGAGTTAGAAAAAGCTTCGAAGGAATGCGTTTAAACAAGTGGATAAGAGATTGAATCCTATTGGATGATAAGCAAAGACCTTGAGAACAAGGTCGATGACATCAATGGTAGAGTTGGTTTCTTGATTAAAACTGTCTTTGAGTTGACAGATGAGAAGACATTCCTCAAGAAGAAAATGTTGAAGCTCCAAATGACATGGTCGAGCTCAGCATTCTCTTTGCAAGCATAGTTAAAGATGGCAACATAAAAGAAGAGGGTGACGCTCTTTCTACTAGGAGGAGGAATAGGTACCAACAAGGAGTTAATTGATCCCGCCTGGCTTGATTCCAAGATTAGGGAGATCTTTAAAGTCCTTGTAATCTATCATATAAGTTTTATATTACCGTTTTGCATTAGTTAAAACTAGAAATAAAGTTTGCATCATTAGAATTCCCTTCAGGAATAGTCAATCCCTTTAATGAAATTCCGAGTTTATTATTATATATGGAGCAATTTTGAGTTTGCGTTTATTTTATTGGATATATGAATGGTTTGAGTATAATTTTACTTGCACTTGATGATAACAATAGGAGTCTTCCACACCATTGGTATTAATAGAACACGTAAAGATAATTTGGTCAATATGTTGTACGTCCACGGTTTGATTTACAAAGAAAAACGACCCATATAATTGAAGAAGAAGAAACCTTGAACAAAGAAAAAGGAAAGTGCTATCAAAATAGAGTGAGAATAAGTCAAGGTAGAATCTCCAAGTCATAAGAATGCTTCATATACAATTGGAATTTATAATTGAGATCGTTAAACTTTGAATTCCTACATGAAGTGGAATGTATGGCTAGCTCCTCTACACAACACTTAAACAAAAGTGTGAGCATATATACAAAAGAAAGAAAAAGAGCGAGTGTGCAGAGAGCAAATAGGCATATACCACTGTATTGTAGTATGACAAAGAGACACTTTTGAGATTTTAAATCCCAAGTGAATACGTTGATCCTAAAACACTTGGGACTACCTCATTAACTCATTCGGTTGAACCAGATACTTTTACATTATGTTGAGATTCATTTTTTATGAACTATTGATCACTAAGGCGTGGAAGCCTGCTAATACTATTCAGATGGTTCGGGTAAGGTACTATTCATGAACTTATTCCTATGTATCGTATATGATAAACACATGATGTAACTGCCTCATTTATTTTATCGACTCAGCTACATAAATATGAGGATCACACCCATTAAGCTAAACTTGCTCAGGACGAGCAAGAGTCTAAGCTTGGAGAAGTTGCTGAGTGCATATTTGCATCATGTTTTACGCTATTATTTTGCATTGTAGATGTAGGATCTTGGTATTTTACGGCGCTCACGCACACATTTTATGTCTGTTTTCACCAGGATCGGGACAGATGATGGATCCAATAGATACAATTCTTGGAGTAGTTGTACTATGGAGAAAAGGAGTAAAAATAATGTAAATCGCTTATTTGGGAAATATTAATAATACCAGAAGAAAACCAGAAACGAACAAAGGAGGCATAGAGTTCAACGACAAACTATATGACTGGAAAAAAATTTCCCGTCGTATAGTTGGCGTCGCCTCCGCCTCCTCAAATAGTTTAACTCCATGCAACTAGTTTAGGGAGACAACTTACAGAATACCTAGAAATCACCGAAACCTCACCTCCGAAAGGCATCTGGAGGGGGAACTCATCTGCCAGGGATCCATCTTCAACCTACGCAGATCCGGAAGGCTAAGGCGTCGATCTTCATTATCCACCGCTCCATCACCACCATCTCCATCCATCCCATCTATATCTTGTCTAGATCTTGCTGTAATTCCCGTTCTCGTTGTGGATTTATACAAGTAGTATTCATCTATGATTGTTTCCATTACCATTGCTATGATGTTGATTGCCTCCATGTCTGAGTAGATCTCTAGTTCTTGGGGAGATGGAGAAACCCTAGCATATGATTGAGATGAGAGAGAGATTATTATGTTATACATCATTATGTGTATCCACTATTCCCCAAGAACGTCTTTTCCCCTATTGTAGTTCCAAAGTTCTATTACACACGCGATTCTTACTTTCTGCATTAAGTTTTGCTTTACTTTAAATTACACTGTTCAACCAAAAACCCAAAAACAACTCTACTTTTCTTGCATCTTAAAGTTATTTCTTAAAGTACTTCGTTTAGTTATAGTTAAAAGCATTTTAGTCTTTTGCCTACTGCTCCCTGTGGGATCGATATATTTATTTCGAAACTAGCTACAAACGATCTGTGCACTTGCAGTCATCACCTACTAAGCCTGTCAACATGGCGGAGAATCCCTAAGTACTTTACAGGGAAATCTTTAGCTACACATTGGAAAATTTCTAAGAAGGGATTTAGCTCCTCATGAATTAGATTTATAGGAAGCAACTCATTCTTGTGAAAATTGATTCTCATACCAGAAATCTATTCAAAGCAAGTAAGAGTCCACTTTAAATTTCTAGCAACCATAGTATCATTTTCTAGAAAAAGCAGGGTAACATCAGCATATTGCAGGCTGATCACCCCACCTGGAATAAAGTTTTGACATAGGTTCCTAATCAGGTTCTGTTGGGACCCTTAATCAACATCCTATAGAACACATCTACAACTGAATTGAAAAGGAGTGGGAGCAATAGGATCCCCTTGTCTTAAACCTTTTCCAATATGGAAGAAGTTAGTTTCTTCATCATTAATCTTAACTCCCACATAACCCCCTTTAGTAATTTTATTAGGTAGGATTGAACCCCCTATAGACCATCATCTCATAGAGAAATTCCAGATTAACTTTGTCATAGGCTTTTTCATAATCTATCTTAAGAACCAAACCTCTATCCTTCTTCCTATGGACCTCATGAATAATCTCATGAGTAGTAACCACACTCCCCGGGATAAATCTACCTTTTATGAAAGCAAATTGGAAAGAAGAAATCAATCTTCCAATAACCTTGGAACACCTACTAGTCAACACCTTAGTAAAAAAATTAAAGGAACAGTTAAGTAAACTAATTGGTATAAACTTCTTCATAGGCCTATCACCATTCTCTTTAGGAATCCAAGTGGTTGGCCAGCCAGATGGTGTCTAGTTTTTGTGTAGAAAATCAACTATCACGAAAATCCTGGAAAATATGCCAAAAAAATCCTATTTCACCAAAAGACTCGCGGAGCCAGAAGACGAGACGGAGTAGGGACACGAGGGGCCCACATCACCTGGCCGCGCGGGCCAGGCCAGGCTGTGCCTGGGGGTGGTGTGGCCGCCTCGGCTGCCCCCCGGCCTCCCTCTTCGCCTATAAGTTGCCTTCTGACCTAAAAACTCAGGGGGGTGACGTTTTTCCAGAAGGAGTTCCGCTCCACCACCACCACCAGATTCCACGATTCGGAACCAGAAACTCCGTTCTAGCACCCTGCCGGGACGGGGAATTGGAGGAGATCATCGCCATCATCATCACCATCGCTTCTCCATCGACGATTCATGTTTCCCCCATCTATGAGTGAGTAATCCCCCGCTGTAGGCTATGGAGATGGTAGAGATTGGATGAGATTGTTCATGTAATGGCATCAGATTGTTGGGGCATGGTGCCTAGTATCTACTATTAGTGCTTTTTGACTTTGTTGCGACTTGTTATGCTTAATGGTTTTCACTAGGGCCCGAGTGCCATGATTTCAGATCTGAACATGTTATTGATTCATTATGATAGTATTGTTTATGGTCTTACGTGCAAGTTGTATACACATATTGTTGTCCGGAATCAAAGGCCCCGAAGTGACAGCAATCGGGATAACCGGAGGAAATGGCTTTGATGTGAGGATCACATGTGTTCACGGAGTGTTAATGCTTTGCTCCGGTGCTCTATTAAAAGGAGCACCTTAATTGCCAGTAGTTCCCTTGAGGCCCCGCTGCAAATGGGCTGGCAGGACAAAAGATGTTGTGCAAGTTCTCATTGCGAGCACGTATGACTATATATGGAACACATGCCTAGGATTATCTAGTACTTGGATGCTTTATCTTATTTATCTGCAATTGCCCTATGTTCTGATTGCTATATGAATTGTCTTGTCCATGCAACGCCCGTCCATCCATCCCTATGCCTACCGCGCTCGAATCCTACTTTGCTGCAACCGTTACTACTGTCTTTGCTTCTATTATTGCTGCTACTTTACTATTCCTACTATAAAACGGTTGCTACTGATAAACTGTTGTGAGCAAGATTATTTCCAGGTGCAGCTGAATTGACAACTCAATTGTTAAGGTTTATAAATATTCTTTGGCTCCTCTTGTGTCGAATCAATAAATTGGGTTTCACTTCCCTCGAAAATACTGTGATACACCCCCTATACTTGTGGGTCATCAGTGGTGGAGCGGTCAGGTCCTCCTCATCCTGCAACAACGAGAGTCTCTTCCCACGTCTCTTTATTAACAATGTGAACATACATCAGCACAGTCCTAATTCCCAGATATTTATTCCACATCATGGTCAGGGTCTCGTCGGTCCTAATGTCACAGAAATTAAGAACATTTGTGTCGTAGTACCTGGGTACGAATTTCTCATTCTGGCTAATCGGGAATTTGCCAAATTCAGTGTACAAGTCACATAGAGTTAGGTCCAAGAAATCTACTATATACGGATTCAGTTAATAATCAAGACCAACACTAACTGCAATTCCACCGTCGAACGACATATTTATTGTGCTCTAGAGCTCCAGAGATTTGTTCCGAGCGTCCTCTTCCCTGATGTCTCCCTGGCCTATGCTCTCTAGCCTCGGAGGATCCATCTTCGTGTCGGATCCGCTTCAAGTCCACCTTCGTAGTCATGCAACCAACGACCGACTAAACTTCTCGCTTCCGGCAATCTAACCACACTAAGACAGGTCATGACGGAGGAGAGAGTGTGTGAACAGAGCGGGCGGTGCAAAACGGAACGTTGCGGTGGTGGGAGCGCCCATAACAGTGGAGCGGGGCGGGGCGACGCGGAGAAAAATATAGAAATTGTAGAATGATGCGGGCTCGGATCTTTAAACTTGAGATACGCGCGGTCCGTCGACAACTCAGGTGAGAGTGCCCGCACGTAAAAATTAGAGGCAGAACAACGACTGCGTGTGATGGGAGCCACATATAAACAACCGAGTCGAGTAGAACCAAGTTAGACAGGGCAAACGGTAGACGTTGTCAGACTGGTCTAGTGGCACAGACGTAAAGAAACTGTGTCAGGTGGTTACATTTTACAATTGGTTGATAGGTAGTGGTACGGTCCTAATTCTCGATGAACTGGGACACGACCTTAAAAATATCAGCACGATTTTGAACGTGGCCGAGTCGTAGCGGAATGGATCGATTGTTCGTTCGTGTTGGTCGTGGCTTGAGCTGGTGCTGCCGTCCCCGACAGCGACAAGGATGGAACTGATGACGTCGCGTGTGACGCACGGCTAATTGGCTCGCCGTACGGCCTGTCGGGACGGACGTACGGACGGACAGTTTATACTACTCGCCGCCCGTTCGTACTAGTACCTGTAAACGGGTGTACGTACATTGGAAGGGAACATACCGACGTACGTGAGGCGACTCAGGCGAGGTGACGCATGGACTGCCGGCCGGCGATCTGAGCTAGCTACCGCATATTCCGCCGGTTGTGTCGTCGGCTAGATCGAGCTAGCTAGCGCCGCCCAGTGCACTGTGGCCCGGCCGACAGCCGGCCGGAATGGGATACAAAGTACGCCTGCTGACGTGCGTGCTGCCGGCATGGCTGCGGGCGGGCGTGCGCGGCGACAGTGATCGCCTGCGAACACCTCCTGGACGCTGGAGGGCAACCCGCACGGCCAGGGAGGGTATGCGAACACCTCCTGACAGTGATCGCATTGTACGTACGGAACTCATCGCGCGCGAGGACTGGGTACTTGGTCGTCGTCAAAACAGGAAAAAAAAAACACAGAGTAGTACTAGTTTGAAATACGCTAGTATTTTATTATTGAATGAGTCCTGCTATGAAAACGATGATTCCCAATACGTACGATTTACACGTCGTTCAAACCAAAGGCCGGCAGCTATAGGATTTGTGATCATCGTGTACAGGAAGGAGGAAATAGTTCAAGCAATTGTGGTGTGCATAGCGCTTAGACTGTAGTGCTACTAGAGTAGTAGTAGGTCTGTAGCTAGGACACGACGTTACCTTGATTGACGGAGAGAAGCTGCTCTGCTGCAGCAAGGCAAAGAAGGGCGAGACTAGAGTGCTGCAAGAGATCCGAAAGATGTAATCATTAGATTTCTTCGGGAAGGTAAGCAGACCGGCCAGCCATGCATGCATGTACTGCAGTGCTGACCGCGCGACTACTTCACATCGTCGTGCGAATTTAATTTCCGAGAGCAATAGCATACCCAACAGGCGCGGCCCATTTTGAATACCAAATGTCCATTTTGGACCGAGGTCATGTTGATCGGGCAATAGGAGCTAGACCGGGGGCTGTTGTCATACCTGGCTCTTGACGAACGCCCCTGAAAGCCGCGGAAGAAAGAAGGCGGCCAGGTCTACTTAGCGCGCGCGGACCAGTGAGGCGTGGCTGGCCAACCACATGACTGAGGTCGCAAATGTCTAACAACCACAGCAGTGGGCACCACCTGCCTATCCACAGGCCATCTGGCTTGGGCTGTCGAAGACCTCTTTGTACCGGTCGTGCGCTATGTTCGGTCAGAGTTTATTTTCTTTATTACATAGTGTTTAGCATTCTATGCAATTCGCGCGCTCCTGAAATTTGAAATACTCCTCCATCTTAAAATAGATGTCTCAGATTTGTTAAATTTTTTAAAATCTATGATATAGATTCATTCATTTTTTTTAAAATCTATGATATTTATCTTGAGCCGGAGGGAGTATTATCTCTGTTCTAGAATATACTTCCTCTGTTTAAAAATCTAAGGCGTTTTACCTTTTTTTTTTTCTCTAAAGGTAATATATCTAGGCTCTTTTAGTGTGTAAGTTTGCAACATAACGAGTCAACTTACACACTAAAAACGGTCTAAATACATGTGTAAAACATCTTATTTTATATTTTGGAACAGATGGAGTAGTTTCCTACCAAAACATATACACTTTTTTAGTACTCATGCACGTGTTTTAATATGAAGATTTATATGATGTGAACTAATTTTACGACACCATATTCGGACAGAGAAAGTACAATATTTTGGAACAGAGTTGTAGTAATAGTAAATTTTCATCAATACAACAAAATAACTCTTGACACGTGTCACATGATGATGCATCCTTCTTGGTCGTTTTACTAAGTACATCCTCTTAAACAAATACTAACACTACATAAAAAAGAACATCGTAGCATATGGACTAATAATTAATTCAAGACCCAGCCGTACAAGCCATACACGGTGATCTCAGATAGCACTACAAAATTCTGCACGTGCTAACTGCACGGTGCCTTCGTGTCGCCGTGTGCCATGCTCGTTCCTTCGGTCGGCGTTCGGACACGTTCGTACGTAACGGATGACGTCCTCACGTTTCTCTCTTCTATCAATTTCTTGATAATATAATACCCCCCTGCAAAAAAAAAATCTTAATAATATCTCAGAGAACAAAATCAACATGTTGCATAAGCATAACGACAACACGCACCAACATGATTGGAGGTCTCATGCTCATTCCGATTTGTTTAACTACGGTGAGTACAAGTACACCAATCCCCATGTTCGAACACGGAAAGGCTGTCGCCAATTACCCAGCAAAGATTAAACTACTCCTAAAAGCTAATTTCGTCCAATGTAGCTTGGGCATCGTTTTTTTTTCGAAAAGCTTAGGCATCGTTATAGCTGCGTCCTCAATAATGAAACGCATTAATAATCTCAATATTATCTAATACACGCATTAATTTCAAAGAGGTTTGGAATGAAAACGCCTAGTTAGAGCAAGTACAATAAGTCCTAGTCAGCTGACTATAAGGATTAAAATACTATTTCCTTGCTACTTGGAAGAGAGAAAGGAGAGAGAACAAGAGTGGACTCTCATGCAAGAGCCAGCTCTAGCACGTGCTCATAGACACTTTGAGAGAGTGAAAGGTAGGCCATGTAGTGCTAATGTAATATATTTTTATAACTCATTATTGTACATGCTAGCTCTAAGTTGGCTATAGATGACATGACACTTGGCTTATAGCCAGCAGCTGGCTATACTGTTATCCTTGCTCTTAGAGTAAGTACAACGAGAGCAATTACAACAAGTCCTAGTCAGCTGGCTATAAGGATTAAAATATTGTTTTCTTGCCTAGTTGGAAGAGAGAGAATAGGAGAGAGAAGAAGAGTGGGTTGTCATGCAAGAGCCAACTCTAGCACATGCTCCTATACAGTTTAAGAGAGTGAAAGGTGGGTCATGTAGCGCTAAAATAGTAGTATATTTTTATAGTTCACAACTGTACATGCTAGCACTAAGAGCAAGAACAATAGCAGAGTCAATTGTTGGCTATAAGTCCTTGTTATGTCATCTATAGCTAGCTTATAGCCAACATGTACAATAGTTAGCTATAAAACAGTACTACTTTTTTAATATATGACCCACTTTATATGACCCACTTGACACTCTCACAAAGTGCCTAGGAGCATGTGCTGCAGCTGGCTCTTATCCTACAGCCATCACATCTTCTCTCACCTCTTCTCTTTCATCCAACTCAGCACAAATATAGTATTTAAATTCTTATAGCCTGCTGACTGTACGTTATTGTACTTGCTCTAAGTTGGCTATAGATGACATGGCACTTGGCTTATAGCCAACAACTGGCTATACTATTATCCTTGCTCTAAGGTGATGTAAGCAGACTGTAAGAGATTAAATAGTATAAACTTGCTTAGTTGGAGCAAAGAGAATAGGAGAGAGAAGAGGAGTGGGCTCTAAGGCTGGTCATAGTGGGAGTATCACATTACTAGTATCATGCATATGATACTAGTGTATGATAGTACCTCTCTAGTGGTTAGTATCATCTAGTAGTATCATAGTACTATTGTATTTAATTTTTTCTACAATCTCAATGCAATTGTGTGTATGAGATGTATTGGTCATTAAATTACCTAGTTTCACGAGCTATGATACGATATCATATTATGATACTACTAACACCTCTTTCTTCATTAATTGTGGTGCCACATCAGATTTTTGTCAAGGTGGCATGCATGATACTACTCCTTATGATACTCCCACCAGGGCTAGCCTAAGGGCCAGCTGTAGCACGTGCTCCTAGATATCTTGTGAGGGTGAAAAGTGAACTATGCATTAGTTAAACTAGTATAATTTGTACCTATATTGTACATGTCAGTAGTGGGCTCTTCTATTGTTCTTGCTCTTAGTGCTGCCTCGGGTTCATATTAATAATCTCAATCATATCTAAATTCATACGAACCTAGTTAAAATTTTAGACTAGATGCATTCGTTTCAAAACTAATGCAATTAATATGGACAAGAGGGACTAGTAAAAAATACTTGGAAAAGTATACTATGTATTATCGTGCATTTGTGTATTAGTTATAGACCGACTTATTTCTAGATTTCTAGGCAGCTTCCAGCAGTGCTGGAGCTAGGTACAACCCGAGGGGTGTGGTTGGGGGGGGGGGGGGGGGGGAGGGGGCGCCGCCCCCCGCTCAAGATTTTTTTTCCCTAAAATCTAGTCATATTTGGCAACTTTTTGCTAATATACACTCTATTTCGCCCATTTACCCCCACCTAACCAGTTGGCCCAAGCTCCGCCATTGGCTTCGAGGTCCGGAACCGAACGAGCCCAAAAGAAAGGGTTTGATTTTGAGCTGCTTTTTTTTCCAACGCAAAGCAGTCTTGTAGTGCAATTTCAGAATTGGTGCTCGACCTCCTTCTGGAGAGATTCCCGAGCTTCTCGAAGTGAAATGAAACGATATCCCATAGCTGGCCCTATTGTTGCTTCTATCCACAAAGGAATGCCACCGGTTATAAATAGGAGAAGAGAAAAGAAGAAAATGAATCAACGCATCGCTCACCCCTAAACACATCACTCCACCCCGCGTCCGCTGCTCTACGACGAATGGAAAATGAACCGCTAGGGTTCCGCTGCCAGCACCCGTCGCCACTGAACCCGCGCCCGGCTCGCCGCTGACGACCGATTGCCGCTTCCCCGACCCGCCGTCTCGTCCACTCGGGACCGACGGCCGCAACCCTGACGCACCCCACGTCCACCTGCGGCCCACGCAACCCGTGACCGCCGCCGCCCGCCACCACCGTCTACCGCCCGCAGGCCAACCCCGTCTCCCTGCGCCATGTCTTCCTCCCAGCCAGAGCCGCATGTTGGTTCTTGCCCAAGATCCTTGATAGTACATGATTGTAATGTTTTTATGTTGATTTCACTTCCAGTGTAGACAAAGATCCTTGACAGTACATGATGCTAACTGCAATGTATGCTCATTTGATTGCTAGTAACAAATGAATTGTAGTGTATACTTGAGTTCATGGTAGCAAATGTCCAGATTTTTAGTGTAGTTGAAATACAGTTTACTTCAATTATAGTGTAGCAAATTCCCGGATTTCCAGTGTAATTCAATTAACATGCACTTCAATTACTCTGTAGCAAATGCCTAGACTTTCATAGTTGGACCTGCTATGTGTTGAATCAAATGGATCTAGTTGTTGATTGTTGTTCAATGCTTGCTAGCCAAATGAGTTTCAGCGACAAATAAATACTAGTGCTATTGCTGATTGTTGTTTAATGGTGTGCATCTAGAAAGACAAGTAGAAACATGTGAAAGAAAATTGGGATGTGATTGTTCACTGTGCTTTTCTTGACGTGTACATTGAAGAAGTAAATAAAAATAATCGTCTAGTTCATGTTCTGAATGCCATTGGTTACAACAATTTGATAATAAATTTCAACAAGTGCATGAAGAGAAACTATGTTAGAAGTCAATTGAAAAATAGGTGGGACACACTGAAAAAAGGTTACAATGTTTGAAGGGATTGCTCCAGCATGCATTCGGTCTAGAAAGAGATCATGTCACTCATACCATTGCTACTGATGATGGTTGGTGGGAATATGAGACACGGGTAATAATGTTGGTGGGCACTTCATATGTTTGGCTTAGATGTTTCTTCTTATATGCTATACTGATGTTTCTTTATGCATGAAGATGTGGCATCCAAGTTTCACATAGCCCCGCTGCAACATGAGGAGGAGGATGCTACACCAGAGTAGATGCTTGATTGGTTTAGGATGACATGGGAGCAGCATAACAAGAAGTCGGCTTAGGATCATATTTTATTTGCTTTCAACTTGTATTTAGGATGACCCTGTTTTATTTACTTTGATCTTGTATGTCGGATATCCCTACGATTATTTGCTTTCAGCATGTATTTGTATTGGACCCTATGTTGTTTGCTGCTTGTGGCTGCTATTGCAGAAGAGGGTGAAAAGACACCTTATGCGGCTAGAAGACTTCCTTTGACGGGATAAAGTGGGTTGAGGATAGGATGAAGGATCCAAAAAAATTCTACAAGTGTTTTAGGATGAGAAGGTCAGTTTTTAGAATGTTATATGAAACTCTTGTTGTTAAATATGGTTTGCAGTAAACTTCTCAGATATCCAGTATAGAATCACTAGCCGTCTTTTTGTGGATGTTGGGGTCCCCGAGTTCAATAGTCAGGCTGCAGATCGTTTTGGGTGTAACGCGATAGAGAATTGCTGAAAGTTTAGTTGCCTAAGAAGTTATTCTAATTGTAATTGCACTATCACTAAAATATTTCTATTTTATTTTTGGGCATCTAATGAATTATACAACTAATGGTATCTTCTTTATTCATTTCTAGCTCCTTATGTACTAAAAACTAGCATACATATAAAATTTATGGACAGATATTTCACAACTCAACACATCAAACAAGCCAAATGTCTAGAAGCCAAAAAGAATGGAAGGAACCAGATTCTATGAGTGTCTCCCCACCACAACTTCTCCCCCACAATCTTTTAAAAGCTAGCTTCTCTAGAATCACAAGCTAAAAAGAATTCGACCATAGTAGTAGTAAAACATTGCAATGTTTTATATAAACCCTTGCTTCCAAGATAGTGAAAAGTCAAAATACATTGACACTTAGTTTCTGGAAAGAACAATTAGCAAATTAAAGAGTAAACAAGGCACAATGCTCACATCATCTACCAACAATATATTACAGATTTTTACAAGATTTTTATTTCAAAATAGTAGGTAGATAGATACAAGAATTAACCTACACTTATAGAATCATAAAAATAGATTAGACCCACATCACAACTAAATATTAACTTCAACATCATTTTCCTAGCGGATAGCAGGGTTATGCGAGGCCCGCTCATTGAGTACTATAGTACCAAGTATACGTTCTTATGGTGTAGTATGATGGCTCATAGGTGTCTTGGCCTAACTCTCCCATACACTTTGACCACTGCCACACGACGAGAAGAGCTGAAGTGTCGGTCGAAAAGGACAACATGAACAATGATTTTTTTTGAAAATGAACGCTTTATGACAAATGAACAATGATAATGGCTAGCTCAATATTGAGATACATATCTACAAAGACCAAGCACCTAGGCAACACACATGAGCAGAGCCAATAGACACTTGCTCCTCGTGTTATCTTCGCCTCCTTCATCATTGTTCCATCACATTAGACATGAGAACAGCAAACCCAGGAGATGGTATTGAGCAATTAAAAAGTAAACTTTTTTGATGGCTTATGTATCAATTGGACAAGAAAAATGTTTTTCACACGGTTTTAAGCGTTTACAAAAGAAATTAAATACGACAAGACCTAGCCATGAACAACCCATCCTAGGGCCGCCCAAAAACCCACGGATGGACATGCTATGCCATCGTGTGAGGATTGGGATAATGTATCTCATCCAAGCCCGATCAACATAATTAGACGGCATTGCCGGGATGCTGGACCCTGTCCCGTTCCCAAATCCGTCTTTTCTACCACTTCATGCCATGTTTGAGCTAGGAAATTCCGTTGGTTCAAACCGGACTTTAGTGCACTGGGCTTTTTCGAGCCTGGCCTAGGGCATTGTCATCATCCTGAGTGGTCTGATGGGTGGCCCTTTCGACGCTTCCGCTGGAGATGCTGTAAAGAGTTCTTTTCTATATTAAAACATACGTCCTAGAGAAAGAATATAATTGCTCTTTGCTTCCTCGGAGTAAACACACACATTTTCATTATTTTTTAAAAAACTATATAAATAAATAAAGAGCACGTGTAATATAATAAATAAATAAACAAATAAAGAGCATGAAAACAACAAAGCTATATATATATAGATATAGGTATAGATATAGATATAAACCCTAATCTATCCAAAAAAAATGTTGGACCGTAGGTATAGGTATAGATATAGATATAGATACAAATATTGATATAGATATAGATATAGATATAGATTTAAGAAAATCATATAAACAAATAAAAATCATGTGTAATAATAAATAAATAAAACAAATAACGAGCATGGAAAGAACAAAAAGAAGGGAATAAATAAAAACGAAAATGGAAAGGCTATGGCAAAAGCGTGTCCGTCCCTCCCACGACCACGACCGAACCCTAGCCATGGACCCACGCGCGAACCCACTACACGCCTACTATATAGCTGGCGGCCCCGCCTCGCCACCTCTTCCCCCTCTCCATCCTCCTGCCGCGTAGCCCCTCCCATCCCCCTCTGCTCCTCCTCCTCCTCCTCCTCCCTCTCCGATCTCCCTCCCGCACGCGATCAACTCGCCCCGGACGCCGCCATGAGCCTCACCCTCAAGGCGGCGCTAGCACTGGAGCCGCCCGCGTTCGGGCCCGTCGAGCAGGCCGCGGTGGCGCCGCCGCCGCCGCCGGACTCGAGCCGCGCCGTGCACAGCGACGTCGGAGCTGGGGAGGACGGCGCCGACGACGGAGGCGCAGGGGCTTCGGAGCGGCGGGCGTCGCGGTTCCGTCGGATCTGCGTCTACTGCGGCAGCGCCATAGGGCGGAAGGCCAGCTACCAGGACGCCGCCGTCGAGCTCGGCAAGGAGCTGGTACGTTGGTTGGTTACTCGCTGCCTCTACACCCCCCTTTCTTCGCCGCCGCACTCTCGACTCGATGGAGTTTCCGTCTGTCTGCCCCGTCGCGGGGAGGGTTCAGGTTCTTTGTTTCCTTTTCTTATCTTACCGAGGAAAAAAGGGTCGCCTTTCCCATCGATCTCCTCTCCGATTCGGTTGGTTTTCGGTTGGGGATCGGCGTGGAGGCGTACGAACTCGATTTCGTTAATGGCGACGAGGTGTCAATCATGGAGCGTGGGTTTCGCTCGCTCGCTAGTTCGGTTGGTGCGTGCGCGCGCCGCCGTGGCCACCGCGAGCCGGCCGCATCGTCCTTGCATGATCACATGGCGAGCGCGCGCGAGAACAGGACGAGAATCATTCACATCGTTCATGGACGAGCCGCTCCCTTCGCCGGGACCGCCCTCGGCTGTCTCCGAAAGGCAGCGCAAGGCCCTGCCATTACTCCACCATTGTTAATACTACTACTGTAATAATTCCCCCCAAGTTCGTCGGCAATGCATCATCAATCATGGCACATGACCTCACTTGCTTGCCGGAACGCCCAAACATTTGCCTTCTTGCATGCACCCAAGAATTAAATGCCACCACACCTGATCCTCCCCCTCACGAGAAAAACAAACAAACAAACAGACTGGAATTTTCTGCGAGTGGTCAGTCAGTGGTGTACTAGTGTGTGTGTGTGTGATCTTTGTGCCTGAGCCTGACCGCCTTATTTTACTGCAGGTGGAGAGGGGCATAGACCTGGTCTACGGGGGCGGCTCCATCGGCCTCATGGGCGTCGTCTCCCACGCCGTTCACGCCGGGGGCCGACATGTCATCGGGTAAGCACTGCACCACCACCACCACCGCCCCATCCCCTACCCATCGCCATCTCTGCCTGCCTGCATTGTCTCCCTACTCCTGTTACCTGCCTGGTCCTTTTAGTTATACGGTGCTCTTGCTCTCCTAGTCCCAGCACAGATCCCTGCAGCACGGCAGCTCCCTGGCCCAAAAATGGCAGCCTTGTGGAAGCTTTACTGCTGCTGGAGCTCTGGGCTCCATTGCTTTGCATGTTGGAGCAACCCATGCCGGTTGCGTTGGGTTTCACGGAAATGGAAGCTACTTTTTGTGTCCTTCTCGAAAGGATAGCTGCTTCCATGCCTGCAATGGCCACCATGGCCACTGGCCACTCGGCACGCCTAGCTGCTGCCTGCTGCAAGCCGGGGGAAGCCAGTGCTGTCATTGCCCTTTAGTTTAGTTTATTTCTTCACTGTTTATGTTTTTTTGTTTGATCAGAATTAATTGTTTTGCACTAGTACTAGTACTACTGCATTGTCTAGTTCTTGAAAGGCCTGTGCCTCTTGGTAGCTGTCTCTATTTCTCCTAGGCTTTGCCAGTTCCTTTACATGGGGAAAGACCAACTTGCTGCTGCTACAGTGCTACTTTGACTGCTTTGGACTGGAATTGATGTGCTCTCTTTTGGTCCCCATCTTTTTTTTTCTGCCAGGATCATCCCCAGGTCACTGATGCCCAGAGAGGTGAGTCAAAGGCTGCAACTTCTTATTTTGTTTCCATTGCGTGCATGCTACTCCAGTTTACATTTCTGGAATCTTGTCTCTATGTGCAAGGATATTATTAATGAACCTATTGTTTAAAAAGTTACTATGAATTTTATGTAGCTTGGTAGTATTTTTTCACATATAGAAAATATACATTATAACCTTTTCGGGTAGATAACCATCGTTTCTTGTATGAATTTAATGTCCAAAAAATGATGAATGTTTGCTAGTATTTCTTTTCCCATGTAGCTTGATTTTACTAACACAACTAGCAGTTACATGTGGATTTTTCACTGATCTTGTAATAGTTCAAAAGTATACCTTGTAACCTTTTTATAGGCAGATAACAAACGTTTCTTGTATGAATTTAATGGACAAAAAATTGATGAATGTGATGTAGTTTGCTGGTTTTTTCTTTCCCATGTAACTTGATTTTACTAATGCAACTAGCAGTTACATGTGGATTTTGCACTGATCTTGTAGTTCGAAAGTATACCTTATAACCTTTTTAGGCAGATAACCATCTTTTCTTGTATGAATTTAATGTCCAAAATATGATGAATGTGATGGTAGTTTGGTATTAATTTTTCCCATGTAGCTTGATTCTATAAAATTATTATTGGTTTGGAGAAATATGTTAAAACTATTATTAGTGCAACTAGTAACTACACATGGAACTTGTGCTCATCTTGGAAAATTTCAAAACACTAAAGTAACGTGTAACCTTCATAGGCAGATAGTGTTTTTCATATTTATCATATGGATTAGCACTGTTAGCCATTATATGTTGAAATTGAGAAGAGCAATTATCTATCACTAGTTGCTGTCTTGTTGTGCTGATGGTCTTTCTTCTGATTTTCAATATTATTCAAGATGGCATGTACTGCTTATTCTAAGCTTTGAATGTTCTGATTGTTATTCCGGATAAGTTGGATAAATCAGTCAATTTTGTAGTATTGTTATGTGAGGATGCAGCTGGGGTGTACTGTTGGATGCTCCGTTGCTTAATTACTGTCCATGATTCATGCTTCTGTAGGTAACCGGGGATCCTATAGGTGAAGTTAGACCTGTTGATGACATGCACGCGAGGAAGGCCGAAATGGTTCGGTTTGCTGATGCTTTTATTGCTTTACCGGGTACAATCGCCTACTCCATTTTTTCTACAAGTGAGAGAAATCTGAATCAAATCATATCTTTCACCCAGTGTTTGTTAACTCGATAAATTGGCAGGTGGCTATGGAACCCTGGAGGAGTTGCTTGAAGTTATCACGTGGGCACAATTAGGGATACATAAGAAGCCGGTAATTAAGCACTATCTTGTATTTGTTTTTGCTGCTTTTCACACGAAAACTATGCAATCCCAATCATCTAGAAAGGGTGTGTTTGTCTGCATATGTTTTGTCAACCCACTTCATTTAAGTAGGTATGAACATGTTCTTTGTTTATTGTCATGTCGTTGGGGCCGTTGTGATCCGATGCTACCCGCTTTGTTCACATTTGGCTAATAACTTAACCTACATGGCGATAGATTATTGTAAAGATAGTGTAATTAAAAGGAGCCGTCTGCATCACTGCCTTAGAATATTGCTGGAACTGAAGATCATGCAATCTGCATTCTGGGGTTTAATATTAGCATCTAATAAGATAATCCTGCACACTTTATGAATATTCTCATACAGCTATCATATCAATGTTTGGGGATCTTAAAAAGGCATGATGTGTCGTCTGCGTAAAAACTTATTGGTGCCTCTATGCTGACTAGTTGCTTATAGCAATATAAAATGCTGAATGCTCGAGGGGATAGAGAGAACAGTCAATTCTGCATCCATCTGCTTCCATCCCTCCTGTCACTATTATTGGGTGTGCCGGCCTGCCAAACTGTTATTTATTCGCATGTTGGTATCAGATACGATTCTGTGGGTGTGAGTGGATCATTCAGTAATCGACATTGTTCAGATTCAGATAGTGCGCTGCATTTCTTTCGTCGGTCATGACTACTTATCCTGGAAGCCTCTGCGCAATTTTGCAAATTATTAGGTCGGCTTACTGAACGTGGACGGATTCTACGACTTCTTTCTGTCGTTCATTGACTCTTCAGTCCGTGAAGGGTTTATCACCGAGGAGGCAAGGCGGATCATCATTTCGGCTCCGACAGTGAAGGAACTAGTCATGAAGTTGGAGGTCAGATCCAAACTCTGTATCTACTATCAGCTAACCCTGACTCTGAAACTGAAGCTTCCTTGTGCAACTCCAGTGGAAGGGAACAGTATGCTTGGTTCCCTAAACCCTATAACAGTATCCATGTATGTACCTTTGCAGGACTACGTCCCGGTGTATAACATCGGCCTGGTTTGGGATGACCAGAACCAGAAGCAAAACCTGGTCCCGGAGCTGGACACCGCCATCATTTCGTAGTCCTGACCGACCGTTGCACATCCTAGGGTGCTAACAGACTTGACTGGTGCCCGCTGAGATGCAAATATTTATTCTCTCCTAACCAACCAAAGGGTAACAGGGGTTGCAGACTAGTCTGGGCGTTTTGTTTTGGTAGTTCTGATCTTTCAGTGCGCTGATGATTGTTTTGGGTGGCAGGCATGTTTATTTAGTGGTAACTGATAGTACATGGATGGATGGCTAGGCCTGTAGATCTTGCCGTGTTTCTGGATCAAATATATATACTAGTATACATAGCTTTATCATGGTGTCCTGATTGCTTGCTCGTGCTGCATTATTTATACTGCTATATAATTAGTCTCGTTTCATATTGCTTGCTGTCCTGAGCAATGGTTTCTCAAGAATTGGGTTGTGATTCGACATTCGGCAGAAAGTATGGTCTTACAAAGATATTGAAGATAGTTGAAACTGCGCATGACTATCAAAACCTGAAACAAAACAAGCTCTCTGTGTGTGTCAAATGAAAACCTGAAACAAAACAAGCTCTCTGTGTGTGTCATGTAGTATGAAAGAAGATAAATGTTGGCTATGTTGTTGTTGTCTCCACTGCAACTTCTCTTTCGGCTGCCTTGCCTTCTTTAGGAACTGGTCTGCCTAGCACAAGAAGATTGTTGTTGTCTCTCTATGAATGGCAGAGAGACACGGAGCAGCTCTCTGTTCCGCCAGCCTAACCGGTGATCTTCCTCTGGGCCTTGGCGATCATGTTGCAGAGTTCCTCCTTCTCCCGGACCGTCTTGTTTCCACCTTTGCACGGGGCATCTTGCACCATGATTCACCTGTTCCGCCATGGAAAAGGAGATGTTTGTGCAATCCAAGTATTCGGTTGCGTATCGTGTGGGCAAAACGGTGTAGAAGATGTAAATGTCGGTTCGGTTGATGAAAGGAGCTTCTGAGTTCGTGTCGTGCATTACGATTCGTTCTGTAAACTAAGCCGGAAAGTTTTGGTCACTTCTAAGATAACAGATACCCTAGTGGCCTTGTCCATCTTGCTGTTTTGATCGGAAGGAATTCAAGCGAAATAGCTTGTACCAGCTTGATCGTGTGACATTATTTGTCAAATCGAACATGAAGTTTATGTTTTCTTTAAATAGCAAGAGACCTAGTCACAGTTAAAACTAACAAGAAGAAATTAAATGAATACAATAGGGGGAGTACATACATATCTTTTGCTTCGGCCTGAAAGAATTCGAGTGAGATGTTTGCACAGGCAAACGAGTACTAGCTGGTTGGAAATCAAGGGAAGAAAGGGATATATAGTACTACCATACCTCGTCGTGTGTGTGGATGAGTTGTCGTGGCACTGTCACTTGGTCGCTGACGAGCTTCCTCGTGGTGTGTCGATTGTCGAAGATGCGTCGCCGCCATCCTTGCCAGCAGTTCGAGATCGCTTCATCGATTGATGGTGCTGGTGATGGAGTCGGTTCTTCCCACCATGTCTTCCAGAGCAAGTTCGGCAGGGCTAGGGCTACCGACGCTCTCCACGGCGTGAGTGTAGCTGTGAAGAGGGTGATGCGGCCAATAGTCATAACTTGGGCATGCGTGATCGACGTGGGTGGCGGCTTGTAGCTTTCGGGGAGGACGATGCCGGAGCCATTGATGGTGATTCATCTGCCCAATTGCGATCTCATCGGAGATCAGAGCGAGGAGGGGGAGATCCCACCCGGAACACGACACCCGATGTCCCCACAGTGGGCGCCAACTGTGGGTTTCTATTGTACCGGCAAATGCTACAAAAGGTAGCTTACGTAGAGTGGTTAACTAAGAAGACACGGGAGACTCCGAGACGAGATTGACAATGCAGAGTTTATCCAGGTTCAGCCCCTCGCGGTGGACATAGTGACCTACTCCGACTTTACTGTATTATGTGAGAGCGTAAGTCTAAGACCCTCTACAAGATGCACTCCGAGTCTATTATGGAAACTAAGTCGGCTAAGAGGCTAGACATGCATTTCCTTGCATTCCAAGTCGACTCGCCTCTGGGCCTCCGGAGCCGCCCTGCTTACTTCATGCGAATCCAGCAGCAGGATGACCATCGGATTGGCATGAACCATCCAGGTGTCTTATGCCGATTCCACTCCTGGGGCCTACCTGTTGGGTATTCCCCCATCAAGATCAACTAGAGCCAAACCTTGTTTTAGCCGGATTTTTCGCTTTCCACATATGACTAAATGATCTATGGATTCCATTACTGAAGAGGTGTTTATTAATAGATTTTATAGCGAACGGACCACTTTTAGTCCACTCCTAGAAAGGTTTCCCGTGATTATGCATTGAACATATACACTCCTTGATTGCTTGCTCGTGCTGCGTTATACTATTGATCTCGTTTCTCCGAGCAACTGTTCCTCAACGATTGCGATGTGATTCAACATCCAGCAATACTGTCTTACAAGGTTGTCAAAGATTGTCGAAGTTGCGCCGCAACAATTACATGTCTACAGTCTACTTGAGAGGTTGTATCTATCAAATCTTGAAACAAAACAAGCTCCGTGTGAGTCATCTAGTAGTAGTATGAATGAACAAATAAGTGTACGCTATGTTGTTGTCTCCTCTGCATCTTCTCCCTGCTGGGCTGCCTCGCCTTCATTAGGAACTGATCTTCCTATCAGAAATAACACCGTCGATGTCGCCGTGAAGCCCATGAGTTTGCTAAAAGTGCTCTCCGCTTTGAATCGTGGTGGATGCCGCCTAGAGGTGGATCAGGTCAGATGTAAGAAGAATTACGGCATAAATGTAAGTACGTCTAGGGATGTGTTTTTGTGTACCGTTCGAGATCCGGTCTATGCGTGGCGGAGAGATACCAGAGCAGCCCTCTGTTCCGCCAGCCCATCCGGTGCCTGTGGCTCCGTGCCTCGGTGATCATGTTGTAGAGTTCGTCCTTCTTGTCCCGGATCGCGGCCAGGGTCTTGTCTTCATACCTTTGCAGGGGGCATTTTGCACCACGATTCACCTGTCCACGCATGGAAAAGGAGATGTTTTTACAACCAACTATTCAGTTGCAAATCGTAAAAATGTAGAAACAAGTTTTCAGAAACGAAATTCTCGCAACTGCAACTGTCAATTACCAAATTGGCAGCAAGTGATTGAGTTCAGTAGTTCCTCGTGGAAAAATAATTGATGAAAATGTCGGTGTGGATGATTATAATAGTTTCGGAGTTTGTGGCCTGAATTGTGATTCATCCTGTAAATAAAACCAGGTAGGCTTGGGTTGCTTCTAAGACAAAAAGGACTCTAGTGCATCTTGTCGTTTCGACCCCAAAGAATAAGATCATTGCTCACTAGCTAAGTAGTACTTCCTCCGTTTCAATATATAAGAAGTTTTAGATTTGTGAAAGAAGTGTATCTAGACGCCTTTTGTGTCTAAGTTCACTTCAAACCTACATGAACCTAGACATTAAAAGAGGTCTAAATACACTTTATTCACAAAGCTAAAACATCTTATATTTTAAAACGGAGGGAGTATAGTATTGATGTGTGCATCAATTGTTGCAGAAGCCGAGAAAAAAGTTCCTTGATCACGTGAGATGTTTCCAAATCAAGCAGAGAATTCATGATTTTTCTAAGAACAGTAGACCTAGTTAAGAACTCGATCACGTATCTTGTCGTGTTGATTGGCCAGAAAGAGGAAGCGTTGATCGCGTGAGATCCTTTGTACAGCAAACTTTTTAACTACTCGTAGAAAATCAAGCCAAGAGAGTTACCTCGTCGGTGTGGAAGAGCCTCGGCAAGACTCGGCGTCTCACCGCCGCCTGCGTCCGCTGGTCGCCGGCGATCTTGCTCGCCGCATGCCGAAGATGCACCGCCGCCGCCATCCTTGCTAATAATAATAGTTCGGGATTGATAGATCGATTAGCGATAAAACTATGAAACTTTTCTTTTGAGAAAGAGAAGTCCATATAATCCCTCTATCTTTTGGGTTTGGGACGCTAACCCCCTCTATGTTTAAACCGGATCATTTAACCCCCTATCTTTACAATACCATACAACTAACCCCCTGGCCCGTGTGGGCTGTTTCGATCGGTGGTTTTGGGCATGTGGAGACTGGCGGTTGCCACGGTGGCAAAGTGAGTCCGGCTAGGTCCAAAAACCATGAACCTGATCCATGCGTGGCCTCTTCGTCCCTACTCTCGAACACAGCCGCGACAATTCCTGCTGGACGACGACGACTGGCGGACGATCGGCGACATGGTGTCTTGATTATAGTGCTGTAACACCTCGATCCGAATTGGGGAGTGGATCTTGTGAATTTTGGCAAATAATGCCTGAAGAAAACAGGCTCGCTGCACTGTTTCTTGCGCACCTGCGATTCTAGGATCCTCTGGCCATCCTGTAGTGTATACATGTCCTGCGCTTTCTCCTGTTGGCCTCCACCGATGAGTACACATGCGACAGGCTGTGGATGTCTCCGTTGTGCATGCAGATGAAAACCGAGGACAAGAAGGACCCGTCGAACTGATCTTGGTCGTTTGGGGCCGAGCGTATGGCTCCGGCCATGCCTCTCTCCGTGGACATGTCCACGGCAACTGCAGCAGCACGAGCGGTGCCGGTGTTGCTCCGATGACAAGGAGCCGGGATGCTATGCATCGGCGGCGGGCGGACATGGATGGAAGGGGGAGATCGCCGCGAGGGGCGGGCATGGGTGTGCGGGGGCAACGGCAGCCGTCGACCGCCGCGCCGGCTGGCACTGGGATTCAGCGGCGAGGAGCGGGCATGGGTGTGCGGGGGCCGGTGGCGGTCGTCGACACCGTGTCGGGCGGCACTGGGATTCGGAGGCGAGGGGCCGGGCGGGGGTCTTCGGACTGAGTCGGCGGTGAGGGGCGGGCAGCGGCATCAGTGGCGACGCCTGATGGAGAGGGGCCGGGCTCTTTAGACTGAGCCGGCGACGAAGGGCGGGCAGTGGCATCAGTAACCGACGGCTTTGCCTAACCAGAGTCCACTGTGTCCTAAACCAATCTCCCGTGCCCAAAACCACGTATCAAAACAGCCTACACGAACTAGGGGGGGGGGGGGTTAGTTGTCCGGTATTGCAAAGATAGGGGGTTAATTGGTCTAGTTTAAACATAGGGGTGGTTAGCGCTCCAAACCCAATAGATAGGGGGGATATTTGGACTTCTTTCTTATTTTGACGTATAAATAAAACTATGAAATAATAGGTTTCCTAGCGATTTTTCTCTGGGCCTAATTTCGGGAAGCGGGATACCTGGGAGTCACCTTACACCTGTCGCCGAATATGCGCTCGGCCCATGTTACTTTCTTTGATTGTTTCTCCAGTTCCGTTGTCACTCGTGGCCCTTTGAGGGCGCCGCCAATTTTCAGCCCAGCCGCGTCCCCCAAATTCGATTTGGCGCCGACACGTGCACGATTTACCCGGCGCATTCGGTCGAAACCTAATTCCAAGGGAGGCTATCGGGGGCGCTAGAGGGCGGGGAAAAGTTCGACATGCCAGCCTTGTCGGCGACCCTAACTGAAAATTATTTCCTTTTCCCATCAAAATTAGCGCCGGTTTCCTCCAAAATTAGCCCCTACCTCCTACCTCCTCTCCCGCCTCGCCTCCCACTCCTGCCATTTCCCCAGCACAGACCAGATCGCGCCACCATGCCACCGAAGAAGTATGCCGCTCCCCGCGCAACTACAGCAGCGCCATCGGCGAAGAAGAGGGGCAAGCCGGAGAAGGAGCGGCCGGAGGGGATGACGAACGCGGAGTGGGCGTTCGACCTGCAGCGCTGGCAGGTCGAGAATTCCAGCCGCCGGCGGAGAGAGCTCAGGGCGAGGAAGAAGCAGGCCTCGGAGGGTCTGGTTGTGGAGGCGCTCATGGCGCAGAGAGCCGCCCACATGGCGGGCATGCCGAGCTTCCCCCGCACGCGTGGGGGAGCCAAGGGAGCGTCTCGTCACCGTCGCCGTCTTCGGCAACAACCCAGGCTGGCCCGATGTCCCAGGACAGCCAGGGTACACCCAAGCTATCTCGCTTCTCACCGTGCGGGCCACTCGACGCGGGCGGCAGCTTTAACCCCAATGCCTTTAGCGTCGTCGACCTCAACGCCAGCTTCAACCCCAATGCCTTCAGCGCCGTTGACCTCAACGCCAGCTTCAACCCCAATGCCTCCAGCCAAGGTACACCCAACCTGGCCGCCTCTCCTGCTCTCCGCTGGCCCCTCTTCCATGGCGGTATCCCCACCAGTCATGGGGTGCTCGACGAAACGACGCTGGGCACCGACACCATCATGACCGACATGATCAACGGTGGGGGGCTGCCACCGTTCTACACGCAGGTGGGGCGGAGGCCTATGACGACCTACGTAGGGCGCGACTTCTTTTGATCGCTAGACTATGATGATTTGCAGCGATTTGCGACGATGTGATCATCGAGACTTTGTTTTGTACGCCGAGACTATTTATGTTCGGCTATGCAATCGGCGATCGGCCGTTCTACCGGCCATATTATTTTTCTTGTTCGAATTTCAAATTTCTATTTTGGGGGCCGACTTAGGGGTCACGGCTGGAGACCGGCTCCCCCTATAGCCGGTTTTTGCGCCGGCGCCCCCCCTATTACGCCGGGGTTAAATTGGGGGTTGCGAGTGGAGATGCTCCTAGTTCTTCTCTCTTTTTTTTTCAAGGTTTCTCTCCTTTTTTTTTTGCGAAAATTCCACCGATCTATTAATAATCATCAATATTAGTACAAAAAGGTCTAAAAGTAATAAAAATTACAAATAGTTCGATGGAGCACCTAGCGAAGACTACAAACACTAGCATGACCCGAAGACGCGCCGCCGTCCTCGCCCATCCATCAACCATCCCTTGTTTCTACTGATGGTGAAGGAAGGAATACAGAGAAAATAAACCATGTTCATTCGATCTGTTCAACTGCACTAGCTGGCAAAGCTGGCTCACACGACTTGTCACAAAGAATAGGAAATAGAGACATGAACGGGACTGGATGCTGGACACACGTACACAGGTGAAACCGCTCACGTATACGGGAGCCACACACTGGGCGTTAGATAGTAGTTGAAGCCATGGCTTTTACCTCCTATGATAATCAAGTGGTAGCCATACATTCATCTAGCTGCAGACGGCTATCATGCCCCTGGATTGATCGGTGCATGGAATCTCATTGTTAGTACTTCCTCCGGTCCATATTAATATTCTCAACTTTGTCTAGATACAAATGCATCTAGTCTAAATTTTTAACTAGGTACATTCGAATCTAGATAAAGTTAAGAACAATAATATAGGTTGAAGGGAGTAGTACTTCGTATCTAAACCAGCCGACAGTTCTATCAGACTTCGTGGCCAACCGGGACCACAACTCGGCTACCGAACCGGTAGGTACCGCCGCGGCAGAGGCGGCGTGTGAAGGAAAACCCATCTAGGGTTTCACACCCCTCACCGTCGACGTCGCCGGTCCGCTCTGTCTCCAGTGGCCCTAGGGCCTCTGAGATGTGGTGGACCACGGCCTCTCGCCGGCGGGAGGTTTTTTGTTCTTTGTTTCGTCTTTTTAGTGTCTTCTTCGGGATGCCGAGGCGATGACAACGTCCCGAAGTCAGAATAAAGTCCTCCGCGCTCCATCCTCACTCCGGTGGTGCGCATCTAGCGCTGACGGAGAGCGCGTGGAGTCGTTTGTCCAGCAGATCTCTTGGGATTCTGTCCGTTTTCGTGTTCGTCCAGTTGTTTTCTGACCAGTCTCCTCTGATCTATGGATGCCATCATTGTCGATGGTTGCTGCCCTAGTGCGCTGGTCCTTTGTGGCCTTAGCACGACGACTTCCCGTCTGTCTACTACAACAAACTCTACTACGACAAGCTTTGTCCGGCTCTGGTTATGGAGGGGCGAGGACAGCGGCGCGCCTTCGGCTCGCGCTAGTGTTTGAAGTCGTCGCTAGGTGGTCGAGTGACCTATTTGTAATTTTTATTACTTTTGGGTCTGTTTGTACTACTGTTGATGATTATTAATAGATTTGTGGAATTTCGCAAAAAAAGTAGTACTTTGTATCTACATAATAATTGCTCTCATAATAGATGATCATTTTTTTGTTAAGTTCGCCATTTTATTAAAATATCGGTGAAGTCAATATTTGTTATTTTAAACATGAAAATATTTAGAAACATAAAAGAATCGTGGGCACGGTTTTATCCCAAAGTCTCAAATTTCACCCCATGACCATCAGTGATGTTGTTCTAGATTCAGAATGAATGAAGACTTTTTAATAACATTGGATTTCCATGCAGCCAATGTGATATTGGGAGTAGTTCACAGTTCCCCTCTAGCCAATCCTAAAAGTTCTTCTACCTTTGATCCATCCAGTGATAAGCTTTTCAAGTTTTCATCTGGTAGACAAAAAATATAATAAGTACTAGACTAGGGATAGCTCTCACAAAAGGAAAAGCCTATCTCAATTAGTTCTTCTTTTTCGGATCAATCTTTTGCTACTTTACTCCTGAAATAATATTTGGAAACAGAGAAATAATTGTGCAGTATTTTGGATGTACATAATAATTGCTACCATAAATCAACAAACTTATTTTAAGATTATCATTTTAGATCTACCTGAAGTCAATCATTTGCCATTTCAATCATGAAAAATATTCAGAAATAGAAAAAAGAACCATGGACGTGGATTTGCATCAAATTATGCCTCGGCTTTGTTACAACATAAATTCAGCTATATAAGAACATTTT
This sequence comes from Avena eriantha, assembly GCA_910589775.1. Taxonomy (NCBI): domain Eukaryota; kingdom Viridiplantae; phylum Streptophyta; class Magnoliopsida; order Poales; family Poaceae; genus Avena; species Avena eriantha. Next base: position 401,926,813 of record OU342746.1, on the reverse strand, counting down.
ATATTCACAACTGTTATGTAAATAGACAATATTGTTACAAAATAAATTAGTTTTAAAAATAAAGTTTTGTAAGCATAGCTAATATTTGAAGCAGTGAGTATCTGTGAATTTGAGGTAGTACCTATTTTCAAAAAACAAATAAAATTATTTATATGAAACATGATACATTTGGAGTTGATGTATGATGAATCTCTAATTTGATCCCCAAAAGAATAGACATGTATGATTTTTGAGTATCATGTCTGAAGTATTGATAAATATTTTGAAGTCACAATTTTTCCTCATGTTGGAAACAACATCTTTATTGTGAAACAAAGAGAGTAGTGTGATTACAAAAGCATGTGAGTTTACAAATTAAAGATAGTTAAAAATATCCCATGTCAGCTACAATTTTTTTAAACGAAAACCTAACAACAATGAAGTGATGATTAGTCCCACATAATTACACATACAAGCTAGATATCCACTTTTACATGCCCTCTCAATGTAGGTTATACATGTTCAAACTTGGGCACTTATATGCATATATCACTTCATTCAATTATTGATCATTGGACACCCTGTATTTCCGATGAAGTCTTTCATTTTCTCCATGAGCCTAACGTTGTCGGGGAGTTCGGGGAAGCCGTAGAAAGCGTGGATCGCACTCGGAAACTCCACCAGGCGCACCGTCTTCCCCTTCCGCAGCAGCATGGAAGCATACCGGCGCTGCCAGTCCTGCAGGGGGTCATAGCCGCCCACAACAACCATGGCTGGCGGGAACGCCTCCCCAAGCTCAGGCTCCGGACCCGCCTCGCCGGTGACGTGCGCTGCCGGGTGGTTCCGATCGGCCCCCTCTGGCAAGAAGGATCTCCACGCCCAGTCCGAAAGGCGTATGTTCACGATGGGCGCCACGCCGTCCAGCATCAGCTCTGCCTCTGTACGCTCCTCACCGCCGAAGTAAGGCTGCAGCAGGATGATGCCGGCGAGGCAGACGACGCCGCCGGAGTGCTGCGACTGCGACGCGGGGGAGACGGTCCACTCCCGGGCCACGTGGTGGGCGATGTTGCCGCCGGCGCTATCTCCAATGAGGAAGCAGCGGGAGAGGTCCACAGAGACAGAGACAGAGACAGAGATGTCGGCGGTGGAGCCAAGATAGCGGAGCACATCCATGCAGTCGTCGTAAGCGGCGGGGTAGCGGTGCTCGGGCGCCAGGCGGTAGTTGACAGAGACGAGGACGACGCCGAGCTGGTGACAGAAGCGGCGACAGACGGTGTCTAGAGCCCAGGAGGAGGCGGAGAGGAACATGAAGCCGCCTCCGTGGAGGTACACCACGACGGGGAGCGGGGCCGGGGACGCATCGTCCCCATCCAGCGCGGGGGAGTAGACACGCGCCCACAGGTCGCGGGAGGCGTCGACGGTGACGTCGGCGGAGCAGACGCCGTGGGCGTCAGGGTGTGACGTCGGAGGAGTCTTCCAGTCGAGGAGGGAGAGGATGAAGCGGTTCACGGAGCCGTTGCGCCGCCGCACGAGCCTGATAGCGTTAACCAGCGCAAAGATCATGAACCGCACCAGCCAGGGAAGAAGCACCGGCGGCTGCCTCTGCATTTTGGCCGCCATCTCGCTCTCTCCTGAGTCTCCTCTCGGGTTGAGTGCTGGGCTGTGAGCTGATGAGTTGCACATTCACAGCGAGCCTGTCTGTGTCCATTCATCAGTGGATGAGCAATGTATATATATGCTGCAATAACTGGTTGGATGAAAAAAAAAAGGCTTTTTGCGGATATGCAAGATCAATATAATGGAGTAGGTTGCACGTTTGCACAAAGGAATATGTCAACACTCTTTGATTCACTAATGATTATGATGTCAAAGATCGATGCATATTTGATTTGATTTGATGTGATCCGATTTTTTTTTTTTGATTTGAGAGAATCCAACTAGCACGTCCCAAGCTTAGAGCGGGTAACATCTTGGAGTTTAAAACAACTTTTTATGCCGCATCCAGGGTATGATGCAAATTATCATGACCATCCACTGTTTGATAGAAAAGGGAAGTTAAGCGAGCTCGCCCTAAGCTAAAACAAGGTCAACCTTGATGTAGTCATTCCCAATTTTACATATGTTATATATATGGAGTAGTAGGTGTGATGGGTTTATCATGCTTAGATGCTATCTCTTCATCTACACTGTTATTATTCATGATTACTTTAATTGTTTTTATGATCATGCTATTTCAATTATTCATGAAATCTGCTTATACTTTAACAATCCAAAAAATCTGATTGTAGGCAACCGAATTCCAGTACCGTGGTCACGACTATTAGGCCGGCTCTTTTTGATGGTATGCATTATAACATATGGCACACAAGAGAAGTTCTTTGATTCAAAAAAAAAATAGATTTCATATCGGTAGTGGGTTTGACTCTGTCAAATTAGATGTTACATATTGTCATATATCTAGCGATATACAATAATTTCAACCAAATCATTAAATTTTCCCAAGTTTGAGAAGAAATTCAAGTCGGGTTAGGGATTCTTTTCCGTGACCCTCTCGTTTAGGGTTTCCCTGCTCCGGCGACGGCCTAGTCCCCGACGTGAAATCATACTGTAACATCCCAAAATTTTCTAAATTTTGGAATGTGAAATAAATAAAATAAGTTGGTTGGTTGTTTGATTTTGATGGAAATTCTAAGTGAAACGAAATTTTTGAGAACTTGTTTGAACTTTTCTCAACCATGGTTTAAAAACATTTTTATATGAGTGGATTAACATGAACATCTAACCAATAGCATTTCCTTGCGTGGCACTTAAAATATTTATCCAACCGTGCTAGAATTATTAAAGAGAGGGAATAACATGACTTCCCAAATTATGGTGGAGTAGTATTCTATTATGTTCCATTTTGCTATTGCAGTCTTTACTTGATTTTTGGGTTATTTTGATGTTGATCAAACACATGCTTCATATGAGAGAAGATAGTATGACATCTTTATTTTAATTTGGATTTTAAGATGGTTTATAAATGTTTTGTGACTTTATAAATGTTTTGTGATGGGACATATTTGTTATTAAGATCAAATCCTCTAAGGATTCTGCCGGCGACAAACCCGTGCAATTTAGAAAAATGCTTCAGTTAACTTTCCCAAGCAGCATTCTCATCATGTACCAAAAATGTACCATTTAGCAAACATTGTTGAAGCATTGATGAACTAATTCAACATCAAACAACATGATTCTGTCACATTTTTAAACATTGCAGCAACATTGAAATATTCATGATGCATTATACGATGATTTTTTGCTTCACAATTAGGATGATATATTTTTTCAGCAGCAATTTTTGCAGGGCAACATCAACAATCATGAATTATGTACCAGTTCATATGCATGGGTGCCAATACAACAGTCGTAGCAATTTTTGCAGCAGGAATTTTTGCATGGCAGCACCACCAATCAATAATGTCCAAATCTACAATTGAATAATTTCCAGTTCATATGCATGGGTACCAATACAAGCAGCCAGAGCAAACAATTTTTTGGGGAGCAAAAATCTTTACTATTAAAAAGAAGTTGGTGATCGTAGGTCACGTCAAACATCGGAGAAATCTTAACCATTAAATAGTAGACATCAAACACGGGAGCAATCTTAACCATTGAATCTCAGATGCCCCCTCCCGCACCTGGACTACAAGGAAACTCACAATCACGAATCCACATGAAATGTCACAATAAACAAAATTGCATGCAAAGTCATAATAAAGAAAAACGAACATTAGCGCCAATCACTTGCCAAATACCTCCCAATTATCATAAATGCTTTAGCTCGCCCGCTAAAATTAGGTTGTCCTGCCAGCGCTCCATCTACATTTTTCGTTCCTATAATCCACGAGGTTTCCCAGGATAAGACCCACGTCCCTCGACATTGGAAAGGAATCAGCCTAGGCCGCCTCCACCTACCTCGATTTCAAGCGCTGAAATTTCATTCTCACGAACGCTAAAAAGACATGCTATCAATTTGATATCACCATAGAGCAATAGAAAACCACGCAAGTTTTTCTCTAAAAAGGCAGACTATCCAATCAGGTAATACAATGGAATACTACTTACCAAATATCGTTCATTCTCCTACCTCCAACGTGCACCAATATCCCCACAGTTAAAGGGCATACTAGGCATCCCCGGGATAAAACTTTGGATCCCCGTGGTCCTCCTGCTGACACGTGTCATCTAAAAAAGGTCCCAAATCCCATTTTTGCTACACTATGTTCCGGTTTTACTACATAATGCCCCGCTTTTGCTATACCGTAGCAAAAATGATTTGTACAAAAAATAGAATAAAAAGACTACCCCTCGGCGTAGACCTCGCCAGAGACTTCGTCGGAGATACCCTAGCAAATTTTTTTTATACTAATGTAGCAAAACCTATTTCGCCGGAGACTCGCCCGATACTTTGTAGCAACAAAAATATGCTAAAGTAGCAAACCTGGAGAACAATTGTAGCGAAAAGTTTGTATTAGTGTAGCAAAAAAATTGACTTCGCCGGAGCATCACCGGGACATCCGCCGGAATTTATAGCCAGAATTTGTACAGAAACATTGTAGAATTTGCAGAACATCAATTTAGCAAAAACGAAATGAGTACATAGGAAATCATAATGAGTATGTAGCAAAATCAGCTCCCGGTTTAGCCCGAGGTAGCAAAATCCGTTGTCATCGGTAGGAACATCGTCGACCCAAGGTAGCATTACCGGTCACCGTATGTAGTAACTCTGGACGCCGTAGGTAGCAAAACCTGCAACCGTAGGTAGCAACCCTACCTCCGCGACCGCGATACAGAGATGCCTCTCCTGGCCATACGGAAGCAGGAACCGACACGCCGAGGACGAGGCATCCGCCCACAAGACTTGGTTCCAGGTGGTGTGCTTACTAGCCTGGCGTCCACGTCCAGCAGCACCAAATACCGGCATTCTTCGAATCCTGGTAGTGGTAGCATATCTTAACCATCTCTGTATCGCGGCGACGGTTCCAGAATCCAGATACAAGCGCGGTCGTGATGGGCAGCGTGCCATGAGTCATGACCTTCTCTACCAACATACATTCCGAGGCGCTTGTCGTGCTTACTAGCCTATCCCAATCGTGCACGAGTGCACGACAACCCTGTTCTCTCGGTTTTGGATCTGCCTCCCGACGGTGCGTGTCCTCCCCCTCATGTCCATGTGCGCTTATTTCTTGAAACTGAAGTAGGCTGTCCGGTATTTATAGGAATGTCTGTTGGCCATTGGTAAGTGTCTTACTTTGCATCTCAAGAAATTTCAGTCTACAATGAGCCCAGCAATAATCAACAACAAAGAGTTAAAATGAAGACAGGCCTAGCTAGCAGGTTAGATTGCATGTAGACATTTCGTATGACCATAGAAGCATGGCATTTTTTAAAGTGACAACTCAAGGAGCACGATGTACTGTTTATAATCTGGTTACCATTTTTTATCAAGGTGATGCTGCCCTTAATTTCTTCCTGAATATGCTTATATTGATGGTACATATTTTCAGAAGGTTTTGCGATTTGGTTTTGTGTACATTGCATGTTGTTCCTGCAATTATCAAAAGGTGTTTATTTACCTTCTTCTTAAACTATTTGTTCGCACATGTATCTGGATTCCTTAGAGCATCTTCACTAGCATTCCCATGAGGACCCTCCAAGGCCGATTTTTTAATCCGGACGGCGAAAATTCGTCCAACCGCGTGGTGCCCAGTTTTCACCGGATTTGTCCTATTTTATATCCGGGGTTACCAGGCCGAACCCAGGGCACTAGCAACCGACTGGGAACGCCGGATGAAGCAATTTCGGCGAAAAGAAACCTCCGCGTCGATGGCCCCCCTTTCAGCGTGTGAAACCGAGTCATCATCATCCCGTCGTCTAGGCTCCCGCGATGGACCGCCGGGCAACGGCCGCCTGTCTCATCGGCCACGTGTCGCCGTAATGGTGCGCCACCGTCGGCCCACCTTCCCGCTCACGCCCCTACTGGGAGCAGTTCTTCATCGACCGGGGGCAGAAACAGCTCGCCGCCCACGATGGTGTCGGCCCGCGACAGGCGCGCAACAATGCCGCATGACGGCGATGGTGGTGGAGCGCGTCCGGCCGCACGCTCACCGTGGTCCTCAAGCACATCACCTTAGGGAACAGCCTGCGGCTGGGCTACCCTCGGCTCTCACCTCCGGCGTACAACAGGCGGCGTTGGGCGTCCTCCTGGATGCCAAGGAGGATGGCCGGCTTGTCATCGTCATCGGCCTCACCGCTGCGGTAGTCTGTCTCGACACGCTCACCCTCGCTCCGGCCTGTGAAGAGCGAGCCGGAGTCCCCTGTGCGGTCGCCACCATGCACGCGTTCCCGCGACATCGTTATCGACGAGCGCCGAGCCGCGTCGCCACCGATAGGCCACCTGCGCCTCGTTAGGCCGAAGAAGGAGCCCGACGTGAGCTCACTGAGGGTCGCTGATCCATCGGAGTGGACCGTCCCCGTCGACGAGGAGGAGTTCCTCCTCAAAATGGCGATGGAAGCGTCATTAAATGACATCCCGCCGATGAGGGGACCTGACGCGTGCGCCTGGTCCAGAGAGGACTGGGAGCGCAAGGAAGCCGAGCGCGTTCGCCCGTTGCAACTGCAGGCGCCGAGCGACGACGACGGCACCCAGGATGCCGACTACACCGTCTTCTACCGCAACTTCGGCATGTGATCAGTGCGCTGTCGGTATCATCAAGATTCTACTGTTTTCGATGTACTTTTTTAAAGTTTTTTTAGCTTACTACGGTCAAATTTCATGTATATGTCCGAATTTGACATAATATCTGCGAACTCTCCTATATTTTAATGCAACCGCTTGATGTGTTTAGTTAAAATTTGGTCGAAACCGGAAATTTGGCATGGGATCACGACTGGGAATTCGGTCGTTCCTAGACCGAATGCTTTATCCGTCCAGCACTATAGCGCTGGGTTTGAGCCTGGGAAAGCTGAACGAGTGGAGATGCTCTTACTTGATCCTTGGTGCTCCATGCTTGATTGTCCCCTAACAATTTTGTTAGCCAGTTAACCGGTTCATTCCTTCCTTTGCTCTTTTTTTTATTCAACGTTGTGTTGCTGTGTCCTCGCCAAAAAGCGTTGTGATCCTTTGTCAGCAGGGTACTTGTATGTATCCAGACTCTGTCTGGAACTTTTTTTCCACAAGGATTGCAACGGTACGGTGTTGCCTGATCCTCTGTTAACACGGTACAAATCTGTTTGAGAGTTTATTTACACATCTGCTTTTATAAGACCGTTCCTTTTTTTCTCCCCTGTGCACTTTATCGTCTTATATTTATTAGTAATTATAGAACAAATGTAGAACTAATAGCGTATAGAAAGAACATACAAAATGAACTGGGCTCATGGATTCAATTTTCCACCAGTTTCCCTTTTCAATATTCTTGCTGGCAAGCAATCAAGCATATATAAATATGGTTTAATATTCTCTATGCCAACTAAAATGCTATATTTAGTGCGGTTCAAAAAAATGCTATATTTAGTGTGGCCTAAATACTGATTTAATTTCATGAAAATAGAATTCAACGCACCTCGTGTTTTATTTGAAATGTTAAAATTCATTATTCAATATTTATTTGAACGGTTCGTTTCAAGGTGGACATATGATAGGGGGACATGGCAAGGGAGGAAGACGTCACATCTTCTTGCAATGTGGGTCAAAAAGATGCTGTCGAGAAAGATGAATGCATTTATGGAATAAGACAATGACACATGCTTACATCCGTAGCAACGCACGGGCATTCAGCTAGTACATTCAAAAACGGAAGCTAATTAAAGCATCACTAGTGTCACCTAAATAGGATCAGAACCATATCAGAAAAAAGAGAATTTGAACTCACAGATGGTGCTGCCTCCTCAAACTCCGGGTTCTGATCGAAAAAACCCGGGGATTGTTGTAGCACACCTGAATCCCTTGCAGCAATACATATCCGCACCGCCGCTCGCCGAATCGGAGGTTTGTCCCTGCCGTGGAGACGGGTTCGAACTCGAGTTTGAAGCAATGTGGGTCGTCCTGTGCAGCTAAGGAATATGACCACCGGCGGGATAAAGGACGGATCGCAGTAGGTGCGCCATCGCCCGGGGCACCGGTTGCAGGTGGCTACAACACCGGCGCCGTCGCCAATCGTGCGCGCTAGAGCCTGGAGGTCCCCTGTTTTTCCCCACCCCCGCGCGGTGTTTCCTCTGCCCTTCCCCGTTTGATGAAGGTTTGCTGCAAAGCTCATTTATGGAAGCAAAAGCGGAATGGAACGTTACTACCTATGTGGATCTAACAGCCACCACCGATCGATTGGACGGCTAGCGACCCGGGGGATCGGGGATATGAGCCTTTGATAAATCCTAACCAAATTTTTTAGATCTAACTATTATATTGCTTTGAAGTGGATGAGCCTTGTACCTGAAAAAACAACCTTATATTGCTTTTAGTATATAATAGACATATGCACATACTATTATATATGCTTATCGAAACTTTACATGTGACTTTGATGACTATATGAAATTGTTAATACATGATCTTATTTTTAGGGCAACGCCTGCTTTTTATGTCTAAGTCGCTAATTTTATCCTCCTATTTGTGCTAATTATCGGTTGCAACCTAGTTGCAACTTATAAAATCCGTACTAATTCTCGGTTCCAACCTAGTTGAAACTCATTAAATTCTCAGTTACAACCTAGTTGCAACTCTCACATTGCACCACGCGAGGTTGTCTGAGACAGAAAAAGTTCTGAGACGCCTAAAAACTAGCAAGTCCGTGTTTTCAGTGTATTATTGAGAAAGATGATTAGTCGTGGACATACCAGATCATCTAGAGTTTTGACAAGTAATATGCCTAAATTTGAAATCATATAGGCTTCCCTTAAAAATCTGCAAGTAGAAAACAATCCATTTGCTTTTCGATATATATACGCTGAATTCAACGTGTCATTGTAATTCTTGAACTGTAATAAGTGTAACACAGACAGGTTGACATTCGAGTACTCCAAGTATATATATAGAAGATAATTCAGGAGAAAAAAGGTGGATCATATTTATCATTTCCATTTGTTGTTATTCCCAATGAGCAAAACCACATAGAAGAGAGCACGGAAGAGGAACACGAAGAGTGTAGTGTCAAGGACGCTGGTCCACTTCCCTAGGTCGTTGACGGTGTGCTGCGTCAGCACGTCAGCCCCGGTGATGATGCACGTGCTGGCCATGGCGTCGGTGTCGAGCGCGGCGCTGATGGCGCGGAGCACCTTCATCTTGACTGCCTCTGTCATGCCTCCGATGGGCGTCTCGTCGAATATCTGAATCCCCCATGCAAAGCACCTGTGGTGTCACTGAACCAAAGTTTTAAATAGCCGACTATTGCAAATAGCCACGGCTTTTCTAGTAGCTAGGAAAGGCTATAGCCGGCTATGCCCATTTAGCGGTTTTACAAAAATCAAGATAAAATTCACAATTTAGGCAACATATATTCATACATATATCAATAAAGAAAGAGAAAACATATTGAGTTATTGACGGTCACATAAGAGCTACAAACAAAAGATAAAATAACCAGGAGTTGTGACGTAGTTCAGTAATCAGTCCACATAATACAACATTTAGTAGCAATTCATGAAAATAGTTCAATATTACATAAGCAAGGATAGGAAGTACCATAGCGCAACATCAAGTTCGTGACATAGTTCGACCCACAACTTACATACCTACATACCAAAAACATCAAGTTCCAGCAAGCAACAACATGTTTAGTCAAACCAACAAGACATTCATGAGATCAATCTGAGTCCGAGTGAGCTGAAGCATCAGAGAGGATGTCACTATCTTGAGGTTGATTACCTTCTGTTTCTGAAGATTAAGAATTTTTTTTGAAATGCGGAGAGCCCCCGAAGGGGCTAGAACCTTTCATTAATACAGTAGTGGGGTTACACGATTATTACAAAGGGTCCCATAGAATAGGAAATTAACACATAGACCCCTGACATTTGTAGAAAGGACCTTGCTAAAGGATTTCAAATTACAATCTAGTCCTTTCTCTTCCTCACTATGGAGCAGAGAGCTCTGACTGCTGCAGCCATGGACGAAGACAGGGGTGACGCCACTTGCCTCCGGCCTAGCGAAGCTCTCAACAATAGGGCTTGAAAAGGGCCTCCTGATGGAGGTTGAAAAATTGTTGGAGCACACCGACCTTGATGAGGCCGTCTTGGCCAATAATTTTGGCGCTTACTTAAGCGTAGACAATGAGCTCCCAGATAAAAAGGTTCTTTGTCCCCAAATCCACTCCAGCTGGGCTTCATCTCTGTGAACCTTCCCCAATCTCCACCATGGAGCTCGAGGCGAGGAGGAAAGATAGAGAGAAAGACAGAGTCAGAGCAGAAACAGCTTGCCAACACCACACATAGAGAAACGGGTGATACATTGCAAATGTATCTATAATTTTTGATGTTCCATGCTTGGTTTTATCCACTTTCTTGTGTTTTGTTCCAACTTTGGAGTACTTTTCATATGATTTCTTGGACTAACCTATTAACAAGAGCCACAGTGCCAGCTGCCTGTTTTCTGCTGTTTTTGGTTCCAGGGAAGTCAGAAAATGAATATTCTCGGAATTAGACGGGACAAAAGCCAAAGTGCCTATTTTTACGGAAGGGATCAAGTGCCAGAATACGAGACGGAGAAGGGCCAGGGGGCCGGCCACACCACCTGGCCGCGCGGCAAGGCCTGACCCGCGCCAAGGGGTGGTGTGGTGGCTCCTGGCACCCCCTCGGCCTCTCCTTCCGCCTATAAGTTGCCCTCGGGACGAAAACCCTAAGGACCCGATCAAAAATCCACGAAAGAGTCTGTAGCCGCCGTCATCTCCATCCCTAGACCAGGAGGGATCTGAAGCTCTTCCTGGCACCCTGCCGGAGAGGGGAATTCACCCTGGAGGCTTTCTTCATCACCATGCAAGCCTCCGGTGTGATGCGTGAGTAGTTCATCCTTGGACTACGGATCCATGTAGTAGCTAGATGGCTGGTTTTTCCTCCTTTGTGCTTTCATGTTTAGATCTTGTGAGCTCCGTTCATGATCAAGATCATCTATTTGTAATTCATACATGTTGTGTTTGCGGGAATCCGATGGATATTGAGATGCTATTTCAAATTGATTATTGATTATATCATGTCTTTGTTATTTGAGATCTTGCATGCTTTCCGTTGTTAGTAGCTATCTTAGCCAAGTAGATGCTAGCAACTCCAAGAGTTAGTATTTATGCTCGATAGTGGGTTCATGCCTCTGGTAATCTGGGGAAGTGACAGAAATCTCTAAGGTACTAGATGTGCTGTTGCTACTAGGGAGAAAACAACAATCCTTTGTTCATAGAACAATCGTATTGTTTACTTTACACGCAGTTCGTAAAGCAATAATCTGTTGCTTGCAACTTAATACTGGAGGGGGTTTGGATGATAACCTGAAGGTGGATTATTAGTCATAGATGCAGTTGGATGGCGGTCTATGTATTATGTAGTAATGCCCAATCAAGTCTCAGAAGAGTCAAGATGATTAGTATATGCATGTATTGCTTTCTCAGTGTTTGTCAATTGCCCCGCTGTAATTTGTTCACCCAGCATGTTATCTATCTAAGGAGAGCCACCTCTAGTGAAGTATGGATCCCGGCCCTTTTACCTTACATACAATCTACAATCTTTTACTGCTTTGTGTTTACTTTCTGCAAACTTTTACTTCTTTCTATTCGATTCGTTTAATCCTTTGTTTTCCGCAAAACACGGTGAGATTGACAACCTCATCGCAAGTTGGGGACAAAGTTCTGTGGTTGTGTTGTGCAGGTCTCCACGTTGCTACTAGCACCGGTAGTGCACCCTGCCAAAGCTCAGCTAGTAACACCTTTGGGGTGTTTCCTTGCTCCTACTGGTTCGATTAAACCTTTTTCTCATAACTGAGGGAAAACTCGCTGCTGTGCTCATCATACCTTCCTCTTGGGGTTCCCAATGGGCTCTACATCAACCACGAGCTAGCAACGGCTCACTGTCAAACTCGGAGAACCTGCCACGGACTCGAGGAGGTGGGCATGCGTGGACATGGCGGCGGCTAGAACGGTGGCCGTGGCAATCAGCACGATGACCAATTCAATCACTAGGGCAACGGTGGCCATTGTGGCTACTAGCAAGGTGGAGACGACGACCGTGGAATACGTGGTCATGGCCATAAAAAGCGGGCGCGGTGGTCAGTGCACGGGCGTTGCATCCTAGAATCCCTACCTTGCATATTTCGCACCCTACGATGCTCCGTTCTAGCTGGCTCGCTTGTCATGGATCCCGCCAAACGCCACATGTGTTCTTGGGCATCGTATTCACACGCACTCGTAGGCCTATCACACTCCCTTTTGGGGGTGGGGGAAGGGGCGCACCACCGTAATAGTACCCTACACCTATGTTCTCCTCACGGTGCTATGCACCATGATGCCATGAGCAACGTCGGCTACCAGCGTCCCTATCCGGAGTCATGGACTCGGGGATTCTTCTCACGTCACTAGTAAGACGGATAACTTGACTATCTCTCATTGTTGGCAACGGGTCAAAAGTTACTATCGCCGTCGTAGGTTCTGTCCAAGTTTCTTCTCTTCCGCTGATTGCAAAATGTTATTGTTGCTCCTCATATAACTAAGAAATTTTATTTCTATTCGCCAATTCACTCATGACAATTTTTGTGTTGAATTTGATCCATTCGGTTCCTCCATGAAGGACTAACAACCAAGACCCTCCTTATTCACTGCAATAGCCATGGAGACTTGTACCCATTCGATGGCTCCAAGCTCTCCATACCTTCGGCGTACTCCATCACTATGGGAGATTTATGGCACACACACACCTTGGTCATCCCATCACAACATACTTGTCTCATTTTCCATTAGAATTTCTTGCAACTTGTAACAAAAACACTAGATCACATCATCCATCCCCCATTTGTGAAGCGTGCCAATTTGGTCGGCAACTAAGACTAGCTTACTCCACCTCCCCTTCCTTCATCGCCACTGCATTTCGACTGATCCATTGTGATTTGTGGACATCTCATATTTCTAGTTTTTCTGGTTATAAGTATATCTCGTTGTACTTGATTACTTTACTCATTTCTCTTGGACCTTCCTTGCACAATAAATCTGACATGTGTGCTACTCTTCATTGGTTCTTCCAGTTTATATTGACACAATTTCATGTCACCATCCAATGTTTGCAATGTGATAATATAGGGGAATTCCTCACTAGTTCCTTACGTGATTACTTCTTATGCCATGGTATCTCTTTTTGCCTTTCCTGCGCCATACTTCTCCACAGAATGGCAAGGCCGAACGTCTGATTTGCACAGCTAACGATATTATTCGCCCTCTCCTTTCTCAAGCCTCCCTGCCTCTAGCCTTTTGGGCTACAATATTTAAGATCATCATATAAATATTTAATTGGTGTTATAAATGTTAACACCTTTTCAGTATATACTGGGTCAAAGCCCATGAAGTTTTACTTTCACAAAACTAATGGCTTCTTCCCTGTGTCACGTCCGCTTAGCCTAAATTTCCAGCTGTGTTCATTGATCGCTACTTTCTTGCGTCCATATGGCTTGTATCTAGAGCGAAGATCTCAACTTGTCTATTGCATCATTAGTCTAGTGGTTTTATGTATTGTTCAACCAACCATGAAAAAGAAAAAACATTAGGAGAAAACAAGAAGAGGATGCAATAGACGAGTTGTTACTGTTGTACTTGCTAGTTGGGCTGTTGATTATCTTGAAAAGCAAAAACAAGAAGAGCATGCTGCCAAAGAGAAGGAGGTGGCCTCACCATGCGTGTTCTGGCCTTGTTTGCTCTTCCCTCAACTTGGGCTCTTAGATTCATTAACTTGGTTCTTCTACTTTAATTTTCTTAGGAGGATCTTGGTCATCATGCCCCAACAGCGGGTGTCGATGCTCGTGCACGGAGGACAGACAGACTACTCGGGGAGGAGATCAACCATCTTCACGCTGAACGCGAGTTGCTACAGAGAAAACTAGACGATGCTCGATCCTTGGCATCCTTCGGTCACGGCCAAGAAGCGTGGAAGCTGACAGACGAACTGGTCGTGGATCTCCAGGCCATTTTGGAGGCCCAATAATGTGATGCGGGAGCAGGTGAAGGCAATGGGGGTGGGGGGGCAAACCCTAGAGTTGAGGTTGGATGTATATGAGTACAAAGATTGAATTGGTTATGTACCATAGTGGTATCCTTTCCATGTATCCTACTATTGGCAGTGACATTTTTCAGAACAAACTTTGCACTTTTCCCTACAAACACACATGGTAATGGCATATGCAGAATTGACATGTAACACGGTAATAGTTATCAAAATTTAGTTGCAAATTTTTATGAGAAATCTACGGATACAACTTCTATCAAATAAATAAGAGACCAATTAGTGGTATCGCTGCAAAAGAAGCTCAAAGGTTGTGAGCATCTGGAGATTGACTCATACTTTAGCCCAACTTGAATAGAACGCCCCCCTCTCGATATAGCTCGAACATAATAGTAGGTATGTTATATTTGATACTTGGATAATTAACATAACCAGTTTCCTTTTGAAACTAAAAGGTACGTTACCTTAAAAAGGTTGTACATGAGATTTTTGTACGTTCGATGTGATTATTAACTATCTTTCTTGAAATTTTTATTTTATCCACCTTAGAAATCTAACTAGTTATGCTACAAACCATGTTGTCATTTATTTTGGCGAATGATTAGGTTCATGCGGCCTTTCAATACTTATCACATTGTAATTTTGAATGACTTTATATATATAGTTATACTTATGTTATTATTCAAAACTTTAAATTATTGTGGTTAGACTAGTTAAGAAATTTCACATTGTGTAACGACTAGATCATATAAAAAAATAAACTTGTGCTCGCCCGGATATCTAATACTTATCAAGATCATTGCAAGTTGAGTATAAGCCATCTTTTCAACTCGAGCTCTAGCTTGAGTCCAACTGAGATTGCTCGTTTTCCAATTCGAGTTGGAGCTCCAGTTCGCTTTGCACCACTAATTTAGCAGTGAAAGCAACTACAATTATTTCAAATAATAAATTATGGTAAGAAGAGAAACTTCCACAGAAATAAAATCGAAGAAAATTCTGGCATGGGTGAGGCAGAACGATGGTGTAGGTGATGCAGATCCAGTTTAGTGCACGACATCGTAGGTGAAGAAGATCCATTACATTGCACTACATCATTTGTGAAGCAAATGCGAGTGCAATGCACGACCGTGTAGGTGAAGCAGATAGGTGCGGTGCGTAGTGGTGTAGGTGATGTAGATCCAGTGCAGTGCACATCCACATTAGTGCAGCAAGTCAGGTACAGTGGGCAAGCGAGTTGGCGAGCTAGATCCTGCACAGTGGATGACTGCAACGGCGAAGTGGATCCGGTGCGCTTGACAAGATTGTAGATGAAGCAACTCCAGTAGGCTATACGATGAGGTGAATATGCTTTCGATGTGTGTGTGCGCGCGTGCGTGTGCGTGCGGGCGTGCGTGGGTGTGTGGCTTGGTCGGGGAGCCGGCGGAAGGAGAGCAGGGCAGGGGCGGCTAGCCGGCGAAAGGAGCAGGGAGGGGCTCCCGCATGAATGTCTGTGCTCGTGGCCTCCATCTCCATTTCTCCAATGAGGTCGCCATGTCCGACAGAGGAGCAGGGCAGGACGACGTGCCAGCGGAAGGAGAGCAGGGCGGAGGCAGCTCGACGGTGGAAGGAGCAGGGCGTGGGCAGGGCGCGCTGGCAGAAGGAGCTCACGTTGTCTCCAGCGCGTGCGGGACAGGATCGGGGGGATTCATTTGTTCCATCCCGAGAGGAACAATATCCTTTTCCGTATAAGATTACGATATGGATACACATTGTCTAGACGATCATAGAGATCGGGGTTGTGATCGGAAGACATTACGGCACGATGCGTAGGTATGTAGAGTCTGTACAGTGATGGGACGTAGCTTCTCAGAGGAAAACCACCATCCCTTCATCCGGAAGAAATTAAGACTAAATTAATTTTGTGAGGCTTTCAAAATTTTGTGAGGCTTCCAAATTAGACCATTTTGGAAGCCTCATAATTTTTTTGAACCGGCAAAAGCACGAAAAGAACTGGGCCAATCAAAAGCACGTTCTTTTGTACTCCTTCCGTTTTAAAATATAAGTTGTTTTACCTTCAATGTATCTAAACCTTTTAGCGTGTAGGCACTACAAGAATCTAGATACATTCTCTTTATAAAGCAAAAACAACTTATATTTTGAAACGGAGGGAGTACGTGCTACCTCTACTGAAAAAAGGAACCAAATCGCCGAAGATCACAGTCAGAAATTTGGAACGGGGAGAGTAATATACTTGCATGTACGTCCTGCAGCAGTCCCAAATGAAAGATAGAGATGATGTGTTAAAAGCAACAACTAGCGGCTGGCTACTATAATAACTACTTTTTTTAACCGGGCTTCATGCCTTTCCATTTCATAACGGAAATTCCATGTCCAAGATTTTTGTTACAATTATTGAGGAAAGGGGTAGGCAGCAGGAGGCGAGTTAGGACCGTACCAGAAAACCCACCGCACCGTGGGGCAAAAACCTGATACCGCTACAGAGTTCGACAAAAGACCAGCTACAGTTCAAACTAGGGATAAAGACAACCAAGAGGAAACAACTCTTAATAACAAAGAGAGCTAACTAGATTTTCAGGGCAGCGGAACACAAGTATTCAACCTTCAGGACTAGCGGATCTTCTTCAAGCAAAGACATAAGTCGCCGTCTACATCAACTTGTCAGCACCAGCAACAAGCGTGCCAATACATTAGCAAAGAAATCGAGAAAAAAGTGATTTCACTTGGAAATTTGAAAACATGTTTATCAAAGGTGATCTTGTTTCGAACATTCCAAATAGACTAACAAATTAAAGCAAACAAAACCATGAAGAACTTTTCCTTGTTAGGGAGAAAAGAGTGTAGCCATGCCCAACCACATTAGCACTACAAACCAATTTCGGTACCACAAAATTATCACAGAAGGCATCAGGAGGCACCTTACTACGAGCCGTGGGCGTTCTTGTCCCCGGCGTAATTCCGAGTAGAGGAAGTCATCGTTCTTGCATCTACCGCCGTCCATCCTCGCCATCACCGCCTCCTCGGGGCTCTACCACCACCAACAATCCTAAGCTGGTGTTTCTGGTAGGTAGAGCCATAGGTCGCGGCCACGGGTAGCTGCAAAATGTTAGCAAACAAACTTAGCGCTAACAGAAACGACTAGTAAGTAGTAGCTTCTACAAAACAGAAGGTTCATCACCACCTAAGCATGATAATAAGAAATCAATCAAACAAAGAATCGAGTCCTATACATGATAAGGAGACAAGTTTTAATCGAGTAGAAAACAGTTTTCCCTCTTGAAAGCATGAATGATTCCACTACTGCCTACGTATTCGTTTCTTCAATGGGAGAAAAAAGCACCAAAATCAATCAAGTACTCCGTACGTGTGGCCAGGATACGCTTCAAGAATCTAGACACCAGCCTCGGGAACCCAAATACATTCACAACACTTCAGCTACGTAGTGGTAACAATCTGAATACAAAAAAAACAAAGCTTCTTTCTTTTTTTCTTCGGGAGGGACTAAAACGACAGAGCCTATGAGGTATTTTCCTGCAGAAGATTGGTGGTCTAACGATCCAAGCAATCGTCAGGCCATGAGCACATCGAGACCAAATTCTAAATCAAGGAGGGAGCGGAAGGCAGGAGACGAATTGAGTCTTATAAATGTACTAGCAAATTTTTAGTAGTGCAAACTCATGATTTTTTGTCTATTGCCTACACATTCATCAATAGGAGATAAATTAAAGCACCAAAAAATCAATTATGTGTGCAACATTTGGATCTCTGAGGCCAACCCCGGAAACCAAATCGGCTTCACGTCACTTGAAGCTATGTACTATTAAAAATCTGAATACGAAAAAAGGCAGCAGCCAGAGATTTTCAGGGGGAGAAAAACTGATGTGCTTTCTTCATGGCAGATTGGTGGCCCAATAATCAAAGTAATTGAGAGATAATGCACACCTCAGGACCAGACCCTAAGCCCTAGAACACCATGGATGATGACAGAAGAAATTTATGCATGATTTCCACCGGTTACGAGCACTAAACATTATAAAAAGTTACATAGTAATTTAGAATGGATACATGGAGGACCATGAAGACTCAGGGACCTCAGTGGCAGCGGCGGGTTGGGGATGATTCAGCGTGACGGAGTGGTGGGTGGCGTCGGAGCAGCAGGTTCGGGGATGTGGCCGCTGGAGGCGGCAGGTCGGGGAGGTGGTCACCAGCAGCAGAACCTCGGGCCGGCGGCCGCGAGAGGCACGGTCGCGCCACCCTACTTGTCTCGCCAGTGGGCCACTCACTAGGTCATGCCGTGGAGCTCCATGGCAAACACAACGCGTGCACGAGAAGTACAAGAAGACACTCGAGGTCTTTGGCTTGTTGGGAACCAACACCTAAGCAGATGAAGCGGATTTCCGTTCCAGCCAACTCCACGGGAGGATTCACTCGACTGCCGCAGTAACGGGCCATCGAAAGACGGAGATGGTTGGCGGTGCTGCCCTGATTCGCCGGCGTCAAAACCCACGGACGCTGCTCCTTCTCATCGCCATCCTGGGGTTAGCTGCGCGAATGCGATCATAGGAATGGCCTGCATCTGATTCTCACATAGTTTAGCTATCAAATCCCCACCTGGATTACAGTTCGTCAGACTATCCCTAGCTATGTAGCTTCTACCGAGTTGGCAGATGATCAATATATATTCCTCATTTTCTACCAAAAAGTTCGTTGTTGAAGCAAAATTCCAACTGTGTTTGTTTGCTATATGCGATCACCTGCTCTAATTTTTACAATAACATTACTTGCAGTTCTGTGTGAAAAATACAGTAATAACCAACCTAAAGTTAGAACTGATGCACTCTTGTATGTACTGTAATTCTTGTTTGACCAGCACATTTACCTTGCCCGTTTTCTGCTTGTTTTCTACTACCCAAAAAACGTAAACCCTAGACACAAAAACATAGGACCGGACATAACTTGTGTTGAACTGTGTTTCAGTTTGTGCAGATAGTAACAACTAGTTTCATACCATCATTGGAAATTTCTGAGTTTTCCATGTTATCCAAGACAAAAAATAACCAGATGAAAACAATACTTCGGCCATATTTGTAATCAAGTTACAAATCTTTCTCCTGGCAAATATGACGCATCTACTTTGCTCTAGGAGAGCACATCCAAACTCGTTACCACCCACAAAAACGTAAAATCAAGCACACATAAAACAACAGTAAACAAAGCTATCAGGTTTTGTCTTCAATAATTGCAGCACTCAACTATCAGGGACAATAATACTAATTGAGTACCACACTCCACAATACACAAAGAGCAGGTCCAGAAATCCCAATCCCATCACGAAGCAGTACTGGATAAACACTTGGTCATCACTTCACTAAATGTTCAAACTCCTTCACCAGATCAACATGGTTTCCGCGAAAAATCTTGCCTTACCCACTGGTTTTGTGTATTTCAGCTGATTCAAGTCCATTGTATCTTGTCTTAGTATCTTTCGGATCATAAAATCCGTACCAAGTTGCAAACAGGGAAGAAAATAAATGAGCCAGGAGCATATGCACTACAATATCTTTCATCAAAAATAAATCTTGCCTTACTCAACATATGTTCCTACATATTTGAATTTGAGACTTACTTTGCTCCCACTCAAAATGTGTTCCCAACATATTTTGAGTTCGAGACTTACATTGCTCCCACTCAAAAATATGTCATCAACATATTGTTTTAGGAAGACTTTTATAGCTCCCACTCAATTTCATGCAAATTGTATATCCACTCACTATTTTGAACGATTTCAAAATCCTTTAATAAATTATCAAACTGAGATTTTCAATATGAGAAACTAGTACCTTACTAGTTTTAAATCCACTAGACATTCAGCATACTTGAATCGAATTCATTTGAATTTGTCCAATACATTATTCATGACAAATTGTGCTTTTGTCATTCACCTCCCTTTTCCACTAAGGCTTTACAGTCATTTGGGAAAATTCAAGTAACCCCTTTACTTGTAAGATTCAGCAACGAATTGCTTTCCAACCTCAAGTGAATTTTGCCTTTAGGATTTCTCATAATTCTAGTTTACCATTATTTCCTTAATAGTTCGTAGGTATGTCATATTCCGGTAATCATGACAAATGATTCATAAATGTCTCCATACAAGATATGGGCTGCATTTTGAATCCTACTTTATGTAGTGAAACACTAGTGGGGAAAACACAATGATCATTATCATTCATTCTTTCTTTTGTGGAGGGTATCGTTCAGTAACGCTTTCCGTTGCGCTTCTCTATACTCTGATGTAGGGTTTTGAATCATCATCATGTTTTTCACTATCTTCCATTTGCTCCATAATCAATAAATACCACTGGATGTGAAACTTTCTCGAGAATGCACCAAAATCCAAGCAATACTATTTTGGTTTTCTTTTGGTTTTAGCCATGGATTTCGTATTCAAAGTTTTCCAATGAACACTCTATAAGGAATTATTCCCTATTGTTTTGGTTATATCGAATAATCCCAAAACTCTCACGACGATCCATACAATATATGGTGTCGATCCCACGAATTCAAATGGTTCACTATATATTCAAGTTGAGTGCTAACTATTTCTAACTAGTGGTCTTTTACATCTATACTACAACAATTTATTCGGCGCCATATATTCACCCACTTGATATCAAATATCATATTGTGATGCTTTGCATTTTGACATTTCAAATGCATCGCATACCACAATTTTCTTTATACCAATCTTATAAAGTTGAATTTCATTACTATTGATCAAATCGTAGTAATTAGATTCTCTTTTACCTTTAATACCCTCTGTTTATTAAATACTTTGATCATATCAAATAGTTTCATACTCATGTTTCCTTTGGTAAACTTCTTTACAAAATTTAAACAATCATATAATGATAATCACCATTTCGTTAAACGACAATACATCAAATATGTATTCTCTTCTAGCAATTCATCAAACACTTTGTATTCATGTAATACAAAGTGTTTAAGTTATTTCTGCTGAACTTAGGCATGATTCATATGTGACAAGAATACAAGTGTCTTTCACATATTATAAATATAACTTTGAATTTAAACAATGGTTTCATTCAGTAATGAACATATCATTAAGTTGGGTAATTTTCAAGGCATTTCAATATTTTACAAATATTCATGCATTATCAATTAGTTTCAACAATAAGGATAATTCACATATAATTGAACAAGATATGAACATGAATAGAAATCATTCATAAAAGTAGAACAACTGTTTATTACAAACTTATATGAATAACCGCCTCACGAAGTGTGACACACACTAAAGAAGTTCACAATCTTTTGATTACAATAACTATCCAAAATGATAAACGAAGTGATAAATGTCGAGGGAGAGTGTCGTCTATCATCATCATGCTCTCCATCAACACGCAACGTCACCTCCTCTCCAGCAAGCACCTCTAATGCAGAAGGACACGTTTTCAGCAAAACATGTGTTTTGAAGATTATAACATTTATAAAACTTTATACCAAATATATACCTTTGTCATTGATGACCTCTCCGGCTATTGTTTCAACCTTCACATTACTGATATGTGATATGAACTTGTGCAAAATCCTGTGTTTCTGCATCACCTCTCATTATGCAAGTCCTGGCATGTGCTTGGTAGCTTGGTGCCAGCGACCGCAGCACAACACCATTTACAAAAGAGCTCATCATCCAGCTATCCAGGAAGTATGCATACCTCATGTACGCATCATGCATGCGCTCCAAGTGGTCTTCAAGCGAAGAGTTCTCCTCCATCTTAATAGAGAGGAAGTCTCCCATCAGCTCATGCTCCCATATGCATACTTGTTCCACGAAATGTGTCCTAAGATGTACCATTGCTGCACGAGGGTCAAGATTACCCACGACTAGCCACAACTCATCCACTATTCCGTAACACATCGTAACTGATACGAAGGCGGACATCTCACGACGGTAAAAGCGGTCTTCCTACTGATCTGGGGTCTCTAAGATACTGGGCTGCTCCAAATCCATCTCGTTGAGTATATAGTTGACCACGTCATTCTCGCTAAGGAGAACGTGGAGATGCGCAACCCACATAGAGAAGTTTGATCCGTCTAGCTTGAGCTTCTCTCCATCTAACCAATCGTCAATAGGGAAGGAATCATCGGGGAGAACCATTTTCTATATTTATAATTGCAAAAAGGAATTTATACTAAGTTTATAATTAAATGAGTTAATATAATAACTCCACTAAGAAACACCTATCCCCTGAAGGGTCCTAGCGATAACATGACCCCTTTTCCCCACATCTCCCCCGATCATCACGACCATCAATGTGGGTTCTAGGGTGGACGCTAAACGTCGGTCAAATCATTCATGTGACTCGTGCTTGATCTTTCGACCATTCGTGTTCCGATTCCATGTCTGCACATGCTAGGATTGCCAACTCAACCTTAGTGTATTCGCTATGCAACATGGCTTACACCCACTATATGCGAACGTAGATATGTCTGACACCCGATCATCACGACCTGCCTCATACCGAAGAACTTTCTTGGTGGTGCACACTAAGGGGGGACACAATCATTGGTAATTTTAATAGGGATCATCTTATTAGGCTACCGTCGAGTATCTAATACTAGAACAGAATAAGATATACAAACAATAACATTGAATGTAAATGCAATGTGATATGGTCCTTCACGTCGTGATCTCCATCTGGCATCACCGGATTCCGGTGACGTAGACACCAGGGTACCAGTGTCTTTCCGGTGTGGTAGTCCGTCACCTCCGTGACTATCTACTACTTCGTAACACAAGGTAATCAGTTTACCTTTGCCACAACCATATCACAAAGAAATGCCCCCTATAAAACAAAGTTAGACGTCTCTACTTTATCTTTGCATGTTTTACGTGGCTGAATGGGCTTTCGCACAAGAACCGTTCTTACCTACGAACTTTCACCACAATGCTGATCAAGTAGTTGTCTATACTATACCCCTTTCGGAGCCCTTCGTTGCAAATGGCATACCAACTAATACGAGAGAGACAGACACCCCCGAAGCCACTTTATACGGTACAAGCCGTATGTCAAGCGTGGACCAGTCTCGCGAATGAACGCGTAAAGTTGGTTGGGGGCCGCTTCATCAAGCATTACTGCGGTATACACAAGTACACGTGGGAGGGTAACAACTAAAAGATCAAAGCCCACACGCTACATCTCGTGTGTTCTACCCGTACTAGCATTACTACGCATAGATCTAGCTCTGATACCACTTTAGGGGTTCACGTATGAAAACAATAAAATTTTACCCTACGCCCCTAAACCCCTGATGCTGCCAGCACCTATCTGTTAGTAATACAGTAACGGGAGGGGATTTTCACGAACTTATCCTTGAAGACCAAAAAGCGTTGTCAGCGCTCAGGAGAGCGTGGTTGATGTAGACGATCCGAAGCTGACCTCAAGGTCGTGTTGAAGTCCTCGCTCTCCTACGGCTCCAGCGACTCCTAGTGCCCCAATGTGACACCTCGTGGGGAGTTACACACTTCCGGTGCCTGGCGATGACTCCTACTTCCATGATCTAGCAGCAATTGCGGAAATAGAGCTCCTGGATCCCACCATAGCGCGACGGTGCTCCGCGGTGAAGACGTCTCTCGTTCACGCAGTCTGAACTTGGGACCACGATCACGAAAGAGAGAGAGAGAGAGAGAGAGAGAGAGAGAGAGAGAGAGAGAGAGAAAATATCAACTAGAGGTCTCCCCAAAAGTGAGGAAACCTTTATTGAATATTGTGTGTATTTTCTGGTCAAAATACCCACACTATAGGGGGAGGGGGAGGTACTACCTCCCTCAAAGTCCCGAGGTGGGACTAATCATGGGAGAGGTGGGGGAGGCGCTGCCGGCCACCACCCATGGGCCCCACATGGGGGGCTAGCCTAATAGGGCCACCGGCCACCCCCTTGTCCCCTCCTAGGGGTGGCCCCCTCTTGGGCCCTTTCCCCTCCAGGATTTGGCCCATTAAGCCTTTTGACCATTTAATTGATTTTCTCTTTTATTAAATAATTATGGATAAATGATTAAATCTAACATTCGTTCACATATTATTCAATCTTCGTGGCTATGGAACACCTTCCACCTCCACTCCGGACATCCTTCGGACTTACCGAAACCCTTCTGATTTTCTCTCTTCTCTTCTTTGGTGATTCTACCGATCCTGTAAAACACTCTCTAAGCATCATCAAGCCCTTAAGTGTGATACCCTGCGGTTCGGGAACACTCCAGACATGGCTAGGATACTCCCATACCAATGATCGATAGAGGGACCTGGATGGCTATGTGATTGATGGCCCAAAATATATCGAGCTCGTTGGGGAACCCCAAGAGGAAGGTATGATGAGCACAGCAGCAAGTTTTCCCTTAGTACGAAACCAAGGTTATCAATCCAGTAGGAGCAAGGAAACACCCCAAAGGTGTTACTAGCTGAGCTTTGGCAGGGCGCACTACCGGTGCTAGTAGCAACGTGGAGACCTGCACAACACAACCACATAACTTTGTCCCCAACTTGCAATGAGGTTGTCAATCTCACCGTGTTTTGCAGAAAGCAAAGGATTAAACGTATCGAATGGAAAGAAGTAAAAGTTTGCAGAAAGTAAACACAAAGTAGTAAACAGTTTATAGATTGTATGTAAAGAAAAGGACCGGGATCCATAGTTCACTAGAGGTGGCTCTCCTTAAGATAGATAACATGTTGGGTGAACAAATTACAGCGGGGCAATTGACAAACATCGAGAAAGCAATACATGCATATACTAATCATCTTGACTCCTTTGAGACTTGATTGGGCATTACAACATTGTACATAGACCGCCATCCAACTGCATCTATGACTAATAATCCACCTTCAGGTTATCATCCAAACCCCCTCCAGTATTAAGTTGCAAGCAACAGATTATTACTTTACGAACTGCGTGTAAAGTAAACAATACGATTTTTCTATGAACAAAGGATTGTTGTTTTCTCCCTAGTAGCAACAGCACATCTAGTACCTTAGAGATATCTGTCACTTCCCCAGATTACCAGAGGCATGAACCCACTATCGAGCATAAATACTAACTCTTGGAGTTGCTAGCATCTACTTGGCCAAGATAGCTACTAACAACGGAAAGCATGCAAGATCACAAATAACAAAGACATGATAGAATCAATAATCAATCTGAAATAGCATCTCAATATCCATCGGATCCCCGCAAACACAACATGCAGAATTACAAATAGATGATCTTGATCATGAACGGAGCTCACAAGATCTAGACATGAAAGCACAAAGGAGGAGAACCAGCCATCTAGCTACTACATGGATCCGTAGTCCAAGGATGAACTACTCACGAATCACACCGGAGGCTTGCATGGTGATGAAGAAGGCCTCCAGGGTGAATTCCCCTCTCCGGCAGGGTGCCGGGAAGAGCTTCAGATCCCTCCCGATCTAGGGATGAAGATGACGGCGGCTACAGACTCTTTCGTAGATCTTTGATCGGGTACTTAGGGTTTACGGCCCGAGGGCATCTTATAGGCGGAAGGAGAGGCCGAGGGGGTGCCAGGAACGACCACACCACCCACTAGCGCGGGCCAGGCCTGGCCGCACTGCCAGGTGGTGTGGTGCCCCCTGGCCCCTCTTTGTCTCGTATTCTGGCACTTGATGTCTTCCGGAAAAATAGGTACTTTGGCTTTTGTCCTGTCCAATTCCGAGAATATTCATTTTCTGACTTTCCTGGAACCAAAAACAGCAGAAACATGCAGCTAGCACTGTGGCACTTGTTAATAGGTTAGTCCAAGAAATCATATGAAAAGTACTCCAAAGTTGGAACAAAACACAATAAAGTGGATAAAACCAAGCATGTAACATCAAAAATTATAGATACATTTGCAATGTATCAACATCCCCAAGCTTAACTCCTGCTCTTCCTCGAGTATGTAAGTGATAAAAAGAAAGAATAATTTTTGAGGTGACATGCACCATCAAAGACTTGATCAAAGTATTTGTAAAACATTGAAAGCTGGGATCAAAGTACTTCAATCATAACATGAAAGACAAAGTTCTAGCAATAAGCAAAGAAACTATGATGCAACATGAAAAGACACAAACAAAAGATTCATGAATAACAATGCTTTGCAAGACGTTTGTTTGTTTCGCATAAAGAAAACATAGCATAATAGTATTCAACTTGTCCCTCATAGAGTAGCAAATATAAATGCATAGGACACCTTCAAAGTTCATAAGAGTGACTAGATACAAATAGTTTAAAACAAGCAATATCAAGTTATGCATCAATCAACTAGTCTTGGGACAATGCACATAGAACTAAGAATGACCACTATGCTCTCAAAGTAGGTGCATAAAGATAGAAGGTGGAGACTCAATGTAATGGTGGAAGAAAGGCCTTTGTAAAAGGAAGTAGGGATTCAAGTCTCATAAAGAGCTTCCAAAAAGTATGGTACTTACAGCTTTTAGCTCTCATTACCCCTATCATAAGCATCTTTAAGGTGATTAAGGTTAAAGTGACACAACTAAGAGGATATGCTTGATAAGTTATAAACCGAAATCTCATGCCCCTCATGCTACTCAACTTCAGTCACGAGTAAGCTCTTGTCATTGTAAGTACATGTGTATCATTAAGAACCGTCAACGAGGTACCCCTTGCACATGATACGGGAGCTTTCCCATAATCAAAATGATAAGGCAAGCTGACAATGAGCATCTTAGTGATCTTTTTATTTGCTATTTGCATAGGTTTTTATTGAGGATGCTTCATAGAGTGCTCATTATGGTGATGCTGCAAGTTTCCACCATGATTAGGCATGGCTTAGGCTAGCGGCCCAGACATTTCTCTAACACACATACAAACTCCATGATCTTACAAGTTCCGCTTTTATTTCACACCGCCGGGATCCGTAAGCAAAAGAACATGATATCAACGGGGTACAAAGTACAAGTGCAATGTTGAAAGCGTTCCCCATGAAACATGGTTCTTATAATTTCAACTTATAAAGCGCAAGCATATACACAACAAAGAAGGACCCAATGGTTCAAATTTATTAGATGCAAAAAGTAAAGTGTGCCATCAAGTTCGTGAGAGCTTTAATCACTAGTTTTCTCATAACAAGTTTAATTTGGAAGGTAAACAAAAGCATGAATATACTTGGAATAGCATAAGCTAGTAGGTAGGTATGGTGGACTCTTTGGAAAAACTTGGTTTAGGGAGTTGGGTGCATGAGTGGAACTCATACTTGGTTGTGGAGGCTAGCAAAAGACTGGTTGCGACAAACTAAGAGAGCAATAATGGCCATAATCATGCAGAGCGACAAAACATCATTGATCAAAGTATAAAGTGATCCTACAAGTTGAAAACTAAAAGATCATAAAGGCTATGGTGACTTGAGATAGTCATAACATGGTGTGAGCATGCGCCAAGTCAACCCAAATAAAGCATCAAAGGAGAATACCACTATACTATGCTTTAATATGCTAAAACAACACATGATTCATCCAAGGCACATTAAGCAATCTCAATTGTTTATAACAAGTCATGCTATAACAAAGAATACTAAGCATAAAGCCAAAATGATATCAAGCATGGCATGACAAAGCATAGGCCACAGTCAAAAACAAGCTCTTTTTACCACATAAGCATGAACTTTCCTACTCTTTTCCAAACCAAACCAAACTATTTGCAAACCAATGTATGAAAGAGGGGGTCCAACCAATTTATTCAGAAAACTAAGCAAACCAAGAAAACTAAAAATCAAAACGAAAACAAAAAACAAGACGCTCCAAGAACAACACAACTGTGCATGAAACAATAAAAATGAAACGTTTGGAAGAAACCTGAGATTTTTATTGATGAAGAAGGGGGATGCCTTGGGCATCCCCAAGCTTTGACGCTTGTACTTCTTGGATATTTCTTGGGGTGAAACGTGTGGCATCCCCAAGCTTGAGCTTTAGTCCAACCTTCATCTCATTACTCATTCCTTCCATACACCTGAAAATTTTCCTTTATACAAAACTTCACACAATCTTTATTAGCAACATTAGTGCATTCAAGATAAAAGGTCTTAAGGTTCAGTTCTAACACCAAATAAATTGCCATTAGAACACTAGCTACTGTATCAATTCCCTCAAAAATCTCAATTCCCCAAAAGAACTCAAGAAGGAACCAACAAGAAGCAAATGCAGAAAATGGCAGAAATCTGTCAAAATAGACCAGCAGGTAAAGACGAATTTTTTTGAAGACCTTTTGTTGCTCAAATCAAAAAGTGTTGAACTAACGAAAGTTAGATAAAAACCTGAGGCAAAAGAACAAAAATTCACGCCTCAAAAATACGTACAGAGATTTTACACGAATGTTTACGGTGAAGCACATAAATCTGTTTCGGGACAACAACTTTCCCAATCATTACTTCTCTCTCATTAGAGGTTACTCTTGCCACAAAAAGCAAATAAAAAGGATAAAGAGAGGTTATTACAGTGGTAATAACTTCCAAGACTCATCTAAAACTTTTGGGTTATCTCCCAATAAGTACTTTTCTTTAACGCCTTTAAGTTAGGCATAAGAAGCAAGAAAGAATCAAGTGTTCTCAAATGAAGAAGCATTAAAACCAACTTTCTTGCCCTTACCTCTCTTATTTTTATTCTTAACCTTGGGGAAAATATGATTGTTTGGTGGAAAAGAAAGGTGCATGGTCCCCTTTCCCACATCTATTATTGCTCCAAGGAGTTCTAATATGGACCTTCCAAGTGTAATTTGTCCTTTTCCTGCACATTCAATAACAAGATAATCAATAGAAATCATTTTCCCAAGGATCTTTGTAAACACTCCTTTAGCTATTTCAAGAGGTAATATGGTAGCATTATTAGCAAGAGATATTTCTTTTCCTCCTTCAGTGAGCCCCCAAGTATTCAAATATTCATAAATATCTTTGGGAATAAGACAAAATTCAGACATGATATCACATCAGGCTTGAAAAGTTTCAGTGTTTAACTCAATCTTTACTATAGGGAGCCACTTTGATGGTTCAGAGTTTATTGGAATATAATTGTGATGCTCCCTAAGCGTATTATAGCAATCTTTTAAGCTAGTAGTGCTAGTCTCAAGAGTGTTCAATCTAGCAAATATTTCTGCGAAAGAAATATCAGTTTGGCTAGGCAAGTTGTACGTGAGGATCAATTTCTTTATAGCATTAATAGCATCATCCTCATTACATTGAAGGAAATCTCCTCCCACAACATCATCTAAAGCATATCTATAGCAAAGAGCAATTCCGAGGTAAAAACTACTAAGGAACAAGCTTTGAGTCATTTTAGGCTTAGTTTTTTCATGTAGATCAGAGATTCTAGACCAAGCTTCCTTAAAACTTTCCTCAATTCCTTGTTTAAAAGTGAAAATCATTTCCTCAGGTGACATAGTGACTGGAGCAAGGCTAGGCATAGTGGCAACTTAAGATAGGAACTAATTTTTTTGTGTTTTTGAAATAAGAAAGCAAACAAGTAAAACTATTTTTTATGTGTTTTTGATAAAGAAACAAGCAAACAAAACAAGAAGAAACTAAGCAAAACAAAAACAACAAAGTAAAGAGATTGGTTATGAGGGACTCCCCTTGTGAAGATGTCCTTGACTCCCCGGCAACGGCGCCAGAAAATATGCTTGATGACCCAAAATATATCGAGCTCGTTGGGGAACCCCAAGAGGAAGGTATGATGAGCACAGCAGCAAGTTTTTCCTCAGTATGAAACCAAGGTTATCAATCCAGTAGGAGCAAGGAAACACCTCAAAGGTGTTACTAGCTGAGCTTTGGCAGGGCGCACTACTGGTGCTAGTAGTAACGTGGAGACCTACACAACACAACCACAGAACTTTGTCCCCAACTTGCGATGAGGCTGTCAATCTCACCGTGTTTTGCGGAAAGCAAAGGATTAAACGTATCGAATGGAAAGAAGTAAAAGTTTGCAGAAAGTAAACACAAAGCAGTAAACAGTTTATAGATTGTATGTAAAGAAAAGGACCGGGATCCATAGTTCACTAGAGGTGGCTCTCCTTAAGATAGATAACATGCTGGATGAACAAATTATAGTGGGGCAATTGGCAAGCATCGAGAAAGCAATACATACATATACTAATCATCTTGACTCCTTTGAGACTTGATTGGGCATTACAACATTATACATAGACCGCCATCCAACTGCATCTATGACTAATAATCCATCTTCAGGTTATCATTCGAACCCCCTCCAGTATTAAGTTGCAAGCAACAAATTATTGCTTTACGAACTGCGTGTAAAGTAAACAATACAATTGTTCTATGAACAAAGTATTGTTGTTTTCTCCCTAGTAGCAACAGCACATCTAGTACCTTAGAGATATCTGTCACTTCCCCAGATTACCAGAGGCATGAACCCACTATCGAGGATAAATACTAACTCTTGGAGTTGCTAGCATCTTCTTGGCCAATATAGCTACTAACAACGGAAAGCATGCAAGATCACAAATAATGAAGACATGATAGAATCAATAATCAATCTGAAATAGCATCTCAATATCCATCGGATCCCCGCAAACACAACATGCAGAATTACAAATAGATGATCTTGATCATGAACGGAGCTCACAAGATCTAGACATGAAAGCACAAAGGAGGAGAACTAGCCATCTAGCTACTACATAGATCCGTAGTCCAAGGATGAACTACTCACGAATCACACCGGAGGCTTGCATGGTGATGAAGAAGGCCTCCAGGGCGAATTCCCCTCTCTGGCAGGGTGCCGGGAAGAGCTTCAGATCCCTTCCGATCTAGGGATGGAGATGACGGTGGCTACAGACTCTTTCGTGGATTTTTGATCGGGTACTTAGGGTTTACGTCCCGAGGGCATCTTATAGGCGGAAGGAGAGGCCGAGGGGGTGCCAGGAGCGGCCACACCACCCCCTGGCACGGGCCAGGCCTGGCCACGCGGCCAGGTGGTGTGGTTCCCCCCAGGCCCCTCTCCGTCTCGTATTCTGGCACTTGATGTCTTTCGGAAAAATAGGCACTTTTGCTTTTGTCCCATCCAATTTCGAGAATATTCATTTTCTGACTTTCCTGGAACCAAAAACAGCAGAAAACAGGCAGGTGGCACTGTGGCTCTTGTTAATAGGTTAGTCCAAGAAATCATATGAAAAGTACTCCAAAGTTGGAACAAAACACAAGAAAGTGTATAAAACCAAGCATGGAACATCAAAAATTATAGATACATTTGCAATGTATCAGTGACCCCTATGCATTCCACAAAGATCTTTCATCATTTGAACTGGTACAGACGCATCTTATTCCTTTTGTCTCCCGATACTTGCATTGCCTGAGATATGATCAGTGACATCACCATGTCGTGTTCAATGTCGTTACCGAACAATGCTACCTGACTCATTTTCTACAAGTGATATCCCTGTGATCAAATCACACGCTGCATAGCTATTGGATACAACTTCTCCGAGTGTGCCCTTAAGTATCTTTCCGTCACGTGGACAGAAAAATCCCGCTCTTGACATATATTGCCTCTACGGTTCCTCCGAATACTTGAACACACCTTTATGATCACTCTGTCATAAGTGACGTTTGATGCTATCAAAGCATTCTCGGGAGACAGTGATTGATACAGTCTCACGGTCTAAGAAATAGTCTACGAGGTCTATTCTAATCATCATAACTTGAACTTCGTGACATGATCGGGCCATGATGTTTAGGTTTGGTATTGGTTCATCATCTCATTCTCATAATGAGTTGACTCCATTTCCAACTGGCATAAATGCCACATGATCAGGAAACCTTGATCATCTCTTGACCAATGAACCAGTGACTAGAGTTTCACCGGGAACCCCTGGTTGTTTATATATCACATGTGTATTGACATTTTCTTTCAATAAAGTTATAGCGTGATATAAAACTTAATCATAAACTTTATGAAATATGATAATAATCCCTATTATTATTTGTCTCTAGGGCATATTTCCAACAAATACTTCTAGCTTTCTCATAGCTCCATATTCACTATCTTAACTCTTAGGTTTAGATGTTCCTTCTAGTTAACTCATGGGTGAGTTAACTCCTTCAACAACAAATGGTTTGATCACCACTAAGGATCGCATTCTATTGATGATGGCATACTTCACCATAGCTAGTTCCCCCTCCTTATTAATTTACTTAAGGTCTTTGGAAGGTCAATATAATAGGTCAAAGGCTAAGAGTCAACAAGTGCTAGGTCAAGAATTGATCACTCAATATTGATGATCAATTGACACTAGGACTTTGTTAAGTAGGAATGTCATCTAGCAATATGACATCAAAAATATGTGATGGATGGTCTTGGCTTGACTTCCTTTTCTACTCTATTTGTGATAAGAGTTAATGTTTAAGAACTACCATGATATCCATGGTAGGAATAACTATGGCAAGCAAGTGTAACAAGTTTTAGTTATGAGACTTCTTTACTTAAGTTATATACTTAACTTGGTATTCAGGGTTTGTTGTAGATAATACCTTGATATAATCTTTAGAAATATATGTATTCATCCTTGAGTGGTTGTATGGAATACCATGTTATGATCTTTAAAAGATCTAGTACTACTTATTAAGTAGTGTGTTGTGACTTAGTTTTATTACATTTGATCTACCCTTAGATCAAATTGTATTACCCAAAGACAAGGTTTTAGCAAAGGTCATATTGAAACTTATCGCAATCAACTTGATGATCTACTTCAGTTCCACCAAGTTAAGAGAAGCTTCCATCACTTTGACAAGTTTTATTTAAAAGCGCGAAAATTATCCAGATTTTCTATGCATGAATGCAATGCACACACCTTATCTCAGCTTACTTCTAAGCTCTAATGCTGGGATGTTACACCAAAGCACTTGTTCAAGCAATGGTCGATGCTCAAGCGGGATTGTTTTGAACCGACAGAGAGAATGATGAGCTGACACACACCCTCGGGAATCCTGAAAAAGGTGGACGAACACGAGGCAAAGGCATCGGTGTTACGTGGAAGAAAAGGTTTCCCGAGTACGATGATAGTTACAGAATTCGTAAGAGAAAGAAGGACCGGGAGGCACACCGGATCGGGAGGATAGAAGAGGACCTAGCTAGGATGAAGAAGCTGATGGAAGCAATTAGCCAAAGGTCATCTCAGGCGCATGATGATGATCCTGCAATGGATCATAGCCAGCGGAAAAGCAGCATGGCTTCCATAGAGGTCCAGGCTGATGATCAACCACTGCTGGATGATGCACCGGTGCCTCACTACCCCGTGGATGATGTTAGAGAGATGCCACAAATGTGAGCTACATCAGCCAATGAACAACCTGTCCTTCAAGGTGGCGATCGACACTGATTTACCTTGTCTACCTGGAGCACTCCACCATTCACTTCCGATTCCACCTGGCTATGCTCGTGTCTTGTTGGATGACCTAGTGAGGATTTTGCGGACCTAGAGATTGACATCGCTACACCTGAAGGACTTAGGAAACTGGGAGATGTCAAGCGCCACATGATTCTATGGAAGAAGAAGTACATCAAGTTTTCAGGCTTGACGCCAAGGCCACCGACTCCGAGCAATCCAAGTCCACCATCCCTCGACGAGAGGGATGTCGATCGTCAACCTTCAAGTTCTTCATCCCTCGACAAGAGGGATGTCGATTGCCGCAACGTGAGTACATCTCGATCTCCACCTCTGCCTCCACCCCCGACTAAGAAACGGATGACCGTCCCTATCCCGCGCCTCACTCAGAAGAAAGGTCGTAGTATGTCAAAGATAGTCGACATCTCGCCAGCTCTTCCGAAGAGACCTTATGACATGACGGAAGAGGAAAACGCCGCGATATCGGCTGCCAAGACTAAGGCTTTTTTTGCACCAAAAAAGCCCGAGCCAAAGTCGGAATTTACTAAAAAAAACAAAAAGTGGGCTAAGTCCTTTTTTGAGCAACCATCCCAAGTATCATTGAATTTGAAATCAGACTATCATCGCGAAATTATTAAGCAAGCAAAGCAGAAAAAAATAACAAGTGCAAAAAGCGGGAAACAAGTTGCACAACTCGGATAACAGAAGATTCAATCGCCCCCTACTCAAAGTGATTTCAGATACCGACAAGGCTTTGAGATACGAAATGGATATGAACATGCAAATAATGGACCCTAGAACTAGGTTTGACGCTGCACTAATGGGCATCACTGTAGCGAAGGCCAAAGAACTTGTTATAGAGGCAGATATGTCTCTTGGTCAAATTTTAGACTATGAAGATATGCCAGTGGGTCAGGTAGTACGTCGATATGTTAAAGGGGAGCCTCTAGTCAGTCATGAGGAGCTCACGCGTCTATCAACACATATGCAAAATCTGCATGATTGGTACACTGCGCAAACAGAGAAAAGGCACCAGAAAGAATGGTTTTCAGTGGCCATTAGAAAGGAGCATCACTTCAAAGAGTACTCGATACAGGTTCAAATGACCGAACTATTTCAGTTATACAATCAGCACGCCCTCGACAAATCTATCCTCGGTTTCTATTGTCTGTAAGTGATTTATTTCCGTAATTAAGTCTCTAGATCAGCTAGTTTATTTCATGTAATATAGTATCCTGACTATATATCCTTTTGTATGGTATTATATTCTGCAGAATGAAGATGCTTGAATGCAAAAGAGCAAGAATATATGACGTTGGGTTTATTTACCCATATATCGTTAATGAATATACGTTACACAATCACCCTGAGGACGTGGAGGATGACCTGTGCAAGTTTTTAATCGAGCATAATTTCGTCAAGCACATACTATTTCCTTAGAACTTCAAGTGAGTGTTTCTGTCTTGTACACATTCTTTTTTTAAGTGTAATTGATGAGTTATGCATGTATGCTTATGTAAACGTCTGCAGGTTCCACTGGATCTTGCTAAACATTCAAGTTGACAAGTCCCTAGTTGAAGTCCACGACTCATTAAGATGGAACCAAGAGAAGTGGAGTGACATGAAAGTAATGTTCCATAAGTAATTTCAATCATTATCGCATTATATCAGCCTCTTTCGTTTATTTTCTGGTATCAAGTAACTAATAACTCCTTTGTTCATTTTCTTTACCGAGTAGGTGTTGGACACGGTTCAAACAGAAATAGATGGTCCATTCAAAGATGAGCTAACTTATAAAATAGTAAAGGGCTTGCAGCAGCCACCGGGAACTCATTTATGTGGATTCTACGTCTCGAGTATATTCATGAGTTGACCAGTGAGCGGAAAGTGAGCGGAAAGTTGATTCATATTATATTCATG
Source organism: Avena eriantha (assembly GCA_910589775.1). Classification (NCBI taxonomy): domain Eukaryota; kingdom Viridiplantae; phylum Streptophyta; class Magnoliopsida; order Poales; family Poaceae; genus Avena; species Avena eriantha. The sequence goes on along the minus strand of OU342746.1, from coordinate 401,891,281 downwards.
GTTTGCGGGAGAATGTAGAGCCAGAACAACGTGTACGAGCAATTCAAGAGGAACTGACGGGATTTCTGATGAATGAGGTCATTGATGTAAATGGAGAACATTATACGGAGGACGAAGAACTCGATATGCCTTAGTGATCTCCATGTAGTTGATATGATATATCATCAATGACCATGTAATTTCAAACATTTCCTTCTTTTTATATACATGATTGAATATTGTATATGCATGTATGCTCGCAAGAGATCAAAAATTAGTTATATATGCATCAACGTGTACTGTGTATGTAGTAGCGTAGAATAAGTGTACGAAATATGTTTGAAATTATAGTGAAACACAAATCGAAAAAGAACAAAATGAAAACATATAATCTCTGCCGCGGCAGGAACCAGTATAGTCCCGGGTGGTTTTACGACCCGGACTAGAGGGGTTCCGGCCCCAGCCGCGCGGAAACTGCCACGTGGTGGACTCTACTCCCGGGTTGTAGCAAACCGGGACTAGAGATAGGGGCCTCTAGTCCCGATTTGGCAGTCCCGGGTGAAAAACCGGGACTAGAGCCAGTTCCGGACCGGCACTAGAGGCCCTTTTTCCACCAGTGTGAGCTCCATGTAAGCGTTGTGTTCACCACTCTGAACAGTCTAAGTTAATAATCACACGACTGAACACAACTATTTGAGCTAGCATGAGTCCTTGCTTTAGAGCCTGGGTGAGAACATCTTGGACAAAGTCCAGTTTAGAATTATTTTCTACAATGAAATTGCTAGAACTCTCTCGGATCACCGCTCTTGTAGTACCACAAAGTCGATCCTCATCAAACCCGGCATCAATATTAAGTTTGACATGGTTTGGAGGTGGCTTTATCCAGCTATCCCACTTGCATTTTGCTTTCACTGAACTAGCAACATAGTAATTAGCTGATACAATTTGTAATCGTCATGGCCGACTTTCTAGCAGTCTCCAGTTTCTTGCCATGCACTTGTTGTCGTCACTACCACCACAAGTACCGGGAGGCGACTGCAATCAATTCTACTATGTTCCTATGCCCCAAGATCGATACTAGGTATGCACCGCTGAGCAAGAGTTTTAGGACTGCTTGACCTACTCTGTCCATACCACATGCATGATCAATAATCTCTCCTAGACCAAAGTGCTTCGAGACTAGTTTTGCTCTCGGGCATAAAAGAAACATGTGTTTGACATCTTCCGCTTCCCCCTCACATATGGGACATTGAGCACTAACCTTGACGTGTCTATTTGCAAGTACGGTTTGACAAGGTACTTTTTCTTGCATTACTCGCCAAATAAATATTTTCACTTTATACTAAACTTTTAGTTTCCAAATTCATTCCCTCATCATCAAATGAGGATTTATAGGTCCAGCTCCATGGTTAGTTAACAACTTCCTTCCATATTGGCTATCCCATTCCATATGATATGCCGATCGTATAGAGGAAATTCTACGACGAAATCTTGCATACCAAAATTTGGTAGAGGAATAGTAAGTATTCTTTGTGCATCCCCTTGCCAGAAAGTCTGGTTAATCAACTCCTCGTCCCACCGATTGGTGTTAGGGTCTATCAAGTCTCTGACCCTGGTTAATATGTTCTACCTTTTCCTTGTAATTACCTTCCGAGAATAACTACTCGGTATCCAGTCATCATTCCACATGTCAATATACTCACCATATCCCCTACTCACCAAATATGTCCTTTCTTCAGCGTTTGCAAGCCTGATCAGATACGTTGCCATGTGAAGGAACTACCTTTTTCAGCTCTGCATTGTGTAGATCTCCTGTTAGGAAGTATTTCGCTTGTAAGACCAGAGCGCATAAGGAATCTAGTTCTTGAAAAATACCCCATGCTTGCTTAGCTAACAATGCCAGATTAAAACAATGTATATCCCTAAATCCCATGCTTTTTTGACAATCAGTACCACATATATTCATAGCAGAAAATAGTACATGGTAGAGATACAAAAGCTATCTCCAACTATTACAAAATAAAGTCTAAAAGAAATTAGCAAATCTTCGAGGTTTTCAAATTCTTTCTTCTTTCAGGACACCATCTTATATTTTTCTGAAGGCAACCAAAACCTGACACATATCAAACCACAACCTGAAATACCAATGAGGGTTCTCCCATAAATTTTGTTTAAGCCGCCGTGTCAAGACAACATGCACACGCGCAACCATTAGAGTAATCAAGCAATACCGACAAGAGTACCAACACCAATAATCCAGTCAAAAGTAACCAAACAGCTTGGTCGATATCACCGGCGTACCGAGAGTATGAATCACCATTATTGAAGACGTAACAGCCAGGACAAATATTGTAAGGACAAACCTTCTCGCGGCGACAATGAGAAAAACATGAAGATCGATATTGGCGAAGTAAGAAAGCAGGAATGTACGAGTTGTTGCAGAATCGTTTCTTTTTTTCCTCTAGTACAACAATTAGTAGATACATGATGGGCCTCCAGCTGTCTATGGTTACATTTTTTTTAGGGAAGTTGTCTATGGTTACTAACATCGCCCGGGGCCGTTTTGTTCTACTAGGCCTTGGTTGTAGACTAGAAATACAAACGGTTAAGCATTATTGGGCTGGGCCTGCTAGCGTGATTATAATCAACAAACCTGCTAGCCTGTCTGCCATTTGTTTCTACCAAAATCCACCAAAACTGTTGGCTGGGAATCTGTCGATGGCGGCGCGGGGAGGAGGCTCGTCTGCGTCCACCGAACGGAGGCGGAGGAGCGACGCCGGCTATTTCGGAGGCCCATCCATACCGACGAGGTATTTGTCTTAACCAAATTGTCATCTTAATTTACCCCCTGTTCGCGTGTTCTCTGGCTGATTATCACTCAATAATCAAGGATCTAGCTATTATAGAATTGTTAATCTTTTAGCGAAGCATCACCATGTGCTAACAGTACGTCTCTATTAATTAGGTCACTCTTGTATTAGGAACAAGAGCCAGATTAGTTGCCCAATGTACACGTAGCATTATTTGTATTAAGCAACATTATCTTCCTGTTTTCCTTGCTCCACTAGTTCATACTTCGTGTCCTAATTATATTTCGTGGGCAAATATGTATAAGCATGTAGATATGATTTTGTTAGTAGCTGCTACGCACCAATTTGACAGTATTTGAGCTTCTTCCCATATTATTATGAGTATACTTATATTGATATAAAACTTGATAGTAACTTTCTATGTCTAGACTAAGTCCCTTTCCGAACATCTGAAAGTAATCAAGGAGAAGAAAGAGGAGCTGTACGATCTGATAGCCAAGACGGAGACGGGTTTCATACGGCGAAAGCACTCTCTCAACGGGCAGCGGCTCAAGTCTCTTTCTACGCATGTCGAGCCGAGACCCCATGACTTGCAATGGTGGGTACAATATCAAATACTATGTGCAGATATGTAAAAATTAGTTCTCTACTTGTTCCTCTCCTCCCTGCGAGCAGTTGATCGTTCTAATACTCACATTTGACCCACCTACCTAACTGTAGGCGCTGGTTATATGGATGGAGCATGTTAGGTCCCCTTCTAGTTGTTACTGTTGTACTTGCTGATTGGGCTGCTGATTGTCTCGAAAAGCAAAAGCAAGAAGAGGATGCTGCAAAAGAGGAGGAGGAGGTGAGCTCACCATGCATGTTATGGCCTTCTTTTCTCTTCCCTTAATTTGGGCTCTTAGATTCATTAACCTGGTTCTTCTACTTTTCGTAGGAGGTTCTTGGTCATCATGCTCCAACAGCGGGTGTTGATGCTCGTGCACAGCCAGAGGTACTACTTGAGGAGGAGATCAACCATCTTCCCGCTGAACGCCAGCGGCTGCAAAGAAAACTCGACGATGCTCGATCCTTGGCATCCTTCGGTCGTGGCCAAGAAGTGTGGAAGACAAACGAATCTCCAGGCCATGTTGGAGGCCAATAATGTGATGCGGGAGCAGGTGAAGGCGATGGGGGGGCAAACCCGAGAGTTGAGGTATTTCTGGATGTATATGAGTACAAATATTGAATTGGTTATGTACCACAGTGGTATCTTTTCCATGTATCCTAATAATGACTGTGACATTTTTCACAACAAATTTTGCACTTTTCCCTTCAAACACACATGGTAATGGCATATACAGAATTGACATGTAACACTTTAATAATTAAAAAATTAGTTGCAATTTTTTTTGAGAAATCTACTGATACAACTTATATCAAATAATAGGAGACCAATTAGTAGTATCGCTGCAAAGAAGCTCAAAGGTTGTGAGCAGCTCGAGATTGACTCGTACTTTAGCCCAACTTGGATAGAACGGGCTGAGTATAATTTCCCCCGTGCTCGATATAGCTCGAACAGAATAGTAGGTATGTTATATTTGATACTTGGATAATTAACATAACTAGTTCCCTCTTGAAATTAGAAGTTATGTTACCTTAAAAAGGATGTACATGAGATTTTAGTTCGTTGGATATGATTATTGACTATCTTGGTTGAAACTTTATTTTATCCACCTTAGAAACCTATCGAGTTATGCTACAAACCATGTTGTCATTTATTTCGGCGAAGGATTAGGTTCAAGCGACATTTCAATACTTATCACATTGTAATTTTGAATGACTTTGTATATCGTTATACTTATGCGATTGTTCAAAACTTTAAATTATTGTGGTTAGACTAGTTAAGGAATTTCACATTGTGAAACAACTGCATCATACAAAAAACAATTTGTGCTCCTCCGAATATTTAGTGTTTATAAAAATCATTGCAACTTGAGTATAAGCCTTCTCTGGAACTCGAGCTCTAGCTTGAATCCAACTGAGATTGCTCGTTTTGCAATACGAGTTGGAGCTCCAATCGCTCTGCACCAAATTTAGAAGCAGCAAAAGCAGCTTCAATTATTTCAAATCATAAATTCTAGTAAGAAGAGAAAAATCTAGTTTGTAGTCTCCCTCCACGGAAAGAAAATTGAAGAAAATTATGACATGGGTGAATCATCTCTGGTGAAGTGCACATTGGTGTAGGTGAAGTAGATCCGGTGCAGTGCATTACATCGTAGGTGAAGAAGATCCATTACATTGCATGACATCGTTGGTGAAGCCGATACGGTGTAGTGCACGACAGTGTAGGTGAAGTAGATCAGGTGCAGTGCACATCGGCATTGGTGATATAGATCCGGTGCAGTGCACATCCACATTAGTGCAGTGAGTCATGTACAATGGACACGGGAGTTGACGAGGTAGATCCTGCGCAGTGGATGTAAGTCCAGGTCCCGCAACAATCTCAAATGAAAGATAGAGATGATGTGTTAAAAGCACCAACTAGCGGCTGGCTAGAATAATAACTACTCTTTCTAACCGGGCTTCATGCCTTTTCATTTCATAATGGAAATGACATGTACAAGATTTTTGTTACAATTATTGAGGAAAGCGGTAGGTAGCAGGAGGCGAGTTGGCGCAGTACCAGAAAACCCACTGTCAACATTCGCCATCAAATGCACACTGTGGGGCAAAAACCTGGTACCACTACAGAGTTCGATAAAAGATAAGCTATAGTTCAAACTAGGGGTAAAGACAACCGAGAGGAAACAACTCTCAACAACAAAGAGAGCTAACTAGATTCAGCAGAACACAAGTATTCAAGTTGATGTGATCATTAGCAAGGGCCAGGGCTGGATCTGACCCATGGCAACCTTGTGCAACCGCCTAGGGCCCAAAGCCTTGGGGGGGCCATCCCGAGATTCTCTATACCCTGGCCAGCTGCTTTCTCATGTAGGGCTAAAAAAGAAATTCACGGAAAGACATTGATTGACCCATAGGGAAGATAGGGAAGAAGGCCTTCACCTACACGGGATCGATCTCCAGGCTGCCTGGCTCTTCCTCTGGACCACGCAGAATGGTGTAACTACATAAGCCATCGATCTGCTCGGCGTGGTCGCCACGGGAATATGTGATTGAAATGTTAAAATTTTAAAATTTGCATGTGAAAATAGAAAAATATATCTATATAGTCTGATAAGCTTACATATATATTAGCCTTAGGAGTCCATCTTGTCAACTTCGTCAAGGGCCCTGCGGAATATAGAGCCTGCCCTGGCAAGGGCCCAATGGCCCGTGACTAGCGGAACTTCTTGAAGCAAAGACATAAGTCGTTGTCTACATCAACTTGTGAGCATCAGCAACAAGTGTGCCCTTGTCCTCTCCCTTGTAAAGATCTGTCCAATACATTAGCAAAGAAATCGAGAAAAAAGTGATTTCACTTGGAGATTTGAAAACATGCTTATCAAAGGTGATCTTGTTTGGAACATTCCAAACAGCCCCGAACAAATTGCAGCAATCAAAACTATGAAGAACTTTTCCCTGTTAGGGAAAAAAGAGTGTAGTCATGCCATGGATTGCCAAAAGTCTATAGGGACACAGCTAGTGCCCATAGTTTTTCCAAGCACACCCCAAACGATTCTAGATACTTGATTTCAAAAGGAACTAATAAGGAGATCCATGCCAATTTGTTTTCCTCATGTTCTGCCTTGTGTGGACAGTATCTTGCCACATTTGCCACATAACGACATAAACACCTTGATCTAAGAGAAGTTTGGCATCCTAGATCCATTTATAGTAGTATAATAACAAGTATAATATATCCCCAAGACGAGGAGAGCACACAGAACAACCACACGAGAGTGACCATGCTTTGGGCCAACACAATGAAGCTCTGGGCCATCTTTCAGCAGCTACGCACGCACCTGGTGGGCATGCTTGGGCAGCTACGCCCCTCCTGGCACCCAGGCACGCGCTTGACAGGCGAGCCGCTCCTCCCGGCAGCAGCAGGGCTGCGGATGGACTCGGTGCCCCGGCACGTTGCGGTGGTGATGGACGGGAACTCGCGGTGGGCGCGTGCGGGGGGCCTGCCGCAGACGGTCGGGCATGAACGCGGGCTGCCTGCGCTGGAGGAGATGGTGCGGCTCTCCCTTAGGTGGGGCATCCGCGTCCTCACCGCCTTCGGCTTCTCGCACGAGAATTGGAACCGCCCCAAGGCATGCCATGCATCTAACTCCCTGTCCTGTGTGTGCTCTAATTTGTGCCCTTTGACACTAGATCTCACGCTCTTCTTGGAATAATCTGCAGCTGGAGGTGGACTTGTTGATGGGGCTGTTTGAGAAGTTTATCAAGGACAATGTTGATGGGTTCACGAGGTATGTACTATATAATCAATCATTCCTTCTTTCGCTGTTAATTAACTAACTAACACGCGATCGACGTACGAGTTTTTTGAATTAAGGGCAACACACATGTCTTTCTTTCGTACTACTGCAGGGATGGAGTTCGTGTACGTGTAATCGGTGACATCGCAAGGCTGCCGGTTTCTCTGCAGAAAGCTGCAAGAGATGCGGAGGAGGCAACCAAGAAAAACTCGCAGCTGGTTCTGGTACTGGCCGTCAGCTACAGTGGCCGGCGGGATATCGTGCAAGCATGCCGGAACCTTGTCACCAAGGTGCACGAGAAGCAGCTCAGGCCGGAGGACATCGACGAGTCTCTGTTCGCCGGCGAGCTCCAGACGGGTTTCCTACTAGACGAGTTCCTTTACCCTGACCTGCTTATCAGAACCAGCGGCGAGCTAAGGCTCAGCAACTTCTTGCTGTGGCAGACGGCCTACTCCGAGCTCTTCTTCACCAACACCCTCTGGCCAGATTTCGGAGAGGCTGACTATCTGGAAGCTCTCGTCTCCTACCAAAGCAGAGACAGACGGTTTGGTCAAAGGAAAACCACTGTTGCGTGATTATTGTATGTTCCACACGAGAGATCAAATTCCCAGCTTAGGAATCATCAACTAAATCTTCCTTTTATGCATGGAATCTAGTAGTACGCTTGTAGCTGCTTGCGCCTTTTCATGTTTTAAACAAGGCAAACTATCCTGCATGTCTACTCGACCGGTATCACCATAGTACAATTTGTATCAAGATTTGTGCAGACCCCGCAATTATATATGGGTGCATCTTTACCAGTAATTTTGGGGTTTGATATTAAGCCACACAATTTTACTATTCATCACCATGATTGTTCATAGAGTTCCGGTGAAACCAGCTCATCAGTGATGACATTACATTAACTCTTCCTATTGAGTACATTAGCCACTAGGTTTTCCTTGTATGAACATTCATGGGAAAAATATTGCCCAATATAATCTTTGATGGTGATGACGCCGTGCGGATTATGTCCAGCAATAACTTGCGAAGGTGACAAAGGGAGGATGGAACACAGGCCGAGGCGGAGTTTCGTGCTTTTGTACTTCTCCAGCGAGTATATACGGGAGCTAGCAAGGGGAAGGAATGGGATGTCCTTTTTCACACCTCTAAATTAAGTAGAAAGAACCGAAAACATATATACTTGATTTGTAAAATAATTTTGGATCATATTTCTAAGTTCCAAAAAATCACAACAAGAATTACATATATGTTATGTGGTCTAAATTTCATGACAAATTGAAAACATTTGCAAACAGTGCGGAAAACATAGGATCACATATAATCTCAACATTTTAATTTCTTATAGATAACAAATTACGCCATTTAAGTTCTAACGTTTTACATGCATGCTTTATTAAAATTAATTTTCACAAAGTGTTTTAAAAGTGAGTTCATATGCATTGTACTATCAGTCCGGTGGCCATCACACCATCCAACTTGTGCCATACTTGAATACTCCTTTCGCAATCACCTCGGGTGTTGTCAAGCTTCATAAAACTTGACCAAATATTTATGAAAAGGTATCAATATATATAACATAAAATCTATTGTATCAGAATTATCATAAAATATGTTTTTAATTTTATTATATACATTCATATTATATGTATCGATATTTTAACTTAGATCTTTGATACAAAGTTTGAATTTGACTAAATATGCTAAATATGCCACTTGCTCATTTTTGTATTGCCTTACATGAATAATCAAACAATCCCACTTCCGCAATCTCTGCATGCAAGCCACTTGCTTGCTCTGTGGCAAGCTAGTGACTAATTAAATGGTCTCACTTCTGCAATCCCTGCATGCTCGTTTTAGTATTGCACTGTGTCAGGACGGTGACTAATTATATCTCCTCTATGCTGTCAACGATCTGCATGCAGGATAAGATGTGCTGTGGGTGGGTACAGGCGCATATCAGGCCAGCAAGGCTAAAATAAGATGTCACATGGCTGACCCGGATTGTACGCCTGTACCCACCCACTGCCGATCTTGAGCGGTCTGGCTCGCAATTTTATGCTCCTTCTAATTTAAATTAATATTTTCATGTAGTATTTGTGTATTATGTATGTTTTAGTATTAAATACAACTGAATTTTGACACTAAAAACGTTAATTTCGATCGGAAGGAGTACGTATATTTTAGTATTTTATTTTAGTGCGGAAACGGGGAATCCATTAAACCATCGGACACCACATATTCACTGGCAACAAGTTCAGATACAAATTCATTGGCAAAATCAGCCCACCGGCTAGCAGGCCAAACTGTCAACAGAACCCAAATTCATACGATCCAAAGGAACTACCTATGTAATATCACTAGTAGAAAACAGGGCTCTAGTCCCGGTTTGTAAGGGCATCTAGTCCTGGTTTTTCAACCGGTACTGCGCAATCGGGATTAGAGGCCTCCCATTTAGTCCCGATTGTGTGGCGAACCAGAAATCAAGTCGGCAGCGTTTTGGGGGATTCGGCCGCCGTTGCAGCAGATAGCGGTGCGGCAGCAGGTTTTACCGCAGCAGAGTTTTGGGACGGATTTCTGCCGCGGCATGAGGGAGAGGTTTGGCGTAAGTGACGTGCCGAGAGATGATATATACAACTTGACGCTACTAGATACAGCAATGAAAAAACCATTACACAACATCGTAATGAATATAGAGATCGAAGTGACCTCTTTCTTCGTGCTTGGTTGAACATATTAAATACAGTACTCATTCATGCATATATACAATATAATTTCTCTTATGATCGCAATTGTCTAAATATAAATTCCCGATGGTATTCTCCGGTTAGATCCATGACCTCCTTAATGAAGAATTCCGCCAATTCATCTTGAATTGCTCGTACGCGATCCTTTGACAGGAGACCGTCCCGCATTCGTTCGATCTAATTTAAAGAAGGGAATTAATATAAATGAATGAAACTCAACACAATTGATGGTAATAAAATAAGATTGTGAACATTGTTTACATGCTTCAAGTTGTTGTAAAATTCTGCCCTGCTCACAGGTCGTCTGGCGAATGTACTCGCAAACGTAATATCCACATAAATTATTCCTGGCTTCATGCCTCAAACAATTCACGAGAATAGAGTTCAATCAAAATAACAATCAAGCATGGAAATGATATTGAAACTAAAATCAAAGAGATGCGACGAGCTAGCTATGTTACTAGCTACATTGAGTTCCCTAAATCACAGCCCCTCTTTCCATTCACCTCTAACAGACTTGATGAACCGTTAACCCTGCCTGGCAATGAAAATGAGTAAAGGAGTTATTAATTACTTGATATCATGAAATGAACGAAAGATGTCGATGCAGTGCAATAATGATTGAAATTACCTCTAGAGCATTTGAATCAGGTCCACCCAATTCTTAGGGTTTTTCCGTTTTGAGTCCAGGACAAGTACTTTTTCTTGGTCAACTTGAATGATTAGCAGAATAAAGTGGAACCTGCGCACGCATAACTCATCAATTACACTTACACCAGGTAAATAAAATCGAATGTGTACAAGACAGTAACACACACTGGAAGTTGTATAGAAATAATATTTCCGTTTTGGTTTATTGTTCCATTAAAAACCTTAGAAAGTAATTATCTATGTCCTTGACGTGTTCTTTTACCGTAACTTCATGAATGGTATTTTGGTCAATAAACCCAAGGTCATAGATTTGTTCTTTTTGGCATTCGAGAATCTTAGTGAGGATAATTATACATGCAATGAACGAGCTGAGGTAGAGACTTAATTACATAAATAAACCACTTACACTACTAGGAAATAGACTATAGGCGCCAGACAACTAGTAGCGCGCCCCTATTTCCGCACTATACATGCATTATTTGTTCGAAAAATCCCCACGCTACAGATAAGTGGGGATAAAGGAGGAACACTATAAATAATGTGGTCCCCACTGACCTTTCTGGTTACAAGTGCCTATAGCATGGAACTTATTGTGCACGCTACAAGTATATGTGCTTCGATATATTCTGTTCAAACATCAACTTATCGTACCGTGGAGCTTATTGCATGAAGTAGAAAAATCTACTTATTTATTATAGTGCATCGCACATGACGATGCATCATCAGTAGAAACAGATCACTTGTTGCTTGTTTTCCTCCTTAGTTTCCTCCCCTTCATCGTCGTCTTCGGTATCATCTTGATCTTCCTCACCATTATTACATTTATCCTAGGATCTCCTCCATCCAACCAAAAGAATAGCATTTGTCCACCAGTAAGATTTTGTTGTGCGACGAAATGGTTCCACTCAACGCCTCTTAAAGTAGTCTTTGTTCGATCTTTCTGCACTTTAATGATATATGTTCGCTCATTCGAATGGAATGGGAGATAGTATTTTCGGTAATCTCATTAAAGTGCAATCATACATGGCATGGTATAGTCTACACAAAAAAAAGTAAAAATAATATAGTGAATGAATTAAAACTGGATAAATGTGTAGTATGAAGAGAAAATTAATTTTTATATGTTATACCAGTAAATCCTCGAAATGACCCTCTACAATAGTGACATAGAATCGCGCGCCTGTCGAAATACGGGGCATCGTGATCATGTTTGCAAACTTGGCATGGTGTCATATTCTGTGTACACAAATTAATTACCTCATATAACACAAAAATTCCATACACAAATTTGTATATACATATCATCACTAAATTATATATTGAAGAGAAATGGCGCACACTGACGGTGACCGGACAAGAGACAGACGATGGTACCTGCGGGGCGGGGGGGGGGGGATCGATCAGTGAGGCGTGTCGATCGTATTTATGGTGGAGTGTCTCTGTGAATCGAGAGATCGATCGAGATCAATGGAGAAGAAAAATAGAGAGATGGAGTAGTATCAGGAGGAGCAGGTAAATAGAAGAGACGATTGGGGTGGGGGTTATCGGCGTGGCAGATCCGATCCCTCCTTTTTAACCCTAGTTTTTTCGATTTTAAAAATAATTCCTAGTATATCTATAGCGTGGGCCCCATGCTACACATAAGTTCTTGTGGGTCCATGCTACAGGTGACCTAACCCTACCATAGGCGCACACCCTAGGCCCACTGTCGCATCTCTCTCCTTCCAACCCGCGCCTCCTATCTCCTTCCACTCTGCTCGCCGCCGCCACTCTCCTCCCACCTGCGCTCCTCTTCCTCCTCTCACCCGCTGTCTCCTCCTCCTCCTCCCGCATGTCGCCTCCTCCTCCTGCCCAAAGCCACTGTCGCCCCTCGCTGCCACCCGCTCGAAGCCACCGCCCTCCCGAAGTTGCTGCCACCCGGAGCCCCTCGCCCACATGAAGCCGCCGCCACCCGCCACCGCCCGCAGGTTATCTCTAAGCCCCTCTTTTTTTGTTAATTAGATGCATTTTTAGATGATCTAGTGCTACCAAACCTAGAGTATTTTAGATGAATTTAGGATTTTAGAGTTTTGATTTTGCTACCAAACCTAGAGTATTTTAGATGAATTTAGGGATTATTTAGAAAATATGATTTAGAAAATAGAGATAGGAGAGATATAAAATAGAAATAGAGATATAAATAGAAATAGTATATAATGTAGTACAAATTTGATTTTGTTTCGATTTGTTGACATCAATTTGGAGCAACCGACTTAGGAATTTGTTATATCGATCAAATGCATACTTTAGGATGCCCATCCCGCATCTTTGTCATCGACTCGATGGCAACGACGGAGGACTGGGCTACGCTGGGCATATCCGAGACTAGGCTCCACCGGGCTGACAGTGGGAGGTGCTACCTTCCGAGACGTGTAGCTTGATGAGGAATCCGAGTCCCGTCGTCGACCTGAAGCTTCTTTGGTGGCGGTCGAGTGGTCCACTATCGGTGCAGAGGGAGCCGACCCCCGAGGAGGTGGTACAGAATCGTGTTAGGGAGGAGGACGAGCACGTCCGTCGCTATATGGTTGCGTTGGATGTCAGGTTCTCGAATACCTGGCAGGTTCTGCAGGGATCTCACCCGAGCTATGCTCCTGAGATGGTTCCTTCTCTTTGGGTGTTCACCGCCCACGGCTCAGGACCCGAGAGTCGACGTCCAGTTTGATTGAACAAGATGTATTAGTGATATTATCTGATTGCTAGTAGAACTATGTCGATAACTTGAACAAGATAACTAATATCTTGATTGTGGATGCTAAATATGATTCTAATATATCTTATTGTGCTACTGGTATTTATTGTTTTATTATCTAACTATTACTATTTATCTTTTATTTGTTAGCTAACATGTCAGGTGAGCCTTGCCGGTACGGTGGTATTTTCATGAAAAAAGGGAACCAAGGTGCCAAAGTGGGCGGCCGCGATCACCGTCGACAGTGTTAAGACACACCTTGAAGTGTGGAGGGACCAGGAGATGTCGACACGAGTGTACGACTGGAGCGTGATCGTGCATTGTGGTGCTAGGGCAAGACTCAAGTTTCCGCAGCACCAAGCCACCGCGTAGCAGCGCACCCCGATTGATATGCGCACTATCACTAGGGCGCAGGAGCTCGAGCACAGGTAGGCTAAGCACCAGCAGTAGCTTAGCCGTCGCCAGGAGCGGGAGGAGGAGACGTTCCTGCAGCCTTTTCTACAGGATCTAGAGGTGACGGCGGCGTTGTATGCCTGGTTCTGAGGTGGACCCTCCGTCGTGCCCTAGCAGCAGGCCCAGGAGGTTGGTCCATCTAGGACCCACCAGAGGTATGCCGCTGGTCCGTCTATCTCCTAGCAGAGGCACACCGCACCCGAGCAGCAGGAGGAAGACATGTGGTTTGATGAGGAGGAGGACATGTGGGCTGGCGGGGTTGACTGGGCTCTCCTTGTGGCAGAATCGGACTTGGAGGACTAGAGTAGGACGACTAGATAGCTACTTTATTATGTTTACCTATGAAGCAACTTTATTATCATCATGCTCCTTGTTTATGTGTTATGTTTAGCTAATATATGGTAATTACATCATGCTATGTTTTATTGTGGTAAATGTTTAATTAGCTCCATATACTCCTCAACAAAATGGTGTTGTTGAAAGGAAGAACCAGACTATCATTGAGATGGCAAGAACTATGTTGAGTGAGTTCAAGTCACCCGACAACTTTTGGGGAGAAGTCATCGCCACCGCGGTTCACTACTCGAACCAGCTCTTCCTTCGATCTCCCTTTGACATGACTCCATACGAGATTCTCACAAAGAACAATCCCAATGTCAACTACTTCCGAGTCTTTGGGTGCAAGTGCCTCGTCAAGAACAAGAAATAAAAACTCGGTAAATTTGAATCTAGAACTATCGAGGGTATTTTTTTGGTTATGCGGAAAACTCTCACGCCTATAGATACTACAACAAAGCCAATGGTTGTGTTGAAGTATCTTGTGACGTGGAGTTTTTGGAATATAATGGTCCCCAAAGGGGGCAAGTTGTTCCACATGTTGTAGGCGATGGAGATTCCTCTCAAGTCATCAAGTTGATGGGAATTGGGCATATCTTGCCCACCGAGCATCACACTCATGATCAAGATGTTGATGGGGAGAATCAAGCCCAACTCAAGAAGAGCCAAGCTCTACTCAAGTTGAATCATCAAGTGTACCTCACGACAACAACTCTCGCAAACCGAAGAACAAGAACCAAGCCCTCAACCCATTGAGCAAGACCAAGAAGACGTTCTAGTTCCCCAAGATCAAGGACAAGCTCAAGATGTGGTCAATGATGAAGGACCAACGAAGGATGAATTCATTGATCATGAAGGGACTATCCGGAAGATCAAGTCTGCCTCTATTGCAAGTGGACTCCAATCAATAATATACTTGGAAGCATATCAAGAGGAATCGAGACTCGCAACAAGAAGAAGCAACACACTACCTTTTGTGGCCATCATGCATTTGTGTCCAACTTCGAGCCACTCAAGGTCCATGAAGCTCTAGAAGATCCGGATTGGGTCATTGCCATGCAAGAAGAAATCGAGTGCTTCATCCGCAATGAAGTTTGGTCTCTTGTGGAGAGACCTAAAGATCATCGCATCAATGTTATTGGGACCAAGTGGGTATTCAAGAACAAGCAAGATGATAACGGAACCGCACAAGGAACAAAGCAAGGTTAGTGGCGCAAGGGTATGCCCAAATAGAAGGTATTAACTATGAGGACACATTTGCGCCCGTTTCTCGCCTTGAAGCTATTCATCTCTTGCTTGCTTATGCATATTTTCATAACTTCAAGCTTTATCAAATGGATGTGAAGAGTGCATTTCTTAATGGTCTCTTAATGGTTTCTAAAACACACGTTTTCCCAACCATGTGTATCTACTCCATAAGGCACTCTACGGACTAAAGCAAGCTCCTCGTGCTTGGTATGAGCACCTTAGGGATTTCTTACTCATGGACGGATTTAGCATGGGTAAAGTCGATTCCACCCTTTTCACCAAACGGGTTAAAGGGGGTGGCTTGTTTATTGTTCAAATTTATGTTGATGATATTATTTTTGGTGGAGCTAACGAATCACATAACAAAGCTTTTGCCGAGTTGATGACCCAGAAATTTAGGATGTCCATGATGGGGGAGTTGAAGTATTTCTTAGGCTTCATTGTGAAGCAACTTGCTCAAGGCACCTTCATCTCCCAAGAGAAGTACGTGAAGTACATGCTTGCGAAATTTGAGAGTACCAATGCCAACCCCACGAAGACACCATGCCACTCAATGGGCAACTTGGCCTTGGAGAAGGTGAGAAGGATGTGGACCAAAAGGTATATCACTCCATGATTGGCTCCTTGCTCTACCTTTGTGCTTCTAGGCCAGATATTATGTTAAGTGTTGGAATGTGTGCTCGTTTTCAATCCGCTCCCAAGGAGTGTCACTTGATGGCGGCCAAACGGATTTTTAGGTACCTTGTTCTCACTCCTACTCTCGGGCTTTGATATCCAAAGGGGTCAACCTTTGAGCTTGTTGGCTATTCGGATTCCGATTGGGCCGGTGATAAGGTTGACCGAAAGTCGATCTTCGGGGATTTCCAATTTCTTGGCCGGTCGTTGGTGAGTTGGTCATCCAAGAAACAAAACTCCACCGCCCTATCCACCATTGAAGCCGAATACATTTCCGCAGCATCTTGTTGCGCTCAATTGTTATGGATGAGGCAAACCTTGAAAGACTATGGTGTGTCTCTTGGTACGGTGCCTCTTCTATGTGATAATGAAAGCGCAATAAAGATCGCTAATAACCCCGTCACACATATTGACATCCGCCACCACTTCCTACGTGACCATGTCGCAAATGGTGACATCAATGTCACTCATGTGGGAATGATGTTCCAATTGGCGGATATCTTCACAAAGCCTTTGGATGAAGCCCGTTTTTTCATGTTGAGGCAAGAACTTGGTATTCTAGATCCTAAAAACTTGGAATGATTCACTTCTTGCATTATATTCCTGCTCTTAACTTGCTATGTAGCCTAGTCGCACAACATACATAGGGATAGTCATCTTACCATGTCTTGGTTTGATGCATACCTATGCGTGCGATATTAATTGATCTTGTGTCATGATATGGGTCCAAGCATCTATCTTTGAGGCGCCATGACATGTGTGCTTAAACATAGGGGACAAATCCGCCGCCAACTTTGGTCTCTTGTGGCTCTTGATATTTTCGAATCATGCCTATTGTTGTTATTAAGTGTGTTGATTTGGTTCTTCTCCAATAGGCATGCCTAGATCACCTGCCTCCTCTACCCATTTTGGAGTCTACTATCTTCTTTCTTGCACATGCCATTCTCAAATTTTTTTTGTTTTCACAAAATTTTCTGAAGTTTTTCTGAAGTTCGGTTTTTGGCCCGGTCCAACCGGTCCTAGAATCGGACCGTCCGGTTTCCAACCTAGTCCTCAACCGAGTCTATCCGAGTCTGCAGATAGAAGTATACTGAACGAAGTTCGGTTGCCAGTCCGGTTTTCAACCGGGTACTCCGGTTGTGGAGCCGGTTGACCGGACTGACAACCGAATCTTCCTCGCGACAAAATTTCTGCAGATTCGGTTTCTAGCTTGGTTGACCGGCCTGTACACCGAGCGGCCTGGTTTGCATCTCGGTTGGACCGAACCTAAAACCGGGATCTGAAAAATATTCCCTTCTTCTTCTCTAGACACCCCCACTCCTCCACAAGTTACCTTTTCACTTCCCCTGACCCGTCCTCTCTCCATTGCCACCCCTCCCACCTTCCCCCCTCTCCTAGGGTGTTTCCACCCCTAGGATTCATAGATCGAGCCACCAAATCGCGGAGAAGGACCTTTGGAGGCTCTCCACCAAAGGAATCTCTCCATCTCGTGGTGGTTTGGGAGCATTTTGCGATCTTCTTCCTCAAGGGGTTTTGGGACTTTCCTCCACGGGAAGCCATGTCCTCGGGTAATCCCTTGCTCATCTCCCTTTTCCTTGTCAAATCCCCATGTTTTGCTACACATTTTGATGGATTTGCCAAGTTAGGGTTTCCACCTTCGTTCTTGTATGCCAACCACGTCAAACCATGGCCTACCCCTCTTGAGAAGTTTGTATTTGTGCAAGTATTGAGTCATGGGTAGAAATTTTACATTGCAAAGGTCAGTTTTGGGGCCCTCCCGACTAACTCGGTTCCAGGCCCGATTGGACCGGATCTGACACCGGGTCGCCCGCTTTGAGTCCAGATAACCGGCACTGCCATCGGGTCATCTGGTTTGTGTCCGGTTACCCGGTGCTGACACCGGACCATCCGGTTCTGGAGCCGGTCAGACCGGCCCTGGCACCGAATCTCTCTGCAATGTCTCTTTTCTACCATGCACTTGCCCAAATCCAAGTTTTTCCTCCATTTTTTCTTGGCATGTGTACATATCCTTGTGCTTCCCAACCTATCTCTCTTTTTCACAGGTGCATATGATGATGACTATGTGTGTGATGAGTATGTGCCTGAGGAAACTGGCCGGGGTAAGAGGGCTCATCGAGCCAGTCAGTCTGTGCAGCGTGAGGAAGAGGGCAGTGCCTGTTCTGGTCACGTCAAGAGCAAGGCCATCAGGGGCATGAAACCTGCCGTGCAAGATGACGAAGAAGATGTGCATACTCAAAACCTAAATAATATGGAGATTGCTATGTACCGGACCCTTCGCAAGCAGAATCCCTATCGCTTCAAGTCTCGCACTTACCCTGGCACTGGCAAGAAGTTTTGGACTGAGACTCAAGCCTTGATGTGGGATCATATTTACACTCAGTTCAAGGTCACCTCCTGTGGTAACATTCTTGCTTTCAATGTGGACTCGTTCAACATGTATGCTGCCTCGGATTATCGCTTTGTTGATGATGCCTTGAAGAAAATGGATCTGTTTGACCTTGTGTGTCTTAAGGAGGACTACTATCCTGCGTTTATCCGCCAGTTCTTTTGCACAGTTTATTTTCATGATGATGCTGACCACACTATGTCCTGGATGACTGGCACGCGGCGTTTCCGTGCCACCTATGCAGATCTGGTTGAGGTCATGGGTTATTCTGACAAGCCATGTGGTTTTTGCATTCATAGTGAGAAGATCAAGCCTGCTGACTCTCTAGCTTTCTACTATCCCAAGGATTTTGAGTATGCTCCTCCATGTATCTCTGGCATGTACTTTTACTACCACACTTTGGCAGCATCTTCCGTTAGTCGCTTGTTCCCCGAGTTGGAGATACTACAAACTGCCGTGGGTACATTGCTAATCTCCTGTATTATTGTCACCCTGACAGGTTGAGGAAGATTGATGGCTGTGACTTTGTGTATTGAGTTGCGGTGGGCTGCTTTGGATAGGATGACCCCCACTTTTTGCGTGTATGTACAAAAGTTGCTCAACAAGGTTGTGCCTCTTGGTGTGATGGCTGGTGAGCGTGTGGAACAAGAGCAGCTTACTCTTTCTCTTCGTGGTCAGTCTCCTGAGGTTCCTACGATGAGGCCCCCCGAGCAGCCACCAAGGTTGTCCATGATCCTCAGCCTCACTTTGCTACTCGGTCGGGTTCTCGTCGTCCTGTTGGAGAGTCCTCCTCCTCACGTCCCAGGCACAAGGGTGGTGCTGCCACTTTCTTCAAGCGGCTGTTTCAGATGTGCCGCTCGTCCTATGATGTGAGCCACAAGGCTCTTGAGATGAGCCAAGAGACGCGGCGCAGGCACAATGAGTTTCTCGTGACCCAGCATGTCACTCCTCCATCGGATGGTCCCGAGATGACTCCAGTTCCTTATGTCAACTATGAGATGCCGCTCCTTGATGATGATATGCTCTTCGGCTACTTCCCCAGTCAGTTTCCTCATGGTGGATCTAGTGGTTCCTCTGCTGCTCATCGTGGTTCTGATGATGATGATGAGGATGATGAAGAAGAAGAGGAGATCCATGAAGACGAAGATGCCCCCGTTCAGCCTCCGCCGCCTCCTACGTTCTTCTAGTTGGGTTCCGTTAGCATCACTCTACTCCTCTTCCTTTTTGGTGTTTCGGTGTCAATGGGGGAGAACAGAAGAGTTCATTTAGGTATCTACGGGTTCCTTGCTGGGGTTTTCCGGGGTTCGCCGTTTGCACAATGCCCTTTGCTTTATCTTTGCTTCTTATGGCATTGTGCTTACCATTCGCGTCGTGTTGGAACTATTTGCTTTACTTCCGTATGTTGGACAAGCGTGTGCTATGTGTGTGAACCATGGATATGTCTATTGTGCTATGACTATGTGTACTTATTTTAGTTGTCTAGCCTTTCATAGATATCCATGCTATATATCTTGTCATATTATGCTTGCTTCCATAAAGACATGTGGGAAGCTCACTATACTTTATTTAGGTGCACCTTACATTCAAACGCAAATTCAACCAAGTGCACACTTTATGGGGGAGCTCACATATGTCTCTATGGAATCCCTTGGTTCATAGCTCTTTTTTATATCCTTGTGAACTCTAGCTCGGTTTGTCATCGCCAACCAAAAAGGGGGAGATTGAAAGGGTGGTTTAACCTATACTATTTTGGTTGACAATGACATCATAGTTAGAGCGGACTAATGCTACCTACTAGTGTCTTAAATAGGTTTTAGTCTGCCGATATGTTGGAAGATCATCAAAGACCCCCCCCATTTTGATAATGAAGAGAAGTGCCGGAGTTTTACCTTTTATATGTATCTTGAGTCTTTATGAATACCGCACTATTAAGAGGGGTTATCTCGATGAGCTTGTTGGGGATGATTTTCTAAGCCTTATACACATCCCATACACCCACTAGTTCCATCACCAAAGAGAGAGGAGAAAGAAATATAAGTTTGATAACATCTCTGCCAAACTCGGTTCTCAGGCCGGTTGAACTGGTTCCCAGACCGGACGGTCCGGTACGAGCTCCAGAAAACCGAACCCAAACCGGGATTCTCGGTTTATTACACCGAGTCTATCCGGGCTCACGCACAGTGAGTATTCCGGTTGACCGGGTGGTCCGGTGTGTGGGCTGGTCCAACCGAACTTAAAACCGGGTTTCGCAGAAAGTGCTCCAAACGGCTAGATTTATCCCTTGAGTATAAATACCTCTTCTTCTAGCTTGAGGAGATTAGGCATTCAGTTCGTATCTCATTCTTGGAGCTCTCTCTCTCTCTCTCCCCATTGTTGAAACACAATTTCTTGAGGATCTCCCATTTTACCCAACCAAACTCAAATCCCTTTGGTAGAAAGCAAGAGGAGGTCCCGATCTACGTTTCCACCAAGCCAAATTTCATTCCCCCTTGAGTTCATCGAGTTAGCTTGTTACTCTTGGGTTTGTGGGAAACCCTAGGCGGCTAGGGTCGCCCGGAGGCATTCGGCTTGTGATTTGCACCGTGGAAAGTTTGTGAGGGTATGGAGACTACCTTAAAAGTCTACCACGAGTAAGTGAGCTATTCCTTCGTGGGATAGGCTCGGAGAAGAAGGTGAGCCTTCGTGGCGTTGGTGAATCCTCCGTGGAACCTCACACCTCTCCAACGTGATGTAGCCCTTTTCCCAAAGGTGGTGAACACAGGAATACATCTTCGTCTCCGCGTACTTTGGTTATTCCTTAACCACTCTCTTACTTATGTTGTCTACTTTGTGATAGCCTTCGTGCTTGAAGTATCTTGTATCATCATCTAGGTTGCCTCACCTAGTTTGCATTTAGGCACTCTTATATTCCGCAAAGCCTAAAACTTGCAAAAGATTATAAAGAATTTTGTAGAAACCTATTCACCCCCCTCTAGGTAAACCATCTTACACTTTCAGAGGTGAGTGGAATTTTGAGTGGGAGGCTAATTATGTGAGTGGGAGCTCCACCCACATGAATGTGGAAGAGGTGGGGGCACCTCCCTTGGCCACCGGCCATGGTGAGAGGCTGCCCTATCTCCCTATAAAAGGCCCCCACTCCCTCCTCGCATCTCACACCTCCTCATGAAGGATCTCTCTCCTCCTCTAGAAATTATTCCCCATGGTCTCGGATTAGCGAGATACATGTTCCTGGTGGCTTTATCTGGAAAGGAGTTGCCGCTTCCGCTGCTTTGCTGGAGCGAGCGACAGAGGTTGTCGGGGTACCAGATGTGTGTGCGATCACGGATGCACCGCTTCTTTGTGGTGCTGGACTTGTTGGTGCTGGACCTGCTGGACTCGCTGGACTTCATCACGATATTGAGACCGAAAAGTGTACGACTACATCAACCACGAAATCAGTTTCGTTAACAATGCATTGTCGCTCTTCAAGGGTATGTTCTTTATGGATGTATATCCACCCGTTGATTGTATTTAGGTAGATAGATCTTGGTGATTAGATGTTCACATCATAGGAATTTTTTGTTTTCTATGCCGCGATCCCAACATGGACGCCATTGGTTATTCTTCAAGGGTCTTAGTCCAATTTTCATCTTATCCATACTCGGATGGTGTATCTTTTCACTGTGATTCGGTTCTTTGTAATGTATATTTATATTCTTGACTTGATGAAATCGTTGTTGTATATATACGTTCTTGTGGGTTTCATTATGAACTATTGTGTAATGGTATTACTTTGTTTTCCACCCGCACGCAATTGCTTGGTAGGGGTCATCGAATCGTTTCTATGTTGGTTTAGTGGGGATCGCTAAAATCTGCACAGGTCCAATTCGAGGACGTTACAATACTTTCCCTCTTTTCACCCATAGAAGAAGGAGGTGATGCTAACTATCACATTAGCGGTAATGTTCTTGTCACTTGACTACACCCCTCATCTACATATATCATATCCATTTATATAGAAACACATCAATGCAAAGGTTTAAATGTTGTGATTTCCCATCTCCCTCATTTACCTACACTTGGTGTTGTCAAACACCTCATGACATGAGCAACCAAGGCATTACCACGATAACATCGTGACTCATAGTAACCAAACCATTGCATAGGTATCATAAATATGTTTCAAGAGCATGACAAAGCTATAATGTGCAACACAATAGTAAACGCATAACACATATAATCTCATAGCTCAAGCATCCAAGGAATTGGTGATCAAGGAGAAAGACGTCATTGCTTCCGGGAGACGAAGCAGAGAATCGAGCAAGCTAGCAAAGCAAAAGCCTTCCTCTTGCAAGCCGAGTTGGTTGTCCTTGTCTCATTCCTATTTATAGTTGCTTCTTATCTTGGCTTCTAAGCGGGCCAAAGCCCGGCAAATAGTAGCCGTACCATTCGGCTCAGGCCTATCATGGAAGGGGATGCGGACACCTTGGCCCCATGGGCACCATTGAATCCCCTACTCCCTCCATTCATAATCACCTCCTGCTCTAGGTTTAGTCAAACTGAAACTTTGCAACATTTGACTAAGAATATAAGGAATAACATCAATAACCATAACTCACAGTGCATATAATATGAAAATTCTAATATATTAAATTTTACATTATTGATGTTGATAGATCAAAGTTTACAAAGTTTGACTTTTACTAAACCCATGATGCGAGGTAATTGTGAATGGAGGGGGTACTTTTAAGTGGCTGCTAGTATCTTCCATGTGCGTTGTCGGCTTTCCCCTACAAGTGGGATGCGATTCAAACTTTCTAGTTGCAAGTGGGTTGTAATTGAGTTTTTTTTTTCAATTTCAAGTGGGTTTGCATTGGGTTTTTTTAAAGTTACAAGTGGGTTGCAACCGAGTATTTTCTAGTTGTAAGTGGATTTCAATTGAATGTTTTCCAGTTGCAAATAGATTGTAACTGAGTTTATTCTAGGGATGTGTCTGCGTTTTTTCTAGTTTTAAATGGTTTTACAACCGGAGAAAATACTCCTAGCATTTGGATTTGCCTGTTCTGTTTCGTCACAAATGTTGCAACTACATTTTGTCGTTTTTATTTGATGCACCAAAAGGGGTTTTGAAATAATTAAACCGACCATGCAAATTGCACACAAAATAATTAGAACGATAATTGAATCGTACATCAAGCCAACCATGTGAGCCCAGGAAACTGAACCAAGAACACAGCCCAAGTCCAGCCTAGTCAAATTTCAACTAACATAACAATACGGAGCCAAATACCACATTGTTTGGGCAGGGTTAAAACAATCAGCTGGTAGTCTCGGTCGGTGAGACCTAGCAGCTACTCCCATATCTTATTTGTCTTCTGGAATCTCCTTTGGCCTGACCCCCTGCCGTATCCGTATAGCTCTGAAAAAAGGTATATAGTAGCAGGACTTAATTTTTGAGAAAACCTAGCTAAAAGTGTATGATAATAACATGCGAGGGAAATTAAGTGTACGAAATGATGACAGTAGTCCTACTCTATGAGTCCCGTAGAGATAATCACAGAAGCTGAAAACAATAGAGAAGTTGCTCTGGCTCTGCCCTCCGACGAAATGATGGTAGTCATGTAATTCTGCACCTCCATTTCGCCGGGAAGCAGAACCTAGGTTTAAAATTAAGCAAGCCATTTCGAAATAAAAGCAAGCCACACTTCTGGAACCTTTTCTTTATGATGATGATGGTATTAATTAGCAGGTGTGCTTACCCGCTGTGGTTGTCGATTAACACGATAAGCAGCGAGGCGAACCAGAGCAAGAAGGTGATGATGTGGCACGACGCAATGGCCGGGTCAACGACGGTGGTTACGACGAAGATGAGCGCCTCGCCCGAGTGCATGTACATCATGGCGTAGCCCATGGGCGTGGTGAACTCGTGGTGGACGCGGTGCATCTTGTTGTAGGCCCACCTGGTGTGCAGCAGCCGGTGGATCCAGTAGCTGAGGTAGTCCACCATCAAGAAGTACACCAGCAGCTGCGCCGCCGTCTCCCCCGCCGACGGCAGCGGCAGCCCCGTCCGGATTCCTACCATCTTTTAACGAACTGGAATCTTGAGCAGTCATTATCATCATCATCATCATCATCATGTTCACCTCATTTATATAATGCGGTAGCAATTTTTAGCCCATATGGGGATGCGCCAACTATTTACTTAGTTTAGGGGGGAGTGTTCCTAGCCACGCTCCCAATAGGATCATCTATTTACATACTCATTCATCACATACATAGATAAACGAATGGCGATTTAAGGTAGTTTGCCATCCTAATCGACTATGTTGCTTCCACTACCGATGTCACCGTCTTTGTCATCGATGCCATCTGCCGCATCGCCGTCCTCCTCCTCCGTGTCGGAATCGAGGTCGACGATCCCGGCGGCCTCCGCCCTACTCATGAATTATTCACAGCGCGTTGTGTCGTCTTGACAGCGCGCCGCGTCAATAGCAGTGTAGATCGTACGCCCGGGCACTGCCCAGAAGTGATGCCTCCCTTCGGGGTTGTGCAGATCCGGGTGGAGTTGCCGCCGGTGAGCTCGGCACAGCGCAAGCTCCGCCTCCTGCTCCTTCTTGAACCACTTCGGCCAGTACGCGCTCGTGGGTGCGTACCGGGCCATTGCCCTCTTTCGTTCCTTCAGCTCGCGGCGGCGCACTTCGATCTGCATCGCCAACTTGGTGCCACGCAAGGGCGGCACCACGGGCACACCGGAGCAGATGAGGTCGAAGTCGGCTGGAAGCCTCACGTGCGGAGGCACGAGGATGTCGTAGTGGGCGAACAGCATAGCCTCGTAGAAATTGAGGTTATGCCTCCCATGGCGGCGGCGGGAGGGGGAGCGAGGTAGGGAGGGGTGCCTAGATATAGCGGGAAAAAGGGCAGGAAGACAGAGCGGGAAGAGGCAAGAAGGGCAGGAACGAAGCTTTCTCCCACTGCCAGGGCTGGCCCGCGTAATTTCAGCTCCATCCGGCGCCCCCTCTAGCCCCCCTGTGGGTAGGGTTCGTCCTGGGGGCACCGGATAACAAAATGGGCCGCGCCAACGCGAAAAAAGAAATGGGGGGATGGGATGGATGCAAATTTGAGCACCGGCACCCCCATAGCCCTTTAGGAGGGCTTTAGGGCCCTCGAGTGGACATGCTCTAAGCCATGTTATAGATCTCGTGAGTGGATTCATATCAAGTTATGTGATGATGAGGTGAAACTCCTTTTTGTGTAATGAAAACATCATAACTTAATGAACCACCTGGGTGAATGGGATTGATATTTTTTCGTTGAGTGCCAAGTTCAGGAGTCATATTTAGGAGGCCCTATCAATGGTCGCACATCCATATCAATGGGGGCCATATTTATGGAGCTCTATCAACGGTTTGCCCCTGTTTTGTTTTGAACCTATGGAAAGCTTCCAAGCTTTAAGAGATTGGAGACGCACATTGTTTACGAGCTTTCATGTACAGCCACATGTCACATGACTCTGTGACTATTAAGTTGTAAGAACCCGTCTCGATGTGACCAGCAGATTAGTGAATGTAGGCTGTATGGGTCCGGCTTCTAGAACGGGATATTACTTCTGGAAGGTCTCATCTCGGTCTTCTCCCGGTCGTGCCACATCTAGGTAGTATGTGTGTGGGGATTTAGTGGATCTTGTGGGTAAAGTGTAAAATCCTCTGCAGAGTGCCAAATCTAAGTACATAGCCATGTCCCTAGTTACAGACGACTTTGAGCAACTAGACTGTGAAGCTGTTCAAGAATCTCATGATTCCAATTTCTTTAATTAAAATTTTGATGGGTGAACTAGGGTAGAGGGTTCATTGATATCAAGCGATGGTACCCAGGTTCATAGATTTCTATCAGTGGTACAATTTTCAAAGTAAAAGGTTTTTCATTCATTGATATCTATCAATGGTACCCTGGGTTCACTAATATCTATTCAATGGTACCCTTTTGTTCTAAAAGAAAGATTTTATTTTAAAATGGTAGGACAAAACCATTGCTTTACGCAAATTCATCCAAACCTCCATTTAACCAAATATGCATTAATTTGTAGGTTGAGATTTATATCCACCAAATAGGTGAACTTGCCAATACATTCAATGTATTGACCATTCGCGACTGCAACCTTTCATGTTGCAGGTTGTCCTAAACATGAGCGAGGTACGACGTTAGGGTTACGAGTCTATACTTAGCATGTTATCACATGTGGCTCTTGACGGAGCTCTTTATATTATTTAGCCTTACGATGTTGATATTTGTTATGAGGAGCTAGTCATCCTGCTATGCAACTTGCGTGTCACTATGTAAGGTTCTAGATCATTCGATGTAATAGAAATATAATCTTTATTTCGTGATATTACATCCTAAATTGTGTGTGCTAGTGAGTCGATTCAGGGACTAGCACTAAAGAGCATAGAGACTTCGACCCCTACCGACTCGGGTCACTTCAAACGTCATCCTACTATTTGTACAAATTCTCAGTTGCAACCTAATTAAAACTTATAAAATTTATATTAATTCTCGGTTGCAACATAGTTACAACTAACTAAATTATCAATTACAACCTAATTGCAATTTATGTGTAACTTTGATATTGCACGAATCTCGAGATAAAATCCAATTATTAGAGAGGTGACGGAGACGTACGAAGTTCTCGGGCTGCTGAGAACTACCAAAATCCGCGTTGGTTGTAACAATAGGTGTAACATGTTGACTTTCTAGCATATATATTAATTGGTTGTAGATATGCTCGATCCTATAACATTTAGGTAATGTACTTGATCAATTTGGCAAAAAAGAATGTAATTAAGGATCAGGAAATATCACGATCTCTATGAAATCTTTTAGCTGTCGACCGTGTCTAGTGACTCCAATCAATATGAACAGACGTGCCACTCGGTCGACGACAGAGAATTATGCGGAAACCCCTTTGATTTTGAAAAACCAATGCATGAAGAGATCAGTTATTTCATGTCTCGACGCCTATACACACAACACCATCCATGCATCCCTCCATCATATATAAGGTCGCGTGGCATTCGAAGTCGAACAGCATCCATTCATCGCCGCAAGCATGGCGACCTCCGTCGGCCACATCGTCGTCAATGCTGGCCCCGACGAGCACGCGCCGCCGGTGCCGTACGTGCTGTCCTTCACGGACCTGTGCTACAGCGTCAGGAAGAGCCGCGGCGGGGTGATGGGCTGCCTTCCGTCCACGGGCACCAAGCTTAAGGCGCTGATCCACGGCATCTCCGGCGAGGCGCGCGAGGGCAAGCTGTTGGCGGTGATGGGCGCCAGCGGGTCGGGTAAGTCCACGCTGCTCGACGCTCTCGCAGGCCGGATCGCCAGGGCGAGCCTTGGCGGCCACGTCACGCTCAACGGCGAGCCCCTCCACGGCCGCCGCCTCCGTGCCATCTCCGCCTACGTGAAGCAGGACGATCTGCTGTACCCGATGCTCACCGTGCGGGAGACGCTGCTGTTCGCCGCCCAGATACGCCTCTCCCGCGCGCACTCCCCGGCTAAGAAGCGGGAGCGCGTCCACGCGCTCATCGACCAGCTCGGCCTTTCCGGCGCCGCCGACACCGTGATCGGCGATCATGACCACCCCGGCGTGTCGGGCGGCGAGCGCCGCCGTGTATCGATCGGCATGGACATCATGCACGACCCCATCCTGCTCTTCCTCGACGAGCCCACCTCCGGTCTCGACTCCTCCAGCGCGCTCATGGTGGTGCAGGTGCTCTGCAACATCGCGCGGAGCGGCAGCGTCGTGGTGATGACCATCCACCAGCCCAGCGGGCGCATCCTCGACATCCTCGGCAGCCTCCTGCTCCTGTCCCGCGGCCGCACCGTCTTCACCGGCCCGCCCGCCGGACTGAAGCCATACTTCTCCGAGTTGGTCGGCACGCCGATCCGCGACAACGAGAACCCGGCCGAGTTCGCGCTTGACACCATCCGAGAGCTGGAGCGGCAGCCCGACGGCGCGGGGCCGCTCGCCGACTTCTTCAACGCCAGGTGGCACCGGCGACTCGAGGACGCCGGCACCACCAATAATAACAAGCAGAACAGGATCAGCACGATGCCGCTGGGGCTGGCCGTGGCCGAAAGCGTCTCCCGGGGAAAGCTGGTGGCCGGCGGCAGCGGCACGGCGATGTCGGCGGAGTTCGCCAACCCGCTGGCGTGGGAGGTGTGGGTGCTGATGAAGCGTTCCTTCACCAACACCTGGCGCATGCCTGAACAGTTCGGGATGCGCCTGGGCACGGCCATGGTGACAGGCCTCGTCCTGGCGACCATCTTCTGGCAGCTGGACGACACACCCAAGGGCGTCCAGGAGCGGCTGGGCTTCTTCGCCATGGGCATGTGCGCCATGCTGTTGGCCTGCGCCGACGCGCTGCCGGTGTTCATCCAGGAGCGGCACATCTACTTCCGGGAGACGGCGCACAACTCCTACCGCCGGATCTCCTTCGTTCTCGCCAATGCTTTGGTGGCGTTCCCGCCGCTGG
Source organism: Avena eriantha (assembly GCA_910589775.1). Taxonomy (NCBI): domain Eukaryota; kingdom Viridiplantae; phylum Streptophyta; class Magnoliopsida; order Poales; family Poaceae; genus Avena; species Avena eriantha. The sequence goes on along the minus strand of OU342746.1, from coordinate 401,862,336 downwards.
TGGTCCTGTCCCTTGCGTTCGCGGCAACCACATTCTTCGCGGTCGGCTCGCAGGCGGCGGTGCGTCCTTCGCCTTCTTCGCCCTGGTGGTGCTGGCCTCCCTCTGGGCGGGCAGCGGCTTCGCGACGTTGCTGTCGGCGGTGGTGCCGCATGTGACGATAGGGTACACGGTGGTGGTGGCCGTTCTAGCCTACTTCTTCCTCTTATCCGGCTTCTTCGTCAACCGGGACAGGATCCCCGGCTACTGGATATGGCTCCACTACATGTCACTTGTCAAGTACCCGTACCAAGCTGCGCTGCAGAACGAGTTCAGCGACGCCACCAGGTGCTTTGCACGGGGGATTCAGATATTCGACGGGACGCCCATTGGAGGCATGCCGGAGGCGGTCAAGATGAAGGTGCTCGGGGCCATCAGCGCCGCTCTCGACACCAACGTCACGGCCAGCACCTGCATCATCACCGGGGCCGACGTGCTGACGCAGCACGCCGTCAACGACCTAGGGAAGTGGACCAGCATCCTTGTCACAGCGCTCTTCGGCTTCCTCTTTCGTGCTCTCTTCTATGTGGTTTTGCTCATTGGGAGCAACAACAAACGGACATGATATCTCCGGCCATGATATACTATTTGGAGTGCTCAAATGTCAACCTGTTTACAGTTCAAGAATTACATGGACACGCTGAAAAGAGTATATTATGGTTTGAAAAGCAAATGGATTGTTTTCTACTTGTAGATTTTTAAGGGAAGCCTAGATGATTTCAAATTTCGGTTGTCCGTATTACTTGTCAAAGTCCAGATGATCTGGTATGTCCACGACTAATGATCTTTCTCAAGAATACACTGAAAACACGGACTTGCTAGTTTTTAGGCGTCTCGCAACTTCTTCTGTCTCAGATGACCTCGCGATTGGTTCAATGTGAGAGTTGCAACTAGGTTGCAATCGAGAATTAGTACGGATTTTATAAGTTGCAACTAGGTTGCAACCGACAATTAGCACAAATAGGAGGATGAAATTAGCGACTTAGACATAAGAAGTTCCCAGGCGCTGCCCTAAAAATAAGATCATGTATTAACAATTTCATATAGTCATCAAAGTAGCTTCAAGGGTGGATCAATTGAGCAGTTCTACAAGGCAAGAAGTATAGAAGAATCTGTCAAGAAAAAAAGCCTTAGTGAAAAGACTCAAACACAACGGTCAACTCAAGAGAGAGAGTTGAAGAGGAATAGAGCTTGTGAGTACATATGTCAATTCTTATATGAAGCTAGTGTCCCACACAATGTTGTCACACTTCCTAGCTTTAATTGTATGCTTGAGGCCATTGGACGTTTTGGCAAAGATTTGCGAGGGCCTAGTGCATATGAGATGAGTGGACTATTCTTGCAGAAAAGAAAGAAAAGAGTGATGGATACATTCAAGGGCCATAGGGAAATATGGGAGCACACCGGCTGCACAATCATGACTGATGCATGGACATATAGGAAGTGCAGGGGAGTAATGAACCTAGTTGTTCATAGTGCTCATGGTGTGTTATTCCTGAATTCAGTTGATTGCTCGGCTGTCAAAAAAGATGCCAGATACATATTTGAGCTTGTTGATGATTGCATTGATAATATAGGGGCAAAAAAGGTTGTTCGGGTGGTGACTGACAATGCTAGTGTCAATATAGAAGCAACAAGTCTACTGAAAGAAAAAAGACCCCAAATATTTTGGAATGGATGTGCTGCCCACACGATTGATCTCATGTTGGAGGACATAAGGAAGCTTCCACCGGTTGACAAGACAATTTCCCAAGCAAGGCAAGTGACTGTGTTCTTGTATGCTCATATAAGGGTGTTAGCTTTGATGAGGAGTATCCTTAAGAAAGACCTTGTGCGCTCAGGTGTTACAAGATTCGCCACAGCTTATCTCAACCTAAAAGGCTTGCAAGATAACAAGAATGGGCTGGAAAAATATTCAGATCAGATGAGCTCACTGAAATGGGCTACTTAAAGAAGGACAAAGGGGAGAAAGCTCACAAAGTGGTGAAATCTGTTGCCTTCTGAAAACATGTTGAGATGGTTGTCAATTACTTTGAGCCAATGGCCAATGTGTTGAGAAGGATGGATAGTGATGTGCCAGCAATGGGGTTCTTCTATGGTTGCATGTTAGATGCAAAAAAGGAAATTTTGCTGAGGTTCGACAATGATGAGAGTGCCTGCAAATCTGTTCTGGATATCATTGATAAGCGGTGGGATAACAAGCTCGAGAAGCCGCTACATTTGGTGGGTAGTTTTTGAACCCCTATTACTACTATCCAAACAAAGTTCAAATTGAGATGGATGGAAAATTTAGAGCAGCTGTGATCACTTGCATTACAACCATGATTGAGAATAATGAAGAACAAGATAAGATGATTGAAGAACTCAAGCAATATAGAGGTGGGAAGGAATCTTTTGGAACAGACATTGCTGCAAGGCAGAGAAGAAACAAAAAAAATTGATCCAGGCGTGTGCTTGTTTATTTGATCTCACTTCCCCTATCATGTTCTTCTCTTTCTAATAACTAATAATATGTTCATGGCTTAATGCAGTAACATGGTGGTTGAATCATGGCACTAGCGCACCAAACCTAAAGAATTTAGCGGTAAAGATTCTTAGTTTGACGTGCATCTCCTCAGCTTATGAGAGAAAATTTTCAGCATTTGAACAAGTAAAAAAACTTGCAGCTTCTTATAAAATATGCATGTTGCAACATTGTACCCATTTGCATGTTGTAGCACTGTTCCCATCTGCATGTTGTAGCATTGTACCCATTAGTACTCCAGTAGCATGTCCTTTATTGCAGATTATACATATGCTTCTCAAATTTGGTACTTCTAACACTTATATGGCTCTTGTTGGTTACTAAAATCTACATACACTACACAGGTGCATGCTGAAAAGCGCAGTAGGCTACTTAGTGATAGGCTTAGGGACCTTGTCTTTGTCAAAGTCAACTCACATTTGATTGATAAGAAAGAGAACAAGAGAAGAGACCCCATAGAGAAGATAGTCGAGGATGTTCTCGAAGATCATGGGAATGAGTTCATCACTGGGATTGTTCCTCAAGAGAATGTTCCAATTCAAGAGCAAGAACCTGATACTACAATGCACCAACCAGAATCTTCAACACAAGCCAAAGGAAAGAGATATAGACACATTAAGAAGAAGAGGAAGAAGAGCATCCATTCTTTGCTTAATTCCGTCCAAGAAGAAGCTATGCTTTCTGATTCTTCTAATTCCTAATCTTCAGGACCGACTCTTAGCATTCACCCCCACCTCACGCGTCTCCCACCTCCCTCTCCCATTTGAGAGTCATCCCCGTCGCCCCGGGCCAATCGGAAGCTCCTCTCAGCGGCGATGCCGGCCAAAGGATGCCAAGGAGCGGCGCCGGATCTAGTAGTCTAGGTTTTAGGATTAGATTTAGCAGTTGTTGTCCCTCAGTGGCAATTTGGAGTAGGTCGATGGATCCCATCGGCCGGATCTGGCGCGGTTGACGCTTCTTCTCCCTCGAGGCGCTGCTCCGGTGGCAAGGGCGATGGCAAGATCGGAGCCTGAAGCTTGGCATCTCCAAGAATAAGGCCGTCCTCTCTATTCTATGGAGGTCCTCCGCTCTGACGCTTCTCCATGACGCCAGACCGTCGCCGGTGATGCCATCGGTCGAGTCTCCATGGTGGAGTCTGGGAGACGACAGCGAATTCAGTGAGGCCTTCTTCAATAAGTGGATCATGGAGGCTCCAACTAGTCAATACTGCTATCACCGGCACCAGACAGCTCATCAATAATGTCTAGGTTCAAACCTACACACTAAAAGGGGTCTGGATACACTCCATTCACACAGCTAAAACATCTTATATTTTGAAATGGAGGGAGTACCACGCTTGCCGCTATCATGTCCTCCCTGCTGGTAGCCATCATGGACACCATGTTGGTCGCCGCTACTTTGGCCTCTACCCTGACCTCCGAGCATCCGCGGTCCTACCAACTATGAATGGCCATGGACCATGAACTTGAAGGGAATATGCCCTGAGAGGCAATAATAATGTTGTTATTATGTGTATTTCAAGTATATGATAGATGTTTATTTTGCATGCTATAATTGTATTAATACGGAAACGCTAATACATGTGTGTTTAATAAACAAATAGAAAGTTCCTAGTTATGCCTCTCTTTGAACTAGCTCGTTGATTAACAAGATGATCAAAGTTTCCTGATCATGGACATTGGATGTTGTTAATAACGAGGTCACAACATTTGTGAAATGATGTGATGAACATTCATCCGAAGTATAATATTACGATCAAAGTCATTATGTTTATATTGCTATAACATCATACGAAGTAATCCTAGTCCTTAGACCATAAGATCATGTTAATCACTAACACCGGAAGAGTATCTTGATAACATCAAACGTCACACCATAAAAGGGTGACTATAAAGATGGGTTCAGTGCTACGAAGGTGTTATGTAGAGGCTCATGGATCAAGAGTGGGATTTGTCCATCCCGATGACGGATAGATATACTTTGGGCCCTTTCAGTGATATCACATTAAGAATAGCTTGCAAGCAAGTGATGTGATCACTAGAATGTTATATCACGGGAACGAGAAAAGAGTGCATGTCGGTAACGAGACCAAACTAGGTATTTGGATACCGATGATCGAATCTTGAACATGTAATATATCGCGAGACAAAGGGATTAAGTTACTAGCGTTAAAGATTCTCACGATCACAGAAGTCATCGTTGAATGTTTAGGAGTCAGAATGGATCTCCAGGCCCCGCTTCTGATTATTGATCTGAGAGGGGTCTCGATCATGTCTGCATTATTCGCGAACCATAGGGTGACACACTTAAGGGTTGCAAAACACCATTTGGAGCACATATGTTTCAGACAAAAGAATTGCAAAGCGCTGGAATTATTTCAATGGGCACCGGAATTGTTTCGGGGTGAAATTGTTGAAATTGGTTTTGCATGTGATATTAAAATATTGCAGGGGTTTTATGTGAATGTTTGTTAATTAAAGTAATTAACAAAATTCTGAATAAAATAAATAAAAGAGTTTTATTAAATGAGAGTTGCATTAAATTTGGTAGAAATTTAATGCATGTGAGTGGATGTGTGAGTGGAGGCATGTTTATGTGAGTGGAGCATCCACCCACATGAATGAGGGAAGAGGTGGGGTCACCTCCATGGCCGCTGCCATGGGAAGGGGCTGCCCCCCTCTCCTCCTCACAAAGCACACCTCCTCGTGAAGGATCTCTCTCCCCCTCTAGATATATTCTCACATGGTCTCCGATTAGCGACATACATGTTCCCGGTGGCATTTCGTATGGAAGGAGTTTCTGCTTCCGCTGATTCACTGGAGCGACGTGGTGGAGGTTGTTCGGTGGCATGAAGTGTGTGCGAGGATGGATGCGCTAATGGTTTGCGGCGCTGGGACTTCCACACGATCTAGAGATCGACAAGCGTTCGATTACATCCTCCACGAGTCCCATCTCGTTAACAAAGCTTTGTTGTATTTGAGGGTAAGTTCTCTATGGATGTATATCCACCAATTGCTTGCATCTAGTAGATAGATCTTGGTGTATAATAGTTCTCATCATAGGAAAAAAATTGTTTTCTATGCGGCGAACCCAACAATGGTATCAGAGCCTGATCTATGCGTAGGTGCTTTGCACGGGTAGTACACATATGTTTATATGTGGGCGATGATGATCATGTTATTGCTTATTTCATGTATTTTGGATATTGGTGGCATAGTGGGATGAAGCGGCCCGAACTAACTTTACATGTCTCGCACATGAGACCGGTTCCACGACTGACATGCAACTAGTATTATATAAGTGGCCAACGGGTGTCTGTCTCTCCTACTATAGTCAATATCTGATTTACAATGAGTTGCTAATAACTTAGTTATCATCGTTGTGGTTCTATGTTCGTAGGTAAGACCAATTCTATTTTCAAGAGCCCTAAGCCATGTAAAACTTTCAATGGATAAATTAGAAGCATCTTGTTTAGATTGTTGCTAGGCTAGTGTCATGATATAGTAATGTTGTAAGTTGATGTATACTTGATACTCTTACAACACACCCAACGTGTAAGTTCCATAGACCTTGGCCTTACACACAAAGGAATAATAGAGATCATACCACGATGCATATGATAGTGATCAAATGCATGGACTATATCATTCCACTTTACACATATGATGTTTGCATCTTATATTGCTAGTTTGGTGTTTTAGTAGCATTATAAGATGATCCCTCATTTAGATATCAAGATAAAAGTGTGTTCTCCCTTAAGTATGCACCGTTTATGTTTCGCCACTTCAAGACATCACGTGATGATCGGGTGTAAGACAGTTTTACACACACGAGTACTAAGGTTCTTACTTGGTGATCCTAGCATGTACAGACATGGCCTCGGTACACGGACCGAAAGTTTAAGCATGAGTCATATAGTGGATATGATGCTCATATTGATGCTCGCCTTTGAAGCTACACCGACTCACGTGATGATCGGACTTGGTGTAGTGGATTTGGTTCATGTAATCACCAAAAAACACGAGGGTTGTTGTTTTTGAGTAGGAGTTCATTTATAATTTGGATTAGCTGAACTCGATCTATCATAAACTTAGTCTAAACTTTACAAATTATGTTGTAGATGGCACCACCTGCTTTTAATTTCAATTTGTTCATGGAGAAAGAAAAACTTGCAATGAATGGTAGCAACTTTACCGACTGGGCCGTGAATTTGAGGATTCTCCTCAATGCTGCACACAAGCTATATGTGATAGAAGCGCCGCTAGGCCCCCCCACCAGCTCCTGATGCCCCTGACAAGGAAAAGAACGCCTATCTAACTCATTAGGAGGACCACAAATTAGTTCATTGTGGCATACTGTATGGGCTAGAGCCAGAACTTCGAAAGCGTTTCGAAAATGGCAATGCCTTTGATACCATGGGTGAATTGAAAATGATTTTCGATACCCATGCTGCCGTAGAGAGTTATAATGCTTCTGAAAAGTTCTTTAGCTGCATGATGGAAGAGAACAGCTCTGTTAGCGAGCACGTACTCAAAATGTCTGGGTACGCCGATAGGCTTGTGTCCTTGGGAATAACGATTCCCATTAACCTAGGCATACATCGTGTTCTCCAATCTGTCTCACCTACCTACAAGAGCTTCATGATGAACTACAATATGCAGGGCATGAAGAAGTCTATCCTCGAGCTTCTGTCAATGCTTAAGACTGCAGAGGTGGATATCAAGAAAGAACATAAAGTGTTGATTATCAATAACACCACCGGTTTCAAGAAAGGTAAGATGGGTAAGCAGAAGGGAAAGAAGGGCGGTAAATCTGTTGCCACACCTGAAAAGAAATCCCGAGCTATCCCTAAGTCTGATACCGAGTGCTACTATTGCAAGGGGACCAGCCATTGGAAGCACAACTACCCCAAGTATTTGGCAGACAAGAAGGTTGGTAATGCAAACAAAGGTATATATGATATACATGCTATTGATGTGTACTTGACTAGTACTCGTAGTAGCACCTGGGTATTTGATACTGGATCGGTTGCTAATATATGTAACTCGAATTAGGGGATGTGGAACAAGCGACCACTAGCAAGGGGTGAGGTCAAGATGTGTGTTAGCAACAGATCAAGGGTTGATGTGATCGTCGTCGGAACACTGCCTAGTTATAAACTTAAATAATTGTTATTTGGTGCCTACACTGAGCATGAACATTATATCTGGATCTTGTTTGATGCGAAGTGGTTATTCATTTAAGTCCAAAAACAATGGTTGTTTGATTTATATGAACGATATCTTTATGGTCATGCACCTATGATGAATGGTTTATTTCTATTAGATCTCGATAATAGTGTTATACATATTCATAATGTTGATGCTAAAAGGATTAAACTTGATGACGATATATCTGCATATATGTGGCACTTCCGTCTAGGTCATATTGGTGCTAAAAGCATGAATAAACACCATTATGATGGAATTTTGGAATCACTTGACTTTGAATCATTTGATACATGTGAGCCATGCCTTATGGGCAAGATGACTAGAACGCCGTTTTCCGGTTCAATGGAACGGGCGACAGATTTATTAGAAATCATACATATAGATGTATGTGGTCCAATGAGTGTGTCGACGCGAGGTGGATATCGTTATTTTGTTACTTTCACGGATGATTTGAGTAGATACGGGTATATCGATTTGATGAAACACAAATCTGAAACCTTTGAAAAGTTCAAGGAATTTTAGAATGAAGTGGAAAATCATCATAATAGAAAGATCAAATTTCTGCGGTCTGACCGTGGAGGTGAGTATCTAAGTTACGACTTTAGCACACATATGAAAGAGTGGTGGAATAGTTTCACAACTCACACCTACCGGAACACCACAATGTAATGGTGTGTCGGAACGTCGTAATCGTACTTTATTAGATATGGTTTGATCTATGATGTCTCTGACTCACTTGCCACTATCATTTTGGGGTTATGCACTGGAAACTGTTGCATTCACTTTAAATCGGTCACCATCTAAATCCGTTGAAACGACACCGTATGAATTGTGGTTTGGAAACAAACCTAAGCTATCATTTCTTAAAGTTTGGGGTTGCAATGTTTATGTGAAGAAACTTCAACTGGATAAACTCGAACCCAAAGCGGAAAAATGTGTCTTCATAGGATACCCTAAGGAAACTATTGGGTATTCCTTCTATCATAGATCCAAGGGCAAGGTTTTTGTTGCCAAGAATTGATCCTTTCTAGAGAAAGAGTTTCTCGTGAAAGGCGTGTGTAGTCGGAAGGTAGAACTCGAAGAGGTTATTGAACCTTCTCCTCATGCAACAGTGAGTAGTGCAGCGCCAGAAATTGTTCCGGAGTTGACTTCACCGAATGAAGAGGGACCTAATGATAATGATCATGGAACTCCGAAATAGGACACTACCAAACCTCGCGGGTCAAGCAGGACACGTGCAGCTCCTAAACTGTACGGAAATCCTGTTATGAATTTCATGGTTGATGAAATAGATGACCCGACGACATATGAAGAAGCGATTATGAGCCCGGATTCCAACAAATGGCTAGAAGCCATGAAATCCGAGATGGAATCCATGTATGAAAACCAGGTTTGGACCTTGGTGGACTTACCTCACGACTGAAAGACCGTTGAGAATAAATGGATTTTCAAAAGAAAAACTGATGATGATGGTAATGTAACCATCTATAAAGCTCAACTTGTCACAAAGGGTTTTCAAAAAATTCAAGGAGTTGACTACGATGAGACATTCTCTCTCGTAGCGATGCTAAAGTCGGTTAGGATTATGTTAGCAATTGCTGCATATTTTGATTATGAGATATGGCAGATGGATGTCAAAACTGTGTTCCTAAAGGTAACATTGAAGAAGAGTTGTATATGATACAACCAAAGGGTTTTGTGTATCCTAAGGATGCTGACAAGGTATGCAAGCTTCAGCGATCCATCTATGGACTGAAGCAAGCATCCCGAAGTTGGAATCTCCGCTTTGATGAGGTGATCAGAGAGTTTAGATTTGTCCAAACTTATGGAGAGGCTTGTATTTACAAGAAAGTAAGTGGGAGCAATGTGGAATTTCTAATTTTATATGTGGATGGCATGTTACTGATTAGAAATGGTATAGATCTTTTAAACAGTGTTAAAAGTTATCTAAACAGCAAATTTTCAATGAAGGACCTAGGTGAAGCGTCATACATATTAGGCATAAAGATCTATAGAGATAGATCAAGGCGCCTCATAGGGATATCAAAAAGTACATACCTTGATAAGATTTTAAAGAAGTTTAAAATGGATGGAAGTAAGAAGGGGTTCTTACCAATGTTGCAAGGCAAGACATTGAGTAAGACTCAAAGTCCGGCTACGGTGGAAGGAAGAGAGATAATGGATAAAATCCCCTATGTTTCGGCTATAGGCTCCATAATGTACGCCATGCTATGTACAAGACCGGATGTGGCACATGCTATTAGTTTGACTAGTAGGTACCAATCTGATCCAGGTTTGGAACACTGGATAGCGGTCAAGAATATCCTTAAGTACTTAAGAAGAACTAAGGATATGTTTCTTGTATACGAAGGTGAAGAAGAGCTGGTCGCTAAGTGTTATGTCGATGCTAGCTTTGACACCGATCCGGATGACTTTAAGTCTCAATCCGGATACATATTTCTCTTGAACAGAGCAGTAGTTAGTTGGAGGAGTTCCAAACAACCTGTGGTGGCTAGATCAACGACGGAGGCGGAATATGTTGCTGCTTTAGAAGCAGCGCAGGAAGCGGTTTTGGTGAAGGAGTTCATAACTAAACTAGGTATGGTTCCTAGTGCGTTGGACCCAGTGGTTATCTATCGTGACAACAATGGAACCATAGCCAATGCCAAGGAACCAAGGTCTCATAAGAATTCCAAGCATATTAAGCGCCGATTTCACTCCATCCGCGAGCATGTCAAGGATGGAGATATAAAGATTTGTAAAGTACACACGGATCTCAATGTTGTAGATCCGTTGACTAAAGTTCTCCCTAGGGCAAAACATGATCAACACTAGAACTCCATGGGTGTTAGATTTATCACCATGTAACTAGATTATTATCTCTAGTGCAAGTGGGATACTGAAGGGAATATGTCCTGAGAGGCAATAATAAAGTTGTTATTATATGTATTCCAAGTATATGATAGATGTTTATTTTGCATGCTATAATTGTATTAATACGGAAAAGTTAATACGGAAAAGTTAATAAACAAATATAAAGTTCCTAGTTATGCCTCTCTTTGAACTAACTCGTTGATTAACAAGATGATCAAAGTTTCCTAATCATGAACATTGGATCTCATTAATAACGAGGTCACACCATTTGTGAAATGATGTGATGAACATTCATCTGAAGTATAGCATTACAACCAAATTCATTATGTTTATATTGCTATAACATCATACGAAGTAATCCTAGTCCTTAGACCATGAGTTCATGTTAATCACTAACACCGGAAGAGTATCTTGATAACATCAAACGTCACACCATAAAAAGGGTGACTATAAAGATGGGTTCAGTGCTACGAAGGTGTTATATAGAGGCTCATCGATCAAGAGTGGTATTTGTCCATCCTGATGACAGATGATATACTCTGGGCCCTCTCGGTGATATCACATTAAGAATAGCTTGCAAGCAAGTGATGTGGTTACTAGAATGTTATATCACGGGAACGAGAAAAGAGTGCATATCGGTAACAAGATCAAACTAGGTATTTGGATACCGATGATCGAATCTCAGACATGTAATATATCACGAGACAAAGGGATTAAGTTACTAGTGTTAAAGGTTCTCACGATCATAAAAGTCGTCGTTGAATGTGTAGGAGTCAGAATGGATCTCCAGGTCCCACTTCTGATTATTGATCTGAGAGGGGTCTCGATCATGTCTGCATTATTTGCGAACTGTAGGGTGACACACTTAAGGGTTGCCAAACACCATTTGGAGCAAATATATTTCATACGAAAGAATTGCAAAGCACTGGAATTATTTCAATGGACATCAGAATTGTTTCGGGTGAAATTGCTGAAATTGGTTCTACATGTGATATTGAAATATTGCAGGGAGTTTTATGTGAATGTTTGTTAATTAAAGTAATTAACAAAATTCTGAATAAAATAAATAAAAGAGTTTTATTAAATGAGAGTTGCATTAAATTTGGTGGAAATTTAATGCATATGAGTGGATGTGTGAGTGGAGGTATACACATATGAGTGAAGCATCCACCCACATGAATGAGGGAAGATGTGGGGGCACCTCCATGGCCGTCGGCCATGGGAAGGGACTTCCCCCCTCTCCCTATAAAAGGCCCCCCTCTCCTCCTCACAAAGCACACCTCCTCATAAAGGATCTCTCTCCCCCTCTAGATATATTCCCCCATGGTCTCGGATTAGCGACATACATGTTCCTAGTGGCATTTCATCTGGAAGGAGTTGTTGCTTCCACTGATTCGCTGGAACAAGGAGGTGGAGGTTGTTCGGTGGCCTAAACGTGTGTGCGAGGACAGATGCGCTGCTGATTTGCGGCGCTAGGACTTTCACATGATCTTCAGATCGGCAAGCGTTCGACTACAGCATCCACGAGTCCCATCTCGTTAACAAAGCTTTGTTGTCTTTGAGGGTAAGTTCTCTATGGATGTATATCCACTCGTTCCTTGCATCTAGTAGATAGATCTTGGCGTATAATAGTTCCCATTGTAGGAATTTTTTGTTTTCTATGCTGTGAATCCAACTAAACTCTCACGGTGTTGCTTCTTATCCATGGTGACCTCCACGAACTGCATGTGCAAGGTGCCATCCACAAAAGATAGAAGGGGCACTGTCCCTAGATGATCTCTACTTTGAGGGAGAATTTCTAACCCAGGCCATCAAGGATCTAGGCGGTGAGGGAACAGACGTCCACCGGGTCACCAATATTGGAGACATTGTCAGAGAATGTCTAGAGAAGCCTGGCGTAGGTTGCCATCAACATGTCACTACGAGGGGTGTTGAAGAAGGCCTTGCGGAGGTAGGTGGAACATGATGCCTAGTTTTGAAGATGAAGTGTGGGTTCGTTGCATGGAAAATAAAAAATTCCTACGGAATCGCAAGAGAGAACCCCGCAAGATCTAATATACTTACCCTCGAAGAACATTAGTGGTTAACAATCTAGAGATCGTGGATGATGTAGTCATTCACTTGCTTCAGTTCAACTGATGTAGATCTTGACCTTCTAGATGTGTGTACCGAACGGACAACACCTTCGTGATATCCACATGTTCCACTATGGTGATGTCTCCTCCTTCTTGATCCCGCAAGAGCTTGAGAAGATCTCCGTGATAATCTAGCAACACAGTGGTAGTGCTACTATGATGGAGAGGATTTCTGTAGGGCATCACCTGATCTAATCCGAGGGAGGAGAGAAACATCGTGTGAGAAAGAGGAGAGGCGTCAGGGACAAGGGTGCGCCGACCCATGCCCCTACCCCTCCTTATATAGGCAGCAAGGGAAGGGGATTTCCCCTCCTCCGAGTCCCATCTAGGGCCGGCGGCAAAGGGGAGAGGGAGAGTCCCCCTCCCATGTGCCCCTTCCCTAGTTTAGCGTTCAGCCTAGGCCGGCTGGCCACTTGAGCCTTGTGGTCATGGCGCCCTGTCCCACTAGGGCCAGGGTGCCCCACATGGGCCCATGTGACCCCACCTCATAGGTAGGCCCCACCATGGACCCTCTGGGGAACTTTCTAGAAGATTCTATCGCATAGAAATATTTTGGTCCAGAAACCCTAAAATAGGAAGTGCCATATATCTTTCTCTACCTTCTGACCATTCCGAAGCTCCTCGTGATATCAATGATCTCATCCGAGACACTAAAACAACATTTGATTTCCACCATATGTATTCTCGACAAAGACTAGCGACACTGAAGATTAAGTGTGTGACCCGACGGGTTCCATAATATGCAGACATGATTGCGACAGCTCTCTGATTAATAACCACTAGCGGGGCCAGGATACCCATAGTGGTTCCTAGACATTCAACGAAGTTCTTTTCGATTGAACCATAGTGTCAAAGATTCATCAATTCGGTATATGATTCCTTTTGTATCGCGATTTATATTACTTGCCCGAGATTCGATCGTCTGTATCGCTATACCTAGTTCAATCTCGTTTTCGGAAAGTTCTCTTTACTCGCACCATGGTATAGGATCCATGTGACCAATCACATTATTCATTTATCTCTTGGATGCTATACTACCGAAAGGGCGCTTACCGTACGTCAATGAAGAAACAAAAATTCTAATCTTGATTCACGCAACCCAACAGACACCATTGGACATACCTGAAAGCCACCTTTTAATTATTCAGTTACAAACTGACGTTTGATATCCACAAGGTATTCCTCCAATACCCGGGAGTAATAAGATCTCATGGTCTGAGGAAACTATACTTTCCTCAGAGAAGAATTGGCTAAGGGATCCTAAGAGAATTGGCTAGAACGTGCACGAGGCATAGGAGGGCGCTGTTGGAGAGGTGTTTGATGATCAACGTCGAAAGGGTCGATTGGGAGAGAATCGGCACTAGTGGCAACAGGCATGGTAGCATGAGAGTGGGAAGTCCGATGTCGGACATAGAGAATGAGAGGAGTGAATTCTTCCTTGATACCAAGCTGAACGAATAGGCACAATGTGCAACCGCTAAAGTAATTTGTACACATACATCAAGTGGTGCTAAACGTTGTGCATGCAAATCCACAATAATAGGAGATACCGCTAGACTAGGGGCTAACGGTGTATGAGTACAAACGTCACAATTAATGTACAAGGTACAAGTTCGGCGGGGCGCTACCCATGGGAGGGAGGCTAGCTCTATTCGGCAGGGCACTACCCCATGGATGGTAACTCCTTTCGTGCAGGCGCTAAGTAAAAGAGTTAGATTTTTTTAAAAGAAAATAACAGCCAAGGGTTAATGTCCGTTAAAGTTTCGCCAAAAGGTTATTTCTATCTAAATCGACGGTAGAAATAACATATATTCAACACCAGATTCGAGATTATTTTCCATGGGAGAAGTGCAAATAATAAGCAATGGTCCCTTCTGCCATCAGTGAAACTTCCTCACAGTCCTCTCAATGTAAGTCGTCAAAGGCACCATGTACCCTGACTACAATGTCTAAGAAAGACCTCAACTATGAGGTTTGCCCCCTATTGCCTTCACCTGCTCCCGCAGCACGTTATTGGCCTCCAACATGGCGTGAAGATCCAAAGCAAGTTCATCCGTGAGCTTCCGTTCTTCTTCGCCATGATCCAACGACGCCACGGATTGAGCGTTTCTTTCATGTCACTTGTGTTCGGTCCGAAGATGTTTGATCTCCTTGCCTAGTGGTTCTAGCTCCCGTGCGCGACCGGGGGAGTCATGACGACCGATTAATCTCGGGCACCAAATCAAGGGAAGAGCAAAGAAGCCTAGAACATGATGAGCTAGGTAGCCACCTCCTTCTCTTTTGCAGCTATATATGGACGGCATTCTCCGTCACGGCTATCAGATCATACAGCTCCTCCTTCTTCTCCTGGATTTCTCGCAGTATGCCTGCACGCTGGATACATATAACATAGAAAATGATCTAAGTTTGTATTAAACTCTCAAAACTGTGTTATAGAATTTTCCCTCAAGAAAAAACCGTGTTCTATTTTGAACGGATGGCTGCAGCTAGAGAGCCCTATGTTTGGTTGCTTACTGCTAGGGGCCCTGTTCAATCGACGAGTACCTTCCGTCAGTTTACACAGATCGTGAATCGTAACAAGGAGAAGAGGGGATGAGGCGGTTTTAAGATAACCAAAACAAATCAAAAACCTCCGATCGACCAGGAAGATATATACTCCCTCTGTCCCAAAATAAGTGACTTGAATTTGTCTAGATTCGCATGTACCTATATATTAAAACATGTCTAGATACATCCGAATCTAGACAAACTCACGTCACTTATTTTGGGACAGAGGGAGTATAAGGTTTTGCTTAATACTAGTATTGCTATGGAATAGGGACCTAGTAATTAGGAAGCAATCTAACTTTGTTGTTTCGATCCTTGATCACGCGCGCGGATAGGCGTCTTGAGATCTTCGTTGGTTGATGTCTTTGTTCGACCGTTGACAAATCAGCATGGGCGCCACTTGAGTTGCTTGCATCAAGCAGATATATGCTCCTTGAATCCTTTAATTTTGTAGTGATGTCTTTGCCAATGTTGTTGTTGGTACAACGGATAGACATCAAAGAACATTTGTTGTGTCTTGCCTTGATGGAAGTCATATTGTTCTTTGAGTTCTTCATGTAGTGATATTTACCTATGTAAATAAGTCTACAAAAGATGGTCCTCACCAAGCACTAATTGAGGTGCTTGAATCAAGCATATGGTGTGCTTGTGAGTTCCTCAATGAATGTTGTCTTTAGCATTTTGGTTAATGCAACTGAAAGACCTCAAGGAACGATAGTTTAGTCTTGGTCTGAGCAAGTGATATGTTACAACCGATAGTATTTCAAGACGCCAAGTAATGGTTCAAGCATATGTATGCATCTTTAGTATTTCATTGGTTGGTGTCTACAACGTGGAAATCGTTATAGCAGATAGTATCTCAAAATGACATGAGTTGCTTCAAGCTCTCAAAATGTCATGAGTTGCTTCAAGCAGATATATGCATCTTATAAGCACTTCTAGTAAGTGATGTATTTTAAGATGACCTGATTGGCATATATGTTTCTTGAGTCCTTTGTGTGGTGTTGTTTTATGGTACACCAACCATTATAGGACGGTGTGCATGTAAACATTGAATAGAGTAGTTAGCCCCATAATTATGTTGTCATCTATCATACAGAACTCACTAGGAGACACTAGATGCACTTTCAAGGCATGTATCTAGAAGCTCAACCGACCTAGATAACCTACTGTGAGACACCAATACTTCCATGAAGACTCCCTAAACCAAACATGCATCAAAGAAAGGTTACAAGATCAACTTGATGTGCAATATATTGAAGACCTGACATGCGACATGGAGAGAACGTGAAAAGTATTAAAAAGTAGCGTGACTATAATCCTTCGCCAAAACAAATGATAACATGGTCTGTAGCATAATCCGTCAGATTTCTATAAGTTGGGGAAAATAAATCTATCTATTATATACTAAAAGTAATATAAAGGTGTTTTTCGAGGCATTAGGTTGATCCACATCATCTTAATTATTTTGATGGTCAGATCCAAATTCGGTGGTTACGATTTACCTGGGATTAATTGTTACGTAACTATATAACCGGGTTTGACACGTTCCTGCGTTGCATGGAGACACGTTACAATATATCAAAGGGAACAACTGCTCAATACATCTTGACGGAAAAAAATTGATAGAAAAGCAGCGTGAGATGTATTGTCATAGGACTCTAGCAACATCCGTTACAAATAACGCAGATCGCTGGTCTAATCGGCAGCTCACCACGGACCAAGCCTGTGGGACCCACTACCATGCGTGGAAATAGGTAGCATGAGCAGCAAAATTTAGAACAGAAAATTCAAGGTTAAAACCTTGAATCAGAATATTTTGTACCACTAACGGACGCAATATAATTATAAATTTTTCAAGCAATCAAATTGGCATAATTCAATCGGGTCTTTTTGGTTGAGTTTTCAAAACTGCGTGATTTATGTTTTTTATTGCTTGGAACCATGAGCTTTCAAAATTGGCGTTATTCATTAGGTGTTTTTGTTTGAGCTTTTGGAACCATGTGATTTCTGCTTTAGATTGCCAGGGAGAGAGAAAACTGTGTTCACGTGTACATTAATCATTATAATTTAATTGACTTGTCATTCAAACTTTCTGCCGTGTAAAAAATAAGTTTGATGAAAGGATCAATTTATGAAAACTTGAACCTTGAACGGGTAAAATTGTACCATTCACGGATGATGTATAATTACAATTTCTTTAAGCAATCAAATTGGCATTATTAATTAGGATGTTTTTGTTTGATCTCTTGGTATTATGTCTTTCTGCTTTCGATTGCTCGCGAGAGAGAAAATTATGTTTATGGTTATATTTGTCAATGTAATTTAGTTGGCTTCTCACTCGACCTTACTGCCGTGTAAAAAGTAAGTCTGGTGGAAGGATCAATTCACGATAAAAACCTTGAATAGGAAAACTGCAACGTTAATAGTTGATGTACAATTATGATTGTTTCAAGCAATAAAACTTAGAATATTCATTAGGGTGTTTTTGTTTGAGCTTTCGAACCAGTGTGATTACTGCTTTAGAAGGCTTGGGAGAGACAAAACAATCTTCACAAATACATTTAGCAATATTATTTAATTAGCTTCTCACTCAAGATTTTTGCCATGTAAAAGGTAAGTATGGTGGAAGTATAAAATGATATTCACATAGTTATATATATATATATATATATATATATATATATATATGTATACATAGTACCAACATCTGCCGCATTTCGCTGTGTCTCATGTGATCCATTATCCTTGATTCACTACGTCTAAGCTTCTCTTTCTTGGGTTGGGATGACAAATGACATCTAGCAGTAGTAGTCGTTTCATGCGTCCTTTTGATTGTAAGAGATGATCTAACTAGGTGAGTATTGTCAACGATTTGGTTTGAGTGGAAAAAGCCCACTATTTGAGTCAGCAAATGAATTTATGGTTTTAACTAGCTTCTCACTCGAGATTTTTGCCATATAAAAAGTAAGTCTAGTGAAAGGATAAAATGATATACACATAGGTATATACATAGTATCTAATCTATCGTATATCTCTGTCTCTCATGTGATCTTTTATCCCCAATTCACTGTGGCTCAACTTCTCTTTCTCGGCAGGTACGACAAATGACATCTAACCACCACAGTAGTTAGTCATTCATCCGCACTTTTGATTTTAAAAGATGATCTAACTAGGTGAGTGTCTGTCAACGATTTGGTGTGAGTGAAAAAATTCCACTATTTGGGTCAACACCGTTCTAGACAGTTAAGTTAGACTTTAAGAAATATTTCGAGGGAGAAAGTCTACAAGAAAAAACTTGCGGTATAAGAAAAATGGAAAATAATGTTTTATCAATGTAAGGTTGTATGGAACACTTTAAGTTTCATGGGATTTAATTTGATTCTCCGTGTTTATTTTGGGTGCATCTTCCAATCGAGACTCGATAGACTAGAGATGAACTTATGCCTTTAACTGACTTCTCGCTCGAGCTTTTTTCATGTAAAAAGTAAGTCTGGTGGAAGGATAAAATGATATACACATAGTTATATATACATTGTATCTACATCTATTGCATTCCTCCGTCTCTCGTGTGATGTTTTATCCCCATTCACTATAGTCCAGCTTCTCTTTCTCGTGCTAGGACAACAAACGAAAGCTAACCATAATAGTTGTTCATGCATCATTTTGATTTTAAAAGATGATCTAACAAGGAGAGTGTCGGTAAACTATTAGGTTTGAGTGGAAAAATTCCACTATTTGGGTCAGCGCAAATCCCAGTTCGAGACAGTTAAATTAGACTTTAAGAAATAGCTCGGAGGAGCAAGTCTACAAGCAAAAATTTTTTGGAAAGAATAAGAAAAATAGAAAATAATGTTTTACCGGAACACTTTATGTTTATTCGGACTTGATTTCCTTCTCCATGTTTATTTTGGTTGCATATTTTTCCAATAAAGACTCAGTAACTAGAGATGAATATGCCTTACATAACAGAACTTTGATAATTATGCTCTAGCATAGCCTGATAGCAAGTATTATCGGAAGTTATAGAGAAATATACGGAGAAGGAGGTGGCACTAAGATGCCAAAACAAATAGACCGAAATAACATAAGACGGGAAGGTTAGCTCATTAGAAATGTGAGGTAATTGGCCGAAGGAACCCAGATATTTGTTTCACTCACAATTCAATGATAATAATAATGATTATTATTTTTGGTTCTATATTTTCTTCTAGAGATTAACAGAAAATATAAAAAAAAAATGTGGTTTCAAAATTTGCATGAGTTAAGTATTTTTTGTTACACTGTATCTAATTTCTTACTAAGACTATAGTAGTCACAACATGTTACCAAAAGAATACACATCATTGAAACTCACAGAGCTCATTCCATATGAAACTAAATTGTAGAGTGCATGAATTTTTCTTGAGATTATTTAAAATTCGAACAATAATAGTAAAGATAAATATGTTCGCAATGTCTTACAAAATTTCTTTTTTCGAATAATGTCTTACAATTAAATGTCAAATTATACCTCTACAAATATATCCATGTCTAAATCATCATTTTTTTTTACAAAAGGGGAAATGAGAGTAAGATTAAGATAAATAATTATTCCGACACAATTAAAATGATGCCCTCGCATTTGCGAGGGCCCCTGTGCTAGTTTTAAACAAAGATAGCTCAATTCTCATGGTTCATCCTCTCTAAGGTAACATAATTCTAAATTTCTAAAAACAAACTTATTATATTAGTCATCTATGTACAAAAGATAAAATACCTCCTACATTTGTTCGAGCTATGTATAACGAGTGAAAATCAAGTGAGGAAACCTTGGTTGAAACTTGGCTCATATTTTTTTATACCTATTATTACTTGCCAATTCGATATGTACCACTACCAATTTCGCATGTTTGGAAAAGAAAACTGCAAAGCTCGTTATGAAAAATGTCACCCGCAGTAGTAGGATACTTCAAATTAAAGATACAACTATGGTACATATATATAAATTCAATCTTTATACTCCTATATCCATCCAAAAGAACCCAACTCTAGGGTTTGCCCCCCATCGCCTTCACCTGATCACGCAGCAGGTTATTGGCCTCCAACATGGTCTGGAGACCCACATCAAGTTCGTTTGTCAGCTTCCGAGCTTCTGCACCGTGACCAGAGGCCGCCAAGGATCGAGCAGCGTCGAGTTTTTCCTATAGTCGCTGGCGTTCAACGCGAAGATGGTTGATCTCCTCCCCGAGTAGTTCTAGCTCCTGGGTGCGAGCATCAGCCCCCGCTCCTGCTGGGGGGTGAGGGCCGAGAACCTCCTACGAAAATAGAAGAATTTGGTAAATGAATCTCAGGCCCCAAATAAATTAAGGGAAGGGCAAAGAAGGCTAGGGAGAACATGCATGATGAGCTAGCCACACCTCCTTCTCTTTCGCAGCATCCTCTTCACGCTTTTGTTTGTCAAGAGCACGAGCGGCCCTGTCAGCAAGTATAACAATACAACCTAGAAGAGGACCGGAGAATGCAATGCAAGAAGACATGACAGTTACAAACATGTTCCATCCCCGTAACCAGCGCCTACAATATGCAGCAGGTAGGTAAAATGAGAATATTATTAGAATGTCTAACAGAAAAAAGAGCACAAGTGCCTGTATGTATCTGCACATATGTGATATTGTACAAAACCATTGCAAGTCATGTGGCCTTGGCTTGACGTGTGTAGAAAGAGACATGAGCAGCTGTCCGTTTAGAGAGTTGTTTCGGCGTATGAAACCCGTCTCCGTCTTGGCTATCAGATTGTACAGCTCCTCTTTCTTCTCGTCGATTTCTTCCAAAAGTTCCCACAGGAACTTCGGCGGTTTGTACGCACGCTGGAATATAGACATATATAGAAATTATATATGTTATATATCAATATAAGTACTCTCTCCGGTTCATATTAATGGTCTCAACTTTGTGTAGATACTAATATATCTATCTAAATACTTAACTAGAATCTAGATAAAGTTGGAGCCATTAATATAGACCCAAGGGAGTACTGATAATGGGAAGCCAATTAATTAGCGTACATCAGCTACTACTCCAACAAAATAATATATATATGGATGCACATAGAAAATGATCAGGTTTATTTTACACCTTTCCTATTTTATCGATTAAGCACCTAATTGGGTACTTGTTTGAGGCCCCAAATCAATGGGGTACTTGAAAACCCTAAAAAAAAATTGAGTAGTTTTTTTTAGGAGAAAAAAAAGGAGTTGTCGAAAGATCTTTGCACCGTGAAACAAAACTACTGTGCTTACATGGAATGGAAATCATGTGAAGTAAGAAATATGAGATACCTGATCGGTGTGGAAGAGCATCGGTAAGAGCCGGCGACGCACTACCGCCTGCGTCCGCTGGTCGCCGACGAGCTTCAGCGCCGCCTGTCGAAGATGTGCGGCCGCCATCGCTGCGACTAATTAGGGAATCTCGTGTTCAGCGAGTCAGCTGTGGTTGGCTTATACGCTCGTGAGAATGCCCAGCCCAACTACGGTTCACCGAGGCCCGTTTGTTCTGTATTCTTCTTTTTAAAACGATAATTAGTATTTTCTTCCTTTCCGTTGCTAGGAACTTTTGTTTGGGAGGTGGTGCACGATTAAAGATTTTTTTACGGAAAATTTGCCGATTTATTAATAACTATCAATAGCAATACAAAGAGTCTCATAAGTAATAAAAATTACAAATAGGTGTTTTGATCACCTAGCGATTACTACAGATACTAGCAGTGCGAGCCGAAGGTATGCCGCCGTCCTTGCCCCCCATTACCGAATCCGGGAAAGGCTTGTCGTAATAGAGCTTGTTGTAGTAAGTGGAGTCGTCATTCTAAGACCGCAAAGGGCCAATGCACCAGAGCAACAACCATCGCTAAAGATGATAACTGTAGATTACAAAAGAGTAACAACCAACACCAACAAACACGGAAATCGACTGCATTCTAAGAGATCGCCAAACACACGATTCCACGTGTCCTCTGCCGGTGTTAGGCATGCCAATGCAGCGAGGATATGTCAGGAAAGACCTTACTCTGACTCTAGGATGCAGTAGCCGCCTCGAACATCAAATTGCCTCACCATTGTGGTGAAGGCAAACATTTTAACATAACCAACACTATATTTCTGTATGTCTTGCAAGTATGAAGAATAAAGAAAATATACTTAGAAGTGCAGTGTAGGGTTTAGTCTTTTCTAGGTTTTGCATTTTATGCTTTATTCCCTTTGTAGTAAATCTTGTCAAAAGTACTTGTGGCAATAAAGATCTAATAACATCCCTGTTACCGCGTGGTCTTTTTTTTCACATATTTCTTCACTTGAGCAAGTAACAACATGCTTGCTTCAACAACTCGCTAGAGCTACAATCCGAGCACCTTTAAAGTCGTCGAACTCACAAATCGAGTTCAAAGTTGTGCGTCAAAGGCACATCTTTTACACAGAAGGTAAAAGATACTCCCTCCCTCCGTTCCACAATGTAAGCTTTTTTTTCAGCTTGCTAAAAAAGGGATACATTTTGGAACGGAGGTAGTGCTACACGACAAGTCGAAGCCCCATGGACGGACGCTGACTACAACGTGCAAAACTACCTCAACTCTGGGGTTTGCCCTCCATCGCCTTTTCCCGTAGCTACGCTATTGGCCTCCAAGGATCCAGCATCATCAAGTCTTCCTTGTTGTAGCCGCTGGGATTCGGCGCGAAGATAGTTGATCTCCACCGCGAGTAGTTCCAGCTCCCGAGCACGAGCATCGGCACCCACCGGGGCATGACGGCTGAGAACCTCCTACGAAATTAAAGAAGAACGAAGAATCCGGTAATAAGTAAGTAAGTAAGTAAATCCAACAAGGCCCCAATCCAAGGGAAGAACAAGGGAAATCGAGCTAGAGCGTGAGCCCATCACCTCCTTGTCTTTTGCAGCATCTGCTTGTTGCCTCTCCTTCTTCCTCCGAGCGTCCTCCTGCTGGGCTCTAAAATCATCCATCCCGCTCAAAATAATCAAACAAGCAACACTTGTGATGAGACCCGTGGCAACTGCAGCTGGCTTGATCACGTCATGCCGCCTTTTCGATTCCCGAATCCAGCACCTACATTGCAGTTGGTAGGGTGAGATTACAATTAAGAAGTCTGACACAAATTAACCAGGAAAAAAGAGAGCATTTCATCACTACTGCGTAAGATTGATATTGTATTTGTACCAACCATCGAGAGTCATCTGGCCTGGGCTTGATGTGTGCAGAGAGAGACCTGAGCAACAACCTGTTCTCTGGGTGAGTATGGGCAGCATTCTCCGTCACGGCTATCAGATCATACAGCTCCTCTTTCTTCTCCTCGATTTCGCGCAGCAGCATGCATATACTCCTTCCGTTTCAAAATATAAGATGTTTTAGCTTTGTGAAACAAGTGTATGTAGACTCCTTTTAGCGTATAGGTTCATTAAGGTTTAGAATGAACCTACACACTAAAAAGGACTAGATACATTCTATTCATAAAACTAAAACATCTTATATTTTCAAACGGAGGGAGTACTATATAGAAGATGGCCGTGACGAGAGGTCTAGTTACTAGTAGTACTACTTTGGGTAATTTCGATCGGAAAGAATCCAGTTAGTCCTGAGGTATATGTAACCACGCGTAAAAGAGGTTAAGATACCTCGTCGGTGTGGACGAGCCTCGGCAGCAGCCGGCGCCGCTCCTCCGCGACCGCCGCCGTCTGCGTCCGGTGGACGCCGACGAGCCTCCTCGCCGCGCGCCGAAGATGCGCCGCCATCGATCGGCAATAGTGTCGGTGGATTTTTGCAAGAAACGAACCCAGAGCGAGCACACACGCAGTCTCTATTTTTATTCTGGCCCGGCCCAACAGTGGTTCACCGTTCATCTAACTTTTTCTACTGTGTAGAACAAAAGGCCCGATAGTTTTTACCTCTCTTCTTAATATCAAGCACTTATGAAATGGAAATAGGGGCATCCATTTGCGAGCTCTATCGCACTTTCCACACCTGTTGTGTACAATCTCCCATCAACATCTCAGCTAGATAGCTTAGACGCTCAAATATGTAAGCTTCACGGTGATGCCTCGTACGTCTAGGGCTCGAAACCTTATGTCTTCAAAAAAAGCTTGCCCATCTATCGAGAGATAATCAAGTCATTTCGAAAGGGGATTTCTCCGTTCCCCTAGCCATCGAGCAACTGCGAGAAACACCGCGTCCGTGCCCCCGTCGCTCGCCGGAGCAGCCGTGCGTGGCGTACCAATTTATTATCTGGTGGATCTTGTCTGTTCTTTCGAAAGTGTTTAACCAAGGGCACACAAGTCAGGGTTTTTTTTTTGCGGAAAAAGATCCGGATCTATTTCATGAGTTCATGAGAAATACAAAGTATCCTAAACATAATAAAAATTACATCGAGATCTTTGGACCACCTAACGAATACTACTATCGCCAGAGCGAGCCACCGACGCGCCGCTGTCGCCGCTCCATTACCGGAGCCGGCATGCCATTGTTGATGACAGTCGGGAAGTCTTCGTGCACGTGCCCCTAAGGACCAGCGCCCCAGAGATGAAGTTGTCGCCATTGAACCCTTAAATTGATCCGAAACTTGTAACACCAAACCTAAAACACACGTAGACTGGACGAGATCCAGAACACACGTAGACTGGACGAGATCCACCACTCCATGGAATCGGCGACCAGACGAATCCCCACCCTCCTCAACGCCAGCAGCAGGATCATCGCCGACGAGGTGGAAGAGGAGGCGGGTATACCTTATTCTTGTCCCGCACAACGCCGCTATAGCCACCATAACAACGATGCCGGATGACCAAACTCTAACTTTAGGGACCCATCTACACCGCCGAGCGCAGGTCCGAGGTCCCCGCCTCCTCTGCTTGCCGCTCTGGGGACCCGTCGATGCTCGATCGCAGACGGCGAGGACGAAGTAGATCGTAGTGGTTGCTAGGGTTTTTACCCCATCCGCCGCCTCTTTTTCTCACGGCACACAAGTCAGGTTGAAGGGAAACAACACCACATATCGCTTAATAAGATTATTCAAACTACAATGCAGGCCATCTTGGCACACTTTACACTAGTTGGGTCGAGTAAGTAGAAGAACCATGAATCATTTATCAATTATCTATCTTTAAAGAGATGATGTTACATGGAACGCATTAAAACACCTCGTATGCAACAAAAAAAAAACTCTATTAAACAGAACTACTCCCTCCTTTCACTAATGTAAGACATTTAAGCTTTTTAAAGCTTTTTTCTAACATGAATGTATATAGACATGTTTTAGTGTGTAGTAGGTTCATTCATTTTAGAGTGCATCTAGTCCACTTTGAAATATCTAGAATGTCTTATATTAATGAACGGAGGGAGTACTTGTAGGTCCAGATCAGATTTTAGAATCATCCAACTCAAGACACATATAACAAACAAAAATACATATCATCATAACACGTATTTATTACTCCATAGGATTCTGCAATGATGCAGTTACAATGAGCATGGTAACACACCATGTTTCTAGAATGAATTAGTCAGTCTTAACCACGAGTCCTTTGACTAACAAGCATTAAGAAATCTTTTCTTCCCTGAGAAAACAAGGGATCAAAATTTCAGAACAATATCAGTATATCTCTAACTATTTGCAGTAACCTCTAAAAATTGTACAAAACACTGAATTGGATTAACCACGTTCTCGACACACTAGGAGCCAATGATTTCAAGACCATTGGAGAACAATATGAGGCTACTAAATGGTAGTCTACTCATGTGCTGCCTTGCCTGCATTCAGTTCTTGAAGCCAATTTGGTGCAAGAGCCAGCGCTGTCCCTTCATCCAATCCATTTCATGTGCATGCCCTGCAATAGTAGAGTATTCCTCTACCGGGACTGACAATGTATACTAACACAACACATCCAAAGGTCAGTGTCAAAAGAGTAGAAAGACACTCACCCGAATCACCCTCACATTGTTTATGATGCTCGCGCCAAAAAATCATCCACGGCAAGAGATGCATCACCATGTGAAACAGCATTATCAGGTTCCGGCATGTATAGACTAGTGGAAGAAACCTGTCAAGAAATAGAGACGTAGCATGAGTGCATGACTCGTGATTCAAAGACCGCAAGATAAACTCTACTCTACATGGCGTACGTACAAGGTTTACCTTTGTATCTATCTGTAATTCCCCGCTGTTTTCATCTACTGCAAGAATGGCACCATGTGCTTTTAACCATTCCTCACACTCTTCCAATCCATCAGCTACTTCAGACTCACAAACTTCCACAACCCTTGTGAATCCCAGAACTCGTGCAGCATAGCTCACAGGCACAGTTGGGCGATATGATTTCGACATGCATTTTATTGCCTCAAAGCGCATCCGCTCAACATAGAGGTCTGTAAACCGAATAAGTAGCCACGTGTAATCTTACTGAAACATCAAATTGCCAAAATAAAAAACTGAATAGGGGGGAATATATGTAAGTTACCCATAAGACATGAATTCAATCCAGGTGCTTTCTTGTATAACTTGAAAAACATGACATAGTTTCCAGATGAAACAGCAGAATGAACTGCAAGTGCATGCCTGACTGTTTCTTCTAGCTTGGCTTCCTTTGACAAACTGAGAATAATGGATGCGTCAAATATGGCCACCGGAATAGCTGATTTTTGTTTGTATGGACTTATTATGCAATAGATAGATATACCTTGCCATGGATGAAAGCAAGTCTCTTTTGTTGTTAGAGTGTAACATGACACACAGCAAGTTGTAAGCAGCGAACTCAAGATTACAGCCTGAGATCCCTTCGCTGTATAACCTCGACAACTGTGATTGGCACTGCAAAGAATTGCAACAAAAAATAAATTAATAGGCAGCTGGACCATCAATACAAACTATCAAGAATACAGCAGCCAGTTTCAAAAGAGAGCTAGAAACTAACGGTGGATCCTAAAGGAAATTTGCACAATGATGTCAAGATCGTTCCCATTTTTTTTCCTTTTAAGGAATTAGAACATGAAATAAAACTAAGACGAAGCAGAACAAGATCACCTGATTATATTCGGATAAATCTCCTGCTTGAAGCGCTAATCGTGCATGAGTTTCATAAACCTGAAATTAGTAAGAAACAATCAAGACAAAAGTTGTAAAGAAGAAGGAAAGAACAAGTTTACAAAGTCGACTAATGCCCTCATGAAATCTGTCGATAAATCTGAATACTAGTACTAAAATGCAGTATACCACAATGAGTGGTTGTTATCAAGGAATACCTTGACAGTCAGCTCGTTCTGAATCCTCTGAACAGTAAGGTCTTGCCTAATAGACTTCAGTTGATCACATTTATAGAGGTAATTCTTTTCAGAAGTTTCAACCATGTGAAGAGCTTTCTCCAAGACATCTTCGGGCCTTACCTGCAAAATATGGGATCAGAAAACTATTTTCTGTATCAGTGATGTTTTTCCAGTCGTTCACAAGGCAATTAGCAAAGCATGCTCACAGTGGCAGGATCAGGTGCTGATGTAAGGCGTAGATATCGTTTCTCAATTTCCTGACATGTTCCCTTGATAGTCAGTGCATCCCAGTCAAAATCCTCCACTGCCAAACTAACACCATCTCCATTGTTTTTGTTAAGAAGCATCGACATAGCTTTCCTTGTGTATATATTGGCTGCTCCATCCTTATGTGGCACAGAACTTCCAGATTTTGATGATGCACCCTGACCACGTTCAAAACGCTTAGATCTATGCTCCCGCCGTTTCTTCTCCTCCGGTGAATTTGTCAGTGCAATTGAACTGGCATAATATTTCGCAAGATCCTGCTCCTTGTTGCTGTCGCTTGAAGCATTTCCATTTTTGGTTACATTTGTGTAACCACCAGTCTCACCAGTCCGCTGCTTTTTAGAGGGTCCCTGACTCCATTGACTTGGAGGAGCTTGACAGGACTGGACAAACTTCCCGAGATTCCAACTGTTACCCTGCAACATATGCAGCCAAACATGTCCCCGAGAAGAGAATTTTGAGTTAACAACAAGCTTAGGGCAATGGACATATTCAAGCGCACAATATTCCAAAGGAGAATTTGAGTAAACAAACAACCCTATTTGAAGGCTTACTGTTTGTTTAGTAGTTTCCCAAGTGGGAATATTTCTTCTTGCTGGTTCTTTAGGAACCACTTCCACCTTGCTAATAACTTTTTCCTCCGCAACAGGCTCCCACCTACTTTTCGTACGTCTAGTCGGGCTCCTCCTTGATGTAGAAAAGGAGAAGGGGCTTGAATCCTTTGCGGAGCTGCCAAAAGATTTAAAAAAATCAAGAACACATAACTGGTGGGCCCTGTTTGGGAGATCATAAAGCTAACAGAAATGCTAAGTCTTCTGTATGCTTTAGGGGCTTCTCAGGGAAGCACAAGTGTCTTCTATACTGAAAATCTAAAAGTCCTCCCCACCAGCTTGTTCCATAAGCCAGTTCCAGGAATCTCCCAACCACAATATAACACCTAGTAGACTACAAAGAATCGACTGTACCGACATTAACCTAAGCCAATGAATTTTGTTTTCCCTTGCTTTCAGTAAGTCCTACGGAAAATAATTTCCTTTTGTGAATGTTGCCCGTGGTGCTACTTTGATGGTAGTATTCTAGTTAGATACAGTTGTTTCGGTTTTCAAATAAAAATTAGGTGCGGGTGATGAGGAAAATGTAAAATTCAATACATGCGGGACAAAATATAGGATTTCAGCAAAACTTTAGGCTCAAGAGTTAAGGAAAATGTGAGAAATTACATTCATGCCTGACAAAATTTAGGATTTCACCAATTCAGATTAAAGTTTCAAGGAAAAAGGTGAAATTCTATTCATGCCAGATAAAGCAAAGCACTTTATCCTTCAACACAACAAAAATTGATGGCGATTAGCTTTACATTCCAACATTCATACAGTAAAATTAGTCTAAGCAGATATACCCAAAGACTTACACATTCATATGAGTATTTTTTTTACAAGAATCATATGAGTATTTGAGTAAATGAATGCTGATTAGTACAGTAAGTACAGTCCCATACAGAAAAGTTACCTTGTCGTATTTGAGTAAATGAATGCTGATTAGTACAGTAAGTACAGTCCCACACAGAAAAGTTACCTTGTCATATCTGTGCCTGTAGCATTTTCTGGCAAAGCTAATAACGGCTCAATGTCCCAGTTCTTAGCATGAAGGGTACCATCAGCGGTTGCCTTCGTGATTATCTAATATGATAGGAAGGGAAAAAATGGAAGTTAATGGACTTGTGGCAGAGTAAATAACATTAAACTCTAATGCACAACCAAAATCAACTAAAGATTTCACTTTGTAACTCTAACAACTAGTATCACGCAAGCAGAAGCAAGGACAAGAACATATTACTGAACCTCCTTCATGATGCTTCGGGTGGCAGACCTCTGAGCATCATCCTTACAACAGGAAAGATTCCGCTCAACATAAGTACAAAGTGAAACGGGGAAAGATCCCTATAAATAAAATGAACGGATGATTAGTACACAGATATCAAGACTAGTATGAACATCAATACTTGAAACTGCAAACATAAGGTGTTACAGACACATATGATGATTAGTACACAGATATCAAGAATAGTAGTACTACTGAACATCAATTCTTTCCAGTGACTGCAGTATTGTACTGCTACACAGTAGCATTTAAGTTTTAGCAAGTTCACATTTTCAGTTGGTTTCTGTGCCTAAAGGAGTGAGGACTCCATCAAGCTTAGCTGTATGATTATAGCATCATTGGTGCTCAACAAGAATGAAGTAAATATAATACAGTCACCTGTGTTGCAGCTCCATGACCATCTTGACCTACTTTCACATCATTCTTGGGCATGGAAACACCAACATAAGCAGGTTTTAACGATGAAGCAGCTTGTAATTTCGTCTCTGCTTTGGGCATTGCCACTGGGACATCTACAGCTATTCGAGGGTTTGTTGGGATCTGTACTTTACTTACACTGCTCGCAGAATCCTGCAAAGTTGGCTGAGAGTTTTGGTAAGTATGATTTACTGAATAAACATTTGAGCTTTGACCTTGCGCATGCAAAGGTTTCGGTTGATCGGCTTGGTTAATTAGTGGTAACTGACTCCAATTTGCAGGGCTTTGTTGGTATGCAGGTGCCTGGTTCACATACTGGTTCTGAAACCCTGGGGCTGCAGCTGCCTGGTTAGTATACTGGCTTTTAAAACCTGTAGGGCATGGTGTCTGGTTGATGTGCTTGTTTTGAAACCCTGGGGCGCCTAGTGCCTGGTTGACATGCTGGCCTTGAAACCCTGGTCCGCCTGGTGCCTGATTGATCTGCTGGCTTTGAGCCCCTGGAAAGCCTGGTGCCTGATTGATCTGCTTGCTTTGAGCCCCTGGAAACCCTGGTGCCTGGTTGGTATGCTGACTTTGAAACCCTGGGGCTCCTGTTGCCTGGTTGGCCTGCTGGCTTTGAAACCCTGGGGTGCCTGGTGCCTTGTTGACAAGCTGACTTTGAAACCCTGTAATACTCGCTGCCTGTCAATTGGCAATAGTTAGAATTTGGAGCCCTACAAAAAATGCTACTCCCTCCGATCCATAACAAGTGCCGCTGATTTAGTACAACACTTGTTATGGATCGGTTGTCCTAAATCAGCGACACTTATTATGGATCGGAGGGAGTAGTATGAAACCTGGAACATGTTATTGAATAGAAATACAGGAGAAACTCTCCTCCCAAAAGAAAGGAGTTCAAATGAACTATAACACATGCAATAAAACCATTCGAAATGAAAGGCATATCACATGTCCCAGTAACCTTTATGGACACGATAGAATTTAAATGATGCATCCGTTGCCACCCAGTGCAAGGTTTCAATTAAACAGAATAAGGAGATTACACAATATGACCACAAGGCCTGTTAAGACTACTCTTCTAGGGCAAGCACAGTTATGTGAGTACAAACCATAGAAAGAGTCACAATGTTCTATAAGTGTATGTGGAAGAGCATGCATGCAACTATCACTTCGCAAAGGAAAAAAGGCAATGACATTTTCAAGGACCAAAGGAAAAAACTTGAATTGGCAGCAGATAGATAGTGCCATAAATGATCATATTGCAGCAGACTTGTGACTTTGTTTAAGCTGAGTTAACCAAAGAGAATAAGGGATGGACACACCAACATCCTGAAGCCACATGGCTATGTTATAGGGAAAATTCTCCATGAGAAGATAAATGGAGGTTTCAGGACTTTGCATGCAAAAGAACTGCAGAAAGTCAATTAATCTATAAATGCTTAAAATACGAAACAGAATAATAATAATAATATACCTGCAGAGGAGGTACAGTAGCTACAGTAGTAACATTTTTCCATTGTGTGGTGCCTGGTGGAGGTGGCTGGGAGCTGGGATATGCATAACCAGAACCGACACTAGAGGCTTTTGTTTCAGACACACTGCTGCCAGCAACTGCAGAGCCTCCGGAGTTTGTTGCTGGCTGATCATAATAATGAGACCACTGGTTGTACTGTTGAGGATAAGAATTTTGGGCCACAGAAGTATCTGATGGAGTGTAAGTCTGATATATTTGGCTGTGAACATCTCCAGAACTTCCTCCAGCCCAAGCATTGTTCTGATAATAATAGTTGTTGGTTGCATATCCTGGCACAGTCTGATCAGCACCAGCATTATAATATGTGTTACTCGTAGGACCAATGTAAGACCCAGAATTCTGAAATGAAGTAAGAGGCTGATAAGCAGCACCTGAACTTGGATCTACTCCTTGTTGAACAGAAGAATCGTTTGCAGCTTGTGGATAGTTATGGTAATAATTTGGATACTGTGCACCATTGTAGCCAGGTTGAGCAGAATTCAAGTAAGGGGCATAAGTATTGGTTGCATTACTTGTTCCCACAGGCGGTTGAATCACATCAGGTGCGCCACTGGTCGCATTTTGAGTAGCTCCTGAAACTGAGACATCCCTTTCTGGATCATAATAAACTGTGTTTTGGTTTGAATTATCCACTGGATAGTTCCGGGAAGCATCAGTAGAAGAAGACCATGGATGATGGCCAGATGCTGAAGATTGGTATGAAGATGAACTTGCCTGCTCCACGAACAGAGAAACTATTGTCAGATCATATATTTATGTATCATGAGAAAAAACAGGTATCAGCAACCACTGTTCTAAAAGGTTCGGCCTACACACTAGGCACCACCAGCCCATTAACAGCCATTTAGACCAATTAGGTGCTAAGAAGCAGCAAGTTTTAGAACAATAATGCAGCACCGGCGAGTGGTGTCAACGACACTTATATGTTTGTTCCCACATGACACTGGAAGATCAAGGGTACCAGTAGTGGTGGTAGGCTGGTAGCTTGCAACTATCAATGGCTTCCACATATATGTTTGGTCCCACATAACACATATATTTTTGGTCCCACATAACACTTATATGTAGGCTGGTAGCGAGTGGTGTCAACGACACTTATATGTTTGGTCCCGCATAACACTGCAAGATAGGATTAAAGAGCTAAGGGTGGAACACATGATCTATGACCTCGTCAGCGGGTTAGGTATCTGAGAGCCTGTCTTGCTATTACATAGATCAAAGGGTACCAGTAGTAGTGGTAGGCTGGTAGCTTGCAAATATCGTTGGCTTAATTCTAGATCTAAGATCAACGATCTATTGATGAAACCCCTGATCAGTGAAAACAAAATCTAAGAATTCCTTTGTGTTTTGTTTTCACACCAACACCACTCATTTATTGGTTTACCATTTTCCCAACCACTGTTTTCGCTTATTCTGTTTTTGCAATTTAAGAAATATTTTAATCAATGATTTCATATCACAACACATCAACAACATTGGAAGAAAAACACACACAAAAATAGAGGAACGTCATATCAGATCCATACCGAAGTTTTGGCGCCACCATCCATGTCAGGTCAGCACCCTTGGATCACCCTTGGATCGATCTTCCTATACCCTAGAGGAAACAACAAACAAAGTGAACATGTGTGTAATGGCCAAGCTACCTTCAGAAATTAAGTACATGTGACTATGCGAGTAACCCATGAAAACTAGTTGTTATCTTCAGGAATTAATGGCAATTAAGTACAAAAAAAAGTAAATGGTAAGCAATATATGACACGGGAAGGAGAAAAAAAACATGCTTTATACTGCAAATTAGAGCTCAACGTTTAGAATAACATATTTCTCTACTATACGATGACATTGCTGTGCTAAGCAAGAGATTATAAATAAGGTCAGCAGTTAGAGTGGCAGCATAATCTTTCGGCTGACAAAACAGACGAGGTACAATCTCGACGTACAATTGAACATCCTGATATGTCAGCTAATATTTCTTGAAACACAATAGTTACATTGTGTCATATATTCTGGATTATAAATAATACTGGTTATATTTTAGGTATTTGAGAACTGTACAACAAGTATGTCCCATTCGGTTCCTTTTATAAGGTACTTGGTTCAGTTAGCATCTGTAGCAGACACTCTTGCATGCTGTACCAGATTACCCAAGCAGTAAAGAGGGGGACGGTGCACGGGCAAGCTGGATGTACCTGAAATGAAGCAAGCAGGAAAGCGTGTCTTCTTCTTTCTCGGAGCAATGGGCAAGCTGTGGCGTTCTGCGGAGGCAGATCGAAGTGGTCGGCAGCTGCTTCGGTTCATCAAATCAGAACTGAGAAATTGAGGATATATTGAGGACCAGAGAAGACCGGATTTTACCTAGAGGGACGCCGGAGAGCAAGCCGACGACGAGTTAGAGAGCGTGCGCGCGGGCGCAGGAGCTTCGCCGGAGATTAGGTGCGTCCCGGTCAGGTGGAGGGACGAGGCGGCGGGGTAGATGTGGTACGGAGGAATGGCTTTCCTGAGGAGGGGAGGAGGCGGTGGGACGGCGAGAGGTTAGCCGGAAGAGCGCTGGGCGGCGGCGCAGTTGGTGCCAGCGAGAGGAGAAGGACGACTGCGCGAAGCGACCAGCGAAGGGGATTGGCGACCGATGTTTTTTTCCTGGCCCAGGTAGGCTAGCTGGCCCGCTAATGCGTGTCGATGTCGACCAAACGCACGTCCTGGCCGGGAAACGCGTGGACGCCTGAAGAAACCAGCCCATGAGTTGGCCCACCACCACCGTCATTGTCCGCTTCCAAACATTGTTAGGCCGGGTTGTTTGCTGAATGTTGGCTAGCTTGAAACAATGTTAGCTAACCCGGTCCACCACATTGACAAATCAAATATAGGTTTTAAGAGCATCTCCACTCGTCTCCAAATACGGTGTCCGGCGCAGCCTGATTTTCGTCCGTATAGGGGAAGCCACATTCGTTCATAATTTGGGGGACACTAGCTCCTAGCAGTGTCCCATAAAAAAATTAAACATTTGAAAATTAGGGCAAATACAAAAATACTCTGGATTTCATAGCAGTTCAAAATTGGAAAACAAAACCATCAGTTGTACGGTAAAATTGGAATGGTATCGCATCCAAATCCAACCATCAGTTTTGTAAAAGGGCTAAGGCTCATACCTCAATATTTTCACCATCATAAACCATTTGTGTCTCTCAACACCTGTCAAAACATCTCAATAGAATGACTCATCATTCCAAGGTTTTCACAATTCATTTTCACCAAGTATTCCCATCTAGATTGAATCAAGTTTTGGTTTAGCTCTAAACTACTAAGTTAAGAGTGTTCACTAAAGTGGGATGCTAATCTCAATAACACGCCGTAGAATGACATCTAAGTCTTGAAGGAAATATGGCCGAGAGGCAATAATAAAGTGGTTATTATCTTATTCCATGTTTATGATAAATGTTTATTTTGCATGCTATAATTGTATTGATCGGAAACATCGATACATGTGTGTTTAAAAAACAAAAAGGGTTCCTAGTTATGCCTCTCTTATAGACTAGCTCGTTGATTAACAAGATGATCAAGGTTTCTTGATCATGGATATTGGATGTTGTTAATAACGAGGTCACAACATTGGTGGAATGATGTGATAAACTTCATCCAAAGTATAGCATTACAATCAAGTCATTATGTTTATATTGCTATAACATCATACGAAGTAATCTTAGTCCTTAGACCATGAGATCATGTTAATTGCTAACACCAGAAGAGTATCTTGATAACACCAAACGTCACACCGTAACAGGGTGACTATAAAGGTGGGTTTAGTGCTACAAAGGTGTTATGTTGAGGCTCATGGATCAAGAGTGGAATTTGTCAATTCCGATGACGGATAGATATACTCTGGGCCCTCTCGGTGATATCACATTAAGATAGCTTGCAAGCAAGTGATGTGATCACTAGAATGTTATATCACGGGAACGAGAAAAGAGTGCATGTCGGTAACGAGATCAAACTAGGTATGGAGATACCGATGATCGAATCTCGGACATGTAATATATCGCGAGACAAAGGGATCTAGTTACTAGCGTTAAAGGTTCTCACGATCACAGAAGTCATCGTTGAATGTGTAGGAGTCGGTATGGATCTCCAGGTCCTGCTTCTGATTATTGATCTGAGAGGGGTCTCGATCATGTCTGCATTATTCGCGAACCGTAGGGTGACACACTTAAGGGATACCGACACCATTTGGAGCAAATATGTTTCAGATAAAGATTTAAAAAAGCGCTGGAATTATTTCAATAGACACTAAAACTGTTTCGGGTGAAATTGCTAAAATTGGTTCTGCATGTAATATTGAAATATTGTGGGGGTTTTATGTGAATGTTTGTTAATTAAATTAATTAACAAAATTTTGAATAAAAATAATAAAAGAGTTTTATTAA
Source organism: Avena eriantha (assembly GCA_910589775.1). NCBI lineage: Eukaryota > Viridiplantae > Streptophyta > Magnoliopsida > Poales > Poaceae > Avena > Avena eriantha. The sequence continues at coordinate 401,826,195 of OU342746.1, read as the reverse complement.
ATAAGAGAGCATTAAATTTGGAGAAATTTAATGCATTTAAAGTGGAGACTTTAAAAGGGAATGTGAAGAGGCATTTTAATGTGGAGGGGTTACCACCACATGAATGGAGGAGGTGAAGAGACACCTCCTCCATGCGCCGGCCATGAAGGAGGGGCACCCCCCTCCTCCTATAAAAGGCCACCCTCTCCTCACTTCTCATACACACCTCCTTGTGAAGGATCTCTCTTCCCCTCTAGTATTATTTCCCCATGGTCTCAGATTAGCGAGATACATGTTCCCGGTGGCTTTATCTGGAAAGGAGTTGCTGCTTCCGCTGCTTTGCTGGAGCGAGGGATGGAGGTTGTCGGGGTACCGAACGTGTGTGCGATCACGGATGCACCGCTGCTTTGCGGTGCTGGACTTGGTGGTGCGGGAGCTGGATCTGGTGGACGTGCTGGAGCCGGACCTGCTGGACTTCATCACGATCTTGAGATCGGCAAGTGTACGATTACATCAACCACGAGTTCCTACTTGTTAACAAAACTCGTTGTCTTCGAGGGTAAGTTCTCGATGGATGTATGTCCACCCGTTGCTTTGTACCTAGTAGATAGATCTTGGCGTGTAGTTCACATCGTAGGAAATTTTTTGTTTTCTATGCTGTGGACCCAACAGTGGTATCAGAGCCTGATCTATGCGTAGGTGCTTTGCACGGGTAGTACACATATGTTTATATGTGGGCGATGATGATCATGTTATTGCATCTTCTATGTATTTTGGATATTGGTGGCATAGTGGGATGAAGCGGCCCGGACCAACCTTACATGTCATTGTACATGAGACCGGTTCCACGACTGACATGCAACTTGTTTTGCATAAGTGGCTGACGGGTGTCTGTCTCTCCTATTATAGTCAATATCTCATTTACAACGAGTTGCTAATAACTTGGTTATCCTCGTTGTGGTTCATGTTCGTAGGTGAGAACGGTTCTATCTCCGAAAGCCCTAAGCCACGTAAAACTTGCAACTGATAAATTAGAGGCGTCTAGTTTAGATCATTGCTGGGCTAGTGTCTTGATATGGTATTGTTGTAAGTAGATGTATGATAGATACCCTTACAACACACTCAACGTGTAAGTTCCATAGACCTTGGCCTTACACACAAAGGAATGATAGAGATCATACCATGATGCAAATGATAGAGATCAAATGCATGGACCATATCATCTCACTTTACACATTAGATGTTAGCATCTTATACTGCTAGTTTGGCGTTTTTGGTAGCATTGTAAGATGATCCCTCATTTAGATATCAAGATAAAACGTGTTCTTCCTTGAGTATGCACCGTTCTATGGATCGTGTTTCGAGACATCACGTGATGATCGGGTGTACTCGACTCTACACTTTCATACAACGGGTGTAAGACAGTTTTACACACGCGAGTACTAAGGTTCTTACTTGGCGAGCCTAGCATGTACAGACATGGCCTCGAAACACGGACCGAAAGGTTAAGTATGAGTCATATAATTGATATGATGCCCATATAGATGCTCGCCTTTGAAGCTACACCGACTCACGTGATGATCGGACTTGGTGTAGTGGATTTGGTTCATGTAATCACCAAAAAGGCACGAGGGATGTTGTTTTTGAGTGGGAGTTCATCTGTAATTAGATTAGTCAAACTCAATTTGTCATAAACTAAATTGAAGTGAATTTGCATAATTTGTTGTAGTCATTGGCGTCTGTTCACTACCTTATGCTTAGTTTTTAATTGAGATAGTAGAACTATAGAATTCTGGATATTTACTTTACGAACTGGTATCGTATTGTTTTTGAATATCAATTTAAAGTTTATAAGTCCTATTGCAAACTTTCAGCAAACTCTATTTACTCCATAAAGTTTAATAAGTAGTATTAAATCAAGAGTAAGAATTCCAATGTTAGTATCTAAAGTATCATGTTTGCCTCCATGATTATTGATATTCAAAAGTTGTTTTAATATCAAGATTATATAGGAGCTGAAAATTGTTTCAGAAACCATCATGTGTGAAAGATATTGTGATATCTAAAACAATGTTTTTGGTTGCACTATGATAGAGTATAATTTAGCAAAATACATGTTCTCATATTGTATGAGAATTTGTGAAGGTTGGAGACGCTATGCGTCCTAATCTACCAAAAAGGTTTTGGAAACTGATATTATACTCGTGATTCTTACTCATAGGCAATAGTAGCTTGATCATGAAAGTTGTCATGATAAGGGTGAATAGAAGATGAAAGTAAAATGTTTACTACACTAAAAGATTACTAAAGAATGGATTTTTGAAAGAATACCAAACATCTGATGATGGTGATCCACTTCAAAGTGCAAGTACAAAGGTATTAGTATTTGACTATATACGCTTTGTACTATGTCTCACGTGAATGACACCACTGTTGATGTTGATAGATTCTTTTAAAAGGAAAAGGAATTGCTGAAAGAAAATCTATAAAATATTTGGCAGAAAATAAAAGGTTGGAGATGTCCAACTTAGGTATATACATGTTATGGTTGTATTCCTTGCTTGTTAAACAATGTGGTTCTTAGGTATTGGATACCGAATTGGTTGGTATGAAGTGTCATACAGGACAACGCAATTCATGAACTGCAATGGCCTAAGTAACTAGCAAGAGAATAAGTGATGATGTTCATCGAAAACAAATAAAGTGTTATTGTGTTTTTTTGTTGTCGTCAAACCTAGCCTTCAAGATTTGTTTTAATAATTGTTATTTTGTTTCGGTATTACGAGAACAATGGTTATTCAAATAATTACGGTATTCCATAAAGAATGGATGAACTTTTACAAGTCTAGTGGGAGAAATCACATCCATAAACACTATTGCTAAAATGTCGCAAGACAAATGATTGAAAGATCACTTATGAAGTGACATCGCTGTTTAAATTATATTTGAAAGAAAACATGAAGAAACTCCATGTTGATGGATTTTTGGGAGTCTTTGATTTTGATCAATTGACGCATGTGAGACTTTCCTTGAGATAATTGAAACTACGTTCATAGGCCAAAGAGGAACGGATGACTAGCTTATTGGAAATTGTACATGCTGATGTGCACAGTCCATTATGTGTGGCCATATGCGATGGATCTTTTTGCTTCATATGCTTTCTCCAAAAATTTGAGTGAATATATCTATCTATTTACTTAATAAGGAAGAAGTATGAAACATTTGAAAGTTGTTCAAATACTTCAAGATGAAGTGAAAAATCATTGTAACAAAAAATAAAGAGTTTATGATTCGATCGTAAAGGAAGATATTTGAGTTACATGTTTAGCAAAAACACCTAAGATTTGAGGAATTGTTCCATGATTTGTGGTTCCCGATAAACCATAGGAGTATGGCATATTCGAGAGATAAATCAAACCATGTTTGACATGGTAAGATCAAAGGTGTCATTTATAAAACTGCCATTATATTTTAAGGATTGAAGCTTTAGAGACTACCGCTTTTACACTGAAAAGAGCACTATCGTGATCTATTGAAATGACACCATTTAAGTTATGGTTTGGGATAAAACCCAAATTGTCTTTTCTTAAATTTTGGTATGCTATGCATAAGTAAAATGTTTACAACCAAAGTTGGATAAAGTACGTCTTTGTAGGTTATCCCAAAGAATTTGTTGGGAATTTCTCCATAACACCGAGGACAAAAGAGTTTGTTACTTGGAACGTCAAGTTTCTTGAGAAGGAATTTTTCGCGAAAAGTTAAGTGGGAGGACAACAGAACTTTGATAAGGTTGTTGAACCTTAGCTATATGTGCTAAGTAGCGCAGCGCCAGAAAGTGTCCCGGTGGCGGCCACAATGCTCATGGCTCCCGTGATTACAAAGGGTGTGATCTCGACGATTAGAGTTCCTATTGAATCATGTGTGTCGGTAAGAATCAAATAGTGTGATTTGATAAGCAAGTCGTTATTGTTTTGACAATGATGAACAGACTACATACAAAGAAGCGATGATGGGCCCTGACTCCATAAAATGACTAGAAGTCATAGAATCCGTGATAGTATCCATACACGAGAAATCAAGTTTCTAAACTTGGAAGACCCTCCGGAAAGGCGTGAAGCCTATCGGTCGTGTTTGGATCTATAAAGAAATAAGACATTGATGTTTAACATCTATGAAATAGTCGACATGTCGGAAAGAAGTTTATGACAATGTTCAAGGAGTTGAGTATGAAAAGATTTGATCTTTCATAGCGATATATAGTCTTGACGGATTAATGTAGCAACCACTACAAATAATTTGGTATATGGTAGTTGAATAAACAAAAAAAGGTTCTTCTAATAGAACGGTAACCTAGGACGTGTACATGACATGGTCCGAAGGGTTTTGTTAATTCAAAGGGTGCTAAAAAGGCATGTAAACTTCAATAGTTGAAGTAAGCATAGCGGAGTTGGAATCTTCACCATGATGAAACTGTTAAAAGAGTTTAAATTCATCGGAGATGATGAAGATGCTTGCATTTGCAAGAAATTAAGTGGGAGCACTGAGACATATTTCTAATACATTATTTAGAGGACATATTGTTGATTGGAAATGATGTATCTTGTATTGACACAAGTTAAGAATTTCATTAAAATGAGATTTCGATGAAAGACTTGGGCAAACCCGGAATATTTGGCATCAGTATCTATATGGATAGATTGAGGCGCTAATATGATTGTGCCAGACATGCATATATGAGATATTGAAAGGGTTCAATATGGAAACAACAAGAAAGGTTCTTGCTGCATGGAAAGGAATGTATCAAATTCAAGTGTTTCAACACTTGGTGAGTAAAATCACATGAAGATTTTGATGGATTATACCATGATATGTATATATCCAAAATGTCCTATGCTCTAAATGTTATGAGCACATACCAGAATGATTCATAAGATGATCATTGGACGATAGTAAAGATATTCTTATGAGCTTTGGAAGAACTAAGAATATATCATGTATAAGTGACAAATAGTTAAAGGTAGTTCATTGTAAAGTGTTACATTGATACTATTTTTGTCATAAGATACAAATTAAATTTATCTCAATTTAGACTATGGGTGGCACAATGTAATGGAAAGGATGTTCCATGATGGATTTGGATGAGTTCCAAAGTTGAGACATTGTGACGGATACTACAACAAAAGGCTAAGTATACAACTGCTATAGTAGCAGCAAAGGAGGGCATTTGTGTTAAGTAGTTTGTTATCAAACTAGGTGTGGTTCTAAGCGGGCTAATACTATGAAGATATATTGTGTGACAATAATATCAACATATTTCAACCATAACGAACTAAAGGTCTCACCAAAGGACCAAATTTATACAATGCCATCTCATTTGAGAATGAGTGATGCGTAGAGACGCAAAGACATGCAAATACACACGGACATGAAACTGTCAGATCCGGAGATTATGTTAACCACTACCAATCGCGTATATGCAACACCAGAAAGCCATAGGTGTTCAATAGGCAAAGTTTTTCAAACTAGATTATTGACTCTAGTGCAAGTGGGAGACTGAAGAGAATATGCCCGAGAGGCAATAATAAAGTGGTTATTATCTTATTTCATGTTTATGACAAATGTTTATTTTGCATTTTATAATTGTATTGATTGGAAACGTCAATACATGTGTGTTTAATAAACAAAAAGGGTTCCTAGTTATGCCTCTCTTATAGACTAGCTCGTTGATTAACAAGATGATCAAGGTTTCCTGATCATGGACATTGGATGTTGTTAATAACATGGTCACACCATTGGTGGAATGATGTGATGAACATTCATCCGAAGTATAGCATTACGATCAAGTCATTATGTTTATATTGCTATAACATCATACGAAGTAATCTTAGTCCTTAGACCATGAGATCATGTTAATTGCTAACACCAGAAGAGTATCTTGATAACACCAAACATCACACCGTAACAGGGTGACTATAAAGGTGGATTTAGTGCTACAAAGGTGTTATGTTGAGGCTCATGGATCAAGAGTGGAATTTGTCAATTCCGATGACAGATAGATATACTCTAGGCCCTCTCGGTGATATCACATTAAGATAGCTTGCAAGCAAGTGATGTGATCACTAGAATGTTATATCACAGGAACGAGAAAAGAGTGCATGTCGGTAACGAGATCAAACTAGGTATGGAGATACCGATGATCGAATCTCGGACATGTAATATATCGCGATACAAAGGGATCTAGTTACTAGCGTTAAAGGTTCTCACGATCACAGAAGTCATCGTTGAATGTGTAGGAGTCAGTATGGATCTCTAGGTCCCGCTTCTGATTATTGATCTGAGAGGGGTCTCGATCATGTCTGCATTATTCGCGAACCGTAGGGTGACACACTTAAGGGATACCGACACCATTTGGAGCAAATATGTTTCAGATAAAGATTTAAGAAAGCGCTGGAATTATTTCAATAGACACTGAAACTGTTTCGGGTGAAATTGCTAAAATTGGTTCTGCATGTAATATTGAAATGTTGCAGGGGGTTTTATGTGAATGTTTGTTAATTAAAGTAATTAACAAAATTCTGAATAAAAATAATAAAAGAGTTTTATTAAATGAGAGAGCATTAAATTTGGAGAAATTTAATGCATTTAAAGTGGAGACTTTAAAAGGGAATGTGAAGAGGCATTTTAATGTGGAGGGGTTACCACCACATGAATGGAGGAGGTGAAGAGACACCTCCTCCATGCGCCGGCCATGAAGGAGGGGCACCCCCCTCCTCCTATAAAAGGCCACCCTCTCCTCACTTCTCACACACACCTCCTTGTGAAGGATCTCTCTCCCCCTCTAGTATTATTTCCCCATGGTCTCGGATAAGCGAGATACATGTTCCCGGTGGCTTGATCTGGAAAGGAGTTGCTGCTTCCGCTGCTTTGCTGGAGCGAGGAACGAAGGTTGTCGGGGTACCGGACGTGTGTGCGATCACGGATGCACCGCTGCTTTGTGGTGCTGGACTTGGTGGTGCTGGAGCTGGATCTGGTGGACGTGCTGGAGCCGGACCTGCTGGACTTCATCACGATCTTGAGATCGGCAAGTGTACGACTACATCAACCACGAGTTCCTACTCGTTAACAAAACTTGTTGTCTTCGATGGTAAGTTCTCGATGGATGTATGTCCACCCGTTGCTTTGTACCTAGTAGATAGATCTTGGCGTGTAGTTCACATCGTAGGAGATTTTGTGTTTTCTATGCTGCAGACCCAACAAGTCTAACTAGATAGGTCAAGTTTTATACTTTTTATGCTACCTTTAAACAAGTAAAGTACTTTGGTAAAGTAAAGAAAGTAAAGCTTGGAAATTAAACTTGGGGTAGGTAATAGTCAAAGTGGTACAACCAAAGCATGCCCAATGCATCTTGCTTAGGTTATCTAGCTTAATTCTAGCTTGCTAACAATATCTTGCATTGCTAATGATGGCTTGCTAGTATAATACTTGCAAGTGTTAGCTTGCTCAGTTTACTTGAAGTGCTAGGCTTGCCTTGGGTAGTGTAGTGGTTGAAGTTTTCTTCCTCCTTCTCTTGGTAGAACTCCTCCTCCTCGAAAGCTTGGTCGGTACTGTCTTCTATAAATACATACGGGATACACAATCACTAAACAATACTTAACTATTCTACTTAGCATACTAAGGCACACATTTGATGATCTATTATCATCACAAGCATCACAAGGTTCAATTAACTAGCTTCATTCTTTTTATTTAAGAAAAGTAATTTCTACTTATTGAAATTAACTAAGATTTAATATCCTCCAATTAAAATATGAGATCATGTGGACACATGTCCTCACCACGTATTCTAACATATGGGAATGTGATTTAAAGGTTGGATCACATTTTAATAAGTTTAAGTTTAATATTTAATAATTTAAAGTGACTAGAAATGCCTATATAGCATTATTTTGGTACTAGTCCAAAGTCACTTCATGTAAACCTTAATATTATTACATATTCAGATACGTATGGTTAAATGTGATTTTTGAGAGTTGGAATCAACTCAAAATCTATTATAGTTGATTTTATAAAAATGATTGAATGTGCAAATGCTTCTGTCTTGTTATTTTTACTAGGAGAGATCTCTAACTCTAAATGATTTAAATCCAACAGTCTTGGATAGATATTTAAAATATATTTTCAACAAAATTGGAATCACTCAATTTGGATTTGTAAAACTCTCTGAATTGATTTTTAAACTAGAGGACATAATTGATTTTAAGTCTAAATAGAAAAAAATCCTAATTTGAATTAATGGGTCAGCGCGGGAAAGTAAATGGGCTGGCCCAGTGACGCTCAGCGGCGCAGTGGGCGACTGACAGGCTGGTCCCGCATGTCAGTGGCACTTAAAACCTGAAGCGATACAGGGCGATAATAACCACACGATTAGAACAAGATCTACGGTCCACGGTCGTCGTCGACGACGGACTCGTCGCTGGCGAGACTGAACCCTAAGCGGCTGGTAGGGGTCTAATGGGGACATACCAGGGCTCTAGCTAGTGCGGCGAGGCGGGTAAACGAACTGGTGGACAACGGCGAGCTCAGGCGAAGTTGCTACAGGGGTTGAGGTGGACGAAATCGACGACCACGTCTCCTCCTCTGTAGTGGCTACCTCCGGCGGAATTCCGGCGATGTGCTGCTCGAGCAGCTCTGGCGAGAGAGGGGAAACGGTCAGTGGAGAGAGGGGAGTGAGATGGTGTGAATAAATGGTGCTGGGGAGGCCTCCTTATATAGGCTCGACGGTGAGGCAGTGAGGTATGGGCGCGGCTCGCCGGTGACGGTGATACAGGGGGCTATCGGTGTGGGCGAGGTAGGCGGACGGTGGGCGGTCTGCTGGCGGTCGTCTAGAGCTTAATGGTGTGGCTAGGGGAGGTGCCTAACGGTCGGGGGCTTCCCGCGCTCTGAGGGACAGAGATGGTGCTCGACGGTGCTCCTAGCGACTGTGGGTCACGCGGCGGTGCACGACCGTGTCTAGCGGGTTGTTGGCTTCAAGGAGAAACGGCGCACACGATTTGGTGTCGAGGCGTGGTCTGTGGCGTGCTGGCGGTGATCACGCTCTGGCGTGCTCTGGCTACACGCAAAGAGGAAAGGGCGGCCCGACTCTGGGGTGGTCTAGGGGCTGGCGGTGATCGTGGGGTGGACAAGGAGTGGCAGTAGGGTTAGGCGGTGCTAGTGGCGGTGCTGGTTTGGCGCCAGGCTGCGAGTTGCGCATGCTCGGCCCGCGGTGACCAAGTTTGGGCGGCACGCAACTGCTACAAACGGCTATGGGATAGGCCGGTGAGGGTTTGGTTACAGCTGGGGGAGACAGAGAAGAGCAGAGAGGGTTGAATGGGGGACAAGGGATCAATTGGCAACAGTATTAGTTAGGCCAGAAATTTTCTGCCTGCCAACTGTTCGATCAAATGGCCGCAAGAAACTTTTATTTGAATTTTGAGCTGATTTGTGGTGGAGTGGTTTATATTATGCTTAAGCATCTAGGTTTGCTTGGGATTTTAAAATGGAGTCCATTTGGTTGGTTTTTAAAATAGTGTGATCTTGATACATACACTAGATTCAATTTTCAAATGTCATTTAAAATTAGAGTTTGAATGTTTTTGGTAGATCACAAAGTGTGCCTTGGCACATCACTACTTTTACTAGCAAGGGTGCAAAGATCCACAATTGTCTCTGTTAGGATTTGAGTGCTAGGAACACCCAAAGTAGGCTAGGTGATTATAATGGCAAAAGTGATCATTTCCTTTATTTATTCTTTTTGATTTCTTTTTCTTTGGGATTTGCTTGGGGATGATCTAGATGATGTGTAATTCACCTTAGAATCATTTTACAATCAATAGATCACTTAATGATGGCAATTCAAAACAATTCCTATTTAAATGCACACACATATGAAGGCTTAAAGATTTTAAATAGAAAAAGGTTTTGTTAACCCTAAATTGGGTAGATTTGATCTTGATTAACTTTGGATTAAGTTTTGGGATATTACAAACCTTCCCCCCTTAAACAAAATCTCGTCCCGAGATTTAAGAAAGAAAACTAGGAACTAAAGAGATCTGGGAACTCAGTCCTAATGTAATCTTCTCGCTCCCAAGTGGCTTGTTCTTCGGTATGGTTGCTCCATTGAATCTTGAGAAATTTGATACTCCAGGTCCTGGTGGTTCTGTAAGCTTCCTTCAAGATACGGATGGGCACTTCACGATATGTCAGATCCTTATTGATATCAACAGCTCGGTGATCGATGTTTTTGAACACTCCGGTCTTCTCCGACACTTCTAGGCATTTGCGAAGTAACGAGATATGGAACACATTGTGGATGACTGACATCTCCTTTAGCAGTTCCAGTTGATACGATACTTCTCCTCGGCGATTCAGAATCTTGAAGGGCCCGATATATCTAGGGGCTAACTTTCCTTTCAGACTAAAATGTTGGGTTCCCTTCAATGGCGAAACCTTGACATATACAAAATCTCCGACATTGAAGGTCAGGTCTCTCCTTCTCTTGTCAGCATAACTCTTCTGCCGGGATTAGGCGGTCTTGAGGTGCTCACGGACTTTGTGAACCTTCTCTTCGGCTTATCGGAGAATATCGGGTGCAAAGATCTGACTCTCTCCTACTTGCGACCAATTCAAAGGGGTACGACACTTTCTTCCATATAGGAACTCAAATGGTGCCATTTGCAAACTGGCTTGATAACTATTGTTATATGAGAATTCTGCGAAAGGCAGCCAATCTTCCCATTTTGATCCATACTCCAACACACAAGCTCTCAACATATCTTCTAGGATTTGGTTGAGTCTTTCAGTCTATCCATCAGTTTGCGGGTGATAAGCTGTGCTGAAATTCAACTTGGTTCCTAATCCTTCTTGGACTTTCTGCCAAAATCTCGAGGTAAATTGGGTTCCTCGATCTGATACTATGGTATTGGGGGTTCCATGCAGACTAACAATTCTAGCAATGTACAACTTTGCTAGCTTCGAACTCTGGTAAGTTGTCTTGACAGGTATAAAATGAGCTACCTTGGACAGTCTATCAACGATGACCGAGATTAAGTCATTTCCCCTACTAGAAGTAGGCAAACCTGTGATAAAGTCCATTCCGACGGAATCCCATTTCCATTCTGAAATCTGCAATGGTTGCAACAGTCCTGCGGGTCTCTAATGTTCCGCTTTGACTCTCTGACAGATATCACACTTGGCGATGTAGCTTCCGATTTCCCTCTTCATCTTGTGCCACCAGAATTACTCTTTCAAATCCTGATACATCTTCGTTCCTCTAGGGTGGATAGAATAAAGAGTATCATGAGCTTCTTGCATGATAACTTGCTTCAGCTCCGAATCTGCTGGCACACAGATACGGCCTTTGTACCACAACACTCCTTCTTCGTCTTCGGTGAATCCAAGTACCTTTCCTGTACCAATACGACGTTTGATTCCGTCGATACTTTCATTTCCCTTCTGGGCTTCCATGATTTGGCTGATCAAAGTGGGTTGAAGTTCAATGCTAGCTAAAAATCCTTTGCTAACTAGCTCTGTTCTAAACTGCTCCAACTCCTCATACAAACCTGGTTGCTTCTCCTTGATCATGGTGTTTAGCCTACACAGTAATCTGCTAAGAGCATCCGCTACCACATTGGCTTTGCCGGGGTGATAGTGAATGTCAAGGTCATAATCCTTGATTAACTCTATCCATCTCCTTTGCCTCATATTCAGCTCCTTCTGAGTGAAAATATACTTCAAGCTTTTGTGATCCGAGTAAATCTCACAGCGATTACCCATAAGATAATGACGACACGTCTTCAATGCCAAAACTATGGCTGCTAACTCAAGATCATGGGTCGGATAGTTCTGCTCATGCTGCTTCAGTTGTCGAGACAGATACGCGATGACTTTCCCTTCTTGCATCAATACACATCCGAGACCAATCCTGGATGCATCACAATACACATCAAATGGCTTCTCGATATCTGGCATGATCAATATTGGGGCTAAAACCAATCTCTTCTTCAGCTCTTGGAAACTTGCTTCACATTTGTCGGTCCATTCAAACTTCTTGTCTTTCTTCAACAATTGGGTCATGGGTCTTGCGATGCTCGAAAATCCTTTGACAAACTTGCGGTAGTATCCCTCTAATCCGAGAAATGCACGGACTTGGGTTTGAGTGGTTGGGGCTTCCCATGCTTTGACATCTCTGATCTTGGTGGGATCAACAGCTATCCCTCCGACAGACACGATATGTCCTAGGAATCCTACCTCTTTCAGCCAAAACTCACATTTGCTGAACTTGGCATACAACGGATGCTCTCTAAGGGTTTCAAGGATGATTCTCAGATGTTGCTCATGCTCTTCTTCTGACTTGGAGTAGATAAGGATATCGTCGATAAACACAACGATAAACTTGTCTAGAAAATTCATAAAGATCTTATTCATGAGATTCATGAAATAAGCAGGGGCATTGGTTCATCCAAAAGACATGAACGTATACTCGTATAAACCATAACGAGTAGTAAATGCGGACTTCGGAATATCCGTTGCATGAATCTTAAGTTGGTGATAACCAGTCCTAAGATCGATCTTAGAGAACACATTTGCTCCAGTCAACTGATCAAATAGATCCTCTATCTTTGGCAAAGGGTACTTGTTCTTGATGGTGACGTCATTCAGCTTCCTATAATCTGTGGACAAACGGCGCCTCCATCTTTCTTGTCTACGAATAACACTAGCGATCTCCATGGCGATGCGCTTGGTTGAATCAAGCCTATTGCCAACATAGCATCCAGCTGCTTCTTCAACTCTACTAACTCTGAGGGGTTCATGCTATAGGGTCTCTATGCTATGGGTTCGGTTCCGGGGATTAGTTCAATAATGAACTCAATATCCCTATCCGGGGGCATACCTGGCAATTCATCTGGGAATGCGTCGGGGTATTCACAGACTACTCTGACTTGGTCTATGGTGGGTAGGGCTAGACTCTTGTGGCATTTGAATTGACGGGGTAAAGTTTCAGATATATGCTCTACTGAGACTCCCGAGCTACTGGTCATGGTGATGGCTTTCTTAGCACAGTCTATCAGTCCTTTATACTTTGACATCCAATCCATACCTAGTACTACTTCCAAACCTTTGGTTCCAAGTACTATTAGATTGGCATAAAAATCTATCCCATGTATTCTGATAGGCACAACTTTGCAAATTTTTCTAGCTTTCGTAGTTGAACCAGGGATTTGAACTATCATGAAATGCTTCAAATTGGTTGGGTGGATCTTACTAGTGCATGCAAATTCTTCGGTGACAAATGAGTGCGATGCTCCAGAATCAAACAATGCTCTTGCTAAAACTGAGTTGACAGAAAACATACCGAGCACTACATCTGGCGCTTCTTGGGCTTCTTCGGCGTTCATGTGGAAGAGACGGCCGTTGAGGTTGTGAGGGTTCCCTGGGGTGAATCTTCTTCCTGGTTGAACATGACGCTGCTGTTGAGCTGGGGCATTCACATTGGCAGTGGTGGCAATCTTCTTGGGACACTCATTGGAATAGTGACCCTTCACCCCACATTCGAAACAAGTGATCTGAGATTTCTCTTTTGCTGCCACGGGCACAACATTGCTTCCAGTCCTGGGTGCAGGGTTGTTGTTGTTGTTGCTCTTGGGAGGTGCACGGTTGAAATTGCTGGTGTTGCTGGGGTGATTGTTGTTTCCTCCGGACTTCACATTGCCTCCGCTACGGTTGGGGTAGCTTGGGCGAGACATTGGGGGTCGGTTGTTCCTTGGTGCATATCCTACAGATGGGTTGGGACGGTACTTCTGGTGACTGTTGGATCCAGCTTGGTGCATCATACGACGTTTACGGTTGTCGTTTGCCTGGTTGATCTTCCCTTCCATCTGAATGGCAGAGTCGACTAGCTCTTCGAGATCCTCGAAACGGATGTTGACGAGAATCGTCTGCATCTCATCATGCAGTCCGTTCAGGAATCTCTCCTTCTTCTTGGCCTCCGTGTTGATCTCATCAGGTGTATACCTGGCTAGGGACAAGAATTTGTCACGATACTCCACTACAGTCATTCTGCCTTGTTTCAACTCTCTGAGTTCATCCCTCATCCTGGTGACTAGACCCTGCGGCACGTGGGTGTGACTGAACTTGATTTTGAAGGCTTCCCATGTCATCACTTGACCATGGTTCATTGTGCAGGTGTTGTTCCACCATGCTCTTGCATCTCCTGCCAAATAGTGGGTGGCAAACAAAACTTTCTCGTGGTCATCAACTCTGGCTACTTCTAAGTTGTTCTCCATTGACTGCAACCAGTCATCTGCATCTAGTGGGTTCTCTGAAGTGCTAAAGATTGGGGGATTGGTATTCTGGAAATTCTTCAGTTTGGATCCTTGATGATCCTGATTTCCATGGCCTTGGTTATTTTTGGGCCATCTGGGCGATCTGCTGCAAAGTTGCTAGGTTGGCTTGGCGCTCTGCCCTACTATCTTCACGGTCGGCAACTAGCATCTGCATAATCTGTAGCATTGGGTCCGGCGATGAGCTGCTCCCTCCGGGGTTTCCACGAGTCATCTGAAGATTGAGATAGATAACAGGGTAAGAGGGAAAGTTCTAAGGTTCATGGTTTTGCTTTCAAAGCTAAAACTTTGAGTTTGACTCAGATTTGCAACTAACTTCATTTCATTTACTCAAGCAAAGCACACGATACAAACACACACACACCACAACATCAAAGGAAAACAGATGGTTTTAAGAACCATTCTGCAAGCTACGATACAATGGGACCGATACTCCTCACGCTACGATAGTGCTCTAGTGCATCTACTCATCATCGATGAAGTCGGAGTCATCATCGTCGGTGTAAAAGTCCACAGCATCCTCTTCCATAAATTCATCATCATTGCTGAGGTACGAGTCCATATCTCCTTGGATGTCTTCACCTTCCTCTTCTTCTTCTTTTGCTGCGAGCTGAGCTTCTTGCTCCTTGATGGTCTTCTCGAGGTCGGCCACCTTCTTGCGAAGACGGTCGATGGTGCGATCCTTCTTGGCGCGTTGACGGCTGATGACCCACAAGTATAGGGGGTGTATCGCAGTATTTTTGATAAGTAAGACTGTCGAACCCAACGAGGAGCAGAAGGTGCTGGCTAGTGGTATGGATCAGGAATTCTCTACAAATACTTAGCAAACGGATATTTAGGGGTTTTTGATAAAGCAAGCAAACAAAGTACGAGTAAATAAAAGACAGTAGGAATAAATGCAGCAAGTGGCCCAATCCTTTCTGCAGCAAAGGACAAGCCGATTGTATTACTTAAGATGACCAAACGTTCTCGAGGACACATGGGAAGACTGTCAAGTGCTTTCGCTTCATATAGCTGATTAATCTTCTCTAGCTTGCTAAGTGTTGTGTGGGTGAACCTGTGCTAATGTACCGCCCCATCCAAGACTAATACATACTTGTGATTATACCCCTTGCAAACATCCGTAAGTACAAGAAAGTAATTAAGGTAGAAACCTAACCACAACCTTAAACTCTAAGACCCTTACGTCCCTTGTGTAATGGTTTCCTAACGGGGGTTCAGGTTTCTGTCAGTCCAGCAACCCCAACGATTAGTAGCCAAATACACAAGGCATTCCCCTAGGCCCATATAGGTGAAGTGTCATGTAGTCGACGTTCACATGACACCACTAGAAGAAGTACACCATAACTTAAATAACAATCTATTGAATCTTTCTCAACACAACTCCACTACTAACAACAAGACTTCTCCCATGTCCTCAAGAACAAAACGAACTACTCACAAGACATCATATGGATCATGATCAGAGATAGAATAATGATGTATAACAATATGAACATAAACAATAATTCAATGGTTCACTCAATAGCATCAACTACAAAGAGTAATCAACACCGGGAAAGTTTCCCCTATGAACTATGCAAGATTCAACGCAATTGTTACAGCAATATGGAGATTGTGATGAGGGTGCTGCTGATGATGATGGTGACGATGATGATGATGATCCCGATGAAGTCCAGCTTGACGATGGTGTTGATGGCGACGATCTCCCCTCTCCGGGAAGGAATTCCCCCGGCAGAAATCTGTCTACCGGAGAGATCTTTCTCTCTCGGTGTTTTTCGCCCCGCAGAGGCGGCGGAATCTTTCTGTGGTCGCTCCCCGAGTCTTAGGGTTTCGGGAGGATGATATACGCCTGAGGAGAGAGGCTGGAGTGGGCCAGGGTGGCCACACCACCTCCTGGCGTGGCCTAGGGCTGCCCGCGCCATGGGGTGGTGTGGGCCCCTTGTGGCCCATCTCCACTCCGTCTTCTGGCATCCTTAGTCTTCTGGAAACAAGGATTTTCCATATATTTTCCCGGATTTTTTGATCTTCACGAATTTTGCCTCCAAACAGCACATTTTCCATCAGAATCCTGACTACAGCGGTCCATCCTCCAAAAGTCATCAACCATGCAAAAATAGATGGAATAACATAAGTATCACCTCTCAACATGAAATATATCAATGAATAATAGTGAATTAAGACATAGAATAGTGATGCAAAATGGACGTATCAACTCCCCCCAAGCTTAGACTTCGCTTGTCCCCAAGCGAATCTGAGCTCAATAAACATGGCCTCAGGTTTATGGAGTGAAGAGTCGATAGAAGAATACGAACAAGAAGCATCACATTCATCAAATACATAGATCATAATAGAAGACAACTCACTATTATATAACTCAACTTGTAATAAGTAAAGGAAACACAATAAAGATACATAAAGTAAATCATAATTGGTAATGGCAAACTTAGCTCTTGATCGAAGAATAGTTGATAATTTGCTGGAGTTCACAAATAAATGGTTTTCAAAGATAGCTTTCAAAGTAGTAAACAGCAAGATAAGAGCAATGTGCAAAACAAGGAACATAAGAAACATGATTGAATAAATCAACATATGAATGAATGAAACACAATAACTCAAAATACTTGTTGAGGTAGAAGGGAATGGGTTTACTGACTCAATTACAAAGTAAAAGAAAGGGCCTTCGCAGAGGGAAGCATGGATTGCAAGTCTCATAAAGAGCTCCCAAAAATTATGATACTTACTAGCTTTCAGCTCTCATTGCTGTTGGGTCCGCAGCATAGAAAACAAAAAATTTCCTACGATGAGAACTACACGCCAAGATCTATCTACTAGGTACAAAGCAACGGGTGGACATACATCCAACGAGGACTTACCCTCGAAGACAACGAGTTTTGTTAACGAGTAGGAACTCGTGGTTGATGTAGTCGTACACTTGCCGATCTCAAGATCGTGAGGAAGTCCGAGCGCCGCAACTCAGCAGCGCATCCGTACTCGCACACATGTTCAAGCCACCAGACAACCTCCACCTCCTCGCTCCAGCGATCCAGCGGAAGCAGCCACTCCTTCCAGACGAAATGCCACCGAGAACATGTGTCTCGCTAATCCGAGACCATGGGGGAATAATTCTAGAGGAGGAGAGAGATCCTTCACAAGGAGGTGTGAGGAAGGAGGAAGAGGGTGGCCTTTTATAGGAGGAGCGGGGTGCCCCTCCTTCATGGCCGGCGCATGGGGGGGTGACTCCTCACCTCCCCCATGCATGTGGTGGTAACCCCTCCACATTAAAATGCCTCTTCACATTCCCCTTTAAAGTCCCTACTTTAAATGCGTTAAAATTCTCCAAGTTTAATGCTCTCTCATTTAATAAAACTCTTTTATTAAATTTATTCAGAATTTTGTTAATTACTTTAATTAACAAACATTCACATATAACCCCTTGCAATATTTCAATATCACATGCATAACCACTTTCTGCAATTTCACCCGAAACAATTTCCGGTTTCTATCGAAACAATTCCTGCGCTTTGCAATTCTTTCGTCTAAAACATATGTGCTCCAAAATGGTGTCTGGTAACTCTTAAGTGTGTCACCCTACGGTTCGGGAATAATGCAGACATGATCGATACCCCTCTCCGATCAATAATCAACAGCGGGACCTGGAGATCCGTACTGACTCCTACACATTCAACGATGACTTCTGTGATCGTGAGAACCTTTAACGCTAGTAACTAAATCCCTTTGTCTCGCGATATATTACATGTCCGAGATTCGATCATTGGTATATCCATACCTAGTTTGATCTCGTTACCGACATGCACTCTTTTCTCGTTCCCGTGATATAACATTCTAGTGATCACATCACTTGCTTGCAAGCTATCTTAATGTGATATCACCGAGAGGGCCCAGAGTATATCTATCCGTCATCGGGATTGACAAATTCCACTCTTGATCCATAGCCTCAACATAACACCTTCGTAGTACCGAACCCGTCTTTATAGTCACCCTGTTACGGTGTGACGTTTGATGTTATCAAGATACTCTTCCGGTGTTAGCAATTAACATGATCTCATGGTCTAAGGATAAAGATTACTTCGTATGGTGTTATAGCAATATAAACATAATGACTTGATCGTAATGCTATACTTCGGATGAATGTTCATCACATCATTCCACCAATGGTGTGACCATGTTATTAACAACATCCAATGTCCATGATTAGGAAACCTTGATCATCTTGTTAATCAACGAGCTAGTCTATAAGAGAGGCATAACTAGGAACCCTTTTTGTTTATTAAACACACATGTATTGACGTTTCTAATCAATACAATTATAAAATGCAAAATAAACATTTGTCATAAACATGAAATAAGATAATAACCACTTTATTATTGCCTCTCGGGCATATTCCCTACAGTCTCCCACTTGCACTAGAGTCAATAATCTAGTTTGAAAAACTTTGCCTATTGAACACCTATGGCTTTCTGGTGTTGCATATACGCGATTGGTAGTGGTTAACATAATCTCCGGATCTGACAGTTTCATGTCCGTGTGTATTTGCATGTCTTTGCGTCTCTACGCATCACTCATTCTCAAATGAGACATTGTATAAATTTGGTCCTTTGGTGAGACCTTTAGTTCGTTCGGCTTAAAATATGTTGATATTATTGTCACACAATATATCTTCATAGTATTAGCCCACTTTGAACCACACCTAGTTTGAGAACAAACTACTTAACAGAAATGCCCTCCTTTGCTGCTACTATAGCAGTTATATACTTAGCCTTTTGTTGTAGTATCCGTCACAATGTCTCAACTTTGGAACTCATCCAAATCCATCATGGAACATCCTTTTCATTACATTGTGCCACCCATAGTCTAAATTGAGATAAATTTAATTTGTATCTTGTGACAAAACTAGTATCAATGTAACACTTTACAATGAACTACCTTTAACTATTTGTCACTTATACATGATATATTCTTAGTTCTTCCAAAGCTCATAAGAATATCTTTACTATCGTCCAATGATCATCTTATGAATCATTCTGGTATGTGCTCATAACATTTAGAGCATAGGACATTTTGGATATATACATATCATGGTATAATCCATCAAAATCTTCATGTGATTTTACTCACCAAGTGTTGAAACACTTGAATTTGATACATTCCTTTCCATGCAGCAAGAACCTTTCTTGTTGTTTCCATATTGAACCCTTTCAATATCTCATATATGCATGTCTGGCACAATCATATTAGCGCCTCAATCTATCCATATAGATACTGATGCCAAATATTCCGGGTTTGCCCAAGTCTTTCATCGAAATCTCATTTTAATGAAATTCTTAACTTGTGTCAATACAAGATACATCATTTCCAATCAACAATATGTCCTCTACATAATGTATTAGAAATATGTCTCAGTGCTCCCACTTAATTTCTTGCAAATGCAAGCATCTTCATCATCTCCGATGAATTTAAACTCTTTTAATAGTTTCATCATGGTGAAGATTCCAACTCCGCTATGCTTACTTCAACTATTGAAGTTTACATGCCCTTTTAGCACCCTTTGAATTAACAAAACCCTTCGGACCATGTCATGTACACGTCCTAGGTTACCGTTCTATTAGAAGAACCTTTTTTGTTTATTCAACTACCATATACCAAATTATTTGTAGTGGTTGCTACATTAATCCGTCAAGACTATATATCGCTATGAAAGATCAAATCTTTTCATAGTCAACTCCTTGAACATTGTCGTAAACTTCTTTCCGACATGTCGACTATTTCATAGATGTTAAACATCCATGTCTTATTTCTTTATAGATCCAAACACGACCGATAGGCTTCACGCCTTTCCGGAGGGTCTTCCAAGTTTAGAAACTTGATTTCTCGTGTATGGATACTATCACGGATTCTATGATTTCTAGTCATTTTATGGAGTCAGGGCCCATCATCGCTTCTTTGTATGTAGTATGTTCATCATTGTCAAAACAATAACGACTTGCTTATCAAATCACGATGGTGCTCTTTTCAGTGTAAAAGTGGTAGTCTCTAAAGCTTCAATCTTTAAAACATAATGGTAGTTTTATAAATGACACCTTTGATCTTATCATGTCAAACATGGTTTGATTTCATCTCTCGAATATGCCATACTCCTATGGTTTATCGGGAAACACAAATAATGGAACAATTTCTCAAATCTTAGGTGTTTTTGCTAAACATGTAACTCAAATATCTTCCTTTATGGTCGAATCATAAACTCTTTATTTTCTTGTTACAATGATTTTCCACTTCATCTTGAAAGTGTTTGAACAATTTTCAAATGTTTCATACTTCTTCCTTATTAAGTTAATATACAGATATATTCACTCAAATTTCTGGAGAAAGCATATGAAGCAAAAAGATCCATCGCATATGGCTACACATAATGGACTATGCACATCAGCATGCACAATTTCCAATAAGCTAGTCATCCGTTCCTCTCTAGCCTATGGACAGAGTTTCAATTATCTCGAAGAAAGTCTCACATGCGTCAATTGATCAAAATCAAAGACTCCAAAAATCCATCAACATGGAATTTCTTCATGTTTTCTTTCAAATATAATTTAAACAGCGATGTCACTTCATAAGTGATCTTTCAATCATTTGTCTTGTGACATTTTAGCAATAGTGTTTATGGATGTGATTTATCCCACTAGACTTGTAAAAGTTCATCCATCCTTTATGGAATACGGTAATTATTTGAACAACCATTGTTCTCGTAATACCGGAACAAAATAACAATTATTAAAACAAATCTTGAAGGCTAGGTTTGACGACAACGAAAAACACAATAACACTTTATTTGTTTTCGATGAACATCATCACTTATTCTCTTGCTAGTTACTTAGGCCATTCTAGTTTATGAATTGCGTTGTCCTGTATGACACTTCATACCAACCAATTCGGTATCCAATACCGGTATCCAATACCTCATAACCACATTGTTTAACAAGCAAGGAATATAGCCATAACATGTATATCTTCTATATACCTAAGTTGGACATCTCCAACTTTTTCTTTTCTGCCAAATATTTTATAGATTGTCCTTCGGAAATTCCTTTTCCATTTAAAAGAATCTATCAACATCAATAGTAATGTCATTCACATGACACATAGTACAAAGCGTATGTAGTCAAATACTAATACCTTCAGACTTGCACTTTGAAGTGGATCACACTCATCAAATGTTTGGTATTCTTTCAAAATTCCATTCTTTAGTAATCTATTAGTGTAGTAAACATTTTACTTACATCTTCTATTCATCCTTATTATGACAACTTTCATGATCAAGCTACTATAGCCTATAAGGAAGAATGACGAGTATAATTTTAATTCCCGAAACCTTTTGGGAGATTCGGATGCCTAGCATCTCCATCCTTCACAAATTCTCATACAATATGAGAACATGTATTTTGCTAAATTACACTCTATCATAATGCAACCAAAAACTTTGTTTCAGATATCACAATATCTTTCACACATGATGGTTTCTGAAACAATTCTTTCAGCTCCTAGATAACCTCGATATTGAAACAACTTTTGAATATCAAGAATCATGGAGGCAAACATGATACTTTAGATACTACCATTGGAATTCTTACTCTTGATTTAATACTACTTATTAAACTTCACGGAGTAAATAGAGTTTGCTGAAAGTTTGCAATAGGACTTCTAAACTTTAAATTGACATTCAAAACAATACGATACCAGTTCGTAAAGTAAATATCCAAAATTCTATAGTTCTGTTATCTCAATTAAAACTAAGCATAATGTAGTGAACAAATGCCAATGACTATAACAAATTATGCGAATTCACTTCGATTTAGTTTATGACAAATTGAGTTCGACTAATCCAAATTAGAAAAGAACTCCCACTCAAAAACAACATCCGTCGTGTCCTTTTGGTGATTACATGAACCAAATCCACTACACCAAGTCCGATCATCACGTGAGTTGGTGTAGCTTCAAAGGCGAGCATCTATATGGGCATCATATCAACTGTATGACTCATGCTTAACCTTTCGGTCCGTGTTCCGAGGCCATGTCTGTACATGCTAGGCTCGCCAAGTAAGAACCTTAGTACTCGCGTGTGTAAAACTGTCTTACACCTGTTGTATGAAAGCGTAGAGTCGAGTACACCCGATCATCACGTGATGTCTCGAAACACGATCCATAGAATGGTGCATACTCAAGGAATAACACATTTTATCTTGATATCTAAATGAGGGATCATCTTACAATGCTACTAAAATGCCAAACTAGCAATATAAGATGCAAACATCATATGTGTAAAGTGAGATGATATGGTCCATGCATTTGATCTCTATCATTTGCATCGTGGTATGATCTCTATCATTCCTTTGTGTGCAAGGCCAAGGTCTATGGAACTTACACGTTGAGTGTGTTGTAAGAGTATCTATCATACATCTACTTACAACAATACCATATCAAGACACTAGCCCAGCAACGATCTAAACTAGACGCCTCTAATTTATCAATTGCAAGTTTTACGTGGCTTAGGGATTTCGGAGATAGAACCGTTCTCACCTACAAACATGAACCACAACGAGGATAACCAAGTTATTAGCAACTCGTTGTAAATAAGATATTGACTATAGTAGGAGAGACAAACACCCGCCAGCCACTTATGCAAAACAAGTTGCATGTCAGTCGTGGAACCGGTCTCATGTACGATGACATGTAAGGTTGGTCCGGGCCACTTCATCCCACTATGCCACCAATATCCAAAATACATAGAAGATGCAATAACATGATCATTATCGCCCACATATAAACATATGTGTACTACCCGTGCAAAGCACCTACGCATAGATCAGGCTCTGATACCACTGTTGGGTCCGCAGCATAGAAAACAAAAAATTTCCTACGATGAGAACTACACGCCAAGATCTATCTACTAGGTACAAAGCAACGGGTGGACATACATCCAACGAGGACTTACCCTCGAAGATAACAAGTTTTGTTAACGAGTAGGAACTCGTGGTTGATGTAGTCGTACACTTGCCGATCTCAAGATCGTGAGGAAGTCCGAGCGCCGCAACTCAGCAGCGCATCCGTACTCGCACACACGTTCAAGCCACCAGACAACCTCCACCTCCTCGCTCCAGCGATCCAGCGGAAGCAGCCACTCCTTCCAGACGAAATGCCACCGAGAACATGTATCTCGCTAATCCGAGACCATGGGGGAATAATTCTAGAGGGGGAGAGAGATCCTTCACAAGGAGGTGTGAGGAAGGAGGAAGAGGGTGGCCTTTTATAGGAGGAGCGGGGTGCCCCTCCTTCATGGCCGGCACATGGGGGGTGACTCCTCACCTCCCCCATTCATGTGGTGGTAACCCCTCCACATTAAAATGCCTCTTCACATTCCCCTTTAAAGTCCCTACTTAAAATGCGTTAAAATTCTCCAAGTTTAATGCTCTCTCATTTAATAAAACTCTTTTATTAAATTTATTCAGAATTTTGTTAATTACTTTAATTAACAAACATTCACATATAACCCCTTGCAATATTTCAATATCACATGCAGAACCACTTTCTGCAATTTCACCCGAAACAATTTCCGGTTTCTATCGAAACAATTCCTACGCTTTGCAATTCTTTCGTCTGAAACATATGTGCTCCAAAATGGTGTCCGGTAACTCTTAAGTGTGTCACCCTACGGTTCGCGAATAATGCAGACATGATCGATACCCCTCTCCGATCAATAATCAGCAGCGGGACCTAGAGATCCGTACTGACTCCTACACATTCAACGATGACTTCTGTGATCGTGAGAACCTTTAACGCTAGTAACTAAATCCCTTTGTCTCGCGATATATTACATGTCCGAGATTCGATCATTGGTATATCCATACCTAGTTTGATCTCGTTACCGACATGCACTCTTTTCTCGTTCCCGTGATATAACATTCTAGTGATCACATCACTTGCTTGCAAGCTATCTTAATGTGATATCACCGAGAGGGCCCAGAGTATATCTATCCGTCATCGGGATTGACAAATTCCACTCTTGATCCATAGCCTCAACATAACACCTTCGTAGTACCGAACCCATCTTTATAGTCACCCTGTTACGCTGTGACGTTTGATGTTATCAAGATACTCTTCAGGTGTTAGCAATTAACATGATTTCATGGTCTAAGGATAAAGATTACTTCGTATGGTGTTATAGCAATATAAACATAATGACTTGATCGTAATGCTATACTTCGGATGAATGTTCATCACATCATTCCACCAATGGTGTGACCTTGTTATTAACAACATCCAATGTCCATGATCAGGAAACATTGACCATCTTCTTAATCAACAAGCTAGTCTATAAGAGAGGCATAACTAGGAACCCTTTTTGTTTATTAAACACACATGTATTGACGTTTCCGATCAATACAATTATAGCATGCAAAATAAACATTTGTCATAAACATGGAATAAGATAATAACCACTTTATTATTGCCTCTCGGGCATATTCCCTTCAATTGCCCCTATCATAGGCATCTTTTGGTGGTTAAGGTTAAAGTGACACAACTAAGAGGATATGCTTGACAAGTTATAAGTTGAAATCTCATGCCCCTTGATGGCTCAATGCACGGCGCCCAGAAAAGTGTTGATGGCTCGTGGTTGATGTAGAGCTCGTTGGGAACCCCAAGAGGAAGGTATGATGAGCACAGCAGCAAGTTTCCCTCAGTTATGAAACCAAGGTTTAATCGAACCACTAGGAGCAAGGAAACACCCCAAAGGTGTTACTAGCTGAGCTTTGGCAGGGCGCACTACCGGTGCTAGTAGCAATGTGGAGACCTACACAACACAACCACAGAACTTTGTCCCCAACTTGCGATGAGGTTGTCAATCTCACCGTGTTTTGCGGAAAACAAAGGATTAAACGTATCGAATGGAAAGAAGTAAAAGTTTGCAGAAAGTAAACACAAAGCAATAAACAGTTGTAGATTGTATGTAAAGTAAAAGGACCGGGATCCATAGTTCACTAGAGGTGGCTCTCCTTAGATAGATAACATGCTGGGTGAACAAATTACAGCGGGGAAATTGACAAACACCGAGAAAGCAATACATGCATATACTAATCATCTTGACTCCTCTAAGACTTGATTGGGCATTACAACATAATACATAGACCGCCATCCAACTGCATCTATGACTAATAATCCACCTTCAGGTTATCATCCGAACCCCCTCCAGTATTAAGTTGCAAGCAACAGATTATTGCTTTACGAACTGCGTGTAAAGTAACCAATACAATTGTTCTATGAACAAAGGATCATTGTTTTCTCCCTAGTAGCAACAACACATCTAGTACCTTAGAGATTTCTATCACTTCCCCAGATTACCAGAGGCATGAACCCACTATCGAGCATAAATACTAACTCTTGGAGTTGCTAGCATCTACTTGGCCAAGATAGCTACTAACAACGGAAAGCATGCAAGATCTCAAATAACAAAGACATGATAGAATCAATAATCAATCTGAAATAGCATCTCAATATCCATCGGATCCCCGCAAACACAACATGTATGAATTACAAATAGATGATCTTGATCATGAACGGAGCTCACAAGATCTAAACATGAAAGCACAAAGGAGGAGAAACCAGCCATCTAGCTACTACATGGATCCGTAGTCCAAGGATGAACTACTCACGCATCACACCGGAGGCTTGCATGGTGATGAAGAAGGCCTCTAGGGTGAATTCCCCTCTCCTGCAGGGTGCCAGGAAGAGCTTCAGATCCCTCCCGATCTAGGGATGGAGATGACGGCGGCTACAGACTCTTTCATGGATTTTTGATCGGGTACTTAGGGTTTTCGTCCCGAGGGCAATATATAGGTGGAAGGAGAGGCCGAGGGGGTGCCGAGAGCCACCACACCACCCCTGGCGCGGGCCCAGCCTGGCCGCGCGGCCAGGTGGTGTGGACGGCCCCTAGCCCTTCTCCGTCTCGTATTTTGGCACTTGATCACTTCCGGAAAAATAGGCACTTTGGCTTTTGTCCCGTCCAATTCCAAGAATATTCATTTTCTGACTTTCCTGGAACCAAAACAGCAGAAAACAAGCAGCTGGCACTGTGGCTCTTGTTAATAGGTTAGTCCAAGAAATCATATGAAAAGTACTCTAAAGTTGGAACAAAACACAAGAAAGTGGATAAAACTAAGCATGGAACATCAAAAATTATAGATACATTTGCAAACTATGGTGTACATTCTTGACGAAGTATAAGTCAGAAATCTCATGTCCCTTGTATACGAGGGCCGCTCCTCATGCTACTCAAGTTTAGTCACCGGTAAGTTCATGTCATCGTAAGTACATGTGTATCATTGAGAACCGCCAACTGGGTACCCCTTGCCCGATGATACAGAAGAATCCCCATATCAAAATGAGAAGGCAAGCAGACAACGAGCATCTCAGCATTCTTCTTATTTACCATGGGAATATGGTGCTTTTTTCTCTCTTTCCTCTTTTCATAGTATCTCTTTTTTTCTTTTTCTCTTTTTTTTTCTCAATAGGACTCTTTTTTTATAAGAAGAATGCTTCATAGACAGCTCATTATGGTTACGCTGCAGGTTTCCACCATGTTAGCATGGATTAGACCTGCGGCCCAGGCGTTTCTCTAACACATATACATAACTCCATGGACTTACAAGCTCCCCTTTCATTTCACACCGACGACATCCATATACAAAAGAGCATGATATCAACTAGGTACAAGTACCAAGTGCAATGTTGAAAGCGTTCCCCATGAAAGCATGGTTCTGCTAATTCCTGACAAATAAGTGCAAGCATATACAACATAGAAGACACAATGGTTCAAGTTTATTAAGGGCAAGTAAAGTAAAGTGTGCCTTCAAGTTCGTGAGAGATTTAATCACTAGTTTTCTCATAACAAGTGGAAGGTAAACAAAAGCATGAATGTACTTGGAATAGCATAAGCTAGTAGGTAGGTATGGTGGACTCTTTGGAATAACTTGGTTTAGGGAGTTGGATGCATGAGTGGAACTCATACTTTGTTGTGGAGGCTAGCAAAAGACTAGGAGCGACAAACTAAGAGAGCAATAATGGCCATAATCATGCAGAGCGACAAAACATCATTGATCAAAGCATAAAGTGATACTACAAGTTGAAAAATAAAGGATCATAAAGGCTATGGTGACTTGAGATAGTCATAACATGGTGTGAGCATGTGCCAAGTCAACCCAAATAAAGCATCAAAGGAGAATACCACTATACTATGCTTTAATATGCTAAAACAACACATGATTCATCAAAGGCACATTAAGCAATCTCAATTGTTTATAACAAGTCATGCTACAGCAAAGAATACTAAGCATAAAGCCAAAACGATATCAAGTATGGCATGACAAAGCATAGGCCGCAGTAAAAAAACTAGCTCTTTTTACCACATAAGTATGAACTTTCCTACTCTTTTCCAAACCAAACCAAACTATTTGCAAACCAAAGTATGAAAGAGGGGGTCCAACCAATTTATTCAGAAAACTAAGAAAACAAAAGCAAACTAAAAACCAAAACGAAAACGAAAAAGAAGACGCTCCAAGAATAACACAACTGTGCATGAAACAATAAAAATGAAGCGTTTGGAAGAAACCTGGAATTTTTATTGATGAAGAAGGGATGCCTTGGGCATCCCCAAGCTTTGACGCTTGTACTTCTTGGATATTTCTTGGGGTGACACGCGTGGCATCCCCAAGCTTGAGCTTTAGTCTATCCTTCATTTCATTACTCATTCCTTCCATACACGTGAAATTTTTCCTTCATACAAAACTTCACACAATCTCATTAGGAACATTAGTGCACTTAAGATAAATAAGTCTCAAGGTTCAGTTCTAAGACCAAATAAACTTCCATTAGAACACTAGCTACTGTAGCACTTCCCTCAAAAAGCTCAATTCCCCAAAAGAACTCAAGAAGGAACCAACAAGAAGCAAATGCAGAAAATGACAGAAATCTGTCAAAACAGACCAGCAAGTAAAGACGAATTTTTTCAAAGACCTTATGTTTCTCAAATCAAAAAGTGTTGAACTAACGAAAGTTAGATAACAACCTGGGGCAGAAGCAAAAAAACTTACAGCTCAATCCGACATACAGAGCTCTCTCAGTATGCCATTCAGAATAATTAACCATCATATTGTCCAAAAGTTTTGTTGCAGCACCCAAAGTGATGGTCATAAGGTACCTCCAGCGGCTGAATCCAATAGGTTCCTTGAATAATAGTTCAATCCTGCATAAATAGTTTGGATGATCATCCAAGCAGCTAGTCCATGAGTGGGACAATTCTTTACCAAAGATTTCATTCTTTCCCAAGCTTGAGCAACATGCTCATTATCAAGTTGTTTAAACTTCGTTATTTCACTTCTCATGGATATAATCTTAGCAGGAGGATAGTACTTTCCAATAAAAGCATCTTTGCACTTAGTCCAAGAATCAATACTATTCCTAGTTAAGGAATTCAACCATTCTTTAGCTTTTCCTCTCAAAGAGAAAGGAAACAATTTCAGCTTAATAATATCACCATCTATATCCCTATGCTTTTGCATCTCACAAAGTTCAACAAAGTTATTTAGATGGGAAGCAGCATCTTCATTACCAATACCAGAAAATTGCTCTCTCATAACAAGATTGAGTAAAGCAGGTTTTATCTCAAAGAAAGTATTTTCAGCCACAGGTGGAGCAATAGGTGTGCTCATAAAATCATTGTTGTTGATGCTAGTGAAGTCACACAACTTAGTGTTTTCAAGAGTAGTCATTTTTTTGGGTTTTCAAATAAGAAAGCAAACTTGTAAAACTATTTTTTTTGTGTTTTTTGAATAAGAAACAAGCAAACAAAGCAAAAAAAAAGAAACTAAGCAAAACAAAAACAACAAAGTAAAGAGATTGGTTATGAGGGACTCCCCTTGTGAAGATGTCCTTGACTCCCCGGCAACGGCGCCAGAAAAATGCTTGATGGCTCAATGCACGGCGCCCAGAAAAGTGTTGATGGCTTGTGGTTGATGTAGAGCTTGTTGGGAACCCCAAGAGGAAGGTATGATGAGCACAACAGCAAGTTTACCTCAGTTATGAAACCAAGGTTTAATCGAACCAGTAGGAGCAAGGAAACACCTCAAAGGTGTTACTAGCTGAGCTTTGGCAGGGCGCACTACCGATGCTAGTAGCAACGTGGAGACCTGGACAACACAACCACAAAAGTTTTTCCCCAACTTGCGATGAGGTTGTAAATCTCACCGTGTTTTGCGGAAAACAAAGGATTAAACGTATCGAATGGAAAGAAGTAAAAGTTTGCAGAAAGTAAACACAAAGCAATAAACAGTTGTAGATTGTATGTAAAGTAAAAGGACCGGGATCCATAGTTCACTAGAGGTGGCTCTCCTTAGATAGATAACATGCTGGGTGAACAAATTACAGCGGGGAAATTGACAAACACCGAGAAAGCAATACATGCATATACTAATCATCTTGACTCCTCTAAGACTTGATTGGGCATTACAACATAATACATAGACCGCCATCCAACTGCATCTATGACTAATAATCCACCTTCAGGTTATCATCCGAACCCCCTCCAATATTAAGTTGCAAGCAACAGATTATTGCTTTACGAATTGCGTGTAAAGTAACCAATACAATTGTTCTATGAACAAAGGATCATTGTTTTCTCCCTAGTAGCAACAACACATCTAGTACCTTAGAGATTTCTGTCACTTCCCCAGATTACCAGAGGCATGAACCCACTATCGAGCATAAATACTAACTCTTGGAGTTGCTAGTATCTACTTGGCCAAGATAGCTACTAACAACGGAAAGCATGCAAGATCTCAAATAACAAAGACATGATAGAATCAATAATCAATCTGAAATAGCATCTCAATATCCATCGGATCCCCGCAAACACAACATGTATGAATTAAAATAGATGATCTTGATCATGAACGGAGCTCACAAGATCTAAACATGAAAGCACAAAGGAGGAGAAACCAGCCATCTAGCTACTACATGGATCTGTAGTCCAAGGATGAACTACTCACGCATCACACCGGAGGCTTGCATGGTGATGAAGAAGGCCTCTAGGGTGAATTCCCCTCTCCTGCAGGGTGCCAGGAAGAGCTTCAGATCCCTCCCGATCTAGGGATGGAGATGACGGCGGCTACAGACTCTTTCGTGGATTTTTGATCGGGTACTTAGGGTTTTCGTCCTGAGGGCAATATATAGGCGGAAGGAGAGGCCGAGGGGGTGCCGAGAGCCACCACACCACCCCCTGGCGCGGGCCCAGCCTGGCCGCGCGGCCAGGTGGTGTGGCCGGCCCCTGGCCCTTCTCCGTCTCGTATTCTGGCACTTGATCACTTCCGGAAAAATAGGCACTTTGGCTTTTGTCCCGTCCAATTCCAAGAATATTCATTTTCGGACTTTCCTGGAACCAAAAACAGCAGAAAACAAGCAGCTGACACTGTGGCTATTGTTAATAGGTTAGTCCAAGAAATCATATGAAAAGTACTCCAAAGTTGGAACAAAACACAAGAAAGTGGATAAAACCAAGCATGGAACATCAAAAATTATAGATACATTTGCAATGTATCACCCCTTACTTATGAGTACCGATCCTCATGCTACTCAATTTCAGTCACGAGCAAGCTCTTGTCATTGTAAATACATGCGTATCATTGAGAACCGCCAATGGGGTACCCCTTGCACATGACACAGGAGCTATCCCATAATCAAAATGACAAGGCAAGCAGACAGTGAGCATCTCAACGATCTTTTTATTTGCTATTTGCATAGGTTTTTATTGAGGATGCTTCATAGAATGCTCATTATAGTTATGCTGCAAGTTTCCACCATGATTAGGCATGGCTTAGGCTAGCGGCCCAGGCGTTTCTCTAACACACATATAAACTCCATGATCTTACAAGTTCCACTTTTATTTCACACCGCCGGGATCCATAAGCAAAAGAACATGATATCAACTAGGTACAAAGTACCAAATGAAGTGTTGAAAGCGGTCCCCATGATACATGGTTCGGCTAACTTCAACTCATAAAGCGCAAGCATATACGCAACAAAGAAGGACCCAATGGTTCAAGTTTATTAAATGCAAGAAAGTAAAGTGTGCCATCAAGTTCGTGAGAGCTTTAATCACTAATTTTCACATAACAAGTTTAACTTGGGAGGTAGATAAAACAAGAATTTACTTGGAATAGCAATAATGCTACTAGGTAGGTATGGTGGACACAAGTGGCAAAGGTTTTGGTTTTAAGGTGGTGGATGCACGAGAAGAATACCCTCTGAGTACAGGTTTTTTGGCTAGCAAGGCTGGGTAGCAAGTATAAGAGTTGAAGGAAACAACCAAACATACAAGTGATAAAAACAAACATGCAATCTTCCTTGGAAGCACAAACGATCTTAACTAGAGAATACTAAACTTATGAGCAAATCAAGAAAGAAAGACGATGAAATAATTTTTCTTTAGAGTACCTTTATCTTTTTCATTCAACTCTCAAAAATAGTGTTGCTACTGACCGAGCCAGGTTTGCCAAAACCAACTAAATTAACTCAATGATCCCAAAGTGATACCAATACTAACAACAAGATCAATCATATAACCACGAATTGAAAACTAATATAAGCTACGCAAAAGAGTGAATGATAGAACTTCTCATTAATATTCCATAACGGCAAATCACACCAAGGGATACATATCTAACGAGAGAGGGGACACTTCCATAATGCAAACCATCCTACATAATAACTCCTCTATTCATGATATGACTCTACTAATAAGGTAAAAAGATAGAGGATAGTGATATGATACCGTGGCACTCCCCCAAGCTTGGAACAAACCAAGGGGATGCCAAACCTGATGACGAATTACTCCTTAGGTGGTGGTGGTATCTTCTCATCCTCGTCCGTCTTCCAGGGTAAAGGCTTCCCATCAACAAAGGACATCGTGGTTTCCAACATCCTGAAACTTGCAGCATCACTTATGCGTTTAAATCTAGCCTCATACTCACAGTTTTGATTTGGAACGTCATAGAAATGTGCTTGCAGTTCGTTGGTTGTTTGGCGGAGTGAGAGGACTTCGTCTTTGAGTTCAACAGTCTCCTTTTGGTGCTCGGTGATGAGTTCGGAACAAATCTTATGGATGATATCCACTTCGCGCTCCGCCATCTTCCTGTACCTAAAGACTTCTTGCTCCAGTGATTCCATCTTGTCCTCCAGACTTCCTTCACCTTTAGGGCCTTGAACCTATTTAATCCGGACCTCCCCACCTTCGAGCAACAACTCCTTGGGATGAATCTTCAATTCTCTCATGTATGGGTTGATGATATCTTCTAAGGAATCTCCCTTGGATGATCCAGAGGAAGACATTGTGGCTCCAAATCTGGGATTCTACCTGGTAGAAATAGATCGAAAAAAAACACGACGAAAACACGATATATGAACCTCGGAAGATCCGGGGGGTTATATATTATGCAGTTTCATATCAAAAGGAAGGTACTGGGAGAAAACGAGTCGGAGGCGGAGTCCGGGGTGGACTCACCACCTGGTGGTGCGGCCAGGGGTGGGCCCGCGCCACAGGGTGGTGTGAGCCACCCTGGCTCCGCTTCCGTCCCTTTTTCGCTTCGTAGCTTTCCTTATCGACTGAAAACTGCAAAAATATAGTTGGATTGTATTTTCGCGGAACTTTTCTTACCAAAACTGTTACCTATTTGAAAACAGACTCTGCAGGTCTCTGAACTTGGTCCTTGATGAATTTCTCCGGAGTTATAACTTGAAAGGCATGAACATCTTCATTGTAAGAATCTCCAGCAATATAGTGCTTGAGTCGCTGCCCATTCACTACTTGTGTAGTATTATCTTTTAGAGAAGAAATTTTTATTGCTCCTAAACGGTATACTTCTTCAATGATGAAAGGTCCTTCCCATCTTGATAGTAGCTTTCCTGCAAAAAATCTGAGACGAGACCTATACAATAGAACTTTCTCACCAACATGAAATTCTCTCTTAAGTATTCGCTTGTCATGATATCTATTAACTTTTTCCTTAAAGAACCTAGCATTCTCATAGGCTTCACTCCTCCACTCATCTAAAGAACTTAAGTCAAATAATCTTTTCTCACCAGCGAGCTTACAATCTCTATTTAGTTCTTTAACTGCCTAGTAAGCTTTGTGTTCTAATTCTAAGGGTAGGTGACAAGCTTTCCCATAAACCAATTTGTAAGGAGACATTCCCATAGGATTGTTGTAAGCAGTTCTATAAGCCCATAAAGCATCATTCAACTTCTTAGCCTAGTTTTTTCTAGACCTATTAACAGTCTTTTGCAAGATAGATTTAATTTCTCTATTTGATAACTCTACTTGCCTGCTAGTTTGGGGGTGATAAGCTGAAGCAATTCTATGATTAACATCATATTTAGCAAGGGTCTTCCTAAAACCACCATGAATGAAATGAGAACCCCCATCAGTCATGAGATACCTAGGCACCCCAAACCTAGGAAAGATAATATCCTTAAGCATTTTTAGAGAAGTCTCCCCTTCAGCACTCTTTGTAGGAATAGCTTCTACCCACTTAGTAACATAATCAACAGCAACAAGAATATGAGTGTAGCCTTTTGAAGGAGGGAAAGGGCCCATAAAGTCAAATCCCCAACAATCAAAAGGTTCAATAACTAGAGAGTAGTTCATAGGAATTTCATCGCGTCTAGAAATATTACCAACACGCTGACATTCATCAGAAGATAAAACAAATTTTCTTGCATCTTTAAAAAGGGTAGGCCAGTAGAAACCTGATTGTAGTATCTTTTGTGCAGTTCTATCTCCTGCATGATGTCCTCCATAGGCACTACCATGACATTTACGCAATATCTCCTTTTGTTCATATTCTGGAACACATCTTCGCATAATACCATCCACTCCTTCTTTGTATAAGTGTGGGTAATCCCAAAAATAATGCCTCAAATCATAGAAGAACTTTCTTCTTTGCTGAGCTGTAAAAGTTGGAGGCAAATACTTGGAGACAATAAAGTTAGCATAATCAGCATACCAAGGGCTTCCTCGCGAGCTCACCCCTACTGCAGCTAACTGTTCATTTGGGAAACTATAATTAACAGGCATAGGGTCAAAAGAGATGTTTTCCAAACGAGATAAATTATCAGCTACAGGGTTTTCAGCACCCTTCCTATCTACTATGTGTAGATCAAACTCTTGTAAAAGCAGTACCCATCTAATAAGCCTAGGCTTAGCGTCCTTCTTCGTCATAAAATATTTAATAGCAGCATGATCAGTATGAATGGTTACTTTTGAGTCCACAATATAGGGCCTAAACTTATCACAGGCAAAAACAACAGCTAGAAATTCCTTTTCAGTAGTGGCATAATTCCTTTGATCAGCGTCTAGAGTCTTACTAGCATAATGGATAACAGTTAACTTTTTATCAATACGTTGCCCAAGGACAACCCCTACAGCAAAATCACTAGCATCACACATTATTTCAAAGGGTAAACTCTAATCAGGTGGTTGAACAATAGGGGCTGTAGTTAAAGCCTTCTTAAGAGTTTCAAAAGCTTCCCTACAATCATCATCAAAAAACGAAGGGTACATCTTTTTGAAGAAGATTAGTGAGAGGTTTTGATATCCTAGAGAAGTCTTTAATAAACCTCCTATAGAAACCAGCATGACCAAGGATACTACGAATACCTTTGATGTCTCTTGGACATGGCATCTTCTCAATTGCCTCAACCTTAGCTCTGTCAACTTCTATGCCTCTTTTAGAAACTTTATGCCCAAGAACAATCCCTTCATTAACCATGAAGAGGCATTTCTCCCAATTAAGAACAAGATTAGTTTCTTCACATCTCTATAAACTTTATCAAGGTTGTGCAGACAATTATCAAAAGAAGTTCCATAGACAGAAAATTCATCCATGAACACTTCTACAATTTCCTCACAAAAACCATGAAAGATAGCAGACATGCACCTTTAGAAAGTAGCAGGAGTATTACATAAACCAAAAGGCATACGTCTATAAGCATAAGTTCCATAAGGGCAAGTAAAAGTAGTTTTTTCTTGATCTTGTTGTTTAACAACAATTTGAGAGAAACCAGAATAACCATCAAGAAAACAAAAATGGGTCTTTTTAGACAACCTTTCCAACATTTGATCAATAAAAGGAAGCGGGTAGTGATCTTTCTTAGTAACTTTATTGACTTTCCTAAAATTGATGCACATCCTATAGCCTACCACTATTCTTTGAGGAATAAGCTCATCATTATCATTAGGGACAACGGTAATACCTCCCTTTTTAGGAACACAATGAACAGGACTAACCCATTCACTATCAGCAATAGGGTAAATAATACTAGCATCAAGGAGTTTTAATACCTCATTCCTTACCACTTCCTTCATCCTAGGATTTAAACGTCGTTGGTGCTCCACTACTGGATTCGCATCTGGTTCTATGTTGATAGAATGCTGACATATAGTAGGTCAAATCCCTTTTAAATCATCCAGAGTATAGCCCATAGCTCCTCTATGTTTCCTCAAAACTTCCAATAACCTTTCTTCTTCCTTCCCTGAAAGTTTAGAGCTAATAATAATAGGACATATCTTTTTATCATCAATATAAGCATATTTAAGATCATCAGGGAGAGGTTTTAGATCGAAGACTGGATCCTTTTTAGGTGGCAAAGTGGTACCCAAGTCTTCTACAGGCAAGTCATGCTTTAGCAACTTGGGTTAACGACAGAGGATCTCGTCAATCTCATTCCTTTCTTCCATGAAGATCTCACTTTCGTGATCTTCCATAAATTACTGCAAAGCATTGTTAGGAGCAAGAGAGATAGAAGCAAGTTGTTCAACTCTAAAATCCTCATTATGGGTTTCCTCTTCGCAAGGTTCTTTAGCAAATTTCGAAAAAATAAACTCATAAGATTCCCCATCAAACTTAGTCAAGATTTTCTCCCTCTTGCAATCAATAATAGCTCCACAAGTACTCAAGAAAGGTCTACCAAAAATGATAGGGTAGGTTTTACTAGCAGCCGAACCAAGTATTAGAAAATCAGCAGGGTACTTAATCTTACCACAAAGAACTTCCACGTCTCGTACAATACCAATTGGAGAGATGGTCTCTCTATTAGCAAGGTGAATAACCACATCAATTTCTTCCAACTCGTAAGGACTGATTTCATGCATAATTTCTCTGTAAAGCTCATAAGGAATAGCACTGGAAGTTTCACCAATATCACATAAACCATAATAGCAATGATCACCAATTCTAACAGAAAGCACAGGAACACTAGCCTTTTTAGTTCTATTGGGATGTGAAACAATATTAGAAGCATCCTCACAAAAGACTATGTGCCCATCTTCTACGCTTTTAGTGACAAGGTCTTCACAATTGCTACCACAGGTTCAATGTTTATTTGTTCATCAGGTTTTACAGTTCTTTTCTCACTTTTGGTGATTACATTAGTTATCATAGGATGGTCCTTTACCTTTTCGGGGAAGGGAATCTTCTCGATATAAGGTTCAGGTAAGATATGATCAATAATGCAACACTCAGTGCTCCCAACAGGAACACAGTCAACAATATCTTTATAAGGTGCATGGTACTTATTCCATCCCCTTTTTGGAGTTTCAATATAAGAAGAAAAAACTCTAAAGCAATTCGTAATAACTTGCAAATCAAGACCATAAGCGTTACTAATATTTTGAAAGTCATCAGTTCCATAAAAGATTCAATGCATTCATAATCATAATTTATACCTGACTTTCTACCTTTGTCATTCTCCCAAGCTTCAACATTGTCTTGAATATGGTCCAGAAGATCCCATTTAGCTTCTTCTTTCATGCGAGTGAATGATCCAGCACAAGAAGCATCCAATAAATCCTTGTCATGTAAAGGAAGCCTTGCATAAAAGTTGTTGATAATAATATTATTGGGGAGCTCATGAATGGGACATTTGAGCATTAGTAACTTCAATCTCCCCCAAGCTTGAGCTGTACTCTCTCCATCAAGAGGCCAAAAGTTGTATATTTGATTCCGATCTTTATGAATCTCGCTAGGAGGATAAAACTTTGAATAAAAGAGAGGTACTATTTCCTCCCATTCTAGAGCTTGACCATTCTTCAGCAGCTTATACCATTCCTCAGCTCTTCCTTTCAGTGATAATGAGAATAAATTCTTCTTAACTTGATCTGTAGTAATACCTGCACAGTTGAACAACCCGCATAATTCGTGTATAAAGAGTAAATGATCACCGGGATGGACAGTTCCATCCCCAACATAGTAGTTATCCATAACACGATCAATAATTCTTGTAGGTATTTTGAAAACATCATTCTCAGCAGGTGGTGGCTTATCTACTACCTTAGCAGTGGTAGTAGCATTACCAAATAAGAAACTCAGCGAATTATCCATAACGAAAATAAAGCAACGAGCAGAAGTAAACAATACTCACAGTAGAAGTTTCCATTGCTGAGGTACGAGTCCATATCTCCTTGGATGTCTTCACCTTCCTCTTCTTCTTCTTTTGCTGCGAGCTGAGCTTCTTGCTCCTTGATGGTCTTCTCGAGGTCGGCCACCTTCTTGCGAAGACGGTCGATGGTGCGATCCTTCTTGGCGCGTTGACGGCTGATGACCCACAAGTATAGGGGGTGTATCGCAGTATTTTCGATAAGTAAGACTGTCGAACCCAACGAGGAGCAGAAGGTGCTGGCTAGTGGTATGGAGCAGGAATTCTCTACAAATACTTAGCAAACGGATTTTTAGGGGTTTTTGATAAAGCAAGCAAACAAAGTACGAGTAAATAAAAGACAGTAGGAATAAATGCAGCAAGTGGCCCAATCCTTTCTGCAGCAAAGGACAAGCCGATTGTATTACTTAAGATGACCGAACATTCTCGAGGACACATGGGAAGACTGTCAAGTGCTTTCGCTTCATATAGCTGATTAATCTTCTCTAGCTTGCTAAGTGTTGTGTGGGTGAACCTGTGCTAATGTACCGCCCCATCCAAGACTAATACATACTTGTGATCATACCCCTTGCAAACAAACGTAAGTACAAGAAAGTAATTAAGGTAGAAACCTAACCACAACCTTAAACTCTAAGACCCTTACGTCCCTTGTGTAATGGTTTCCTAACGGGGGTTCAGGTTTCTGTCAGTCAAGCAACCCCAACGATTAGTAGCCAAATACACAAGGCATTCCCCTAGGCCCATATAGGTGAAGTGTCATGTAGTCGATGTTCACATGACACCACTAGAAGAAGTACACCACAACTTAAATAACAATCTATTGAATCTTTCTCAACACAACTCCACTACTAACAACAAGACTTCTCCCATGTCCTCAAGAACAAAACGAACTACTCACAAGACATCATATGGATCATGATCAGAGATAGAATAATGATGTATAACAATATGAACATAAACAATAATTCAATGGTTCACTCAATAGCATCAACTACAAAGAGTAATCAACACCGGGAAAGTTTCCCCTATGAACTATGCAAGATTCAATGCAATTGTTACAGCAATATGGAGATGGTGATGAGGGTGCTGCTGATGATGATGGTGTTGATGATGATGATGATGATCCCGATGAAGTCCAGCTTGACGATGGTGTTGATGGCGACGATCTCCCCTCTCCGGGAAGGAATTCCCCCGGCAGAAATCTGTCTGCCGGAGAGATCTTTCTCTCTTGGTGTTTTTCGCCCCGCAGAGGCGGCGGAATCTTTCTGTGGCCGCTCCCCGAGTCTTAGGGTTTCGGGAGGATGGTATACGCCAGAGGAGAGAGGCTGGAGTGGGCCAGGGTGGCCACACCACCTCCTGGCGCGGCCTAGGGCTACCCGCGCCATGGGGTGGTGTGGGCCCCCTGTGGCCCATCTCCACTCCGTCTTCTGGCATCCTTAGTCTTCTGGAAAAATAGGATTTTCCGTATATTTTCTTGGATTTTCTGATCTTCGCGAATTTTGCCTCCAAACATCACCTTTTCCATCAGAATCCTGACTGCAGCGGTCCATGCTCCAAAAGTCATCAACCATGCAAAAATAGATGAAATAACATAAGTATCACCTCTCAACATGAAATATATCAATGAATAATAGTGAATTAAGACATAGAATAGTGATGCAAAATGGACGTATCAATGGCGAAGAGACTAACGATCCTTGACGAGGAGTGAGAAAGTCTGGGCCTTCTGGGCGGCAATGGCAAGATTGTGGTTGGCGAACTCTCTAGCATTGTCCAATTCCTTCTATCTGTCGTATAGCAGGAAGTCAAGGTTCTCCACTTGACGCTTCAACTCCGGGTGACTTGGCATCTCCATGGGTATTCCCATAAAATCACACCTTGCGTAGTGAGAAAAGCGAGTTCCTTGAATTTGGTTGACACTCATGGCACACAGACGTGCGAGAACTTCATGCATTGCCCTGGCTAATCCATCTAGCCAGTTGTTCTCTCTCACGGAGAACTGGATCCTCCCGGATGTTGGTGCTTCTATCTTGCCTCGAAGATCAGCAGTAACTAGCCATTGTAAATCTCCTCCTAGGGGTCCAGGAAGTTGAGCTCCCAAAAACTCCGGATGCGGGCGTCCCAAGTACTCCGATAGTGCATCAAGATCCCTCTCGAAGATCAGTTGGCCTCTATTGCCCAACTGGTAGAACTTGCTGAACTGTGTTTCCATCTATAACAATTGAGGATCAGAAAGTTAGTGAAGTGATCAAGTGTGTCAAATTTTATGTAGTAATGTAAGAATTTGGAGGAACATGAATTTTTTTGAAAGAAAGAATTCCCAAGGGTAAGAGAGGAAATAGTTTTCATAAATACTCACTTTGGTTTTTGAAACTAAGTTTTTGTTCGGACGTCCATTCTAACTAGGGTCTCCTATGGTCAGGATGGCTCTGATACGAACTCGTCAACACCTGAATTTTTAATCCCAGATGCCTATTATGCCATACATCGCAATCCCAGGATTACCATTTTTGTGAGACATAACAGATTGGATATCACAGTACATCATCCATTACAAACCATAATAAGGTCTTACACGAATAAAGGATCACATGATCCGGTCTTAAAACAACAAGCAGCGGAATAAATGATAAGCGTAGCGGTGGGGTCCATCTTTAGAGGCACATGCAATGCTGACGATGGAAGATAGTCCTAGTTATCATAGCCGTCTGCTGTCCTTCATCTTGGTAGTATCCTTCATAGTCTGGCAACAGGAATAGCCAGGGACAAAAGCCATGAGTACTCTTTAAGTACTCGCAAACTATCGCTAACAAGTAAGGTAGTTCTAGTGGGATTGCCAACTCTAAGTTCATTTGTAAAGTTAAGTTTGAAACCTAAGCTGAGTTCAGAAACAAAGAAAGATAAAATACAGGTTGAAATCACCTAAGTGGGAACTTAATTGTCATAGTCACAACTCTATCGTGGTCAAGTCATGTCACAATTCATTTCATAAATTGTTTTGAAAACATCTGACAACGGAACAGTATGGCCACTCCAACTGTCCATAACCGCGGACGCGGCTATTCGAATAGTTTGACACTCTGTAGAGGTGGTACACTTTCACCACAAGATTCGATACATCTGTCAGGGATAACCCTGAATCGTCATACGTAGTATGCAGCTAATCAAACATAACCTTTCCTTTACACACCCTAGTATAAGCACCTCTCCTATGAGTATGGCCTCCCAACCATGACCATCTGTCATCTTGGGCACTGCATAGGTCGACAACATTGAGAGGTAGCCTCAGCTCAAACCTCTCCCGTGAGGGAACTAATACTAAT
Source organism: Avena eriantha (assembly GCA_910589775.1). Taxonomy (NCBI): domain Eukaryota; kingdom Viridiplantae; phylum Streptophyta; class Magnoliopsida; order Poales; family Poaceae; genus Avena; species Avena eriantha. Next base: position 401,784,961 of record OU342746.1, on the reverse strand, counting down.
GCATATAAACTTCTGGCTAAGCCTTACCCAATTCAGGTATTGTGGTTGTACGGTAAAATTGGAATGGTATCGCATTCGAACCCAACCATCAGTTTTGTAAAAGGGCTAAGGCTCATGCCTCAACATTTTCATCATCATAAACATTTCTCTCAACACTTGTCAAAACATCTCAATATAATGTCTCATCATTCCAAGGTTTTCACAATTCATTTTCACCAAGTATTCCCATCTACAGTGAATCAAGTTTTGGTTTAGCTCTAAACTACTAAGTTAAGAGTGTTCACTAAAGTGGGATGCTAATCTCAATAACATGCCATAGAATGACATCTAAGTCTAACTAGATAGGTCAAGTTTTATACTTTTTATGCTACCTTTAAACAAGTAAAGGACTTTGGTAAAGTAAAGAAAGTAAAGCTTGGAAATTAAACTTGGGGTAGGTAATAGTCAAAGTGGTACAACCAAAGCATTGCCCAATGCATCTTGCTTAGGTTATCTAGCTTAATTCTAGCTTGCTAACAATATCTTGCATTGCTAACGATGGCTTGCTAGTATAATACTTGCAAGTGTTAGCTTGCTCAGTTTACTTGAAGTGCTAGGCTTGCCTTGGGTAGTGCAGTGGTTGAAGTTTTCTTCCTCCTCCTCTTGGTAGAACTCCTCCTCCTCGAAAGCTTGGTCGGTACTATCTTCTATAAATACATATGGGATACACAATCACCAAACAATACTTAACTAGTCTACTTAGCATACTAAGGCACACATTTGATGATCTATTATCATCACAAGCATCACAAGGTTCAATTAACTAGCTTCATTCTTTTTATTTAAGAAAAGTAATTTCTACTCATTGAAATTAACTAAGATTTAATATCCTCCAATTAAAATATGGGATCATGTGGACACATGTCCTTGATACATTGCAAATGTATCTACAATTTTTGATGTTCCATGCTTGGTTTTATCTACTTTCTTGTGTTTTGTTCCAACTTTGGAGTACTTTTCATATGATTTCTTGGACTAACCTATTAACAAGATGCCACAGTGCGAGTTGCCTGTTTTCTGCTATTTTTGGTTCCAGGAAGTCGGAAAATGAATATTCTCGGAATTGGACGGGACAAAAGCCAAAGTTACTATTTTCCCAGAAGACTCATGGAGCCAGAAGGAGAGTCGGAGAGGGGCCACAGGGTGGCCACCCCACCCCTAGGCGCAGGCCAGCCCAGGCCGCGCCAGAGCATGGTGTGGCCCCCCTGGCTGGCCACCGACCTTGCCTCCTTCGTCTATAAGAGCCTCCCGATACCAAAACCCTAAATAGTCAATCAGAAATCCACGAAAAGTTCCGCAGCGTCGCCGCCACCGAAGGGGAGATTCGGGGGACAGAAAGTCTCTGTTCCAGCACCCTGCCGGGACAGGGAAGTGCCCCCAAAGCCATCTCCATCAATCTCCACCACAATCTCCATCACCGTTGCTGATTCCCATGATGAGGAGGGAGTAGTTCTCTCTCGAGGCTAAGGGTTCTACCGGTAGCTATGTGTTCATCTCTCTCTCTATGCATAGTCATATTGTGATCATGACCTTGTAATCTATAGATCTACCTTACTACTCAAGTGCTTTAATATATCTCTGCTCTCCCTATGTGTGTGAAAGTGATAGCGTGCACACCATGGTGGCACTTAGACTAGAGATTACAAATACTTGTTATGAGTTATATTTGGAGTTGGATGTCTTTATGAAATTGTGGTGTTTGTTGGAACCATCTAGTGCTCAAGGTGACAGTGTGGGGTTTTGTAGATGCGAAAGGCTTACTTTGAGGTGTGCTGTTATAGCCCTACTATGGATTAGAGTGTCCAACCGGAGAGTAGTTCAGCGTAGTATCATAAAGAAAAATATATTTATATGAGAGTGTTCACTAGTGAAAGTATGATCCCTAGGCCTTGTTTCTTAGCATTGAAACACCATTTGCAATTAGATCTATTACATGTTTACTTGCTTCTATCTTTATTTCAGTTTTACTTTAGTCTTTTCCCACGTCAACCACACGCCATCAAGCTATCTTCTATCACTGTTATCTTATATCCATACCACTTGTATTTCACTATCTCTTCGCCGAACTAGTGCACCTATACACCTGACAAGTGTATTGGGTGTGTTGGGGACACAAGAGACTTCTTGTATCTTGATCGCAGGGTTGCTTGAGAGGGGATACCTTTGACCACTTCCTCCCTGAGTTCGATAAACCTTGGGTAATCCACTTAAGGGAAAACTTGCTGTTGTTCTACAAACCTCTGCACTTGGAGGCCCAACAACTGTCTACAAGAATAGAAGTGCGTAGACATCAGTCCTCACCACGTATTCTAACATATGGGAATGTGATTTAAAGGTTGGATCACATTTTAATAAGTTTAAGTTTAATATTTAATGATTTAAAATGACTAGAAATGCCTATATAGCATTATTTTGGTACTAGTCCAAAGTCATTGCATGTAAACCTTAATACTATTACATATTCAGATAGGTATGGTTAAATGTGATTTTTGAGAGTTGGAATCAACTCAAAAGCTATTATGGTTGATTTTATAAAAATATTTGAATGTGCAAATGCTTCTGTCTTCTTATTTTTACTAGGAGAGATCTCTAACTCTAAATGATTTAAATCCAACGGGCTTGGATAGAGATTTAAATTATCTTTCCAACAAAATTGGAATCACTCAATTTGGATTTGTAAAACTCTCTGAATTGATTTTTAAACTAGAGGACATAATTGATTTTAAGTCTAAATATAAAAATCCTAATTTGAATTACTGGGTCAGCGCGGGAAAGTAAATGGGCCGGCCCAGTGACGCTCAGCGGCGCAGCGGGCGACTGACAGGCTGGTCCCGCATGTCAGCGGCACTTAAAACCCGAAGCGGTACGGGGCGATAATAACCACACAATTAGAACAAGATCTACGGTCCACGGTCGTCATTGACGACGGACTCGTCGCTGGCGAGACTGAACCCTAAGCGGCCGGTGGGGGTCTACTGGGGACGTACCAGGGCTCCAGCTAGTGCGGCGAGGCGGGCAAACGAACTGGTGGACGACCGTGAGCTCAGGGGAAGTCGCGGCTGGGGCTGAGGTGGATGAAATCGACGACCACCTCTCCTCCTTTGTAGCGGCTACCTCCGGCGGAATTCCGGCGATGTGCTACTCGAGCGTCTCCGGCGAGAGAGGGGAAATGGTTAGTGGAGAGAGGGCAGTGAGATGGTGTGAAGAAATGGTGTTGGGGAGGCCTCCTTATATAGGCTCGACGGTGAGGCAGGGAGGTATGGGCGTGGCTCGTCGGTGACGGTGATACAGTGGGCTACCAGCGTGGGCGAGGCAGGCAGACGGTGGGCGGTCTGCTGGCGGTCGTCTAGAGCTTAATGGCGTGGCTAGGGCGGTGCCTAATGGTCGGGGGCTTCTCGCACTCTGAGGGACAGAGACGGTGCTCGACGGTGCTCCTGGCGACTGTGGGTCGCGCGGCGGTGCACGACCGTGTCTGGCGGGTTGCTGGGTTCAAGGCGAAGCGGCGCATGCGATTTGGTGTCAAGGCGTGGTCTGTGGCGTGATGGCGGCGATCGCGCTCTGGCGTGCTCTGGCTACACGTAGAGAGGAAAGGGCGACGCGGCTCTGGGGTGGTCCAGGGACTGGCGGTGATCGTGGGGTGGACATGGAGTGGTGGTAGGGTTAGGCGGTGCTGGTTTGGCGCGGCGTGGTCGGCTGCGAGCTGCGCATGCTCGGCCGGCGGTGACCAAGTTTGGGCGGCGCGCAACTGCTGCAAACGGCTATGGGATAGGCTAGTGAGAGTTTGTTTAGAGCTGGGGGAGACAGGGAACAGCAGAGAGGGTTGAATGGGGGACAAGGGATCAATTGGCAACAGTATTAGTTAGGCCAGAAATTTTCTGCCTGCCAACTATTTGATCAAATGGCCGCAAGAAACTTTTATTTGAATTTTGAGCTGATTTTTGGTGGAGTGGTTTATCTTATGCTTAAGCATCTAGGTTTGCTTGGGATTTTAAAATGGAGTCCATTTGGTTGGTTTTTGAAATAGTGTGATCTTGATACATACACTAGATTCAATTTTCAAATGTCATTTAAAATTAGAGTTTGAATGTTTTTGGTAGATCACAAATTGGGCCTTGGCACATCACTACTTGTACTAGCAAGGGGTGCAAAGATCCACAATTGTCTCTGTTAGGATTTGAGTGCTAGGAACACCCAAGTGGGCTAGGTGATTAAAATGGCAAAAGTGACCATTTCCTTTATTTATTCTTTTTTATTTCTTTTTCTTTGGGATTTCCTTGGGGATGATCTAGATGATGTGTAATTCACCTTAGAATCATTTTACAATCCATAGATCACTCAATGATGGCAATTCAAAACAATTCCTATTTAAATGCACACACATATGAAGGCTTAAGGATTTTATATAGAAAAAGTTTTTGTTAACCCTAAATTGGGTCGATTTGATCTTGATTAACTTTAGATTAAGTTTTGGGATGTTAAAGTCCACGAGGAGGTGATGTCGCCGGAGCGCCTGCGCGACTGTTGCAACGGAGGGGCAAGGATAGTAGAGAAGCGCAACGACGGCGTGGAGTACGGGGAGTAACAGGCTGAAGGCAACGAAGACCTCAAAGAGGAAGACGTCGAGGAAGAGAGGGCGGCATGGCACGGATCCCACTGCTAGTCCGGGTAGCGTGGCCTCTATAGAGGAGGCATAGTCAGTGGCGGGTTATTGCCGACGGTGTTGTAGTCGAGAACCCAGGCGAGCGTCTGGCCTAGGGTGCTCCACCACCGGATTCGCTCTTCGAGGTTGCTGTCCCCTGGTGGGGGCCATTGCCATCATAGGCATTGAGGCGCGTTTGAAGAACCATCCCACGCCGCCGCGTTGTCGGGATCCTAGGCGGGATTGTTCCGCTCCTCCAGCGAGAGAGGGCTTCCCTATAATGCCGATAGATCTCCGCCTGCTGCTTCTGCCCACGGGGGACCGGCACGAAGGGTCGGCCACCGACGCTGAGGACCTAGTTGTGCGAGCACCGCATGTTTGGTGGCGCTGGGTAGCCTGCCTCCCATATAACCCGTGCCTCGTGGACGCGCAGCGAGCGCCGCCCAAAACCATTCGCGGTGGTGCCATCTCCGGGGAATCTCTCCATGGCTGACGGGTGGGTGGTTGGAAAAAGACGGAATAGGAGGCTACGAGGATGGAATGGGTAGAACGAGCGGGGAAGAAGGGATTTTAATGCCCAGGAGAGGGAGGTGGTCATTGAATGCGCGGGCGGTGGCGCGGTAGGTGAGGAGGGAGGCGTGGCAGACGGGACGCATTGGTTGCTCGACTAGAAAAGGCTGATCGGCGGGCAGCAGCGCCATTACTAAGGCACGACAGGTGAGCAGGAAGACGGACCGAGCGCGTCAGCCGCTAACGCTGACAGGGGTGGCCCGCGTCGGCCAGCCATTTTGCATGCCAGCTTCTCCGCTCCTTCCCTCCAAAAGCACGACATCCGCCCCCTCCCGCTGATACGTTGCAAACGTACCTATAATTTTTGATGTTCCATCCTTATTTTATATCTACTTTCTTATGTTTTGTCCACACTTTGGAGTATTTTTATACACTTTCTTGGACTAACCTATTAACAAAGTGCCACAGTGCCAGCTGCCTATTTTCTGCTGTTTTTGGTTCCAAGAAAGTCAGAAAATGAATATTTTCGAAATTGGACGGGACAAAAGCCGAAGTCAATATTTCACCAAGGGGGACACAGAGCCAGAAGACGAGACGGAGTGGGGCCAGAGGCCGGCCACACCACCTGGCCGCGCGGCCAGGCCTAGCCCGCGCTAGGGGTGGTGTGGCCGCCTATGGCACCCCCTCGGCCACCCCTTTCGCCTATAAGAAGCCTCCCGATGAGAAACCCTAAATAATCCAGCCTCTAGCCACGAAAAGTTTCGCAGCGCCGCCGCCACCGAAGGGGAGATTCGGGGGACAGAAATTCTCTGTTCCAGCACCCTGCCGGGACGGGGAAGTGCCCCCGGAGCCATCTCCATCGATCTCTACCACCATCTCCATCGTCGTTGCTGATTCTCATGATAATGAGGGAGTAGTTCTTCCTCGAGGCTAAGGGCTCTACCGGTAGCTATGTGTTCATCTCTCTCTATGCATGATCATATTGTGATCATGAGCTTTGTAATCAAGTAGATCTACTTTGCTACTCAAGTGCTTTAATAGATCTCTGCTCTCCACATGTGTGTGAAAGTGACAGCGTGCACACCATGGTAGCACTTAGGCTAGAGATTACAAATACTTGTTATGAGTTATATTTGGAGTTGGATGTTTCTATGAAATTGTGGTGTTTGCTGGAACCATCTAGAGCTCAAGGTGACAGTGTGGGGTTATCTGGATGGGGAAAGAGGACTTTGAGGAGTGTTGTTATAGCCCTACCATGGATTAGAGTGTCCAACCGGAGAGTAGTTCAGAGTAGTATCATGAAGAGAATATATTTATATGAGAGTGTTCACTAGTGAAAGTATGATCCCTAGGCCTTGTTTCTAAGCATTGAAACACCGTTTGCAACTAGATCTGTTACATGTTTGCTTGCTGTCATCTTTATTTCAGTTTGCCTTTAGTCTCTTCCACGCCATCAAGCTATTTTATGGCGCCATTGTCTTATATCCATACCACTTGTATTTTACTATCGTTTCGCCGAACTAGTGCACCTATACACCTGACAAGTGTATTGGTGTGTTGGGGACACAAGAGACCTCATGTATCTTGGGTTCGGCCCGGGGGCGCCGGATAACAGAACGGCGTGCTGGCACCAAATAAAATTTGGAGGGTGGGCTGAACGTGAATTCGACCGTCGGTGCCCCGATAGCCTTTAGGACCCCGAGTGGAGATGCTCTCATAATCATGGAGCTGATGTGCCAGAGTTGAACTTATAGGGTTGAACGCTATGATTCTTGGGATGACATTAATTTCTTTGTCTCTAGACATATGTGGCCTTCTGGGCCGTTCGGCGACTTACCGTCTGCAACCAACAATGTCAGGACGTCTCTGGGAGGAGTGGCAGCAGTGGCTCGTCGTCGACACGGTCTGAAGGTTGAAGATGAAGGACATCTCAAGATTTTCGATGTTATTTTTGTTTTTATTAGGATGTTTTGTACTGTTGTTCGCTTTTTCATTTAATGCTAAAGTCCTATTCGCAAAAAAAGACATTAACTTCTATATCCTTCGGGTTGTATCGGGGATTTTATTCTCAAAAAAATATTCAGTTTATGTAACTTCCTAATTTGTCTAACTAAAAATGAGATTTTATCCCAATATATGTATGTGGTCTAACCAACAATTCAAAATTGTGTGTGTTTGACCCCCATCACACACGATTCTGACACATAATCACCAGGGTGCGTCTGAAAACCCCACCCATAGCACACATTTATTTACTGGAAATATTGTGCGAGAGTCATTGGCTCCTGGAAGAGTGTTACGATGAGGGTGGATGACGATCTCAATGGTGTGTCTCTTCTTGATAGCGTGTGTGCTCCGTGTGGTTTGCCACTTGGCTCGGTGCACAATGTGCATGGCGACATATTGGTGCTTTGTGGCGGTTTTTGGCTGGTAAATATTTTTTTTACCTTTTTAAACAAAATGAGGCGAATTGCTCAATTTGTTAAAAAAACCGGGTGTAATGGTCTACCCTTCGCACATCGTTACTCCTAACCGTGTGCGATTATCCCGACCCTTGTCCTACTCACTCCTAGTGATTGTTGGGAAAGCCATGTGCGATGCAAGATTTAAACTACCACTACTAGAAAACAGTTATAGGTAGCGCATATCTCAGACCATGCGCCACAGAATAAACCCAGTGGTGAACACCAGCATAATGCGCCATAGAAATTCCATCATTTTGTTCCGTGGCGCATGTATGCGCCACATAAATATGGTGGGACTCGCATCCAGGATTGAGCTTGCCACTTTCTGTGGCACATATAGCTATATGCGTCACAGAATTTTGGGTTTATATGGCGCATATAGCCACAGAAGGACCCTCAACCCCTCCCGACCCCCGTGCGGCGGCGCCCGCGCCGAACTAGGGTGCAGCCGTCTGCCGCCCAAACAACCCCGCCCGCCTCCTCTCCCAACCCTACCGCCGCTGGCTCTGTCGCCAGGCAAAGCCTAGGTGGCACGGAGGCGGCGGACGTTCCTCGCGTCCGAGATCTGGGACGGCGGCGGCGGCGCCCCCACGCTCCTGTCAAGGACGGTGATGGCGGACGGCGGGGCTCAGCGGCCTAGACGATCAGCGGCGGGAGTTTGTCGGCAGGGGCGGCGCTGTCCCCCCGGCCTTATCCTTCAGATGGTGTGATGGCAGGAGCGGGACGAGCCCGATCTTGACCGGCTTCTGTCGGATCTATCGTCGTCGGCGACGTGGTGGCTTCTGGGTTCGTCCGGCTTCACGAGGTCACCTGGGGCTACGAGCCCGGGCATGGTGGTGGCCTTCTCCTCCGCCAGATTTGGTCGGCCGGTCGAATAAAGGTGGATCGACCTAGGGTTCCTCTTGTGCGAAGATGATCACCTTCCTAAGGCTGATCCTTGATCTGGCCGAAGTGGGGAGTTCTGGAAGGCTCCGCCGGCGAATGTACCAGCGCTCCTATGCCTGCAGTTCGCTGGATCGGGTCGTATTCGGTCGTGCGCACCCATGTTATATTCCGACCATTTGGTTCAGGAGGGAGCAGCGCAAAGCTCTGTACTTTGTTGCCACCAAGCGACTTTGATCCATGCTGAAGTCAGAGGTGGAGAATATCATGAAGGCCGGATTGGAGGTCTATCTATGGAGGTTCGAGTCGACGTACTATTGAGGGACTTGCTTGGTGTTCTGGGCTTTACAGCAGCAGTATGTAAGTGGGGGCGACAACATAGGTGAAGTCAGAATCTTACCTTTCAGGGTGAAAATCCAATATCTGGCCTTAGCTGGTTGTGCCTGGCAATGGCCTTGTTGAAGGCATTGTTTTGAGAGTGGGGATTATCTTTAGGGTGAAAACCAAGATCTTTGATCGGGCGACGATGACACTTGTGCACTGTTTCCTTCTTGGAGGCGTCGCTTTTGAAGAGCCTAGAGTTCAGATGTTGTATTGGTGGTGGTTGTATTGTTGTTGCTAGGACCAGAACACTATGGTGGGTCTTTTATTTTCTTAGTTTTATTTCTCTTTTATTGGCTGTGTGCATCTGTAATGCCAATAGGGTATTGCGTTGTTGCATAGGCCGGGTGTAATTGGTATCTCATGATATTAATATATACTCCTTTCTAAAAAAAGTATAGCCACATAAAGTAATGAGGGTCCCACCATAGAATTTGGGTGCTCCACTTTCTGTGTCGCATATAGACATATGCGCCACAGAAAGTTGAAAGCAGATCCCACCCCACGAATCGCCTTTTCAGTTTAGTAAAAAAACAAACAAAAATGATAAAAACTTCAATAAAATAATTCTTTTGAGATGTAGTTATATTTTAGGGTATAGTTGTTGGAAAAATTAAAAACATGAATTTTGATATATTTTGCAAAAAAAGGTCATGACACGGTAAAACGGCCATAACTTTTGCATACGATGTCGGAGAAAAATGTTTAACCTATCAAAATTATCGTCTCGAAATTTGCTACTCGAATTCAACGGCCAAAGGCTCTTCTGAATTTTACAGAATCCCGAATTTCCAAAGAGTAAAAGGAATTTTGAAAAGAAGGTTTTTTCCTGCAAAAAAAGGGAAGACAATTCTGTGGCGCATATCTCCAATATGCGCCAGAAAATTTCTTAGACATGATTCAAATTTTGAATCCCGTCGGCGCCCTTTCTCCCTTTTCTCCCCTCCACTTCTCCTCTTCCTCCACTTCTTCTCCCCTTCTCCTTCCCTTCCTCCAATTCCGTGGGACATCATCCTTGGAAGATGGTCTAATATTTTTAAAAATAGAGTGGTAACATTTTAAAAAAATTATTTGGCGATTGCTTCACAAAACTCCACGTTTTTGGCACTTGGAAAATAAAAAAATGGCTTTTTGATGCGACGAAAAGGAAACTTCCTCCTGCAATATTGTTCACTATCCCAAGATGCACGTGTGTGCACAATATAGGCACATTATTACAAATTATATCACGATTCTAGTCATAACATTGGTCGTTTGGCCTGAAAATCATAAAACCTCCAACATGATAGATCATTTCTGAGAAGTGTTTTTGAGATATTTGGAATATTCCAAGTTTGATATTTTTTCTTGCAACTATGTCACATAATATGATACCACGCGAAAGTTTTACATTGTTTGGGTCGTTTTTGAATTTCTTATGCCGGTTTTAAACTATAGTCAAAATGACAGACATGTAGATTCTTAGCTCGGGGCTAAGCTCACTAAACTTGTAGTGGATATCTGATGAAATATCATATTGTGAATCTAAAAAAGTTTTTTAAAAAATATTGAGCATCAGATCATGTACCTGTAGTTCAAATCTGACACACTTCCTATTGATTCGGCATGAATTTGTTTTTTTCACGAGGGGTGAACGGAAAGGTTTAAGATATCCTGGTTAGGACATTATGCAAGGAAGGTAGTCTAGTATTTTAGAAAAATGGGATGGTATCATTTTGAAACTTTTATTTGGTGGTTGTTTCATAAAACACCCCGTTTTTGGCACTCGGAAAATAGAAAATGATTTTTTGATGCGAAGAAAAAAAAACTTCCACATGCAACATTGTTCGTCATCCCAATATGCACGTATATGCATAATATATGCATATTATCACAAACTATGATTTGATTATAGTCATAACATTGATCTTTTGGCCTGAAAACCATGAAACCTCGAACATGATAACTCGTTTTTGACAAGTTTTTTTGGGATATTTGGAATATTCCAAGTTTAATATTTTTTCTTGTAACTATATCATATAATATGACACCACGTGAAGGTTTTATATTGTTTGGATTGTTTTTAATTTTTTATACCCGTTTCAAACTATGGTTAAAATGGTGTGCATAAAGATTTTTAGCTCGGGACTGAGCCTTGCTAAACTTATATTGGATATTTAATAAAATAGCATATTTAATCTAAAACTAAATTAAAAAAACCATGGGTCATGTACCTGTAATTCAAATCTAATCCATTTCTTATCGGTTCAGCATGAAATTTGACATTGTTTGGATCGTATAGCAATTTCTTATGCTCTTTTCAAACTATGATCAAAATGGCGAGCATGAAGATTGAAAATATATTGGTTGGGATATTTTTCATAGAAAATGGTCTAGTATTTTTGAAAAATAGAATGGTACCATTTTGAAACTTTCATTTGGTAATTGTTTCAGAAAACACCAGTTTTTGGCACTTGAAAAATAGAAAATATGTTATATGAAAGTATATGGAATGTTTTTATATTTTATTCAACAAAAATGTGTAATATTTTAATTTAGATAGATAGATCTTATTTTTCTGTAGATTTTGATATATTATTTGTATTTTTCTGAATTAGAATGATTTAGTTATGATTTTTCTACGATTAATATGACAAAAATAGAAAATAGCTATGCTGGCGGTGTAGGCGTGAAACCTAGGCCGACGTCTAAGACATCGGCGTAGCATTGACACGGTCGCATCGCCGTCACGATCAATCCCCTACACCGATGGTCCGGTCTACATCGACGGCTGCTGTCGGCCTATCCCATCTTACATCGACGGCAAGTCTAGACCGACGGTCCCAACAAATAACCGTCAGCGTAGCGTTTGTTCCTATAGTGTCATATTCCCCACAAATCTATGGCCTCCCACTAAACTTTTTTTCTTTTTACGAAATTCACCGATCTATTAATAATCATCAATAGCAGTATAAAGAGTGCCAAAAGTAATAAAAATTAAACATTTTTATAGTATCTCTCACTAAACTTCTTAATTTTATCTAGACAAAAACTCTCCACGACACTAGCATATTAGTTCCGATGAACACCGTCGATGTCACCTGCTCCAAGTAGGAAACCCAAGTGCATACTGTTCAAAACCCATGTGCCAACTCAGCAAATTATCTCTCAAAAATAAACTCAGCAAATTATTATTTTTGCAAAAGATAAAACTCATGAATAAAAAAATACTGACAATTCAGGTCCACAGGTCCACTACCACGTGTCCACGTCGGTTGAGTGTTGACTCTGTAGTCTGTACTGTACCGCTCTCTACTCCTCGCATCTCATCTGCTTCTTCCCACGGTTGAGGCCACCACAAGCACAGGGGAGCGTCAAAGCCATCCCCAAATCCTTCGTCTGTTTCAGTCCGGCGGTGCCTCCCACCTCCCTAGTGACTACCCGGCGACCAAGCGGCGGCGGAAGAACGGAGCAGGGTAGGCCGCAGTGCGTCGGCCACCGGCGTACCCTATCAGTGGCTGGACGGACTGCGGCGGGATGCCTGGTATGGACCTTCTCCTTGCAATCTTGGGTTCTCATCGGGGTCAGCAGCTATCGAACGGGATCCTGACCCGGCCACCGTCCCGCCGTCGTACACGACCGTTGACCTGGGTCGTGCACAAAGTTTCATCTGAGTTGACCTTTTTGAGTCAGTAACCTTGGTAGCTAGCTAGCTAATTTCCTCATGCATGTGTACTGCAATTATTTAGTACTGTGCTTAATCAACAGTCTAGATCAAATAATATTAAGAAATGGATAGAATAAGCTTATAGTACTAGTAGGGAAGCAATGTCCAAGATCAAATACTCCCTCCGTCCCAAAATAAGTGATTTGGATTTGTCTAGATTCAAATGCACCTAGACACGTTTAGTGTATAGGTACATATGAATCTAGACAAATCAACGTCACTTATTTTGGGACGGAGGAAGTACATCTTATAAGCAAAATAGCAATGTCTGTCTCACCGTTGCTGCCTTGTTAGTACCATTCCGGCTAGATCAACCATGATCTGTACGTCTTAGGTTCTTCAGAGCAATTCTACTAGATCTGTAGTTCGGTGGCAGAGGTGTTTTCAGAGACATGCATCTGCTGCAGTCAGCTCACCTGACCAATGTGGGATAAGTTGCAGAAAAAGTACGAGGAGAAGCCAGCTGCTGCTCCTCGGATTGCACCTTGATAGGAAGGGCCACCGAAAAGAACTCCACCTCCAGTTTCTAGTCTGGCTGGTAGTGGTAGAGACGGGCGATTCTTATTCGTGCGACCTCTAGGTGAGTTTATAACTATGTTTGGATAAGTGTCCTGTTATGCGTCTGATTCAGAACTAGGCTTTGTTGACGCAGAACTCCTGCCTAATTCTAATGAGCTTTCGCCATCAGAGATTGGCCAGACAGATTCCTAATACTACCATAATTACAAGCACAATCGTGTTACCTGCTCGTCAACCTAAATAAACATATTCCGAGACACTTGCTGAACCAACCATCTTTTGTTGACGTGGTACCTGAATCTTTATATCTCGTTCCTTTGTTTTTGCTAAGTTGTTCTTTTTTGTTTGTTTTTCCAGTTTTTTGGTGATCTGGTTGTGTGCATTCCATGGATGGTGTAAAGACAACACAATTTTGTCTTCCATAATCGAGCGTGCTGTGCAGAATTTCAGTGATTTCAGATGGATCTCGAAGCTAACAGTAGACACAACGTCCTGGAGAGGATGCTGATTGATAAACACGCAGAGCCGAGGGACCTGCGATTATCACTATTGGAAGACATCACAGATCAGTTCTCTCCTGATCATGAAATTGGCAGAGGTGGATTTGCGGTGGTTTATAAGGTACATCCGTTCCAATGTAGCTTTCTCAATCCTAACCACAGTCAATCAAGAAACATCTGAACTACATTACGCTGACGATGTGTAGTGTGTCCACAGGGAATGGTTGGAGAAAGGATGGTTGCTGTGAAGAAGTTGTTTAAAACGTATGGTATTGTGCATGAGGATAGATTTCACAAAGAGATTGAGTGCCTGATGAAGGCTAGACACAAGAACATAGTACGTTTTCTAGGGTACTGTGTTGACACACAAGGAAGAGCTGACAGCTACGAGGGAAAGTTTATCATTGCAGATCAACGGACCTGGTTGCTCTGTTTCGAGTATGTACCCAATGGAAATCTCCAAAAATATATCACAGGTACGATTGGAATGCATAGATGTCTCATTTTTTATACCCATCTTTATTTCTTCAACTAACGATGAGTCAATGATACAAATTCTAAGATTTAGATATTTAAATTACACTATGTTTATACAAAAGCTTTGCTTCGTTCTTCTTGCATAGATGCATCTGGTGGACTTGAATGGAGTTTGCGCTTTCGAATTATCAAAGGAATATGTGAAGGTTTACATTATCTTCATATGAACAGTATTATTCATCTGGACCTCAAGCCTGCTAATATATTATAGACGGTCACATGGTACCCAAGATCGCTGATTTCGGCCTCTCAAGGTTTCTCATTGAAGACAAAACCCATTATACTACTAAGAACGTGATTGGAACACCGTAAGACTAGCTCTTAAATGCTCACTTTTTTTGTTTGCTTACTCTGTTCTATTTTAATATTCACTCACTGAACATAAAAAAATCTTATTGCAGGGGATATATGGCTCCCGAATTCTATGGAGGTAAAGTCTCATTTGCATCAGACATGTATAGTCTTGGTGTTATTATCATGGAGATGTTAACAGGAGTGAAGGGATATCAAGAAGATGATATTGTAAGGAAAATCTATGTGCTTCCGAAGTTAAAGTTTATGTTTGTAAATAATTATGTAAACTCTAAGTTTGCAAAATACGATTTACTTTTTAGACTTTGCCTTTATACTTACTCATGAAAACCACCTCTTAGTAAGATTGTTGAGTTGTGGGGGCTCAGAGCCACCTATCAGGATTCAAATTCTAGCGTTCACCACACACATACACACGCGCACACATCGGGGTCTGCTTTGTAACTACGAATTTTGTAAGATTCAAGGATTTATCCTTGGTTTCCGTTGGTTGTGGAAATGTGCGATAAGGGTTTGTAATCCATGCGGTGTGCATGTGTGTGTGTCTACCGTCCAATATAAAAGATATACACCT
Organism: Avena eriantha; assembly: GCA_910589775.1. Taxonomy (NCBI): domain Eukaryota; kingdom Viridiplantae; phylum Streptophyta; class Magnoliopsida; order Poales; family Poaceae; genus Avena; species Avena eriantha. The sequence goes on along the minus strand of OU342746.1, from coordinate 401,769,897 downwards.
ACTGTATACTTCATGGAGCACATAGTTTTATGTCCTGTTATACATTTGTTTAGTTTGATGCATGTCTGTTTTACAATAGCAATATATGCAGAAAAAATGTTGAAATATATGGACTGAATTTTGTAAGAACACATTTTGTAGGTGATTGAAAGTTGGATGAATAGAATAGAGGGGGACACACAGTTGGAACAAGTAAGGGCATGCACCAAGATGGGGAAAGAGTGCATGGAATCAGATCCAAAGAAAAGACCAGTTGCATGGCGTATAATCAATATGCTTGATAAAACAGGAAGTGCTGACAAAACTAGCATGAGTAGTTCATTAGTTGAGCCACAAGCAAGTTTATTGGGAGAACAGTCGGATCAAAAAGGAATTGGAAAGCTCGCTGAGAGCCTCAACCAGGAGGATATCAACGAACGACCTGAAACTGAAGATGTTGCAGAACGTCTTGTGAATGATCACCGGAAAGGCCAAGAAAACACATGTCATTTGTCATCACGGGAATCACAAGATATAGATCGAAAGGCTAACCATAAAGGAAAAGGCCTTCAAAGCTTTAAGTCTAGTGTGTGGGAAAAGTTGAACATTTTTAACATTTTTAAGAAAGATTCGCCCAAGCATGCTAGTAGTAATGGGGCAGCCATGAGCAACTCTAGCAGCTATGCCTTGGCGGCGTCAGTGCCACGGAGCGAGGGCGAGATTCGGGATTCAGCAAATGTCAAGGCCTTTACCTTCAGTGAGCTGAGGACCGCCACGAGGAACTTCCGGCCGGACAATGTGCTAGGGGAGGGAGGGTTTGGATCAGTCTTCAAGGGGTGGGTTCATGAGAAGACCCTCGCACGAACTAAGCCAGGCATCGGGATGGTCATTGCTGTCAAGAAGCTTAACCTGGAAGGTTTTCAGGGCCATAGTGAGTGGCAGGTTTGTGACAATTTCATCTGTTTGTAATTGGATTTCTTGTTTATTTCAGTTTTGCACCGTGTATGATATGCTCTTCTTTTGGGACGCAGAACGAAGTGAATTACCTTGGACAACTATCACATCCAAACCTTGTAAAGCTCGTCGGGTACTGTGTCGAAGACGAACAACGGTTTCTTGTCTATGAGTTCATGCCCCGTGGGAGTTTAGATAATCATCTCTTCAGGAGTAAGTGCCTGGCTTATTACTCTTCATGTTAGCTGGATCTTATGCTCCAGTTTTGATGGAATGATGATAAAGTGTTCCAACATTCAGGGGGTTCACATTTCCAGCCCATCTCTTGGAACCTTCGTATGAAAATTGCCCATGGAGTGGCGAAAGGGCTTGCATTTCTCCACAGCGACATGGTCAAAGTTATCTTACGCAGTTTGAAAACCTCGGATATCCTCCTAGATGCGGTATGTATATACACAGCCTACAAGAAGCTTCCCCTTTGTGTTCACAAAATTTCTCAATTGGTCAAGCTGACAAGTCACACACATTCTTCTTCAGAACTATGACGCGAAGCTCTCAGATCTCGGCCTGGTGAGAGATGGCCCCACAGGTGACAATAGCCATGTTTCCACAAGGGTGATGGGGACATATGGGTACGTTGCACCAGAATACGTGGTAACAGGTAGGTTGGCCATTCCACTTTGGGGATCCTCGTCTAGACAAATATGTTGCTGAAAATCTAACCACACCCACCAGTATCATGTTTGCTTTTGTCACTCCATCTCATCGACTATGATGCCAAACTTAACCAACTTTCCTGTGCATATCGTCAGGCTGTCTGACCACCAAGTGCGACGTGTTCAGCTTCGGTGTGGTCCTCCTGGAGATGCTGTCAGGGCGGCGCGCAATTGACAGGAATCGCCCGGAGGACGAGCACAACTTGGTGGAGTGGGCGAGACCTTACCTGAAGAGCAATCGACGCCTCTTCCGGGTCCTGGACTCCCGGCTGGACGGGCAGTACTCTCTCGCCGGGGCCGAAAAGGCCGCGTCACTGACGCTGCAGTGCCTCTCCGTGGATCCCAGGCACAGGCCGACCATGGAGCAGGTTGTCGCGGTGCTGGAGCAGCTCCATGACGCCAAGGAGGGAGGGAACAGCCCTCGTGCCCCAGCCAGAGAAAGCCGAGCAGCAACCAGAGCCTGACAGGCTCGAGAACATCGCCGGCGAAGGGGAATAATAAGCCCACTTTGCCTGAGACCGGCTTGATCAATTGAGTGGATCACAGCAAGGTTCTAGAGAGATGAGTTCAGGTGTAATGTAATATATATATGGTAGGTTCTTAGAGGTGATCTGTGAGGAGGCAATAGATCTGTGAATCTTTTTGTTCTTGTGTTAGGGGTGGTCTATCTTTGCGGCATCTGATTTTTGCTAGATGCATCTTGTTAAGTTGAACTCTTACGATATGATGAAAGATGAAGATGTAGAATGTAGGTGGTTAGATCACTTATCGGATGTGAATGGGTCAATTATAATAATTTATCAAAGCAGGTCATTCCTATAAGCACATAATATCACTCAATGGGTTCAGCGGTTTCCTGGGGATCAAATGATCGAAATTACTTTTCCATATGTTGTACACTTCTTACAGATCAAATTACTTTTCTGTTAGTAATTCTGCCATATTCTTTCATTATAAATCAGTATTTTTCAGTCAGTGCTAGTTCCATTGTAAATCAGTATATAAGCAAGTTGTTGCTGACAAGGTTACTTTCCCATTAGTATTTTCTGCCATCTTTTTTCCATTGTTAATCAGATTTTTCACTAAATTACTTTTTCATCGGTACGTTCTGCCATCTTTATCCATAATGAATCAACATTTTAGTAAGTTACTTTTCAATAAGTTTATTTAGTAAGTTACTTTTCAATAAGTTTATTCTGCCAACTTGATTACTAGGGTGTATGGTCCTACAATTTTACTTCTGCTTTGTAATACAAAATTGAGAGAAAGTAACTCAACAAGTATCATATCTGGGATTTAGACAGAAGAAAGAGAAGGATTTCTGTTTGTTTGGGGGGAAGTAAAGGTTACCTAAGGTAGCAGGCTTGAAGTTCGTTTTTTCTCCAGCAATACAGATCTTTGGATGGAACAACTTGATACTTTATGATTTTCCTTTGATGGAACTGGTGTTTTCATGGCGGTGCTAGATGCGGTGGTTACTTTTCGGGGTACGGGGAAAGGAACGATAGTTGTTGTTTTTTTGGTCTGGACTCAGCAGGGCACAGGGTGTCAAGTGGAATCTCACATATATCCACCTCTAGTTCATTTTAAGATTTCTAGTGTAAATTTTTGTCAAAATTTTATGCTACAAAATTTAAAAAGAACTAGAAGTGGGATCTAGGTAGGATCCCACCTTAGCAGGGCACCAAACTAGTCAAGCGATCGGCGCGAAGATTTGATTTTGATTCGGTTTCCAAAAGGAAAGGTTGGCCGGTCGAAACTGACCACACCCTGAGACTAAGAGCATCTCCACTCTGCTTCCCAGCACGCCGTTCCCAGGACGTATCTTTTGGTCCGGACGTCGAAAATTAGCACAGTCGCGTTCCCAGAACCCCGTTTTCGTCCGGATTTGGTCCAAAATACGTCCGGGCTTCCCAGGCCTTTCCCATGGCACCGGGAACGCGCTGGGAAAGCCGGACGAAACGATTTCGGTAGGAAAAGAGCCATTCGCCGAGTGGACCTGCCTAGTTAGCGGCAGAAGCCGGTCCGTCGTCGTCCTCCTGCATCGGAACACCGTGAGGACCGCCGGGAATTAACTTCATGCCGCCGTCGCCTCGGCTCCCGCGAAGGACCGGCGGGGAGGCGCCGCTGGTGGAGCGCTCCAGGTCGCACGCTCGCCTCGGTGCTCGGCCACATCCTCTCCGGAAACACTCCCCGCCTCGGCTTCCCCCGCATTCCGACGCTGGTGGCAAGGGCCAGACGCCGTCCTCCAGCCAACTGGTTGCCGAGGAGAATGGGTAGCTCCTCCTCCTCAGGCTCGGCCTCCCGCTCCTCCGGGTCCATGCCGGTGGTCTCGCCGCCTCTATGGGTAGCCACGCCTGTCCGCTCGCCGGCGAGGACTAGGCCCCGCGGCATCGTCATCAACGAGCCGCGCGCACATGCACCGCCCACTGGCTGCCTCCACCTCCGCCAACCGAAGATGGAGCTGGCAGATTGGGCGGTGCCTGTCGACGAGGACGCCTTCGCCATGAAGATGGCGATGGAGCAATCCCTCCGCGACGCCTGTAAAATAATATTTGTCTCTTGATTGATGCATAGTTTGGAGATTACAAGGGGTATATATGAGGGGCCGACGGCTAACCCTAACTTGAATTATAAGCAAACTCTAAAACAAGTCGTAACGAACTCTTATTGTAACATCCCCCCGCAGTGTCAACGTGGGGTTCACCTACGTTGAGACTAAAACGAATGTCGATAAACGATGATGTAGGCAGCCCCTTGGTGAAGATATCTGCAAACTGCGCAGTAGTAGGAACATGTAGAACTCAAACTTGTCCAAGAGCTACCTTCTCCCGAACGAAATGTATGTCAATCTCGATATGCTTGGTCCGTCAATGCTGTACAGGATTGCTGGACATATAAACAACGGAAATGTTATCACAATAAACCATAGTAGCCTGCTGGACAGGACAACAAAGATCCGAGAGAAGCTGACGCAACCAAACCGTTTCGGTGACAGCATGTGCCACTGCACGGTACTCAGCCTCTACAGAGGAACGCGAAACTGTAACCTGCCGTTTCGAAGACCATGAAATCAAGTTGTTACTAAGAAAAACACAGTATCCGGATGTGGATCGACGAGTATCCGGGCAACCAGCCCAGTCGGCATCGGAGTATGCTGTCAAAGTGTGTGGAGATGATGAATAAATGTGCAGACCATGGTCTAAGGTACCTTTGAGATAGCGAAGGACACGTTTGACATGATTATAATGGGGAACTCGAGGATCATGCATATATAGACAGGTTTGTTGGACAACAAAGGAAATTTCTGGGCGAGTAAGAGTAAGATATTATAAAGCACCAGTTATACTATGATAAAGAGTGGCATCAGAGAAGACATCACCAGAAGAAGAAAGCTTAGTTGTAGTGTCTACAGGAGTTTTAGAAGGTTGACAGTCAAGCATGCCAGATTTAGTGAGGAGATCTAAAATATATTGACGTTGTGAAAGAAATAAACCATGAGAATCACGAGTGACAGCTATTCCTAAAAAGTGATGGAGAAGTCCAAGATCAGTCATGGAGAACTCAAATCGTAGGAAAGAGATGATGTGATCAAGAAATTGTTGAAAAGAAGCTGTTAAAACTATATCATCGACATATAAGAGAAGATGGCAGTTTGAGAGTTGTTGTGATAAACAAAAAGAGAGGAATCTGAAGGTGAATGATGAAATCCGATAGTGAGAATAAAGGTAGAGAAACGTTGAAACCATGCACGAGGAGCTTGTTTAAGACCATATAGAGATTTTTTAAGGAGGCAAACATGATTTGGATTAATGGAGTCTTCGAATCCTAAAGGTTACTAGCAATAGACAGTTTCATTGAGTGATCCATGTAAGAAAGCATTTTTAACGTCAAGTTGATGAATAGGCCAAGAGTGACTACAAGACTAAGAACTGTTCGAATTGTGCTGCGTTTAATTATAGGAGAAAATGTTTCATCGTAATCGAGACCGTGTTGTTGAGAGAAGCCTCGACAGACTCAACGAGCTGTATAACGAGAGAGAGAACCGTCGGAGTGAAATTTTTGACGAAAAACCCATTTACCAGAAACAACATTTGCACCAGGAGGACGAGGGATGAGTTGTCAAGTTTTATTATCTATAAGAGCTTGAAATTCATCTCGCATAGCAGAAGTCCAGTGGGGATCAAGAAGAGCTGATTTATAAGATTTGGGAATGGGAGATATAGATGGAGTAACATTAAGATTTAATTTTTAAGTAGGCAATTTAAATCCGGATTTTGCACGTGTGCGCATGACGTGTTCATTAGTGAGTTTAGTGATAGGAACAACACGTGCGGGAGTTTGAAGAGGGGACGGGGAAGAATTGCCCGGCACAACGGAGGATGCGGGCATTGTAGAGGCAGGGTCGGGAGGCGTGGCAGGAAAGTCTGTCGCGGCAGTGTTTTCAGTCAAATCGGCTGCCGCGGCAGAGCCCGATGCCGCGGTGTTATCGCATGCTGCCGCGGCAGGATTTGCAGCTGTTTCGGCTACCGCGGCAGGGGTCGGGGAGGAGTGTGGCGGTGTTGGATTTGGTGTGATGTAGAGAGGCTTGAAGGTGGGTCGGCGAGGTGAGGAAGTCGTGGTAGAAGTGTCGGTCTCGGATGACGTGTGACGTTGTGAAAAAGGAAAAACATTTTCAACAAAAGTGACTTGTCGAGAGATGTGAATACGGCCAGAGTGGAGATCAAGGCAACGAAAACCTTTATGTTCATCGGAGTAAGTAAGAAACACACATGAGATGGATCGGGGGGCTAGTTTATTTGGTGATTGGGCATACATGTTAGGGAAGCAAAGGCAACCAAAAACACGAAGCTCGGAGTAATCGGGATGCCATCTAAAAAGATAAAAATAGGGAGTGTTATGGAGATTGGATTTAGTTGGTCGAATATTGAGAAGATAAGTTGCAGTGCGTAGGGCCTCAGCCCAATATCTAGGAGGCATAGATGAGTGAATTAAAAGTGTACGAATAATATCATTAATTGTTCGGCCTTGCCGTTTTGGGGAGAGGTATAGGGACAGGAAAAACGAAGGAGGATGTCATGACTAAGGAAGAAATTTCTATTCGAGTATTGTCAAATTCTTTACCATTATCGCATTGAATAAATTTTATAGGTAAAAAGAAGTGAGTTGCTACATATCGTTGAAAATTGAGAAATATTGTGTGGACATCAGATTTGTTGCGCATAGGAAAATTCCAAATAAAGTGTGTGAAATCATCAAGAATAACAAGATAGTATTTGAAACCAGAAAAACGTTCATGTGGAGAGGTCCATAAATCACAATGTAGTAATTCAAAGGGAAAAGTGCTAGAAGATTGGGAGGTACTAAAGGAAAGACGGACATGTTTGCCTAATTGACATGACTCGCAAACTGAAGTATCATAATAATCTTTATTACATAAAATTGAAAAATCACTAAGAAGATTGGATAGTGTGGCAGCTTGAGGATGTCCGAGTCGTTGATGCCATAAATCCACCGAAGCAGCCATGGAGGAGGGCTGAGCGGTGGTGGGTGCGCCGCTGACAGAGTATAGGTCTCCAGAACTATTGAAGCGTACGATCTCCTCCTTGGTCATGTAATCCTTCACAGATAAGCCAAAACGATCAAATTCGACGGAGACAAGATTATCACGTGTAAATTGGCGAACGGAAATTAAGTTTTTAATTAGGGCAGGGGCAACAAGAACATCGCGAAGAAGAAGTGGTTTAGTGGTGGATGGAAGATGGGTTTGACCAACACAATGGATAGGGATTAAAGAACATCTCCAAGAGTAATAGAGGAAAAAGGTGAAGAAGTGCAGGATGATAGCATATTATGCTAATTAGACATATGACTAGATGCACAAGAATCGAAAATCCAATCCATACCTGAGTTTTCTTGAGCAACAAAGTTGTTCATGGCCTGGAGGAATGCGGCTTGGTCCCAGCTAGGGGTTGTCGCAGGAAACGAGGTTGGTGCAGTTGGCGGCGCTGAAGCGAGCGGTGGCGGCAGAAGCTGGTACATCGGATAGTTGCCGCCTGTTGAGGTCTTGTAGTTCATTGGTGACGGTGCACTGTAGGGATAGTAGGATGGAGCAGCCACGTAGGCCTGAGATGGAGGGCGCAGACCAAGTAGTCCGGGGGAGCCGGTGTGCAGGCGCATGCCCAGTATCCAGGAGCCGATGTAAGCGGGTGGAGCGCCGACTGGAGACGGAGCCGACCAGGGCATGGGCCAGGCCTACACAAGGCCGGTCCACGGGGCATGGGGTGGGCGGTAGTTCGGCGATGCTGGAGGTGCTGGAGCCGGTGGAGGAGCCGGAGCTGGCGGCACGCCTGAAGGAGCCGATGGTGCCGATGGTCATGGAGGACGGTAGATTGGCCGTGTGCCACAGTAGTTGGGGCTGGGGCGCCATCCTGGAGGTGGTTGCACCGGTGCAGGAGGAGGCGGCGATGGTGATGCTAGAACCGGAGGGCGTTGGATGGCCGCAAAGACTTGGGGACGAGCCTCCTTGGTAGTGATGGCGCGATCGGCCCATTGAAGCATGGAGCGGACCTCGGAGAAGGAGGGTCGCGGACGCATCATGGGGATGAAGGAGGCTTGCTTCTCAAAATGTTCACCGAGTCCAATGAGAAGAACATTAATGAGTTGGCGGTCGTCGATGGGGTCGCCGAGTTCGCGGAGCTGGTCGGCGAGGGACTTGAGCCGCTGACAATAAACCCCCACGGGGGAGTCACCTTGGACGGTGTTGCGGAGCTTGGTGTGTAGGGTGTTGACACGGGCGTCGATGCTGTCTTGAAACAGTTGACGGAGGGCCGTCCAAAGCGTGGCGGCGTTGGAGGCGTCGCGGAAGACGAGATTGAAGATCTCCGTGGACACCCGTTGGTAGATCCATTGGATGATGGCGTGGTCGTCCTTTACCCAGCGAGGATCCGAAGGCTGGGGAACGGAGTTGGCGTCGACGTGGCCTAGGAGATTGCAGCGGCCTAGATGAACTTTGAAGAGGTGGCGCCAATGGTAGTAGTTGTGCTTGGGAAGATCTAAAATAACAGGGATAAAAGGACTAACATCTTGAATTGTATCGGCATATTGGATGGTGGGTGGGGTAGGATTTTCTAGGTTTTGGGTGGGGATAGAGCAGGAGGATTGCGCCATAGCGATGGCGAGTTTGGTGGCGGGATGGGCGGCGACATGCCCTAGATCGGTTTAGTCTGATACCATGTAAAATAATATTTGTCTCTTGATTGATGCATAGTTTGGAGATTACAAGGGGTATATATGAGGGGCCGGCGGCTAACCCTAACTTGAATTACAAGCAAACTCTAAAACAAGTCGTAACGGACTCTTATTCTAACAACGTCGTCCCCCCGCCGGAGCCTTTGCCGCCGGATATCCTCGCTTGGTCTAGGGCGGATTGGGAGGAGACGAAGCGCCGCCATGTCCAGCGTCAGCAGGAGCAGGCCGAACGCTAGGTCTGGGCTGGCCGCGAGCTCGCCTACGATCTCGACAGCGATGACGACGCCGGCCCTTCCTACCAGTCCTGGAGGTGCGGCGACGACGGCTAGGGTAGCTCCCGGCCCCCGCAGTCGTCGAGCGACGACGGCGATGACGGCGACGACAAGGCCGATCCCAGCTAGACCTCCTTCTACAGCAACTCCGCCATGTAGAAACGGCGTCCGGCTTCGGCATCGGCGGCGGCGACCTTTTTTTAAAGTTTTTATTTAGTCTACCAGTAGTTTAAATTCGAATGTCTGTTCGAATTCTATGTAATATATTTGTATTCACCTTTAATTAATGAAAACCACCTATATTCGCCCAAAATTCGTCGAAATTTGTTGAAATTTGGCTAAACGCGGGAACTCAGCATGGGAACGCGAATGGGAAACTCGGTGTTCCTAGACCAAAGTGTAGTTCCGTCTGGCCCAAATTACGCCCGGATTTGGGCCTAGGAACAGCCAACGAGTGAAGATGCTCTAATAAGTGGCTGGCCATTTTGTAGTTGCGTCCTTTATTTATTGGGGTTTAACTGAACATGACGGGTACGGTTGAGATATTATATGGGGAATTCTAATCTCAGACCGGTCGCTCGTTGGCTAAATCTGGCAAAATATCTTGTAGATAAAACCGGCTGTTCGATTTAAGATCTGTTTTCACCGTTAGACTAGTCACGACGAGATCTTCAAAACTAGATCCCATATTGATATGTTTTGATAAAAAAAATTCAGACCAAAAAGTTATCCATCCCTTACACATGAGTTATCCATGTCATAATACGTAAGTTGTCAACCCTGCAACACATAAGTTACCCACCATATAAACGTGCTGGATAGAGTCGTTCTCACATACTTGAGCAAGTTTAATTGGATCGCGGTAGTCTAGGTGTTAGGATACCAAAACTTTACCTTAGCATCGACGACCGATGAAGACTCGGTACCCTAACACCCATGGTACTTCATCGCCCGTCGCAAGGCAAGCCACTGGACTATACGTTTCTTCACTACGACTGAGGGTGGTGGGTGGTAGGGCATAAGACCCTATTATTATATCATATGTAAAACAAATTTTGATTTAATTTCTTAAAGAATTATGCTTGACATTTTAATGTGGTGGCCTTTCAAGGTTGAGTGACGCGTACGTCACGAGAGTGGCGACGGGCGAAGAAGCCGAGCCCATACGCGGTAGCCTTTCGAGGTTGAGTGGCGCGTCCGTCGCCGCGGCGACGGACGAAGAAGCCGGACAGCTAGAATACTTTTATATTCTATATATAGATAAAATTTATAGTGGTGGATAACTTACATGTTATTTGGTGGATAACTTACATGTTGAAGCCTGAATAACTCTCATATTACTGGTGGGTAACTTTTGGGCAAACAAAGTCGTGTTACCCATCCCTAACACGAGACTTATCCATATCTAAGTACTTAAGTTATCTATCTTGATACATATAAGTTACCCACCGTATAAACGGATTGAGTGGAGATATTCTCGCATTTCTAGTGTTGTTAACTTTTATATTTTTTCGTCGAATAAAATCTCGGTTGCCCAATCTATTTTAGTTTAGTTAATTAAATGTGAGCTATAAGCTAGTCTAATTGAGCCTTGTGTCAGGGTATCGAGATTTCATCGCCGTACCGCTAAACTACTGGTTGCGCGTTACGTTTGTTCACTACGACTTAGGGTGGTGCGTGGGTGGGGTATAAGAACTTATTTATTATATCGTATGAAAAAAACTTAGATTTAGTTCTTTAAAAAAAATTATGGTTGATGTTTAATGCAGTAGCCTTTTGAGGTTGAGTAGCATATACATCGCGAGGTTGAGTAGCCCGAACCGCTAGATTAACTTTTATATTAATTTTTTATAGTGGTGGATAACTTACATGTTATTGGATGGTTAACTTATATGCTGAAGCCTGAATAACTCTCGTGTTACTAGTGGATAACTTTGGGGTAAAAAAAATCGTGTTATTTAGTCAAAGCATGCATGCGGGGGCATTACTCGTGTAAGTTGTCGGAACGTCGACCGAGTTATGTAATTCTCAGAACGGTTGCTGGGTACTTTTCCTGCATCCATGCAAAAAAGTCTCCACACAACATATTTTAGGTGGGTAACTTATATACTATGGGTTGGATAACTCACGTGTTACGGGTGGATAACTTTTGGTCCGAAAAAAAGTTATCAGAACATACCAACATGTGCTCTAGTTTCGAAGATCTCGTTGCGACTAGACTAACGATAAAAACGGATCTTAAATCAGATAAACGGCTTAGTCTATAAAACTTTTTAAAATTTTAAATCTTGTATTTAATGGGAATGATTTCATTTCTTTTATCACATATTCTACATGCACCACCGTTCCAATTTTCTATCGAACCTGTTTATGTTCTTTGGTGCTTATGCTTAAACTGATTTAATTATCAGTATTATTCCACCACCACATGCACATGCGACAAGAATCCTTGTTATTGTCCGAACAGATGTTGTCGGAGTAGTCCGCCAGAGTTTGCCATGCGTAGAACGCCCGCCGGATAGTTCTATCCTATTATATTATGTAGAGCACGTGGAAACATCAAGTCGGAGCTAATGCCGGGCAACCAGGAGGTTCGAACACAATCAGGTTTGGAAAACATTGTGGAAAGCAAAAATACCGAGAAAAATCAACATATTGATTTGGCGAGCTCTGCACGGGATCCTCGGCTTAAGTGTATTTTGACCAATCGTCATATTGGCTCTAGTGGTGAATGCCTAATTTGTAATCAATGGGCGGAAAATATTCTCCATCTCTTATTTCGTTGCCTAGTTGCCCAAGGTATGTGGACTTATGGAGTGTGTTTAATCTGCAGGAGATTATCGAGGAGGCAACACATACCTGCAGTGCTAGAAATTGCTGCTCCTGTTGTCGGTATCTCTGGTGATCCGCCGTCAAACGATCACCCAACGAGGATGTTCCATCACTGAACTAATGCAGAATGTCAAAATTCTGGCGACTAAAGCTTCAAGGAGACAAACACCGTCATCAACAACGTCAGGCCGGCTCCGGTAAGGGAGCGGCGACAGCGGCGCGTCGGCGGCTCGCTCTAGCGCCAACAGTGGTCGTTAGGTGGTCCAGAAAACCTCGATGTAATTTTTATTATGATTGGGGTGCTTTGTACCTTTGTACTTCTTATGAACTCATGAAATAGATTTTTTTCCCCACCAAAAAAAAGACAAACACCGTCAGGTACCGCACGCTGGATCAGACCGGAGCCCCGCCAAGTTAAGCTTAATGTCGATTGCTGATCGTTATGCAGGGTCTGTTGGAGCTATTTTACGTGATTATCAAGGAAGTTTCATTGCGACCTCAACTAATATGTACCACATGGCAGAAGCGGCATCAATGAATGAGGGTTTAATCCTTGCAAATAGACGGGTGCAACAGAATTATAGCGGAATCTGATTGTAATTACGATGATGATCCCTCTAGTTTTCTCTTACTCAAACTCATAAACAATGTAAGTCTAATAAATCCGCAGCAAAGTCATGCTGCTTCCCTGAAATAAATGATCCGCGTCAATAAGTTATCACCCGAAAAGTGAACTAACAATATACATTCTCCATCTTCATCGTTCAGATCATGTAAGAGTTTAACTTAACAGGACGCACCTAGTGAAAAATTGAGGCCGCAAAGATAGCCCACCCTAAACACAAGCACAAAAGATTCACAGATCTGCTGCCTCTCCACAGATCACCTCTAAGAACCTACCATATATTATATATTACACCCTAACACATCACTCTATAAACTTGCTGTGATCAAGCCCGTCTCGGCAAAGCAGGCTTGTTATTCCCCTTTGTCGGCGATGATATCGAGCCTGTCAGGCTCCGGTTGCTGCCTGGCTTTCTCTGTGTCTGGGGCGTCACGGAGCTGCTCCAGCACCGCGACAACCTGCTCCATGGTTGGCCTGTGCCTGGGATCCACGGAGAGGCACTGCAGAGCTAGCGATGCAACCTTCTTGGCCCTGGGGACAGAGTACTGCCGTTCCAGCCGGGCGTCTAGGACGCGGATGATGCGCCGATTGTTGATCATGTAAGATCTCGCCCACTCCACCAAGTAGTGCTCGCCCTTCGGGCGGTTGCTGTCCAATGCGCGCCGTCCTGACAGCATCTCCAGGAGGACCACGCCGAAGCTGAACACGTCGCATTTGGTGGTTAGATGGCCTGCCGATATGCACAGGAAAGCTAGTTAAGTTCAGGGTCATGGTTGATGACATGACAGAGTGACACAAATGTAATCATGATTCTGGTGGGTGTGGTTAGATTTTCAGCAACACATATTTTGTGTAGACGAGGATTCGCAAAGTGGAATGTCCAACCTACCTGTTGCAATGTATTCTGGTGCAGCATACCCATGTGTCCCCATCACCCTTGTGGACACATGGCTCATGTCACCTGTGGGGCCATCTTTCGCCAGGCCGAAATCCGAGAGCTTCGGGTCATAGTTCTGAAGAAGAAGGTGTGCGACTCGTCAGTTTGACCGATTGAAATTTTTTAAGAACACAAAGGGAATGCTTCTTGAACGCTGAGCATATACATACCGCATCTAGGAGGATATCCGAGGTTTTAAAACTGCGTAAGATAACTTTGACCATGTCGCTGTGGAGAAATGCAAGCCCTTTCGCCGCTCCGTGGGCAATCTTCATACGAAGGTTCCAGGAGATGGGTTGGAAATGCGAGTTCCCTGAATGTTGAAACACTTTAGCATCATTCCATCAAAACTGAAACATAAGATCCAGCGAATAGGAAGAGTAAGAAGCCAGGCACTAACTCCTAAAGAGATGATTCTCTAAACTCCCACGAGGCATGAACTCGTAGACAATAAGCCGTTCTTCGTCTTCGATACAGTACCCAACGAGCTTTACAATATTCGGATGTGATAGTTGTCCAAGGTAATTCACTTCAGTCTGTATCCCAAACAAAGAGCATATCATACACAGTGCAAAACTGAAATAAACAAGATATCCTATTACCAACAGATGAAATTGTCACAAACCTGCCACTCCCTATGGCCCTGGAAACCTTCCTGGTTAAGCTTCTTGACAGCAATGACCATCCCAGTGCCTGGCTTAGTCCGTGTGAGGGTCCCCTTGTAGACTGATCCAAACCCTCCTTCCCCTAGCACACTCTCTTGCCGGAAGTTCCTCGTGGCCACCCTCAGCTCATTGAAGGTAAAGGCCTTGATATTTGACGAGTCCCGAATCTCGCCCTCGCTCTGTAGCACTGATGCCATCGAGGCATAGCTGCTAGAGTCGCTTGTGGCTGCCCCATTACTATCAGCATACTTGGGTGGATCTTTCCTAAATTTTTTAAAAATGTTCAATTTGACCCACACGCTAGAGTTAAAGCTTAGAATGCCTTTTCCTTTATGGTTAGCCTTTCGATCTATATCTTGTAATTCCGGTGATGGCAAATGACCTGTGTTTTCTTGGCCTTTCTGGGAATGATCATTCACAAGACGTTCAGCAACATCTTCAGTTTCAGGCCGTTCATTGATATCCTCCTGGATGAAGCTCTCAGCGAGCTTTCCAATTCCTTTTTGATGATCATTCACAAGACGTTCTGCAACATCTTCAGTTCCAGGCCTTTCATTGATATCCTCCTGGCTGAAGCTCTCAGCGAGCTTTCCAGTTCCTTTTTGATCTGACTGTTCTCCTAGTAAACTTGCCTGCGGCTCAAATAATGAACTATTCATGCTAGTTTTGTCAGCACTTCCCGTTTTATCAAGCATATCGACTATACGCCATGCAACTGGTCTTTTCTTTGGATCTGGCCGGTTCCATACACTCTTTCCCCATCTTGGTGCATGCCCTTACTTGTTCCAACTGTGTGTCCCCCTCTAATCGATTCATCCAACTTTCAATCACCTACAAAATGAGTTCTTACAAAATTCAGTCCATATAGTTCAACATATTTTCGTAAAAACATCATGCACGAAACTAAAAACAATGTATACCAGAATACAGAACTATGTTGCTCCATGAAGTATACAATAGGTGTATTATCTTTTATATTGGACGGTAGACACGTACACACACAAGCACATCCCATGGACTACACAGTACACACCCATATCGCACATTTCCACAACCCACTGAGACAAGGATAAATCCTTGAATCTGACAAAATTTGTAGTTTGGAAGCACAACTCCATGTGCGTGTGTGCGTGTGTGTGTGGTGAATGCTAGAATTTGAATCCTGGTAGGTTCTTCACAGCAACCATCCTTTCTCCAACCATTCCCTGTGGACACACTATACATCGTCAGTGTAATGTAGTTCAGTAGTTTCATGATCGACTATGGTTAGGATTGAGAAAGCTACACTAGAATAGATGTACCTTATAAACCACCGCAAATCCACCTCTGCCAATTTCGTGATCAGGAGAGAACCGGTCTGTGATGTCTTCCAGTAGTGATAACCGCAGGTCCCTCGGCTCTGCCTTTTCATCAATCAGCATCCTCTCCAGGACGTTGTGTCCACTATTAGCTTCGAGATCCATCAAAGCGCGCTGCTGTCCTTGCCCTTCTAACATCAGAGCCAGGCAAAACTTATCGTACCGAGGATTTGATCCCCCGTGCGACCCAGGAAAAAAACCCATTGCTCTCGCGACCCGCGCCGCCCCCGCACGGCAGTCGGGCTGCACCCTTGCCTTCCTCCTCCCAGTCCCCTCGTTCCCTCCCCTCTCCTCCGCCATCGTCGGCGTGCGACGCCAGCCCTAGGCCGGGCGCCACTGGTGGCGGCGCCCTCCTGACTTTTCCCTCTTGGCTAGGATGGCGCGGGACAGTTCGGCCCCGGGAGGTGATGCTAGACGGGCGGCGGTCCGGCGCGGTGACAAGGTGGCTTTTTTACGCTAGCGGTCGAGTGGTGCAATGCGTGGAGGAGCTACCGTTGGTTGGTGGGGAAAAGCTGGCATGCAGCAGGCGGCGGTGACACCCGTTCGATATAGATCTAGGCCCTTTGGGGGCCATCTGGGCTGGGATGGGCCTGCAGGTCCTCTCGCGACGGTGGAGCTTCCTGCAGGTGGAGATGGTGAACCGGTGGTGATGGTTGGTGGCGACGCTCAGTCGACCTGCTGAAGCGTAGTGGCTGGGACATTACGGACCTGATTTGGGAGCAGCTGGGTCCTTCGGGGGCCTGGTGTGATCCTGCTGCCATGTCCGGTCGACTACCACTATGGCGGTGGAGGCAGTTTCCTCCGGCTCGATTATGGTGTTGCCACTCCCGATACTGTTGCGTTCTCCGATTCCGTCCTCTAGGCCCCGTGTCGGTGACCACAACAAATAGGCTGATGTGAGCTCTCGAATCTTCTTTTTGGCATTTTCTCCTATCTGCTGTCTCAATCGTCCTACGAAGCATTCTTTGAAAATAAGTCAAGCAGGCAACATTCCTAAATTTTTTTTAAGGATACGTCCTGGAAGACAATATCGTTTTCATAGGAGGGCCAAGAGGCCAAGATCTTACAACGCGCCGAGGCACAGACGCCTCGAACGCAACCCCACACTGCCAAAGGGGCAGTACGCACACACTAGCTGACTAATCGCGGCACCTCCACATGTCCACTTGGCTTAAACAGTCTCGAAAAAGACGTGCGGCTCTCCATAATTCAGCTTCCATGGAGACTTCTGAATGACCGCTGCGGCGGAGGGGTTGGCACCTTCGAAGACGGCGTTGTTCCTGTGGCGCCAGAGCGTCCAACATACCAAGGAGATACCTGTACAAAGGTCGTGCTCGCGGCCCCTGCCGCCTCGTCTGCCCTGAAGCCAGGCGACCAACCTTGTGTCCTGGCCAGGCATCCATTGGACCCTGCCCCACCAGCCAAGGCAGGTTCTCCACACCTCTCACGCCAGGACACATCCCATGAGGAGATGGTCGATGGACTCTCCACACTGATCGCAGAAAGGGCACGCCACCGGATGCTACAGACTACGGCGTCGCAATCTATCGGCAGTCCAGCATTTGTTGCGCATAGCCAACCAAAGCGAGATCTTACAATTGGCGGGGGCCCGAGAGCGCCAAATCTGTAACGCTCCTGCCATCGAGGTCCGACCTGCAAACAGGGTTTTGTAACAAGACTTCGCAGAGTAGCATCCGGTGGGGTCCCACCTCCAATTGAAGATATCCTGCGTCCACTCTGTCAGGGTGACCTCTTCTAGCCGGTCGCGACTTCAAGAAGTTCTCTAATGGCCGCCGCGTTCAGGTTAGGGGGGACGTCGTTCAGGCAAGCCCCGCCCAGGCCCTCATGCACCCGGCGCATCAAGATCGCGTTCACTGGGACTATCGTGAAAAAGTAAAAATAAGAGTTACCCGAGTAGGGCTTTCTTAACTCCCGCAACAATAATTTCTGGTATGCAAAGCTGACATTGTAATTGTCAATTCGATACTCTCCTCCCTGAAAATGCTCCGCTAGAGTGTTGAATATATGTAAGTCGTGTCCGGTGATGTATAATCACTTTTTTGTTAATTAAGTTGTACTTCTCAATCCACTCTGCACGATTGAATATGCCTAAATGCAACAAGTCAATAAGTCATACAAAGTGCAAAATGATATTGTAGTAGATTTAGGAGGCCACACTTCCAGATTTGGCTTAGTTTTTTAACATTATGATTTACTTCTGTAGGTTTTCATAGGGATCCTTCTGAGGTTCCAGATTTCTGGCTCTATGTCGATGAACACGATTTGCTGGTTCCTTGACCTCTCATGGAAGAAGATTTTTTCTGTCTGCGGCCACTCTACGTCTACCAACAAGAGAAGAAGCTCATGCTGCCAGATGCTCAAGAAGAAGAAGAGACGCACATCAATGATATTCTCTGACTACAAATGGGACTTATTAATTAGTTTGGTTACCACTGAAGATCTTCGTCATTATTTGCAGATTCATGGTCTAATACAATATGTCTACTCTTATACACAGAAGCACCAATCCTTTGATCAAAAAGATGGAAAACTGACAGGCTACTCTCTTTCATTACCATGATATGCAATGCACCTTGACACTATTCTTGAACTGTACTGTTTGCAATACACTCTAATTTCAGTATATGTTCACTGGGCAACTTCAAACACTTGCCCCTAATTGCAGAATAGTAATCATCATGTCGCCTGATTGAGCGCCTTATATACATATGCATTTCAACAACGATGCATGGCACGAGCCTATAGGCGGCAGAGGGCGCTTTGAAGTAGTAGTTGACAGGCAGGCAATTGATAGTATGGCCTTCAACGGTGACAGCACGTACTAATCATAACTAGAAAAAAACATAATTTATTACTTGCGTAGATAGCCAGAAGATCTACGTATTTACGTAGAAGCAAAAAGAAACACACTATTACCGACTGACAACGGAACCAAAACACGGTAGATCCTTAATCGAAAAGACTATTTTCTTTTGAAGAAGCCCCTAATTGCAGAATAGGAATCGTGACGCCTGATTGAGCGTCTTATATATGCACGTCATCAACGGCGAAAGGCACAAGCGTCTAGGCGGCTGAGGGCGCTTTGACGAAGTAGTTGACGGTGCTGGCCTCGGTCACAGCGGCGGCAGGCTGGGGCTCATCTGCGTCGACCTTGTAGTCGAGGCTCTCGTCGTTGTAGATGTCCCACCACTTGTTCACCAGAATCTTGATGTCCTCCCTCTCCATGTTCGCCTCCTCGCCCGTGAACCTCCATGGCTTGGAACCCTGCAAAACATGAAAACATCAAAATCATATATAAGAGAATTATAACAGCCAGAACGTAGTGTTTCTCTATGAGAGCAAATCAAAATCAAGGTAGAGCACTTACAGCAGCGCAGTAGTGCACGACCTTAACACTTCCGAGCTCAACGTTCTCGGGGTGCCTCCACAGCATGGCAAGCACGAGATTGTACGCGTTCGGGATGGGTTTGTACACATCCTGGAAGAACATATTCAGAAAATCCTGCTCGGCAAAGGGGGTGGGGTCGGTGACGACGAGCTTGTCAAGGAGTGCCTTGGCGGTGGCGAGGCTTGGCTCGTGCACGAACATGCCGGCGTTGAAGTAGAGAGGAGGCGGTGGGGACACACCGAGCTCGCGTTCAGGCCACGCCACCCTATCCGGGCACTGCTGGCAGTACCCAATCTTGTACTGCGGGGTGTGGCTCCATGTCTTCTCGCAGAAGCAGTCCTTGACGGCGTAGAAGCTGCCGGCCTCTAGGTCGAACAGGTGGTCGATGTTGTCGTACACCTGGATGTCTGCGTCTAGGTAGACCATCCTCTCGTACTCCACGAACTACCACCATAGATGAGATATCATGGTCGTCAACATACATCGATCGGAAAAGGAAGTTGTAGAAGAAGAGATCAGATCGAGAAAGGACTAGAAGTGGGTCTGGCTCTCCGGCGGGTACACGGGCTGGATCTCGCGAACGATGCACCTGATCGAGCAGGGTGCGGCGGTGGGAGTGGGACTCAGGGACGTCGGGGAGACAGGCCACCACCAGCGGGTAGGGGTAGGCAGACTTGACGGCGCGGAGGCCCTTGGCCAGGCCAACCACGCCCTTCCAGTAGTCGCCGGAACCAGCGAGGAACGTCACATACGCCGCTTGCATGGGCGCCTCCTCCATGCCAGCCATGATCAAAGGAGCCATTGATGGGAGCAAGGATGATGGATGGATGTGTGTTGGGAGACTTGGGCCGTGTTTGATGGAGAGATGGGGTTTGGGTTTGGCACAGCTGCGCTTTATATAGGCGACGGGTGACCGGCATTGCGGAATGGAAAGGTTTTTTCTTCCGTTTATTTACAATACGGAGCATCTTTCGTTTTTACTCTTGGGAGGATTTTCTGCGATTTAGATGGTCGAAATTGCGTACATATCGTGCGACACAAGTCAACGGAAACCGATTGATACTCTTACCTTCTTGGATTAATTGGAATAGACGAGACGATTTTCTCCAGTTTATACAATGGAAACGGTCGATTCTGATTCTAGCTGATCAAAAGCTTCCGTTTTTTACTCTTGGGATGATTTCCTGCAATTTGGATGGCTCAAAGTGCGCAGATGCCCTGTCTTATACGGGACATGTCAATGGTAACTGACATGGATGCTTTAATTTTTTTTCCAGTAATGATGGTAAGAAATATTTTTTGCGTTAACTTGAGGATTTCAGTTCAATGCATGATTTGTACCGACTTAATCATGGATCTGTGGCATATATTCTTTTTTTTAGACAATCTGCTAGACCTTTATTGATCAATCAAAATATTTACAAGAATAGAATCTGAATAGGAAATCCCAAGCCAAACATGGGACATATTCCATGTAACAACATGTGTCTAGCAAGATTATGGGCTTCAAAGTTTGAAACCCTCCTTTCAGAAGTGAAGCAACACTTCTGAAACTGCGCAGTTCTTGTTCCAATCGCGGTGACAATCGAGCCATTCCTCCCTTTGCTTCCTTTGTTTTATTTTTCCTGTCCATTTATCTTATTTTTGAACTAAACCAGAATATTCCGGGAACATTTCTGCGATATGGAGCGATCTGATACCCCGAAACTGTTTTGGTATAAGGTTAGATATATGCAGTCGGATGTTATGCTGACTGAATGGTCGAGGTAGACCGTGGCGAGGTGATGTGGGCAGCGGTGGATGACTGGGGTGGCGACGTTGGTGGTGGCTTCGTTGGTCACCGGCAACGGCGATCTAATGGACTGGGCACGATTCTAGTAGTACTTGGTCTTTCCTCTTTGGGATTCTACTTGGTTGCTACTCTCTCCTTGATTTGGATTCTATCATCCGCTTGCCGATCTCTTCTTTGGTGATTCTACCGCAAGGTCTCTCGCCGAAGATTCTATTGGATTGGTTGTTCGAACTAATGGGAGCAAATCGAATCGGGTATGTTTGGCGTGTATTTGTATCTTTACCTTGCATTAGAGTTGTGTTTATCGTGTTCATCGCGTGTTCCCTCACTCCCCGCCTCAAATCCGTGAAGATCGGGCCACTCCAAGAGTAAATCCACAAGGAGACCCATAACAATAGATTTGACCGTACAAACCCTTGTAGATGTAAATTTCCATAGAAATTTGTCCAGCTCATTAGTAAGATAGACTCACATTAGTTGTTGGCATAAATATAATCATTCATTTCATTTATTGCCAATCAAAGCCCTTCTAAAACCAATATTTAGAGGAACTTGGCCTAAAACATATGCAATAAGAACAACTTTTGTGTGTCCAATGTTGTATAATGAATAGTATTGTTAAGCGAGAGGTGTGTCATCTAACCATACATCCTCCCAAAAACGGATCGTTAGTCCATCCCCATCTTTGAAATACCCTCTGTTAAAGAAATCTTCCTTAACCTTCATATATGAAGGCCTTTCCAACAGGGGGAATCAATTGTCTTTGCCTCCACTTGCGACAAAGCAGTTGCTGCCACATTCCTTCTTCTGTTAGTAATTTTAATAGCCATTCTTGCTTTTTTTGGTAAATAGTATATATTAATATGCGAAGATATCAATTACACCCAGTATCTACAACAACGAAGTGCCCTAATGGCATTATAGATGTACACAATCAAAAAAGAAGAATTACAGAAAAGAAAAGTCCCGCTACAGTAATTCATTCTTTATAACAACCGTGCAAACATCACCAAGACAACACCAAAAGTCCAGTTTCACCAATAGTGACGCTTCCAAGAAGGAATCGGTGTACAAGCGCTATTGTCGCCCGATCATAGATCTTAGGTTCACCCTAGAGAAAAAACCATGCTCTCAAAACAATGCTTTAACAAGGCTATTGCCAGACATAACCAATTATGGTCAGACCTTGGGTTTTCATCCTGAGAGCTAAGACACTGAACTTCTCATGTGCTATCGCCCCCACTTTCCGATACCGCTGCTACAATTCATTAATCACCAAGCCATTTTTATCATCGCCACTAGGACTCAAACCACCATTTCTAGTCCTCAGATCTCGGTTTCCATGACAATCTCCTCACATTGACTTCACCATGAAATTAAAGACATGTCCCATGATAGCAACAGAATACAGAGCTTTGCCTTGCTTCCTCTGAAACCAAATGGTTAGAAAAAAACACGGTTGCACGCAGTCAGATCCCGCCTGATCCGGCAATCTCTAGGCTTGGTTCGCCCATGGGAGTTCGCTGGCGGAGCCTTCTGAAACTCGACACTCTGCCTAGATCAAAGAGGGCATGCATCAAGCAGATCTTCGTCTTGGCGAGAGAGAAACCCTAGGACCGCCACCATTATTCTAGCCGAAAATCAGCCTTCACGCTGCCTGTCGGCACCCTGCAGACAGCCGCTCGAAAACCTCCACCGGTAGCCTGTGGGCTAACCAGCATTGAGGAAGGCGACGACAAACAGTGACGGCTGGACCACAGCAGAGAGGGCATGGAGACCATAGCAGAGAGAACCGCCAAAATCGAGATCGATCTAGGGTTCCGACCCTAGCCCGGGCGTCCCTAGCCCTTCACCTCCGTCGACAGCCATGACATGCCACCAGGAGGCGGGCCCTCCGCCACCACCCCGACCAAGGACGTCGCATTGTGTCGTTGTGCGTCGACGCGTCGGCCGGCGCTGCCCCAGCCGCATCAGCGGGTATCTCCATCGCCCACCACACCCGGGGCTCGCCACCACCGCGGCGAGGGCCGGCTGCATCGGCAGCGAGGGGAGCTGGCGGCGGAGAGTTCTTGTGGTGGCGCGTAGGTCGCCCGAGGAGTCGCCCTGGGGTGCGACTTGGGGTGTTCCTAGCCATTCTTGCTTTACTCATTCTTTTTAAGTACAACTAGTGTACGAGACAATCTTTAATTAAAATAGACTCATCGACTGTTCAGAGAGAGGTTCAGCAGGGCTGTTTTTTTACGAGCAACCTTGCTCAGCAAACAGAACAGAACAGTCGACTTCAGAGCCGTCAAGCATTCTCCGTGTGAACGGCTAGCTAGCAGAGCCGGACATAGATATAGAGGTGGCTAGCTTAGCTTGGCTGCGACGATAACATGAACACATAAGCCAAGCATTCTCCTCCTCCTCCCTTAGTTTGTTTCTTCACCTCCACACTACACCAATTACTTACCCTCCCGCGCAAAGATTCCTCAACATTTTCAGACAAGTTTCGAATCAACCAGCCGCAGGCCAACATGTACATATACACGGGCGAACCATGCCAACCATCCCATCTATCATCTCCAGCACAACCGATCACAGAGCCAGCTTTAATCCGTTAGAACACCATAGCTGCATCCGCCATTCCCTGCCTACGCTTCCTCATGGCGGCCGCCACCAAGAAGAACCAGCAAACGCCACCATCACCAGCGCCGGCAGCAGCGTCTACCGGCGGGAAAGCGGTCGTGGACCCCAAGTTCGAGTGGGGGGAGAAGGCAGGGAGCTACGTGCTCCGTCTGGCGCTCCCGGGCTTCAGGAAGGACGACTTCCGGGTGCAGGTGGACGGCGCCGGCAGGCTCACCGTCCGCGGCAGCCGCCCCACCGTCACAGGCCCGGCCGGATCCTTACACAAGGTCTTCCAGCTGCCTGCCACCGCCGCCGTCGACGACATCACCGGCAGGTTCGAGGCCGGCGTGCTCACCCTCACTGTGCCCAAGCGGGACGGTGCCGGTGCTGGCGCGCCGGCGACGAGCATCGAGGAGATTAAGAGGAAGCAGCCTGACGTGGCCAAGGAGTCCAAGCCCAACGAAGAAGAGATCGCCAAGGAGGACGCGTTGAAGAAGAAAGCCATGGACGAGGCAACCAACAAGGCCAAGTCACGCAAGCAAGAGCAGCAGAAGAAGGAAGACGCCAAGCCCAAGGCACCTCGGGCTCGGTCGGCAGTTGCATCGCCACCAAAGAAGCCGGATGCTGCCGCCACCACGGCCGACAAGGCTCAGCAACAAAAGAAGCAGGAAGAGGAGGCCAGCAAACGCGAGCAAAAGCAGCAGAAGCCAGCGTCGGCGCCGGCGAAGAAAGATGAAAACGTGAAGCCGGATGCAGCTACGGCGCCACCGCCGAAGCATGATGCCGTCACCGGCACCGACAAGGCCAAGAAAGAAGTTGCCCCTGAGAGCCTGGCCGAGAAGGTGAGGCGGCGCAGCGAGGAAGAAGGCGCCAATGCTGCTCCGATGTCGGCGGCCAAGCGAGCGAAAACTGATGGGGAGAAGAAGGCGACAGCGGCGTGCGGCGGCTGGAAGGAGCGCGTGCAAGGGGAGCTGAAGGTGCTGACGGACATGAAGTGGGCTGACGGCCTGTTAGAGGCGGCGAGGAACAACAAGGAGGTGGTCGCCGTCGGCATCGCTGCCTTCTCCCTCGGCTTGCTCGTCGCCCACAAACTCTTCAGGAAGTGAGCTACACGTATGTACAGAGCACAGTGGGCAAATATGTACTGAATTAGTAACTTAAGTTATCCGTGTAACTGAAGGGGATGTACATTGACGAACAGAAATGTAAAGTTATTTGTGTAATTGAAGTGGGCAAATGCTGACAAAGCAATCACGATGTCGAGAAAACATTATTCGTCGCAAAAATCACGACATACACATGAGCGGTATACAACAGGGCAGAGCAGCCCTTTGCCACGACAAAGGCCTTCCGGATCACGGTAAATGCCACATTGCATCGTTCTCCAAGGCAGATCCTCTGCCGTGTGTTTTCTAAATACGACCCGGTAAAGTAAAGTGAGATGATGATTCCCCTTAAAGATGACAGTGTCTATTCTTCGCCGTGTGTGGTGCATAAATCCAACACATCAAATACTGCCTTTACCGTGTATCGATCATAAATCCTACACGGCAAAGGCTGCCTTTGCCATGTGTCTCGTACACGGCAAAGAGGCTTCCTTTTCAAAAAAAATCAATTTTATTTTCAAACATTTTGAATATATTTTTTGCTTGTTAATCTTATATGGGATACTTTTAACACTAAGTATGCTTAATATTAGGTCAGATTGCACTTATAATCAAACTTTCCCTTTGGTCACCCATCCTAACACTACTCTAGCCCTAGCACACTTTACTTCTCCGTTCCTTCCGAATGAGCTTTCGAGAAAGAAATCATACCTTGTCGATAATACTATCATATCAGTCATATTAACTCTTGGACCATGATGTCACACATCTCAGTTTTAGTTTCCAAACAATTATTTAAGTAGACAACAATGAATAAGTAATAATAATCTTGAATCCAAATAAAAAACAAAATGATTTTATTTTTTGCCTTTTTTATTTAAGATGGAATAATTCATATATTTAAATCCATAAATCGGAATTTGACAAATAAAATATCTAAATCGATCAGAAAAATGAGAGGAATCCAAATATGACATCCATATAATCTTGTGAACCTAAAAATGATTGATGAACCTTGTCACATTGTTTTGATCGTTTTAAATTTCTTATGTCTCTTTCAAACTATGGTCAAAATAGCAGGATGAAGATTCTTAGCTCGGGGCTGAGCCTCGCTAAACTTGCATTGGATCTCTGAAGAAACATCATATTGTGAACCTAAAAATAATTTTGTAAAAAATCATGAGCATCAGATCATGTACCTGCAGTTCATATCTGACCCACTTCCTACTGATTCGGCAGAAATTTGTCTTTCACCAAGGATGGACGGAAAGGTTTTAACATCCCCGGTTGGGACATTGTCCATGTATGGTGGTCTAGTATTTTTGAAAAATGGCGTGATAGCATTTTTGAATTGAACATTTGGTGTTGCTTCACAAAACGCCCCGATTTTTACGTTCTGAAAATAGACAATTGCTTTTCCGTGCAACAAAAAGGAAAACTTCCTCCTGCAATATTGTTCGCCATCACATGATGCACATGTATGCACAATATGGGCATATTATCATAAACTATGTCGCGATTCTAGCCATAATATTGGTCATTTGAACCGAGAGTTAGGAAACCTCGAATGGGATAGGTCCTTTTGTGAAGGTTTTTTTGAGACATAATCAATATACCAAGTTTGATATTTTTCCTCTCAGCTATGTCACATAATATGAATCCACGCGAAGGTCTCGCATTTTTTTATTTTTTTATTTAGTTATGGTCATTTGAAACTATCGTCAAACCCTAATCGAACAGCGGGTGACGAGGGTTTAACTCATCAATGCCCATTGTTATGGACTTGGGTTTTGGAGAAGGAGGGAGTGCTGGAGACATCTATCGGCTAGCAAACAAGCACACAGGGGACAAAGGATTTACCCAGGTTCAGGCCTCGTAGAGGTCCCTACTCCTGCTTGTCTGCTCGTGGAATTATCAAAGGAGTCGAAAGTTACAATGGTGCGCAGATGCGATCTGGCGAGAGTTGTGAAAACTAGGGTTTTGTGTGTCTTCCTTGCCGCCCCCTCCTAGCCTTTATATAGGTAGGCTAGGTCTCAGGTAGCAGGTCGAGTCGGTTACAAGTTAGGGTTTTCCCCTTCAAACTTTCTATCTTTAGCTTCTTCTTGTCTCTCAAGCAATCGAGAATCCGCAGATCACTCAAATCCTTTCGTCTGGGCCTTGGTGACACCGTGGGCCTATACATATTTATACCGTATATACCAAGCTCGAGTACCTGCAGGGTATACCCATGTCAGTAGCCCCCGAGTATCCAGTGGAATCGCAGATTCGACTGGGTACTTTTTTGAAGTCTTTGAGTGCCTGAATGAGTACATTTTCCGACTGCTTTCACTTATGTCATAGGGATTGTTGATATACGTGCCTGATATAACCGAAGTATCGGTATCAGTTAACCACCTTAGGGTGAAACAATGCAATCTACTCGAACTCGAGTCCCCAGACTCGAATCCAGAAAAGTGCTGGTGTAATTCGACTCAGGCCGTGGAGGTCTTACAGGAGTCGAATTCCAGTTATGTGGGTGTGAGCACTTGACGCGTCCGTCAAGGCATGTTCATCATGCCTGTAGGCACGGATATGTTTCTGGTAGTGCGCAGTTAAATGCGTTGCCAGACCTTTATTCATGTCTTACCTTCACGCTGCAAGCGCGGCATCCGAATTTTATCATCGCGGAGATGATTCGGGCAACCCAGGAGACGTAATCTCTTTGTAGGGAAAATTATGAGGCGGTGTCGCCATGATCTGCGAGTGCTGATGTAATCAACGCACAGCTTTCGTGCAAATAATCATAGGGTGCGCGACCAGCGCTCCCTATGGGAGTAGCCCCCGAGTGCCTGGTTGAGTCGAAGACTCAGGCAGGGACTAAAGAAATTTTGCGACTGCTGTCGTCTTTGTTTGTTTGAGTCGAAAACTTGGATTGCGACTGCTGTCGTCTTTTGCTTGCTTGTTTCAGTCGAATTTGTTTCCAACGCCCCCTATGGGAGTAACCCACGTCCATAGTCGAATCGTTTTTCGAGTGGTTGGGTTTGATTATGATTGCCTGTATCCCTGCGATAAGAAAAGAAAATCATAGGGTGCGCGGCCAGCGCTCCCTATGGGAGTAGCCCCCGAGTGCTTGGTGGAGTCGAAAACTCCAGCAAGGACTAAAGTAGTCGAAGTTTTCCGCTAAGTAGCCTTTGATGACGTCAGTGCTGACGCTTGCATGACCTCAGTTACCCGCGTGAGCGGCTTTGACGGGACGTGACGAGCGGTGGGTCCCACTTTCTGACTTTGAGTTGACTGGGCGTGCGTAATCTTATTATTAACTGTGCCTCCTCGATTTCCGCGCAGTGAAGGGATGGTTCGCGCTTCCTCTTCTCCATGTGTCGAGCGCGACGTGTGCCACGCGTCCAATAGGGTTTTTGTGAGCTGTTGGATTGCATCTCTTAGGGGTTAAGTAGCGATGCTACGACGGTAAATTTCCATCTGCGCCCTTTTCTTCCTCGCTGCCATCGCCATTGCCGCTGCTCCTCTTCTTTTCTCCTGCGCTCATTTTTTCCGCAATTCTGGACCATCTCCGCTCGTTCCCAAGTTACTTTCTGTGTTCTCATCGTCGCCGCGCAATGGGAAAGAAGAAAGGAGGCGCTGCCGCTGAATCCGCCGCCACCGCTGCTGCGGCGAAGAAGGGTGGCGCCGCTGCTGTGGGCACCAGTGCCGCCGCCGGCGGGAAGAAGAAGGTCGCGGGCACCCGCGTAACCAATGGTGCCTGGCGCCCCTCAATCATCAAGGCGTCCGATCTTCGTCTTCTTCGCCAAGACGGAGTTATTTCCACCGCAGTCGCCGACGCGCGCGTCCCCAGTGGTGAGACCATTCCTGTGCCTCCCGCTGGTTTTCGAGTGATGTTCCTTGCTTTCATCATTCGCGGACTTTCTTTGCCTATCCACCCCTTTCTTAGGGGTCTCCTCTGTTTTTACGGGCTCCAGCTCCATCAGCTGTCCCCGAATTCGATTCTTCACATCTCTTGTTTTATCACTCTCTGCGAGTGCTGGCTCGGAATCGAGCCGCACTTTGGCCTTTTCAAGCGTTTGTTCAAGCTAAAGCGTCAGTCCGCATCTGGCTCTTTAGTTTATGACGTAGGTGGTTGTGGAATCCATGTCGACCCATCCGCCACCTACTTCGACATCAAGCTCGCCAAGTCCGTCCAGGGATGGAGGGACAAATGGTTTTATGTTTGCGACCTGAAGGCCAAGGACGAGCACTTTGGACTCGCTCCTTTTGATCTCGTGACTCCCTGCAAGAAGACGCGTTCTTGGAAGAACGTGATCATGCCGTCCGAACTCGCGGAGACGGACGTGCTATATTAACGCGTCTGCGACCTCGAGAGTCGCATGGGTGCAGAAGAGGGAGGCTGCGCCCTTATCAGGACTTGGCTGCATCGTCGCGTCCAGCCTCTCCAAGCTAGAGTCCATCCCATGTTTCAATGGGGTGGTGCTGATGATGCCACTCGCGTGTCTGCCGATGGCATGTCCGCGAGTGAGGTAGATAAGAGGGTACGACTGGTCACGAAGTACACCTTCAAGGATGTGCTTCCGAATGAGCCAGTCGTTCCTCCCTTCGATGCTTCGAATCCTCCTCCCGAGGTACAGTCGTACTACGCAGTAGCTTATATTCACGATTGCTTTTCTGTTGTTTACCTGCTCCTTTTTGCTTTTTGTATGTAGGATTGGGCGGTCTCGCCTTGCATGCCTCCTCTCCCTGAGGGCATTATTCCTCGCGAAGCTTTTGAAGAGGACGAGTCTGAGTCGACTGTCCCTTCTGACGTGGAAGAGGAAGCCCCCGAGTCGGAGAGCCCAAATACTCGCAAGCGTCCGTGCAGCGAGGACTCTGATGCGTCGACTCCTTCAACTCCAGAGGGCACAGTTGCTGGCGTGGAGTCACCAATTCCCGCCGTTCCTGTGAGGGCTATAGCACCAGCTTCTCGCAAGAAGATGCGATTGCCCAAGGAGTCTTCGTCGGAGTCGGCGGAGGCCACGTTTGATCTTGACAAGTTTGACTGGTAAGTTTATGAGTTCGTTCTTTCTTCTCTGTTTTCTTTTTGTTGGCTTTGCCCTGGAGTTTTGCCCTTTCTCAATGTGAATTTGGTCTTGCAGTCAAGAGGCGTCGTCATCTTCTGGCGACGTTGAATTTTTGAAGGAATCAGGAGTCGCAACCTCAAGGGCCAAGGTAGAGGTCGAGCGCGCTCCTTCTCCTCCGGCGGCGGCCCACTCTGGGCACAATTCTTCGAGTTCTCCTCACGGAGGTGAGCATCGAATAGTTGCTCGGATGACAGCTCAACAGACTTCTTCAGAGTCGCTAGAGGACCATGTGAGTATATCTTTCCTTCTTTTGTATTTTGGCAGTCAACGCCTTCTGTTGCCCTTATCTGATTCCTTGATTGGTGCAACAGCTCTTTGTAAAAGAGGCCGCGCGAGTGGCGGAGCAGGTGATGGCGATGGGTCGTCAGCATGCGATGCTGGAGACGCATCACCGCATGGTCGAAAGTGAGTGCTTCCACGCTTGTTTCTTTCGTCTTTTTTCTGTTCTGGTGTGTTTGACTGATAGCCAATTATTTTGACTGCCATGTAGCTGAGCATAACGCCCTACTGCGCAATGTCGCATCCTTGGAGAAGACACTGGTCGCAGCTGTCAAGGGGCGCGATGAGGCAATCGTGGCTCGTGATGAAGCCCGAAAGCGAGAAGAGGATCTGCACGCCTCTTTTGCAGCCAGGGAGAAGTTGTTCGAGGAGCAGCTATTCTCAGTCGCCAAGGCCCTCTCAGGTACCTTTACTGGTGGATTTTTGATTGATGCTTTTCTCTGCTTCTGGAGTTTTGCCGTTGGCACCAGAAATCTAATCCATGTTTTTTGGTGTAGATGCTGGCGACTTGAGTTTTGACGCGCAGGCCCTTCGTCGTGATGACGCTCTGGCTGGCGCGGTATCCGCGGTCGAAGACCGAAGCGCCGTCGTCCAGAATACATTGTCCAAGGCCAAGGTCGCCCTTAGTCTCCTTCGAGAGGAGTTGATGCCAAAGGCGGAGCAGGTCGACAAAATGGACGAGCTGGTGGAGTCACTCGCCGGGGGTGTGCCTTCTACCTATAAGAACTCCCTCTAGGAGGCTGGTGCAACGATGTCACTCGCCATGGTGCAGGCCCACGGAGTCGAGATAGATCCCTCTGCGGTGTCGAAGACAATGCCTGTTGGCGCGGATGGTCAGCAGGTAGTTTTCGCCCCCTTTGCGACTGCTTGTGCCAAATACGGTCATTCTTTGATTAATACCGTTGCCAAGTATTCGGAGGAGCTCCAACGCGCTAAGAAGGCGGCGAAAGCTTCGGCTTCAGGGGTAGGTGGAAAATCAGTGGCGTCTGATACTGCCACGGATTTGATGAAGCCCCCGAAGGCGTCGAAGTCGAAGAAGCCAGCTGCTCCGTAGTTAGCTTTGTGTAGTAGATAACGAATTGTCCTTTTTCTCTAAGAACATGCCTGCTGGCGAGTGTGCTTGTGAATATTTTTTATGCTTTATCCTGAATGCATCTGCTATCCCTGCCTTTGTGTTAGTTTGGTCGCCTTATTTGCTTCTGCCTTGATCTGTGGTAGGGCACATCGAGTGGTCCCGTAGGGGGAGACCAGGATCCATCATCTCTTGATGAGACAGTGGCACCGCCGCGCTCCAGGGTAGAGGAGCTGTCTTTGCTGTCGCGATTTCGTGACCGCGTGAAGCAGCTGGAGCATGAGTTGCCCCTGATCCGCGGTAACGCAGATGTGTGGAAATCAAAGGCGGAAAAAGCCGCCGCCCGCGAGCAGTATCTGCTTGGCGAGGTGACGCAGCTGGGCGACCAGTTTAAATGTTAGTTTGCTCGTCCTCATCTTTTCCTTTGTAGATAGTCGCAGTGGTACGTTGTACTCATGCTGTTGGTGCTGCTTCGTGTAGTTGTTAGCGCACACCGTCCGTAGGAGGAGAGGGATAGGATTTCTATCCGCCTTCATGGTCTCACCCAGGAGCAACTCCAAGAGAGTGGATACTTCTGGGTGGATCATGATCGTGCGACTGCATTGGCGACCCTGCAGGATCGCGCTTCGCGAGTGCTGCTCTTCCTGAAGAAGTCGCAGTCATGTTTGAAGAATATCTACCGGGCGATGTTCCCATTGGATGACATGCCGTCAAGCCTGTTGGCTCTCCTGGCCAAATTTCAAGATATGTCCGCGGTTCGCGAGTGCGTGAGGCAGCAGTTGGTGGCTGGTGGCAAGGCTGCCCTCTCGATGGTGCGATTGCACAGGCCTGACGTGGATGTCGCCGTCGTAGCTTCCGGTCTGCCAGCGCCGCTAGCCGGATCTTCTTGGAATATGGTGCCGCACTATCAAGCGGTGGACCGCCCAGCAGAGGAGATTGTCGACTTCTTCGAGGAGCAAACCAATGTTCTTCTGTTGCAGCAATAACTGGATTTGTATCAAATAGCTTTTTTGTAAGTGTAAGGTGCGTTGCACTATGCGAGTCCTTTTCGTTAGCCTGGCCATCCCCTTTATCAACCTGCCAGGTGTGTTGCAGCTGGGTTGAGTTTGCGTTAAGGGGTTCGATTGATGTGCCAGCTACTCAGGATGTCGTGTTTATTAGTTCGAAGAACAAATGTGTGTAGGGTGGCGCAGCCCCCGAGTACAATAGTAACAGAAGTGAAAAGAAAAAACACAGAGTTTTGGGGCACTTAGCTTTTATTTATTTAGAGAACAATACGCGGTACAGTGTGTGGCTAAGTAGCCTTATTTTGCGATGTAAAAGTAAAAACAGCTAGGGGTAGAATCGTCGCAGTTGTGCGACGTTCCAAGGGTTGGAGTATGCGACTCCTATTTCTAGGTCTTGAAGGCGATAGGCGCCACCTGGGATTACTTCTGTAACCAAGTATGGTCCTTCCCAGGGGGACTCGAGCTTGAGATGCCCCTGCTACTTCAGTCGCAGGACCAGGTCACCTTCGACGAAGGATCTGGGGCGAAGCCTTCTACTGTGGTAGTTGCGCAGGTTCTGCTGGTAGATCGTGGATCTTTCTGCGGCGATTTCTCTCGCCTCGTCGAGGAGGTCGACGGAGTCTTTGAGTGCAAGAGATGACTCTTGTTCGCTGTAAGCGACTATGCGCGGCGCCTTGTACCTTACTTCGGCGGGTAGTACCGCTTCTGCCCCGTGCACCATAAAGAATGGCGTGTAGCCTGTGGCGCTGTTTGGAGTTGTATGTAGGCTCCACAGTACGGATTGGAGCTCATCTGGCCAGCAACCCGCGGCTTGTTCGAGTGGTCGAAGTAGTCGCTTCTTGATGCCGCTGCAGACGAGCCCGTTTGCTTTTTCCACTTGACCGTTGGTCTGTGGATGCGCGACTGAGGCATAACTGATGTTGATCCCCAGGTTTTCGCAGAATTCTTGGAATTCCTTGGATGTGAAGTTCGTTCCGTTGTCAGTGATGATGCTGTGCGGCACGCCGAAGCGGTAGACGATGGACTCGAAGAACTTGACCGCGCTGTGCCCTGATTGCTTGGTTAGTGGCATGGCCTCGATCCACTTGGTGAATTTGTCGACTGCGACCAAGAGGTAGACGTATCCTCCTTGCGAGGACCTTGGGAGTTTGCCAACCATGTCGAGACCCCACTGTGCGAAGGGCCAGGCCAATGGAATAGACCGCAATTCTGCGCCTGGTGCGTGTGGTTTGTCCGCGAATCGCTGACAAGCGTTGCACTTTTGGACTATGTCCTTGGCGTCGCGCATGGCCG
This sequence comes from Avena eriantha, assembly GCA_910589775.1. Classification (NCBI taxonomy): domain Eukaryota; kingdom Viridiplantae; phylum Streptophyta; class Magnoliopsida; order Poales; family Poaceae; genus Avena; species Avena eriantha. Next base: position 401,736,635 of record OU342746.1, on the reverse strand, counting down.
TGGGCCAGTAAAATCCAGCTCGTAGAGCTTTGGCAACGAGGGCGCGACTGCCGGCGTGGTGTCCGCAGGTTCCTTCATGTATGTCGAGGAGGACTGCTTTTCCATCGGCCAAGGAGACGCATCGTTGTAACACGCCTGTGATACTGCATTTATACAGTTCGCCGTTGATAACGGCGAATGCCTTGGAGCATCGTGCGATGTGCCTTGCATCTGTTGGGTCGTCCGGTAAGCGCTTGCTGAGGAGATATGTAATGTACGGCTACGTCCAGGATTGTTCTATCATCATGACGCTCATTGGCCCTTCGAGTCCTGTGTCTAGCTCCAAGTCATCGAGTGCCATTGGCTCATTGGGTGGCGTGGCCCCCGAGTCCATTGCTGCGCTTGTTTTCTTCTCTGCGGCCTTTGGCTTGATGGAGCGTTCGCAGATGCGCTCGAGAAATACCCCAGGTGGTATGGGGGCGCAGGTAGAGCCTATGTTGGCGAGTGCGTCCGCCTCCTCGTTGCTTTCGCGACCTACAAGTCGCAACTCGCAACCATCGAAGTCTCCCTCGAGTGTATCGTAGAGGTCGCGGTATGCGATCATGTTGTCATTGAGTGCGTCGCACTCGTGCATTGTTTGGTTGACGACCAGCTTGGAGTCGCCATATATGATGAGCCTCTTTGCGCCGCAGGCTTTTGCCATCCTCATCCCATGCAACAGGGCCTCGTATTCAGCCTCGTTGTTTGAGGTTGTGAACTGCATTCGCAGGATGTATTTCAGCTTGTCTCCTTGAGGTGACATCAGAATGACGCCTGCTCCTGCTCCGTCTTTCCGCTTGGATCCATCGAAGTGCATGGTCCAAAGGTAGGACATATCTGGCTTGTCCGGGAGTTGGTTTTCTATCCAATGCACGAGGAAGTCGGGGAGAACTTGCGACTTGATTGCGTCGCGCTTTTCGTATGTGATGTCTCGTGGAGACAGTTCGATTCCCCAGAGCGCGACTTGCCCCGTGGCGTCGGGGTTATTGAGGATATGTCCCAATGGGGTGTCGCTAACTACCACGATTGGGTGTTCCTGGAAGTAATGGCGCAGTCGCCGGGCGATCATGAAGACGCTGTACGCCAGCTTCTGGTAGTGCGGGTATCGCTGTTTTGTTGGCGTGAGGACCTCGCTGAGGTAGTATACCGAGCGTTGTACGCCATGGACCTTGTTTTCCTCGGCCCGTTCGACGACGAGCACTGTACTAACTACTTGGTTAGTGGCGGAGATGTACAGCAGCAGTGGTTCCCTTTCTCGTGGAGTCACCAGTATCGGCGAGGTGGATAACAGGCGCTTGAGATCTTCGAATGCTTCTTGCGCTTCCTTGGTCCACTCAAATTTGTCAGCTTTGCGGAGGAGCTGATAGAAGGGCAGGGCCTTTTCCCCCATTCGACTGATAAATCGGCTGAGGGCCGTGATTCGTCCGGCTAGTTGCTGGACGCCTCTTATGTTCTTTGGCTTCTCCATGGCCAGTATGGCCTTTATCTTTTTCGGGTTTGCCTTAATCCCTCTCGCGGATATGAGATACCCGAGCAGCTGCCCAGATGGTACGCCGAAGGCGCATTTGTCCGGATTGAGCTTGATCCGGTAACGATCGAGGTTGGCTAATGTTCGCGCAAGTCGTTGATTAGAGAGGCTTCCTCCTTGGTTTTGATTACTATGTCGTCGACATAGACTTGGATGTTGCGACCCAATTGCTCCTTGAGGCAAGCCTGCATGCACTGCTGGTAGGTGGCTCCCGCGTTTTTTAGCCCGAAGGGCATTGTGTTGTAGCAGAACACACCGAAGGGCGTTGTAAACACGGTTTTCTCTTGGTCTTCCTCCTTCATTTGAATTTGGTTATAGCCTGAGTAGGCATCGAGGAAGCAGAGGCGCTCGCATCCAGCGGTGGAGTCGATGATTTGATCGATCCGTGGTAGCGGGAAGTGATCCTTTGGGCAGTGCTTGTTTAAAGAAGTGAAGTCCACGCACATCCGTAGGATATCCGTGTCTTTTTTTGGCACCAGCACCGTATTGGCGAGCCAAGTGCTTTCCTTGATCTCGCGTATGAATTTGGCCTCGAGGAGTCTGTTGATCTCCATGCCAACTGCCTGCACTCGTGGCTCCGATAGTCGCCTAATTGTTTGTTTGACTGGCCTTGCGTCGGGGTTGACGTTGAGTGCGTGCTCGGCGAATTCCCTGGGAACTCCTGGCATGTCCGCAGGACACCAGGCGGAAATTTCCCAGTGCTCACGGAGGAATTCGACGAGCGCGAGTTCCTATGCGGGGCTCAAGTTGTTGGCGATGAGGGCCGTTTTGGCGGGATCTGTCGGGTGGACCGGCACCTTCTTTGTGTGCACGGATGAGTCGAAGGAGAGATCAGGTGAGCTTGGCCTGCTCAGGGGAGACATACTATTGTCTGTCGTTTCCTTCAATCGCGCGAGCTCCTCCTGCATGCCAAAGGACTAGGAGATTCTGTTGAATTCCCTGTCGCAACTGTCGGATCGCTCAAAGCTTACGTTGATCGTGATGACACCGTTGGGACCTGGCATTTTCATCTGCAGGTAGGCGTAGTGGGGTACCGCCATGAACCTAGCAAATGCGACGCGCCCGAGGATGCAGTGGTATTGTGAGGGCCAGTCGACGACCTCAAAGTCAATGCGCTCACGCCTAAAGTTCTTCGGCGTGCCGAATATGACGTCGAGGTTGATTTTGCCCAGGGGGTATACGCCTTTCCCTGGGACGATGCCATGGAACGTTGTGTCCGATGCCTCCAAGCAAGTTAGAGGAGTCCTCATTGCTCGCAGGGTACTCGCGAATATGAGGTTGATGCCGCTTCCGCCGTCCATGAAGACGCGACCATGTCGAAACCTCCAATTTGCGCCTCGAGTACGAGGGGGCAATGACCTGGGTAAGGTACTTGAGGCGGGTGGTCGCGTTTATCAAAGGTGATGCACGACTCACTTCCACTGAGGTACTCAGTGGTGGATGGTGGTGAGTGCGTGGCCAAGTTGACTTGGCGAGTGATAGCTTTCTGCACCCTATTGGAGGGGCGCCCTTTTTGGATCATCATGGTACCCATGGCCCGTGGGTACGGTTCTCCGCCGTGGTGCTGGTCCGGTGCAGCTCCGTTCGGGGGTGGCCCTGGTGGTGGTGGCGGTGCGCCATGTGCCACGGCGCCTGGAGCGGCCCCGTAGCCTCTTTCGACTGCGTTGCGGTTCATCCGAATCAATCCCTCGTGTAGCTTGAGGAACTCGCGGCAGTCTTTGAGGAGGTGGCTAGACTTTCTCTTGCCATCATGCTTGTCAATGTAGAAGTGTACCATGCATGGTCCGGACAGTTTCTCCTCGATGGAGGTCGCGGTCGCCTCGTCGCGAGTGCGGCGTTGCCACACTTGCATGGTCTTCCCAGAGTCGCGGTATCCGCCGCTGCGGTATCCGCTGTTGCGGTTGTCGTCGCGTCTCTCGGCGTAGCCGGCTGCGACCATATTAACGTCGTCACGGTCGTCGTAGATGCGCATGCGGCGTTTGCCTCGGCGGTCGCGTCTGCGTTCGAGCTCTGCCTCCTCGTTAGAGTGAGCGCGGTTCTTCACTGAATCTTCTCCATCAGCCCATCGATTCGCGATCTCCATTAGGTGGTCGATAGTCTGAGGCTTTGAGCGGCCCTGCTCCTCCCTGAGCTCTAAACGGCGAACGTCACCGTTGAACGCATCAATCGCGCGGTCCTCTGAGATGTTTTCCGCGGAATTCTTGATGATGGACCACCTTCGGATGTATGAGCGCAGTGATTCGCCAATTTTTGCTGGAAGCATCTCAGTTCTTCGATTGATGCGGGCCGTTTGTACGTGCCCTTAAAGTTGCGCACGAAGCTATAGCTGTGAATGGATCCGCTGGGAGGCTATTGAGCCATGCTCGGGCGGCGCCCTGCAGCTGTAGCTGCAAACATTGCATGGCAGTACTTCGACTGCCTCTGTGGAGTCTGACGGAGGAGATGTGGTCCTCTAGCCAGATTTTAGGGTCTTGTAGGCCGTCGAACTTCGGGTTTTCTGATGGAAGTTTAAACCCCTTAGGCATTCGTTTCTGCCTAATGGATCTGCTGAAGCATCTGGCGCCGCAGAGCTCCCCGTCTTCCTCCTCTGAGTCAGTCGACCGGGCACGTCGTGCTCTTGATTTGTCGATCTTACATTGTGTGAGGTCGTTGCGTGCGTCGTAGTCGTGATCGTGTCGCTGCGAACGACGGCGCCGAGACAGGTCGTGACTGTCATCGCTAGACGAGGGCGAGGAGTAGCATTTTGCTAGCGTTTTGCTCTTTTTGGGGTCTGGTACTGGCTGCTTGTCGAGGGCGGCCTCGATTAGCCCCAAACCCGCGATCGTAGATCGGTGCATGGCGGTTCGGGGATCTCCAGCCGGTGGCAGGTTGTTGAGGAGGTACATGGTGGCTGCCGTGACCGCGGCCTGCGGCGTTCTGGGGACCACGTTGCCTCTCGTGTCGACTGTCATAGAGCTGAAGTCGAGGACTTTCGCGGCGTCTATGCGCTCTTGTTCGGTGAGGTGAGCCATTCACGACTGACTCTTCTTGGCGACGCACTCGTTTCCTCGTGAGGAGGATCCTCCATAGGAGGAGAGCCCAGCACGACGGAGGCTCGATTCGTCCGCGGCCCTTTTACGCGCCTCCAGCTGCACGATTGCTTCTTTTTGGCGCTTGAATTCCTCTTTCAGGAGCCAGTGGTAGCCCATTAGTAATTCCTATGGGGACCCAAAGGGCAGAGGTGCACCTCGTAGGGCTTCGCGGCAGCGCTCCCACTCTTGCTCGTTGAGCCTGATTACGACGCGTTCACCGGTTTGCTCATTGATTATGCTGGGAGGTTCGACTGCTCCACCGTTGGCGCCGTTACCTCCGTTGCCACCGTTGTTAACGTTGGGTGGATCGGTGCCGTTGCCGGTGTTCACAACGCCGCGATTGGCGGAGGTGTCGCTTGCGTTGATGATGGCACACATGAAGTGATTGGAGAAGCTGTTGCTTCCACAACTTTCAGATTCGGAACCGCAGGTTCCATCTTCTGTGGCCAGATCGCTCAGATCAGAGTCGCGACTGCTGTCGCTGATCGTGTTCCCGACTGCCACCGGAGTATTGAGCTCGCTGAGGGTGCCGATCGATGGAGGGAACCATGATGCCGGGGCAATCGCCGGTGTTGTCGGTTGATCAGGCATGCGAAGCGTGCCCATCTGACCAACTTGGAAGCGGAAGCTCCCAATTGCCAAGCTGATTCCGTCTCCCATGGACTCGAAAGCCGGGCGGGTGGCCGGTGTGTGGACGGTGAAGTCGAAGGCGCCGAAGAGCTGGCGAATCTCCGCTGTTGCGGAGTTGTAGATCGCGGTTGATGGGGCCGAAGAAGCCGCAACATCAACACTCCCACTTCCCACAGACGGCGCCAATTGACGAGGGTTTAACTCATCAATGCCCATTGTTATGGACTTGGGTTTTGGAGAAGGAGGGAGTGCTGGAGACATCTATCGGCTAGCAAACAAGCACACAGGGGACAAAGGATTTACCCAGGTTCAGGCCTCGTAGAGGTCCCTACTCCTGCTTGTCTGCTCGTGGAATTATCAAAGGAGTCGAAAGTTACAACGGTGCGCAGATGCGATCTGGCGAGAGTTGTGAAAACTAGGGTTGTGTGTGTCTTCCTTGCCGCCCCCTCCTAGCCTTTATATAGGTAGGCTAGGTCTCAGGTAGCAGGTCAAGTCGGTTACAAGTTAGGGTTTTCCCCTTCAAACTTTCTATCTTTAGCTTCTTCTTGTCTCTCAAGCAATCGAGAGTCCGCAGATCACTCGAATCCTTTCGTCTGGGCCTTGGCGACACCATGGGCCTATACATATTTATACCGTATATACCAAGCTCGAGTACCTGCAGGGTATACCCATGTCAGCGGGCATGAAGATTCTTAGCTCGGGGCTGAGCCTCGCTAAACTTGCATTGGATCTCTGACGAAACATCATATTGTGAACATAAAAATGATTTTTGTAAAAAATCATGAGTATCAGATCATGTACCTACAGTTCATATCTGACCCATTTCTTACTGATTCGGCAAAAATTTGTCTTTTTCACCAGGGGTGGACGAAAAGGTTTTAAAGTCCCCGGTTGGGACATTGTCCATGTAGGCTGATCTAGTATTTTTGAAAAATGGGGTGGTAGTATTTTTGAATTGAACATTTGGTGTTGCTTCACAAAACGCCCCGATTTTTGCGTTCGAAAATAGAAAATAGCTATTCCGTGCAACGAAAAGGAAAACTTCCTCCTTCAACATTGTTCGCCATCCCATGATGCACATGCATGTATAATGTGGGCACACTATCACAAACTATGTCACGATTCTGGCCATAACTTTGGTCATTTGAACCGAAAGCCAATAATCCTTGAATGACATAGGTCATTTTGTGAAGGTTATTTTGAGACAGAATCAATATACAAAGTTTGATATTTTTCCTCCCAACTATGTCACATAATATGACTCCACGCGAAGGTCTCGCATTTTTTGATTTTTTTTATTTAGTTATGGTCATTTGAAACTATCGTCAAATCCTAATCGAACGACGGGCATGAAGATTCTTAGCTCAGGGCTGAGCCTCGCTAAACTTGCATTAGATCTCTGAAGAAACATCATATTGTAAACCTAAAAATAATTTTTGTAAAAAATCACGAGCATTGGATCATGTACCTGCAGTTCATATCTGACTCACTTCCTACCGATTCAGTAGAAATTTGTCTTTTTCATCAGGGGTGGACGAAAAGGTTTTAATATCCCCGGTTAGGACATTGTTCATGTAAGGTGGTCTAGTATTTTTTTAAAATGGGATGGTAGCATTTTTGAATTGAATATTTGGTGTTGCTTCACAAAACTCCGTGATTTTTGTGCTTCGAAAATAGAAAATGTCTTTTCCATGTGATGAAAAGGAAAACTTCCTACCGCAACATTGTTCGTCATCCCATGATGCACATGCATGCATAATATGGGCACATTATCACAAACTATGTCGCGATTCTGGCCATAACACTGGTCATTTGAACCGAAAGCCAGGAATCCTTGAATGACATAGGTCATTTTGTGAAGGTTATTTTAAGACATAATCAATATACCAAGTTTAATATTTTGTCTTCCAACTATGTCACATAATATGACTCCACGTGAAGGTTTCACATTGTTTCGATCATTTTTGAATTGTTTATGCTTGTTTTAAACTATGGTCAAAATGGCGAGCATGAAGATTCATATTCGACATAAATATCTAATATTTGAGTGTTTATTTTTCTACAAATTTTGATATATTATTTATATCTTTCTGAATTAGAATGATTTTTTATGATTTTTCGAAGAGTAATGTGATAAAAGGGAAAAAAGAAAAAGAAGAAGGACTTTGCCATGTATACTGTGGAATACACACGGCAAAGGCCCTTTGCCGTGTATACTGTAGAATACACACGACGAAGGGCCGGCGAGGGCACACGGTAAAGAGGTCACCGTCTGCAGCTGTTAGCTCCTTCCCATCAAGGGGACCTGTGGGGTCACGGGTCCCACCTCGTTGCCGTGATGACACCTATGTCGTGTGCCGCTGTTGACTTTGCCGAGTGTGTTTTCTTTACCGTGTTGCTTTGTGGTTCTTTGTCGTGTATATTTATTTGCCATGTTCCTTTTCAGAAATTTGCCGTGTTCGCGTACTTTGTCGTGTGCTTTCTAGGTTGCACACAACAAAGACAAACTTTGTTGTGTTCTAGTCCATTTGGCACACGGCAGCAACATTTTTTCCGTAGTGGTAGTGAGAAACATTTTCATGAGCATGGATGGATCATCCCAGACTCCATTGAGATTTGTGATGTCAGTCATTAGTCAACGTATCAAAGGATTTGAATTTATACCCACCGAAACCAGAATCATAATTGCTGTTTTAGATAGAGTGCTGAATTTGATCAAACAAGATAGAGTTGGAGATCAACCGTTTGTGCATTAATTTGTCACAACACTTGAGTTATGAATAGTCAATCCTTTCGGTAACGAGGTGTGCTTCGATGTCACCCCTAAAATTTAAGTTTGTATGGGCCGGTTTTATTTTAGCCAGTTAAAACCTATATCCAGGCTATGTATACATCCGTATAAGTGTACTCGGTCGAGCTGGGTATACTCCATGCTCTTATCAGCCGAACCCAGCTACCGTTATCGCGATCTACGTCTTTGCATGCCATATTTTGAAATTTTGTTGCTTTTGCGATATAACTCCCGATTTCCGCCTCCCGCGGGCATGTGAGTATACATGTACGCCGGTGAGTATATGTCTAAGAGGACCATACGGTCTTCAAAACGAATCAGTATCGAGTTTTTGTTGTCCAAGTTTGAAAATTAGGGGGGAACACCAAAGCAAAAGTGTTATGTAACTAGTAGTAATAATTGTCAAAATCAAGCCTTGAACAGTGGCTTTGCCTCAGCACCGGTTGCACGTTAATATCGATCGAGAGGGGCACAACCCATCGATGTTTGCGTATAGAGAAAGGAGGGTAAGTCCGGGCGGGCTACTACTCCATGCCGATACAATACCAAATCGGAAATAATACATGTATTGAGTCTAAAACAAATCTAATATATTGTTTAACAGCCCCTCTTAATCACAATCTTTTGAAAGGTTGAGATTACGATCTAAACTCATTAAGATCTCTGACAAGTAACGCCTTTGTGAATCCATCTGCTATTTGATCTTTGTTGGAAACAAATTTGACGTCCAACATTTTACTTGCAACTCATTCTCTGACAAAGTGAAAGTCAATTTCGATATGTTTGGTCCTTGCATGAAAAATAGGATTAGTAGATAAATATGTAGCTCCCAAATTATCACACCATAGACATGATTTTTTCCTTTAGTGTAACACCTATCTCATCAAGTAGAGCTTCAACCCATATTAACTCTGTTGTGGCATTTGCTACTGCTTTGTACTCAGCTTCAGTACTTGACCTAGAGACCATGGCTTGTTTTCTAGCACTCTAATAAATTACATTTGGTCCAAAGAATATAGTGAAACCTCCCGTGGACCTCCTATCATCAAGATAACCTGCCCAGTCTGCATCAGTAAAAACACTAAGTATACTAGGGGACTTTTGAATAGTCAGCCTAGTCTTCAGAGTATCCTGAACATACCTCAATATTCTCTTAGCAGCTATCCAATGAGAGGTTGTTGGAGCATGCAAAAACTGACAACCCTTATTTACTGCGAACGGAATATCAGTATGTGTCAATATTGCAATGCACCTACAATACTTAAGAAGAGTTCCCTGATTAAGAGACAACTTCTCAGTAGAGGATAAAGGTGTAGGGCATGGAGTGCAATATTTCATACCAACTTTTGTGAACAAATCAGTAGTATATTTTTCCTATGTGAGGCATAAACCATCCTTAATCTTTTTTACCTCAATACCCAAGAAGAAGTGTAGATCTCTCAAATATTTTAGAGCAAAGTCATCCTTTAGGTCATGCAACAAAGCATAGATGGACTGATTTGAAGAACTAGTGACAATGATATCATCAACATAGATTATAAAAAATATCATAATGCCTGATTTGTTGTAAAGAAAATGTGAGGTGTATGCTATGGAAGGGACAAAACCAAGTGCTTGCAGTTTTGTACTTAGTCTAGAATACCAAGATTGGGGAGCTTGCTTGAGACCATAGATAGTATTGTCAAGCTTGCATTTAAAATGTGGAGTTTGAGAATCTTAAAAATCTGGTGGTTGTTTCATGTAGACCTCCTCTTCCAGAATGCCATGAAGGAACTCGTTCTTGACATCTAGTTGCCTTAAACTTCAGCCTCGAGAGACGGTCACTGACAGAACAAGTCTGATAGTATCCTCATAATCAATGTCATATCTCTTTTTAAAACCTTTTGCAACAAGATGAGCCTTATATCACTCAGTTGTGCGATCTACATTTTTATTTACATGATACACCCATTTACAGTCAATAAGATTCTTGGTAGAATTTGTAGGAACAAGCCTCCAAATTTTGTTCTCAATGAGAGCGTGATATTCTTTTGTCATAGCCTTTTGCCAATGTTCATCTGAGAGGGCTTCTGACAATGTAGACGGTTCACCAGTGGAATGTAAACAAGCCATTTCGAATAGTACCGTCAGTGTGCTGCTTGGGTTATTTTATACCTTTTTGAAAACGCCTGCGAGGTTCCACAACCAGAATGGTCGGTTGAGGTTGAGGTTGCACTACTGACAGCGGAGACAGGGGAACAAAAGATCTAGAGTCTGCACCCGAAGACAAATCTGCGTTTGCACTGGTTTCTGTGTCCATGTCTGTTTCCTGCGCGGTGTTGCTTTCCTCCGCCTCGTCATGTTGTGCAGAGTCCGCGTCTGCATCATGCGGGACCTCCTGACTAGCCCGGGTCGACTCCACATCGTGGATAACAGAGGGCAAAGGCAGGGACCATGTCTCCTCGTCGTGTGCGGTACTAGGCGAGGCCGGGAATCACATGAGAGGCAACAGCGTGGACCATGCAGATGACATGCGCAATTGGGAGTGTGTGCCACTAGTTGCATGCACGTCAGGTGCAGGGGAATCCAAGGAAGATTGCGGAGCATCATCGAGCCAAGCGCCTGAGCTGGTATGCTATGAACGCATGTTTGCACCATTTTGCCTCGTTTGTTCATAGTTTAAGCTATATTTTTTTGTAGTTGTTTCCTGGGCTTGAATAGTACATGTAATCATAGTATTTTCTCGAACAACTTGGCCAGGATTAGTAACATATGTAATAATATGCAAATTCATATGATCATCAATCTGTGTCTCCCATTGTCTTTTGGTAATAAAAGAATGTCTCTCTTAAGACATGAGACAACCATTGGATGAAAATCAGCAAAAGGAAAGACATTTTCATCAAATACCACATCTCTAGAAATATAGACACGGTCAGTTGTAGTATCTAGGTAGTTTACTCCTTTATGACGAGGAATGTAGCCAAAAACACAAACTTGGTGGTACGAAAATCAAGTTTATTATTATTTTAGGGGCGGAGATTAGGCTACCAAGCACATTAAAAAACTCTAAGAGTCTCATAATTGGTTTTATATGAAGGACACGTTCAACTGGAGTGTCAAGGTTAATCACCTTTCTAGGAAGTAAGTTAATGAGAAAAGTAGCTATAAGAAAGGCTTCATCCCAAAACTTGAGAGGCATATATGCATTGGCAAGTAAGGCAAGACCAACTTCAACAATATGGTGATGCTTACATTCTATTGAACTATTTTATTGGTGTGCATGTGGAAAAGAGACATGATGAGTGATGCCCACTTTTGGAAGAACCCATGGAGATTTTCATATTCTCCACCCCAATCAGTTTGCATAGTAATGATTTTTTTTATCAAACTTCCGTTCAACAAGTTGCTAGAAATTAAGTAAAACTTGATAAACCCCGGGACACTTTTTGAGAAAATAGATCAAAGTAAATTTACTAAAGTCATCAATAAAACTTACATAATATGAATGTTTGCCAACAGAAGTAGGTGTTGACGCCATACATCAGAAAAAGCTTGCTCTAAAGGAATAGTGGATACACTAGTAGAGACATGATATGATAGTTGATGGCTCTTAGCCAGTTGACAAAAATCACAAATGTATGGGTTTATTTCTGGTACATGAGAAATATGATGTTTCCTGAGAATTTCCTCAATCATGAAGGAGGATGAATGTCCTAAGCAGTGATGCCATGTAGAAGACGACGACTTTATTGTAACAAATGCTTGCTTGAAAGATCTGGTAGACATAGTCACTAGCGGGTAGAGACCATCATGACATGGACCTTTAAACGGAATTCTCATGGTAGCCCGATCCTTAATCAAGAAAAAATATGGGTGAAATTTAAGAATCTAGTGTAAGTATATGAACAGATAGGAGATTCTTTGATGCACCTAGAACATGGAGAATATCTTTAACATGTAAAGAACTATGGGGAGTATGCAATATTGATTGACCAATATGAGAGATATGCATACATTTACCATTGGTTGTGTGAACTTGGTCACGTCATGTGTACTTCTCCTGGATGGAAAGCTTGTTCAACTCTTTTGATACATGATTTGTGGCGCTAGTGTTAGAGTACCTGTTTGTATCAACCCCATAGGATGCCAAAGTTTGCACCTTTATCACCACCATCATCACGATGGTCACGACGGTCACCATCATCATCACGGCGATCACGATTGTTCTAGAACCTCCACCAACATTCACTAACAGGATGACCATGGATATTGCAAATATAGCATGTAACATTAACATAGGGGGTGGGAGCACGAGCACGATGCCGCCCATCATCATCTCGCCCACCATCATCATCACGACGGCGAGTACTATCATCATAGCGACCACCATCATGGCGATCATCATACCTATCACGGCGATCATCATAGCCACGACGGTCACCATAGCCATGGCGATAATCATAGTCATGGAGGCCTATATCATCTTGGCGGCTACGGTAGTCACAGTCATCTTGGCGCCTATCATCTTGGTGCCCACGTGGAGGTGGAGGAGGACCACCACGGTGTGCCATATTGATGGATGAGATAAAGGCCTCACCACCCTCATCGATTTTATGGAGTTGATCAAAATCCTGAAGTTGACTGAATAGATCAGTGAGAGTTAGTATTGGGATTGGCATTAACAGTTTTTAGTGTGTTATAGGAGTCTCTAAGACAATGCAGGATGGACCAAATTAGTTCAGCATCATCAACAGCCTTCCCAGCAGCCGCAAGTTTGGAGGCAATGTTTTTTATATCTTGGCAAAATATTTTTGAGTAGAAAGGTCACCCTTCTTTGTGTTATTTAGTGCAGATCGAAGCTGCTGAGTACGAGAGCGGGACACCATTGTGGTGAGGGATTCTAGGGCTTCCCATACCTCAGCTGGCATTTCAAGCCCAATCACATGAGACAAAAAATCTGGCGACAAAGAATTCAGTATGTACCACAAGACCTGTTGATCACGAGTATTCCAAGTGATATACTCCGTGTTCTCCACTTTTATTTTCTTGCCACTGGTATCTTCGACCTCGAGCCCCTCTGCGGGGGCTTCTTCAAGTCCTTTCACAAGATTCAGCACACGGGCACCACGAAGCGCAGGGATGACAAGGGCCTTCCAGATGAGAGAATTTTCCCTCGTGGGAAGCTGGGCCGCTCCAAGAGCAGCAGCCAACACGGTGACGGAGGACAGCGAACAGATCATGACGGTGGTGGCAGCAGATTTGTTTTATGGTGTTTTTGGTTGTGTTTTGTGGCGCTGCGGCAGATCATGTTAGCACGCAACGATTTTTGCTTGTGTCTAGGTTTTTTGAATCGGATTGTGGGTGTCTAGGGTTCTTCGTGACGGCAATAGAGGGAGTCTGCAGCGGTGGTGGATGTTTAGTTGTTTTGTGGTATTTGGCGGCGGCGGTAGCAAGCTACGGCGGCGGCAGGTTGTAGCGGCGGCAGCAGGATGAACTGCGGCGGAGGCGGCGATTTTTGGAGAGCAGCTAGGTCAGGGAGAGGACCGGCTCTAACACCATATCAAAATCTAGCCTGGAACAGTGCCTTTGCCTCAACACCTGTTGAATGTTAATATCGATCGAGAGGGGCACAACCCATCGATGGTTGCGTACAAAGAAAGGAGGGCAAGTCCGGGTGGAGTACTAGTCCATACCGGTACAATACCAAACCAGAAATAATACATGTATTAAGTCTAAAAACAACTCTAATATATTGTTTAACAATAATTTCGTTGCTTTGTTTCCTCGTCGAAAATTATGAATGATCTTGTCAAAAACCATACAACTAATAATCAGACTATAAAGTGTCACATATGGAAATCTTCAAAGAAAATAGTGCTCGGTAGTTTCTTTTTTGACAATAAATAGTGCTCCGTAGTTAATAGACTGAAGGACCGCCTTTAAATGGAGGGAAGAAATTGGAGTGGACATATGGAGCCGGGCAACACGTTGCCCAGTATTATCCAATAATAAAAATCATTATTTAGAATTTTCAAACAACAAACGTGTAAAATCTTGTTGAAAAATAAGTTGTATTTTGTAGTCCGAGAAAAACAAAAATGTTGATGTAACTAGGCATTAAGAAACCATTTTTGGTCTTCACATTAAGAAACAAGAAGCTTTATAAGTAGGTACTATAGAAATCCATAGGTACAAGTCAGGTTTTGTTTCATCATTTTTTGAAGTGGAAAAAGTTCTCATGCTCAGCTCCCCCCGACCTAACCCTCCCACCGGGCGGCGGCGGCACTGCGCCGCCCCCGGGGTCTCCCCCGCCTCCCCTCCTCGAGTCCCCTCCCACATCACCCTCCCCCTCCGCCGCCGTCGGAGGAGTTGCTGGCCAAAGGATGCGCGGCGTGGTGGCGACGGGCCGTCTTTTGGTTGCGGCCAGGGGTGGGAGGCGGCGCCCTCCTCTCCTCTGATCCGTGGTGGCGCATGGTGTTGGTGGCCCGAGATCGCAGGGGCGATGGTCGATCTTGACCTCCTTTGCATCGGCGACGAAGGAGGCGGCGCCATCGCGACATCTGGGCGTCGGGGCGGTAGCCTCGGGCACGGCTGCGACAACTTCCTTCTCTGGAGGTGGTTGGCCACGTTGGGATCTAGTGTGGAGGATCTCGGGATCTCACACCGATATCTGGTGGTGGATTTCTAGCCGGTGTCGAGTATGGAGGGGACATGGCAGCCGGTGAAAACCGAGCTTTGACTCTGATCTTGGCAGACGATGGCAGCGTCACTCGACATCGCTGATACGTCCAAAACGTATCTACTTTTCCGAACACTTTTGCTATTGTTTCTCCTCTAAACTTGTGTAATTTGGATGCAACTAACACGGACTGGCGCTGTTTTCAGCAGAATTGCCTTGGTGTCTAGTTTTTGTGCAGAAAATCAACTATCAGGAAAAATCCCGGAAAATATGCCAAAAATCCTATTTCACCAGAAGACTCCCGAAGCCAGAATACGAGACAGAGGGGGCTAGTCCCAGGCCACACCACCTGGCCGCGCGGGCTAGCCTAGGCCGCGCCAGGGGGTGGTCTGGCCGCCCCAGACACCCCCTCGGTCTCTCTCTTCGCCTAAAAGATGCCTTCTAACCAAAAAACTGAGGGGGGTTCGACGTTTTTCCAGAAGGAGTCCCGCTCTGCCGCCACCACCAGATTCCACGAAACAGCACCAGAAACTCCGTTCTAGCACCCTGTCGGGACGGGGAATTGGAGGAGATCATCGCCATCATCATCACCATCGCTTCTCCATCGACCATCCAGGTTTCCCCCATCTATGAGTGAGTAAATCCCCTGCTATAGGCTATGGGGATGGTAGGGATTGGATGAGATCGTTCATGTAATGGGATCGGATTGTTAGGGCATGGTGCCTAGTATCTTCTATTAGTGCTTTATGACTTTGTTGCGACTTGTTATGCTTTATGGTTGTCACTAGGGCCCGAGTGCCATGATTTCAGATTTGAACATGTTATTGATTCATTATGATAGTATTGTTTATGGTCTTACCTGCAAGTTGTTTACACACGTTGTTGTCCGGAACCAATGGCCCTGGAGTGACAGAAATCGGGATAACCGGAGGGAATGGCTTTGATGTGAGGATCACATGTGTTCACGGAGTGTTAATGATTTGCTCCGGTGCTCTATTAAAAGGAGCACCTTAATTGCCAGTAGTTCCCTTGAGGCCTCGCTGCAAACGGGCTGGCAGGACAAAAGATGTTGTGCAAGTTCTCATTGCGAGCACGTATGACTATATATGGAACACATGCCTAGGATTATCTAGTACTTGGATGCTTTATCTTATTTATTTGCAATTGTCCTATGTTCTGATTACTATGTGAATTGTCTTGTCCATGCAACGCCCGTCCATCCATCCCTATGCCTACCGCACTCGAATCCTACTGTTTACTGCTATTGTCACTACTGCCTTCACTTTACTACTGTTGTTACTTTACTTTTCCTACTACAAAACTGTTGCTACTGATAAACTGTTGTGAGCAAGATTGTTTTCAGGTGCAGCTGAATTGACAACTCAGTTGTTAAGGCTTATAAATATTCTTTGGCTCCCCTTGTGTCGAATCAATAAATTGGGTTTCACTTCCCTCGAAAATACTGCGATACACCCCCTATACTTGTGGGTCATCAAGACTATTTTCTGGTGCCGTTGCCGGGGAGCATAGCTTTATTTATCAAGTTCACTTGGATTCTCTATTCTTCGCTGCCATCCATCCATCATCGGTAAGTCTTGTGATGGCAAGGTTCCTATTTTACCATCCACTACAAGAAGAGGTACTGTTCTGAACACCTTTGTTGCTCTTGATTCACCATCTGTTATGAGTAAGCTCGTTACACCACCACACACACATGCTATGCACACTGCTACTACTGCTGAATCTGAAACTTCTGATACTTATGATGCTGCTTCTACTGTGCTTGATAAGAGTGGTCCATTAGGTCCTTTCCTAGATGCTACGATTGCTAGAACTATAGATGGAAATACTGAAACTCCTAATGAAGACACTACTACACCTGTTAGTTCACCCGAGTCTAGTGAGAGTTATGATATTGAAGACGGTTATGTTGAGATGACCGATGAATTTATTAAAGAATGTAAAAACACCCATGATAGGAGCGCTGCTAAGAGTCTCCTTGAGAGGCGTACTATTAGACCCAAATTGTCTCCTATTGCTAAATTTGCTGCTTCTCCCATAAACATTAAAGATAAAGATTATGATTTCTCTCTCGATCTATCTTACATAGCTATTGTTGAGAAAGAACCTTTTTGTGGGACTAAGAATGAAAGTGCGGTAGCACATATGAATGAACTTTCTACCATGAGTGGCTTGTTTTCTGATGATATTAAGATGCGTACTTACTTTGTTGCTAAGATTTTCCCTTTTTCACTGAAAGGAGAAGCTAAAACTTGGTTTAGTAATTTACCTCCTAGATCTATTGATAGTCCTGATTGCTTGATTAGTACTTTCCTGCAAAATTATTTTCCTCCTAGTGCTAGACATGCTATTTTGCAGGAACTTTTTGATTTTGAACAAGGAGAAAAAGAGATATTGCCTGAATCATGGGCAAGGTTTTGTGCTTTGATTCATGCACAGACTGGAAGTCCATTACCTAAGAATGAGCTTCTTGATATATTTTATAATGGACTAACTGAAGAATCTAGGACATACCTAGATAGTTGTGCCGATTGTGTTTTCAGGAAAAGGACTCCCAAAGAAGCTGAGGAATTAATGACTAAAATAAGCAAGAACTATGAAGATTGGACTCCTCCTGAACCAGCTATACCTGAAGTAATTATACTTGCACCAACTATTCCTGTGCCTATACCATCACCTAAGAAGAGGGGAATTATTGAATTGAATGATGAAGTAATGAAGGAAGCTAAGAAATGTCTCAAGGAGAAGGGAATTAAAGCTACAGATGTCAAGAATTTACCTCCTATAGAAGAATTATGTAAGCCTATTCTGTAACACCCTCAAATCGGCCCGATGCAAGTTTTAGCCCTTTCCGCCAAACTAGCATAGAAACGATTCAAGGACACCCACCAGGCACTTTCGTGCGGGTGGATAACGAAGTAATACCATTACACAACAGTCCTCGATGGGACCCGCAGAACAGATATATATACAACAGTGACTCAACGAGTCAAGAATACAGATATAATATACAAAGATCCAAATCACCTTGAAAACGACAGAGCGTCCGGCTACGGACAAGATGCAAATGGGGCTAAGAGCCCTGAAGAGTAACCAATGGCGTCCATAACCCTGCCCAGGCCAAGCCGGAAGGGTAACCCTGCTAACGACGTCGATTTCAAACCTGCTAAAACAAAAGGGGTGCCGACAAAGAGCAAGGAAAAAGAGGAGCGTCAGTACTGAGGCCAATACACGGCGAGGCTAGAATTCGGCGGCTCTCGCCTACATAGGTATGGTGGGCTGAAGCGGCAGCACAGCGGCACTAAACAACCTATAGCGACTCGGTATCACTGGCGGCTATTAGAGAGGGGTAGGAAAGACCTATTCGGATCCAACCTGAAGCTAACACCAAACAAACCCATCCTGGTATTTCCCCCTCGAGACCAAACGAGGAGGTCGGACCAAGGAACTCACACCGTTGGCAATTTTACTCATTCCATTATAGTTGCAGCAATTACTAATCGGATATAGATAGCATGAGTCATCCTGTAGTAAGTAGTGGGCCGTTTTAATTAACATTCCGTTGTAGTTGGAACAGTTACTAGTCAGATATAATTGTCCTGAAGAAGCCCAAAACCCAGCAGTTGTTGACACTTTTATCACATTCCATTGGAGTTGCAATACTTACTAGGCAGGTATAGTATGACACAGATCACCACAGATCCACCAGTTGTTGGCATTTTTAATATCCATTCCGTTATAGTTGAAGCTGATTACTAGTCACATATTAAGTCAAATTTATAGTACTACTTTAGTTATGCTTGTCTATGATCGAGATACTGTGCTCCAAGTCGTCCATAACCGCGGACACGGCTTTCAGAAAGTTTTACCCTGCAGGGGTGCACAAATAGCAACACACACTCGATCAACTTCGGAAAAACCAACTCAAAACCCAACGAGGCATTCACGACAAAGCAATCACAGGATTCAGAAATATTTCAGGGGGCCACCCCACTAAGCTACCCGCAACGAAGTTGGCCGGTTCCGGAACGGACCCAGGGTTTGTGTGGATGGCTGTAAACGACTGGGAACCGGAAAGTGTGACTGGGCTTATCGATACAGCAAAAACGTGTCACAATCCTAAACAGTACAGGTACTCCACGCACAATCGTAAATAAAGCAGTAACATGGCATAAGTACAGGATAGTAATAAAGCCCCAAACTACTTGTGGCCCCAAGAAATAGAAATGAATCAAGCTCTGGCTCAGGGGGGTCCATAAGGCCTCCCGGATGTGGATAGTGCGAAAAATCAAGGAACAGGTATCAAGTACTCGGGGTCCTACGAGACACAAGTGAGCGTGGAAGAACCAAATAACATTTATTGCCCACCGATGCCTCTGCATTAGTTTTATCTAGCATTTTAATAGTTGTATTTAAAGTCATGATCATCTTCACCAGAAACATCTGCCAGCAATAAACATCTCCACCATTCCAATAACTGAGGTACTCGACAACACAAGATCGCACCTGAGCAAGCGACTACGACTCGCAAGGCCAGCTATCTACCAAACACAGGTAATAGGAGGTGTCCAAGGCAATATAGAGGCTGCACGGGATATAACTGGGATGCGTAAAACTAAAGCATCGCGACACGGATAGTAATAGATCAACAGGAGGAAATACAGACTATAAATGCAAAATAGGTAGAAGGGGAAGAGATGCTCGCCTGGGAAAACACTGTCGACGGATCATATCCGGAGAACTTGTCGATACTCGCATCCACTCATCGGTCTAATCCGCGAAGAAGCAAAGCACTAAAAGAAACACCGGATGCGCTATTTAATATTACGGCAGAAGATCCATCATGATTATGATATGATGCAGATGCGGTGCAATGAGGCAGTATTAAGCGGAACCGGGGTCCCGACAGTTAATTACACGGTTCAAGTTGTTTAGAAAACCCCGCAATTTAAATATTGTCTTAACAAGGCAGGGCATGGTATCGGTTCGCTACACAAATTTAAATGGAGTCCGGAATAAGACAAAGATAGCCCGCAGATAGACTTCATATTTAATTCAGGTGATTCTACTAAATACCCCAAACCTCACAAAATATGTATGCAATCATGAATGATTTAATGCAGCAAGTTGGTATCATATATTATAAAAATAGGAGAATGGAGCAGGGTCACACATTAGGGGGGGGGGTTCGGATCCGAGGTTCGACGGGGATCGGTCTTCAGGGTCTCGGGAAAGGGTCACACATCAATGTCCATAGATCTTGGGGTTCCACGTCGAAGGCCTTCGGGTACGGGGGTCTTCGGGGTCTTGTGGTTCCCGGTAGGAGATCTTGAGGTGCATTCTTGTCTTCGAGAGATCTTAGCGAGGTCAGAGAGCTTGGCGTCCGGAAAGGCGATCTTGTCGTCCCGACCTTGATCGAAGTCGAACTTGCTCCGGTGGTTGTCGTACTTGTCCGATGAAGATCTTGCCGTGGCTAGCCTTGGAGGAAGAGGGTTGTACGCGGATCGCCAAGTACACCGATGGCTAGTAATAACACAAACACACGCACATCCACATATGTACACAGATGAACAACAGGACTCTGTGAGCAGTACACAAACATGAACCCCGTAGGTGCATGGCGCGCTCGGGTGACGTCCTGGCGACGGGCAAGGCAGGGAGGCGGTGTACGAGGCGCGCTGCCCGGGGCGGCGGCTCAGACGGCCGGTGGGGCGACGCCAGCGGGGGGGGGGGGGCTCGGTAGGCACGCATGGCGGCCGGAGAAGCTCGAGAGGAGGACATGGCAGCGGCGGCGCGTCGGTCGGCAGAGACGAGGGGGCGACCCCCGTGGCGGGGCGAGGTGGAGCTTGACGGCCGCTGGGAGGAGACGACGGCAAGGGGACGAGGAGGTCGCGGACGACGGCGATGGCGTGCAGGGGCCGGCGAGGGGAGGCGAGAACCGGGGGCGTCGGTCGCAGGAGAGGCGGAGGACGGAGGCGATGGGGCGGACGGCGGCGGGGAGCTCGAGGACGAGGGAGGCCGCGGGGAGGAGGACGGCGAAGAGGAGGCGGCCGGACTTGGAGGGGCCGAGCGGTGGCGGGATCTGGCGGCGGGGAGGAAGACGCAGGGGCGAGGGCGGAGGCGGCGGCGACGAGGCGCCGGGCGGGCGCGACGAGCACGGCTAGGGGCGCCGGAGAGGAGGGCGGGGGAGGAGGCCGGCGAGCTCCTGGCAGCGGCACAAAGAAGATGCGGGAGGGAGGCGCGGCCCAGGGAGGAGCTCCGCGTCGAGGGCGCTGGCGGCGGCGGAGAGGCTGCGGCGGGGTTGGATGTGGGGGAGGTGGCCGAGGCGGTAGGTGGCGGAGGCCGGCGCCGGTGGAGGCGAGGCCGACGCGAGAGGAGGCCGGAGGGAGGAGGAAGCTGGGAAGGGGATGCGGGGGAGATGGCGGCGGCGACCGCTGGGAAGGTGGAGGTGGAGAGCCGAGGTAGCGGCGGTCCCGAGGTTGTCGGGTGGGGCCCGCGCGAGAGTGTGCGCGTGTGTGAGTGCGTGTGTTGCGGTTGGAAGGGGCGAGTGGGGGCGCCAGGTGGGGCTGGGGTGCGGCAGGTGGAGGCGGGTCGGCTGGGTGGAGGCCGGGTGGCGCGCGGGAGTGCAGGTGGTGGGACCAGGCGGGTCAGCGCGGCGACGTGTCACGCTGCGAGTGGAGGAGGTGATGTGGCTGGTTGGTGGAGGAAGGCGGGTAGGCTAGGTTTAGGTAGGAAAAGGGTTTGGGTGTTTTGGGGGTAGGTAGAATTTTTATCTGGAGGTGGCCGGTCAGACTTTGGGTCTGGCGGGCTGCCTCCTAAAAATAAAAGAAAATATTTTATTATTTAAAACGGGGCTTTTGAAAACGGTTGGTACAAAAAACAAAATATTCCGGACAGACCCGGGGTTTTGATTTAAAATAAAGACGGGGTGTTTAGAAAACAAAAATAGACTTTTCGAAAATAGCTTTATGCAAACAAATGCAAGAAGACATGACGATGCTCAAATGCAAGGTGGCATGATGACATGAGTATGCGGTCATGACAATGTAATGCACAAAAACAACGCGATTTTCTAGTAGTGGTTTTTGCGGGATGCCACATATTCCCTACTCATCCACTATTGAGGTACACTCTCTCCAACACTTTGATCAAGGTGATATCCCTTACTCTAAACCTCCTGATCAATGCTTAGAAGAATTTGATATTTTTATTGTTAAGCAAGATAATTTTAATAAAAGGGTGCAAAATCATCTAATGGAAAATTCTAGAGCTATTGTTGAGTTAAAAGATATTGTGGAAAGAACCTCTAATGATGTTAAAATGATTGTTAAACACTTTCAAATGGTTCAAACTCAAATAGATCAACTCATTAAAGTGCAAAAGACTTGCTAGTTAATGCTGCTAAAGAAAAACATGCTTATGAAATTAGAACTAGAAGTGGTGTTGCTACCAAGGATCCTCTATATCCTGAGGGGCATCCCAAAAGAATTGAGCAGGATTCTCAACAAGATGAAAATAGTGGCTCTACTCGTAAGAAAAGGAAAAAGAAACATAAAACATTTGTAGAACCCTCTGAACCTGCTATAGATCCTAATAGTATATCTGTCTCTGATGTTGAAACTGAAAGTGGTAATGAAGAAAATGAAGCTCCAAATGAAGAAAAAGTTGAAGAAGAACCTGAAAAGCACACTAAGAATACTAAATACACTAAAGAAGATTTTGTTGCTAAGAAACATGGTACTGAAAGAGAGCCTTGGGTCCAAAAACCTATGCCTTTCCCTGATAAGAAACACAAGTCAAAGGAAGATGAACACTATAATAAGTTTGGTGAGTGGATGAGACCTTTATTCCTGCAAATTCCTTTGACTGATGCTATTAAATTGCCTCCTTACTCAAAGTATATGAAGGATATTGTCTCGAATAAAAGGAAGATCCCTAATGAAGAAATTTCTACTTTGCTTGCTAATTATTCCTTTAATGGTAAGGTTCCTAAGAAACTTGGAGACCTAGGGATTCCAACTATCCCTTGCTCTATTAAGAATAGTTATGTTAGAACTTCTTTGTGTGATTTGGGAGCTGGAGTTAGTGTTATGCCTTTCTCTCTCTATAAGAGTCTTCAACTAGAAAAATTAATACCAACTGATATATCTTTGCAAATGGCTAATAAATCTACCACTATTCCTTTTGGTATATGTGAGGATGTACCTGTTCAAGTGGACCATAATTGCTTGATATTAACTGATTTTGTTGTGCTTGAAATGCCTGAAGATGATAATATGTCTATTATTCTTGGGAGACCTTTTCTTAATACTGTAGGAGTTGTTATTAATTGTAATCAAGAAAATGTGACTTTCAATGTTAATGACAAGGAACATACTGTCTATCTCCCCAAGAAGATTGATAGGACTTATGGTTTGAATTCAATTGAACATGTTGAGGGCATTCAAGTTGGAGAGATATATTGTCCCATACCAAGAGAAAAAATTGAAACTATTATGATTGGGACCATTGCTATCAAGGTTGAGGTAACATAATCATTAGTGGAATACAAAGTTTTGTCTCTTATGGAATTGTTTTGGTAACAAGACCTGATCAACCTTGTTAACAAAAGGATTTCATTGAACAAAACAATGTTTTCACCATGATTTTCTCCGCTTACTTTTATTCTATCCATTTTAGTTTTTTCTTTCGTTTAGTTTACCTTTCTTGTGCTAGTTGCTTGCATTTTAGAGTGTCTTAGAACTTCTGTAGCTTTTGCTTTGTTTTGCATTGCATCTTTTCAAAATCATTTTTCTGCAGAAAAATCATTCATCTATGCCTCAAAATTGCCCCAAAATAAAGTGTCTCGAAAAATTCCAGAAATTTCATATTAATTTTTTACGTGAAAAAAGGGGCAGAGGAGTGCCTGGAAGGTACCAGGGGGACCCACCAGGCAGGCACACCACCTGGTGGCGCGGCCTGCCCTAGGTGGCGCCATGCCATGGTGTGGGCCACCCCTGGCCCTCCACTCACTCTCTCACTTGCCACTTTCTTCTCTCTCCCGAGTAAACTCCAGTTCATTGCTCAAAATCGCGTTCTTGCTGTGCTTGCTCTCGATTTTTCGATCTCCTTGCTCAGCCCATCTTTGCTGCTAAAAGTTGGAGCATTTGTTCTCCGGTATGTGACTCCTCCGCTTGTCTAAGTAGATTTGTGTTTCGTGGTTTATATCTTGAGTATTTTGCTGCTGTAGGTGACAGGTTATGAGAGCTTGTAAGCTTGTTTGATGCTTAGAGATATAGTTTTGATGCATGTTTAGGCCTCTTACAAGTCCCTATGAGTAGTTCCCTTCATTATATTCACTTTGCAATCACTTGTTTAATAGGTGTTTAAATTTCAGAATAGAAGATGAATGAGCATCAATTAAACCAACATGAACTATGGCTGCCTGAGGTTATGAAGGTTCACCGGGAGGAGGAAGTTTTTCCTTCCATTTACCCATGCTCTGAATTCATGAGAGCTACAAGAATTCTCCAGGATTTCCACACTTTGGTTTCTAATGTAGGGTTGGAGCACTTTTTGGAAGATGAACCTTGTCAATTTGTGAAGCTAACCATGTCTGTGGTGCAGGACTTTCAATTCAGTTACTCTTTGCCTAACCCCATGGTCCACTAGAAAATTTACAATATTGCTGTCGACCTTTCTCTCGATGACTTTTGTGCAGCTATTAAGGTACCTCAGTGGGGATCATGTAGAAGGATTAAAGAGCGATCTGCACCACTCATGGATTTATACGCAAAAATTTGCCAAGGGAGCAGCTTCTCGAAGGAGAGTGGAAAAATCTGTAACATTCATCTCCCCTCCATTCGCTACTTTGCCTACTTTATTGCCAAATGTGTTCTTGCTAGGAAAACTACCAATAAGTTATCCTCATATGATCTAGCATTCATCTCTGCTGCTCTTAAACGAGATAGGTCTTACAACCTGGGTGCTTTGATAGCTTTCTGTCTTGCTGCTAACCACGAGAAAGGTAGAATTTGTGGGGGCCTCATTGCCTCTCGTTTACTAGCATTGCATGGTTTAGTGCCCCATCATCTAGACCTACAGTTTCTCATAGAAAGGCTTGATCTTAATTCCATGATACAACATAAATTTGTTTCCTCGTGGGCTAGTTTGAGTGAATTGTCTTATGAAATAACCTTTCTCAAAGCTGGTTGGAGAAGGAGCAAGTCCGAGCGTGTTGTTCTTTTGCCTGCATCTGTTTTGTTTAACCTTGATAACATGGCAGGATGGTCTCTCCCGGAGGAGGAGTTTGATACGTAGTTGGGAGAGCTCTCCCAGCAGGAACAGGATACTGATACGTCCATTTTGCATCACTATTCTATGTCATAATTCACTGTTATTCATTAATATATTTCGTATCGAGAGGTGATACTTATGTTAGTTCATATGTTTTTGCATGGTTGATGACTTTTGGAGCATGGACCGTTGCAGTACGGATTCTGATGGAAAAAGTGCTGTTTGGAGGCAAAATTCGCGAAGATCAGAAAATCTAGGAAAATACATGGAAAATCCTATTTTTCCAGAAGATGAAGGAAGCCAGAAGGGGGGCTAGAGATGGGCCACAGGGGGCCCACACCACCCCCCGGCGCGGGCCACCCTGGGCCCCGCCACCAGGTGGTGTGCCCACCCTGGTCCACCCCTGGCACTCCCCTCTGGTGTATATTATCCTCCCAAAACCCTAAGACTCGGGGAGTGACCACAGAAAGATTCCGCCGCCTCTGCGGGGCAGAAAACACCGAGAGAGAAATATCTCGCCGGCAGACAGATTTTTGCCGGGGGAATTCCTTCCCGGAGAGGGGAGATCGTCGCCATCAACACCACCATCAAGCTGGACTTCATCGAGATCATCATCACCATCACCATCAGCACCATCAGCACCATCATCACCATCTCCATATTGCTGTAACAATTGAGTTGAATCTTGCATTAGTTCTTAGGGGAAACTTTCCCGGTGTTGATTACTCTTTGTAGTTGATGCTATTGAGTGAACCGTTGAATTATTGTTTATGTTCAGATTGTTATAAATCATTATTCCATCTCTGATCATGATCCATATGATGTCTTGTGAGTAGTTCGTTTTGTTCTTGAGGACATGGGAGAAGTCATGTTGTTAGTAGTGGAATTGTGTTGAGAAAGATTCAATAGTTTGATATTTAAGTTGTGGTGTACTTCTTCTAGTGGTGTCATGTGAACGTCGACTACATGACACTTCACCTATATGGGCCTAGGGGAATGCATTGTGTATTTGGCTACTAATCGTAGGGGTTGCCAGAGTGACAGAAACCTAAACCCCCAATAGGAAACCATTGAACAAGGGACGTAAGTGTCTTAGAGTTTAAAGCTGTGGTTAGGTTTCTACCTTAATTACTTTCTTGTACTTACAGATGTTTGCAAGGGGTATAATCACAAGTATGTATTAGTCCTAGGAAGGTCGGTACATTAGCATAGGTTCACCCACACAACACTTAGCAAGCTAAAGAAGATTAATCAACTATATGAAGCGAAAGAACTTGACTGTCTTCCCATGTGTCCTCGAGAACGTTTGGTCATCTTAAGTAATACAACCGGCTTGTCCTTTGCTGCATAAAGGATTGGACCACTTGTTGCATTTATCCCTATTGTCTTTTGTTTACTCGTACTTTGTTTACTTGCTTTATCAAAAAAACCCTAAAAATCCGTTTGCTAAGTATTTGTAGAGAATTCCTGATCCATACCACTAGCCAGCACCTTCTGCTCCTCGTTGGGTTCGACACTCTTACTTATCGAAAATACTGCGATACACCCCCTATACTTGTGGGGCATCAAGACTATTTTCTGGCGCCGTTGCCAGGGAGTGAAGCGCTATTAGAGACTAGAAATGGTAAAGGAAACTTCTATTGTGAGTATTGTTTATTTCTGCTAGTTGCTTTATTTTCGTTATGGATAATTCGCTGAGTTTCTTATTTGGTAATGCTACTACCACTGCTAAGGTAGTAGATAAACCACCACCTACTGAGAATGATGTTTTTAACATACCTACAAGAATTGTTGATCGTGTTATGGATAACTACTATGTTGGGGATGGAACAGTCCATCCCGGTGATCATTTACTCTTTATACACGAATTATGCGGATTGTTCAAGTGTGCAGGTATTACTATAGATCAAGTTAAGAAGAAGTTATTCTCATTATCGCTGAAAGGAAGAGCTGAGGAATGGTATAAGCTGCTAAAGAATGGTCAAGCTCTGGAATGGGAGGAAATAGTGCCTCTCTTTTATTCAAAATTTTATCCTCCTAGTGAGATTCATAAAGATCGGAATCAAATATACAACTTTTGGCCTCTTGATGGAGAGAGTACAACTCAAGCTTGGGGGAGATTGAAGTTACCAATGCTCAAATGTCCCATTCATGAGCTCCCCAACAATATTATTACCAATAACTTTTATGCAAAGCTCCCTCTACATGATAAGGATTTATTGGATGCTTCTTGTGCTGGATCATTCACTCGCATGGAAGAAGAAGCTAAATGGGACCTTCTGGACCGCATTCAAGACAATGCTGAAGCTTGGGAGAATGACAAAGGTAGGAAGTCAGGTATAAATTATGATTATGAATGCACTGAATCTTTTATGGGAACTGATGACTTTCAAAATATTAATAATACTTATGGTCTTGATTTACAAGTTATTACAAATTGCTTTAAGGCTTTTGCTTCTTATATTGAAATCCCAAAAAGGGGATGGAGCAAGTACCATGCACCTTATAAAGATATCGTTGACTGTGTTCCTGGTTGGAGTACTGAGTTTTACACTATTCATCACATCTTACCTGAACTTTATATCAAGAAACCCTTCCCGGATAAGGTAAAGGACCATCCTATGATAACTAGTGTAATCACTAAAAGTGCAAATAGAACTTAAAACCCGATGAACAAATAAACATGGAACCTGTTGTAGCAATTGTGAAAGACCTTGTCACTAAAAGCGTAGAGGATGGACACATAGCCTTTTGTGAGGATGCTTCTAACATTGTTTCACATCCTAATAGAACTAAAAAAGCTAGTGTCCATGTGCTTTCTGTTTGAATAGTTGATCACTGCTATTATGGTTTATGTGATATTGGTGCAAGTTCCAGTGCTATTCCTTATGAGCTTTATAGAGAAATTATGCATGAAATCAGTCCCTGCGAATTGGAAGAGATTGATGTGGTTATTCACCTTGCAAATAGAGAGACCATCTCTCCAATTGGTATTGTACGAGACATGGAAGTTCTTTGTGGTAAGATTAAGTACCCTGCTGATTTTCTAGTACTTGGTTCAGCTGCTAGTAAAACTTATCCTATTATTTTTTGTAGACCTTTCTTGAGTACTTGCGGTGCTATTATAGATTGCAAAAGGGAGAAAATCTTGACTAAGTTTGATGGGGAATCTTATGAGTTTAATTTCTCGAAATTCACTAAAGAACCTTATGAAGAGGAAACCCATAAGGAGGATTTTAGAGTTGAACAACTTGCTTCTATTTCTCTTGCTCCTAACAATGCTTTGCAGCAATTTATGGAAGATCATGAAAGTGAAATCTTCATGGAAGAAAGGAATGAGATTGACGAGATTCTCCGTAATCAGCCTAAGATGCTTAAGCATAACTTGCCTGTAGAAGACTTGGGTACCACGTTGCCACCCAAAAAGGATCCGGTTTTCGATCTAAAACCTCTCCCTGATGATCTTAAATATGCTTATATTGATGATAAAAAGATATATCCTGTTATTGTTAGCTCTAAACTTTCAGGGAAGGAAGAAGAAAGGTTATTGGAGGTTTTGAAGAAACACCGAGGAGCTATGGGCTATACTCTGAATGATTTAAAAGGGATTTCACCTACTATATGTCAGCATTCTATCAATATAGAACCAGATGCAAAACCAGTAGTAGAGCACCAACAACGTTTAAATCCTAAGATGAAGGAAGTGGTAAGAAATGAGGTATTGAAACTCCTTGATGCTGGTATTATTTACCCTATTGCTGACAGTGAATGGGTTAGTCCTGTTCATTGTGTTCCTAAAAAAGGAGGTATTACCGTTGTTCCTAATGATAACGATGAGATTATTCCCCAAAGAATAGTAGTAGGCTATAGGATGTGCATCGTATTTAGGAAAGTCAACAAAGTTACTAAGAAAGATCACTACCCTCTTCCTTTTATTGATCAAATGTTGGAAAGGTTGTCTAAAAAGACCCATTTTTTTCTTGATGGTTATTCTGGTTTCTCTCAAATTGTTGTTAAACAACAATACCAAGAAAAAACTACGTTTACCTGCCCTTATGGTACTTATGCTTATAGACGTATGCCTTTTGGTTTATGTAATGCTCCTGCTACTTTTCAAAGATGCATGTCTGCTATCTTTCATGGCTTTTGTGAGGAAATTGTGGAAGTGTTCATGGATGACTTTTCTATCTATGGAACTTCTTTTGATAATTGTCTGCACAACCTTGATAAAGTTTTGCATAGGTGTGAATAAACTAATCTTGTTCTTAATTGGGAAAATGCCACTTCATGGTTAATGAAGGGATTGTCCTTGGGCATAAAGTTTCTGAAAGAGGCATAGAAGTTGATAGAGCTAAGGTTGAGGCAATTGAGAAGATGCCATGTCCAAGAGACATCAAAGGTATTCGTAGTATCCTTGGTCATGCTGGTTTGTATAGAAGGTTTATTAAAGATTTTTCTAGGATATCAAAACCCCTCACTAATCTTCTTCAAAAGGATGTACCCTTTGTTTTTGATGATGATTGTAAGGAAGCTTTTGAAACTCTTAAGAAGGCTTTAACCACAGCTCCTATCGTTCAACCACCTGATTGGAGTTTACCTTTTGAAATAATGTGTGATGCTAATGA
This sequence comes from Avena eriantha, assembly GCA_910589775.1. Taxonomy (NCBI): domain Eukaryota; kingdom Viridiplantae; phylum Streptophyta; class Magnoliopsida; order Poales; family Poaceae; genus Avena; species Avena eriantha. Next base: position 401,707,015 of record OU342746.1, on the reverse strand, counting down.
TTTTGCTGTAGGTGCTGTCCTTGGGCAGCGAATTGATAAAAAGTTAAACGTTATTCATTATGCTAGTAAGACTCTAGACGTTGCTCAAAGGAATTATGCTACTACTGAAAAGGAATTTCTAGCTGTCATTTTTGCTTGTGATAAGTTTAGACCCTATATTGTAGACTCAAAAGGCACCATTCATACTGATCATGCTGCTATTAAGTATCTGATGACGAAGAAGGACGCTAAACCTAGGCTTATTAGATGGGTGTTGCTTTTACAAGAGTTTGATCTACATATAGTAGATAGGAAAGGTGCTGAAAACCCTGTAGCGGATAATTTATCTCGATTGGAAAACATCTCTTTTGACCCTATGCCTGTCAATGATAGTTTCCCAAATGAACAGTTGGCTGCAGTAGGGGTAAGCTCGCGAGGGAGCCCTTGGCACGCTGATTATGCTAACTTTATTGTCTCCAAGTATTTGCCTCCAACTTTTACAACTCATCAAAGAAGGAAGTTCTTCTATGATTTGAGGCATTATTTTGGGATGACCCACACTTATATAAAGAAGGAGTGGATGGTATTATGCGAAGATGTGTTCCAAAATATGAACAAAAGGAGATATTGCGTAAATGTCATGGTAGTGCTTATGGAGGACATCATGCAGGAGATAGAACTACGCAAAAGGTGCTACAATCAGGTTTCTACTGGCCTACCCTTTTTAAAGATGCAAGAAAATTTGTTTTATCTTGTGATGAATGTCAGCGTGTTGGTAATATTTCTAGACGCAATGAAATGCCTATGAACTACTCTCTAGTTATTGAACCCTTTGATTGTTGGGGATTTGACTTTATGGGTCCTCCCCCCCCCCTTGAAAGGTTATACTCATATTCTTGTTGCCGTTGATTATGTTACTAAGTGGGTAGAAGCCATTCCTACGAAGAGTGCTGAAGGGGAGACTTCTCTAAAAATGCTTAAGGATGTTATCTTTCCTAGGTTTGGAGTGCCCATGGTATCTCATGACCGATGGGGGTTCTCATTTCATTCATGGTGGTTTTAGAAAGACCCTTGCTAAATATGATGTTAATCATAGAATTGCTTCAGCTTATCACCCCCAAACTAGCGGGCAAGTAGAGTTATCAAATAGAGAAATTAAATCCATCTTGCAAAAGACTGTTAATAGATCTAGAAAAAACTGGGCTAAAAAGTTGAATGATGCTTTATGGGCTTATAGAACTGCCTACAAAAACCCCATGGGGATGTCTCCTTATAAAATGGTTTATGGGAAAGCTTGTCACCTACCTTTAGAATTAGAACACAAAGCTTACTGGGCAGTTAAAGAACTAAATAGAGATTGTAAGATCACTGGTGAGAAAAGATTATTCGACTTAAGTTCTTTAGATGAATGGAGGAGTGAAGCCTATGAAAATGCTAGGCTCTTTAAGGAAAAAGTGAAAAGATGGCATGACAAGCGAATACTTAAGAGATAATTTCATGTTGGTGAGAAAGTTCTATCGTATAGGTCTTGTCTCAGATTTTTTGCAGGAAAGCTACTGTCAAAGTGGGAAGGACCTTTCATTATTGAAGAAGTGTACCGTTCGGGAGCAATAAAAATTTCTTCCTTAAAAGATAATACTACACAAGTAGTGAATGGGTAGCGACTCAAGCACTATATTGCTGGAGATTCTTACAATGAAGATGTTGATGCCTTTCAAGTTATAACTCCGGAAAAATTTATCAAGGACCAGATATAGAGACCTGCAGAGCCCGCTTTCAAATAGGTAACAGTTCTGGTAAGAAAAGTTCCACAAAAATACTATCCAACTATATTTTTGTAGTTTTTAGTCAATAAGAAAAGCTATGAAGCAAAAAAGGGACGGAAACAGAGCCAGGGTGGCTCACACCACCCTGTGGCGCGGGCCCACCCCTGGCCGCGCCACCAGGTGGTGAGTCCACCCCGGACTCCGCCTTCGACTCGTTTTCTCCCAGTACCTTCCTTTTGTTGTGAAACTTCATAATATATAACCCCCCCGGATCCCCGAGGTTCGTATATCGTGCTTTTTTCGTGTTTTTGTTTCGATCTATTTCTGACAGGTAGAGTCCCAGATTTGGAGCTACAATGTCTTCCTCAGGATCAGCCAAGGAAGATTCTTTAGAGGATATCATCAACCCATACATGAGAGAGTTGAAGATTCATCCCAAGGAGTTGTTGCTTGAAGATGGGGAGCTCCGGATAAAAGAGGTTTGAGGCCCTAAAGGTGAAGGAAGTCTGGAGGACAGGATGGAAGCACAGGAGCAAGAAGTCTTTAGGTACAAGAAGATGGCGGAGCGCGAAGTGGATATCATCCATAAGATTTGTTCCGAACTCATCGCCGAGCACCAAAAGGAGACTGCTGAACTCAAGGATGAAGTCCTCTCACTCCGCCAAACAACCAACGAACTGCAAGCACAGTTCTACGACGTTCAAAATCAAAACTATGAGTATGAGGTTAGGTTTAAACGCATAAGTGTTGCTGCAAGTTTCAGGATGCTGGAAACCATGATGTCCTTTGTTGATGGGAAACCCTTACCTTGGAAGTCGGACGATGACGAGAGGATACCACCACCACCAAAGGAGTAATTCGTCATCAGGTTTGGCATCCCCTTGGTTTGTTCCAAGCTTGGGGGAGTGTCGCGGTATCACATCACTATCTTCTATCTTTTTTACCTTTTTAGTAGAGTCATATCATGAATAGAGAAGTTATTGTGTAGGATGGTTTGTATTATGGAAGTGCCCCTCTCTCGTTAAGAAATGTATCCCTTCGTGTGAGTTGCCGTTATGGATTATTAATGAGAAGCTCTATCATTTACTCTTTTGCATAGCTTATATTAGTTTTCAATTCATGGTTATATGATTGATGTTGTTGTTAGTATTGGTAACACTTTGGGATCATTGAGTTAATTTAGTTGGTTTTGGCAAACCTGGCTTGGTCAGTAGCACACTATTTTTGAGAGTTGAATGAAAAGATAAACGTACTCTAAATAAAAATAATTTCATCATCTTTCTTTCTTGATTTGCTCATGAGTTTAGTTTTCTCTAGTTAAGATCTTTTGTGCTTCCAAGGAAGATTGCATGTTTGTCTTTATCATTGTATGTTTGTTTCCTTCAACTCTTGTACTTGCTACCCAGCTTTGCTAGCCAAAAACTTGTACTGAGAGGGAATTCTTCTCGTGCATCCAATCCTTAAACCAAAACCTCTGCCATTTGTGTCCACCATACCTACGTATTAGCATTATTGCTATTCCAAGTAAATTCTTGTTTTATCTACCTCCCAAATTAAACTTGTTATGTGAAAATTAGTGATTAAAGCTCTCACGAACTTGATGGCACACCTTAATTTTCTTGCATTTAATAACCTGAACCATTGGGTCCTTCTTTGTTGCGTATATGCTTGCGCTTTATGAGTTGAAGTTAGCAGAACCATGTATCATGGGGAACGCTTTCAACACTGTCGTGGTACTATGTACCTAGTTGATATCATGATTCTTTTGCCTATGGATCTCGGCGGTGTGAAATAAAAGTGGAACTTGTAATATCATGGAGTTTATATGTGTGTTAGAGAAACGCCTGGGCCGCTAGCCTAAGCCATGCCTAATCATGGTGGAAACTTGCAGCATAACTATAGTGAGCATTCTATGAAGCATCCTCAATAAAAACCTATGCAAATAGCAAATAAAAAGATCGCTGAGATGCTCACTGTCTGCTTGCCTTGTCACTTTGATTATGGGATAGCTCATGTGTCATGTGCAAGGGGTACCCCGTTGGCGGTTCTCAATGATACATGTGTATTTACAATGACAAGAGCTTACTCGTGATTGAAGTTGAGTAGCATGAGGTTCGGTACTCATAAGTAAGGGGCATGAGATTTTAACTTATAACTTGTCAAGCATATCCTCTTAGTTGTGTCACTTTAACCCTAATCACCAAAAGATGCCTATGATAGGGGAAATGAGAGCTGTAAGCTAGTAAGTATCATAATTTTTGGGAGCTCTTTATGAGACTTGCAATCCCGGCTTCCCTCTGCGAAGGGCCTTTCTTTTACTTTGTAGTTGAGTCAGTAAACCCACTCCCTTCTACCTCAGCAAGTATCTTGAGTTGTTGTGTTTCATTCATTCATATGATGATTTATTCAATCATGTATCTTATGTTCCTTGTCTTGCACATTGCTCTTATCTTGGTGATTACTACTTTGAAAGCTATCATTGAAAGCCAGTTATTTGTGAACTCTAGCAAATTATCAACTATTCTTTGACCAAGAGCTAAGTTTGCCATTACCAATTATGATTTACTTTATGTATATTTATTGTGTTTCCTTTGCTTATTGCAAGTTAAGTTATATAATAGTGAGTTGTCCTCTATTATGATCTATGTATTGATGAATGTGATGCTTCTTGTCCGTATTCTTTTATCGACTCTTCACTCCATAAACTTGAGGCCATGTTTATTGAGCTCAGTTTCGCTTGGGGACAAGCGAAGTCTAAGCTTAGGGGAGTTGATACGTCCATTTTGCATCACTATTCTATGTCATAATTCATTGTTATTCATTGATATATTTCGTATTGAGAGGTGATACTTATGTTATTTCATCTGTTTTTGCATGGTTGATGACATTTGGAGCATGGACCGCTACAGTTAGGATTCTGATGGAAAAAGTGATGTTTGGAGGCAAAATTCACGAAGATCAGAAAATCCAGGAAAATACATGGAAAATCCTATTTTTTCAGAAGACGAAGGAAGCCAGAAGGGGGCTGGAGATGGGCCACAGGGGGCCCACACCACCCCCTGGCGCGGGCCACCCTGGGCCGCGCCACCAGGTGGTGTGGCCGCCCTGGTCCACCCCTGACACTCCTATCTAGCGTATATTATCCTCTCGAAACCCTAAGACTCGGGGAGCGACCACAGAAAGATTTTGTCGCCTCTACGGGGCAGAAAGCACCGAGAGAGAAAGATCTCTCTGGCAGACAGATTTCTGCCGGGGGAATTCCTTCCCGGAGAGGGGAGATCGTCGCCATAAACACCACCATCAAGCTGGACTTCATCGAGATCATCATCATCATCACCACCATCATCACCATCACCACCATCATCACCATCTCCATATTTCTGTAACAATTGAGTTGAATCTTGCATTAGTTCTTAGGGGAAACTTTCCGGTGTTGATTACTCTTTGTAGTTGATGCTATTGAGTGAACCGTTGAATTATTGTTTATGTTCAGATTTTTATACATCATTATTCCATCTCTGATCATGATCCATATGATGTCTTGTGAGTAGTTCGTTTTGTTCTTGAGGACATGGGAGAAGTCTTGTTGTTAGTAGTGGAATTGTGTTGAGAAAGATTCAATAGTTTGATATTTAAGTTGTGGTGTACTTCTTCTAGTGGTGTCATGTGAACGTCGACTACATGACACTTCACCTATATGGGCCTAGGGGAATGCATTGTGTATTTGACTACTAATCGTAGGGGTTGCCGGAGTGACAGAAACCTGAACCCCCGTTAGGAAACCATTGCACAAGGGACGTAAGGGTCTTAGAGTTTAAAGCTGTGGTTAGGTTTCTACCTTAATTACTTGCTTGTACTTACGGATGTTTGCGGGGGGTATAATCACAAGTATGTATTAGTCCTAGGAAGGTCGGTACATTAGCATAGGTTCACCCACACAACACTTAGCAAGCTAAAGAAGATTAATCAACTATATGAAGCGAAAGCACTTGACTGTCTTCCCATGTGTCCTCGAGAATGTTTGGTCATCTTAAGTAATACAACCGGCTTGTCCTTTGCTGCATAAAGGATTAGGACACTTGCTGCATTTATTCCTATTGTCTTTTGTTTACTCGTACTTTGTTTACTTGCTTTATCAAAAAAACCCTAAAAATCAGTTTGCTAAGTATTTGCAGACAATTCCTGATCCATACCACTAGCTAGCACCTTCTGCTCCTTGTTGGGTTCGACACTCTTACTTATCGAAAATACTGCGATACACCCCCTATACTTGTGGGTCATCAGATACTAGAAGGGAGGTCACAGATGATTCGGTCCTGCCCTCGAATGAGGGGGAGTCTTCATATCAACAATCTGCTTATGATTGGGGAGCTTCTTCTTCCTCCCAAGGGCCCAACTACGATCATTCTTATCATGATCTTCCTGCTTGGAACCCTTACCCGTATCTGGATTGACACCCACTTAGGCCAAAAGCCTAAGCTTGGGGGGAGGTACGCCGATACCGCACTCATCTCCATATCATTTTGCGTCGGTACTTTGTATATTCATGTTTCATTCTCTTTTTAGCTTTCGATCTTTCTTTGCTTTTGCTTTCTAAAACACAAAAAGACCAAAAATATTTCTGTTGTTTCTCTTTGGTTTGCTTCTTTTTCTTTCTTGCCTTGGTTTGTTTTTCCCTTTTTGCTTTGTTTGAACTATTTGAAAAACCCAAAAATATTTTGCTTTGCTTGTTCTTCCTTTTTGGTTCTTCTTTTAAAAATCAAAAACACCAAAAATATTTGTTGTTCTTCTTTGGTTTTGTGAGTTTGTTGCAGGGTTCAACAGTCCTCAGTGGGATTTGGTTTCATATTATTATTCAAGCCACACAAGTGAAGGGCAATAATGAGGATTAATGATAACTTGAGGTGTGGTAAGAGGCTGGCAACGAACTCTATTTGTTTTCATTTTTGTACATATACTCATCATTGTGGGCATGCTTAGTCTGTTCATGTAGGGTGTATGTTCTTCATGGATGCTTAGTAGTTTTTTCTTTCATATGATTAGTTCCAGCTTGCTAATAGTTTGTGGCATGTCATATGAATGTTTGCTTGCATTACTCTATTCATAACTTAGTATGACACCTTGGTATCCTCCTCTGAATGTTTCATTTGAATTGGGTTGGCACATGCTTACGCATGCATATGACTGAAATAATCAGTTAAGCCTCGATGAATTATTTTTCCTTGAGGGTCTTGAATCACTTTCATGCTATGATTAGTCCTGTTTTGTTGCAAGCATGATTATGACAACTATTGCTCTCTCATTTGTCGCTCCCTTACTATTGCTAGCCTTCACTTTTACTGAGTATGTTTTACTCATGTTTCCAACTCCCTAAAACCAAATATTGCCAAAGTGTCCACCATACCTACCTATTAGCATCATTTGCTATTTCTGTGCATATTCAATATGCCTTGTTTTCTTCCGAATAAAATGTTTGCTTGTTATGAGAAAGTTAGTTAGTAAAGCTCTCACGAACTTGATGGCACACTTTATTTTCTGCAATTAATAAACCTGAACCATTGTGTCCATCTTTGTTGCGTGTATGCTTGCGCTTTATAAGTTGAAGTTAGCAGAACCATGTATCATGGGGAACGCTTTCAACATTGCACTGGTACTTAGTACCTCGTTGATATCATGATTCTTTTGCTTATGGATCCCGGTGGTGTGAAATAAAAGTGGAACTTGTAAGATCATGGAGTTTGTATATGTATTAGGGAAACGCCTGGGCCGCCAGCCTAAGCCATGCCTAATCATGGTGGAAACTTGCAGCATAACCATAATAAGCATTCTATGAAGCATCCTTAATAAAAATCTATGCACATAGTAAATAAAAAGATCGCTGAGATGCTCATTGTTTGCTTGCCTTGTCATTTTGATTATGGGATAGCTCATGTATCATGTGCAAGGGGTACCCCGTTGGTGGTTCTCTATGATACATATGTACTTACAATGACAAGAGCTTACTTGTGACTGAAGTTGAGTCGCATGAGGATCGACCTTCGTAAGTAAGGGGCATGAGTCTTCGATTTATAACTTTTCAAGCATATCCTCTTAGTTGTGTCACTTTAACCTTAACCATTTAAAGATGCTTATGATAGGGGCAATGAGAGCTCAAAGCTAACGAGTACCATACTTTCAGCATTTGGAAGCCTTTCAAACTAATTAAAACCTTTTCATTTCCTTGTTGAGTCTCCACACGTTCTTTGAGAACTTTCTGGAGAGCATAGTTGTCATTCTTAGTGTAATGTGCTTGCCTCAAAACTTGATTATTTGTGTTATGACTTTGATGCTTGTATCTTTGACATCTTTACTTCTAGTCTTCACCTGAACTTCAGAGGTGTCTTGGCCTTCATAATCAAAGGCAAGCGAGATACCACTCTATCATACCTTGTTATGAGCATTGTAATGTTGCTTATGCTTATGTTTCATGCTACTTATTATTTTTGAGTTGGAATCTTTTCATAGCTTGCATTGCCTATTAAGTAAACTTAGTTGCATACTCCTTATTATGAATTGTCTAACTAGTTGATCACATGCTGAGAATATATACATCATATCAAGCAAATGTGTTCGTGAAAGCTTCTTTTATCGTACTCAGTTTTCAACTGAATTGCTTGAGGACAAGCAATAAGCTAATCTTGGGGGGAGTTGATACGTCCAAAACGTATCTACTTTCCCAAACACTTTTGCTATTGTTTCTCCTCTAAACTTGTGTGATTTGGATGCAACTAACACGGACTGACGCTGTTTTCAGCAGAATTGCCTTGGTGTCTAGTTTTTGTGCAGAAAAACAACTATCAGGAAAAATCCCGGAAAATATGCCAAAAATCCTATTTCACCAGAAGACTCCCGGAGCCAGAATACGAGACAGAGGGGGGCTGGGCCCAGGCCACACCACTTGGCCGCACGGGCTAGCCCAGGCCATGCCAGGGGGTGGTCTGGCCGCCCCAGACACCCCCTCGGTCTCCCTCTTCGCCTATAAGATGCCTTCTGACCTAAAAACTAAGGAGGGTTCGACGTTTTTCCAAAAGGAGTTCCGCTCCACCACCACCACCAGATTCCACGAAACAGCACCAGAAACTCCGTTCTGGCACCCTGCCGGGACGGGGAATTGGAGGATATCATCGCCATCATCATCACCATCGCTTCTCCATCGACCATCCATGTTTCCCCCATCTATGAGTGAGTAAATCCCCCGCTTGGATGAGATCGTTCATGTAATGGCATCGGATTGTTAGGGCATGGTGCCTAGTATCTTCTATTAGTGCTTTATGACTTTTGTTGCGACTTGTTATGCTTTATGCTTGTCACTAGGGCCCGAGTGCCATGATTTCAGATCTGAACATGTTATTGATTCATTATGATAGTATTGTTTATGGTCTTACCTGCAAGTTGTTTACACATGTTGTTGTCCGGAACCAATAGCCCCAAAGTGACAGAAATCGGGATAACCGGAGGGAATGGCTTTGATGTGAGGATCACATGTGCTCACGGAGTGTTAATGATTTGCTCCGGTGCTCTATTAAAAGGAGCACCTTAATTGCCAGTAGTTCCCTTGAGGCCTCGCTGCAAATGGGCTGGCAGGACAAAAGATGTTGTGCAAGTTCTCATTGCGAGCACGTATGACTATATATGGAACACATGCCTAGGATTATCTAGTACTTGTATGCTTTATCTTATTTATCTGCAATTGTCCTATGTTCTGATTACTATGTGAATTGTCTTGTCCATGCAACGCCCGTCTATCCATCCCTATGCCTACCGCACTCGAATCCTACTATTTACTGCTATTGTCACTACTGCCTTCACTTTACTACTGTTGTTACTTTACTTTTCCTACTACAAAACTGTTGCTACTGATAAACTATTGTGAGCAAGATTGTTTCCAGGTACAGCTGAATTGACAACTCAGTTGTTAAGGCTTATAAATATTCTTTGGCTCCCCTTGTGTCAAATCAATAAATTGGGTTTCACTTCCCTCGAAAATACTGCGATACACCCCCTATACTTGTGGGTCATCAGTCGCTACCTTGTTAGAGGCATCGTCTTTGCTGGTGTCATCACTTTACTCGAGCTGTTCCGGGGGAAACCCTAGATCCGGGTCTCCCGGATCGGATGATGGCGGTGCTTGGCATCGGTTCCCCTCTTGAGGGCATCGTTTTTGGAACAGACGTCGGCTACAAGTCATGGCCACTCCTTCTGCTCCAGGGGAAACCCTAATCTGGTTATCCGGATTAGGCAATGTCGGTGCTTTGGTGTCGTATTTTCTCTTGGAAGCTTTGCTTGTGGTGCAACGCTGGATGGCAGAGGCTGGTGGTGGAGCAGCTTTATCTTGCACGGAGGCTCTAGTGGAGATATCAAGTCATGCCTCACCGCCAGGTGCTATGCTCAGTCATGCCTAGTGTGGTAGGTGCTACGGACGATAGATCTTCTAGAGGTCTCTAGCTGTGGCGGTTGGCGAGACTCGGTGGCATGGCGCCGAGAGGTCTCAGTGGCGATCACACGTGCTTGTTGATGGAAGTGCGCAGGGCGGTGGTGCCATCTGGCGTCATGGCGGTGTCGATGGCAGGCCTTGCAAGGTCTTTGCATCGATCTCTCCTGAAGATGGGTTGGCGAAAGACGGCGGCAGCAGGAGATTCAGCGTGCACGAGGGTGTACGCTTCGGATCAGCTGGACCGGTTTGTGCTCCTGACCCGCCGTGGGGTTGTTTTCGGGACCTCCGGTATGTTGATGATGTATTGGTGTTGCGGTTAGAGTATTCTGACATGGCTACCCCTTCATCAAGTTGTTGTTTGAGAGGTGGCTTTGATTGATCTTTGTATTCTCTTTGTAAGGTTTCGTTGAATAATAAATAAAGCAGGTTGTATGCATTTTTTGATGCAGAGACCGGGGTAATACCTCCATTTTGGAAAAAAAATTGAAGCTGGTGCCATGGGATTTTACAATTTACCACGTTGTACTTTTCAGTTTTATTATTTACCACACCATGTGTCACCGACAGGTGGTGGTCAATGTGGTAATAATAAAATTTTAAAGTAAAATGTGGCAAATGATAAAATATCCTGACGGTGCCAACATACATCAAAGACAAGTTAGCCTAACCATAGCACGTTCATTACCGCATGAACGTTTCTTTCTCATATGAATAATTTTTCAACCTCCTGAACACTTTAAAAAAAAACTTTGAACCTTTTTTCACACGTTCCCAGGATAAGCCGATCGCAGACAGCCATGTAACTGGATTTTCCCTTAATTCAAAGAGATTCGTCGACTCTAGAAAAAAAGAGAGGACTGAAAGTGGTAAACTGTACTCCCTCTGTCCGTAAATAAGTGTACTTCCAGTCTTGTCCAAAATCAAATTTAGTAAGCTTTGAGTAATTTTATAGAAAAATGTAACAATATTTATGACATCGAATTGGTATCACTAGATTTGTTTTCAAATTTGATTTCATAATATGACAATTTCTTGTAATATATGTTGATATATTTATCTAAAAAGTTCAGAAAGTCGCTCTACCAGCTGAATGCGAGCCGAGCGGATTTCATGACCACTGGTTTTGGTGGACGCGGGCCCCTCTAGCTCTGTTCTAGATTTTTTTCTATTTGTACTACAAATTGAAAATAACATGTAACTTTTAAAAAATAACGACAAATTCAATTTTGTTTGCATATTTGACTTTTTCACGGCGAGCTCTTTAAAATGAGTCTAATTTGCAATATATTAATGTTAATTTTACGGACGGGATCTATCAAGTTCTTCGTTTTCAAAGAGTACGTACAAGATTTTATAAAGTCCTTTTAATTTAGGAGGGGAATCTAGACAAAAAAAAATGAACAGTCTGACCGGCTCCAGCGTTACTGGACCTCACTAAAAATGAGTGGACAGGAAATCAGCTCGGCGCGCAATCCGCTCAGCAAAATTGGGGTTCTAAAAAGTTGTTAAGTTGGATAAAGTTTGACTTATACAAATTCTAGAAGTATGCTTATTTGCAGAGGGGGGAGTGAGTTGCTTGAGCAGGGCTCTGTTTTTTAACCGTCCACCATCGGTCGACTTGAGAGCCGGTTCTTCTCCGTGTACGGCTAGGTAGCAGAGCCGTCGAGGTGGCTAGCTATAGCTTGGCTGCGACGATAACATGCACAACAAGGCCAAGAATTCCTTGTTTTCCTTCACCTGCATACTACACCAATTACTTGCCCTCCCTCCCTCCCGCGCAAACATCCCTCGGACAAGTTTCGAATCAACTAACACCTATATATGCACGGCCAACCATGCCGACCATCTCACCCAATCGATCAATCACAGAGCCAGCAGCTTTAATCCGTCAGAGCAGAGAGCACCATAGCTGCATCTGCCATTCCCTGCCTACGCTTCCTCATGGCGGCCACCACCAAGAAGCAACCGGCCGCAGCGGCATCCACTGCGGTGGTCGTGGACCCAAAGTTCGAGTGGGCGGAGAAGGCCGGCAGCTACGTGCTGCGCCTTGAGCTCCCGGGCTTCAGGAAGGCCGACTTCCGGGTGCAGGTGGACGGCGCCGGCAGGCTCACCGTGCGCGGCGCAAGGCCAGCCGCTGCCGGCCTGGGATCGTTGCACAAGGTGTTCCAGCTGCCATCCGCCGCCAGCCTCGACGACATCGCCGGCAGGTTCGAGGCCGGCGTGCTCACCCTCACGGTGCCCAAGCGCGCCTCCTCCTCTGCCTCGGCGCCGACGACCATCGAGGAGGTTAAGAGGAAGCAGCCTAGCGTGACCAAGGAGACCAAACCCAAGGAAGAGGAGATTACCAAGGAAGATCCCTTGGAGAAACCCGTGGACGAGGCGACCTGCAAGGCTCAAGAAAAGAAGGAAGAGGAGGCGGTTAAGTCACGCAAGCAAGAGCAGCAGAAGCCAGCGCCGGCACCGATGAAGCAGGAAGAAATGGTGGAGCCCAAGGAAACTCATCAGGCGGCAGCTGTGGCGCCAACCCAGGAGCCAGCGGCCAAACCCGAGGGTGCCAGCAGCAGCGACAAGGCCAAGGCGGCGGCTGCCCCTGATAGCCTCGCGGAGAGGGTGAGGCGGCGCGGCGAGGAAGAGCATGCCAAAGCTACGGCGGCGGCAACCGCAGCCATGAAAGCGCTAGCCGAGCAGGAGAAAAAGGCAACAGCATCCTGCAGCAGCTGGAAGGAGCGCGTGCAGGCGGAGCTCAAGGAGCTGACCAACATGAAGTGGGCGGAAGGGGTGACGGACATGAAGTGGGCGGACGGCATGGTGGAGGCGGTGAGGAACAACAAGGAGGTGGCCGCCGTGGCCGTCGCCGCCTTCTCGCTCGGCTTCCTCGTCTCCCAGAAGCTCTTCAGGAAGTGAGCAATGCAAATGTACTCGTCTAAAGATACTTGTGTGATTAAAGTGTGTACAGTACTGACAATACAAACATGCATGTAAAAGCTAATTATGCAATTAAAGCGTGTACATTATTGCCACAAGCAAAATGGAGTCAATTAAATCATATCTGCTATAAACAATTAATGTTTGCAACAACAAAAAAATCTCCTCCCCCGGCAAGACATAAAAGACCTTTGTGTAGTGTGCAATATTTTGAACAGCATGGATGGATCATCCCAGAACACTAGTCTGTGTATGAATATAAATTAATTAACGTCAGTGCTTCAGATTGCTTCAAATGAAAACGAATAAGGAATGCCAAACTAATAGCAGACATAACTCCAGCGAAACTAACTTGCTTCAGTTTCTTAAGCAAACATGAAGGCCTGCCAAATATGCAAAATACACAACTGCTGTAGACTGAAAATCATAAGGGCTGAACAGAATAGCATGTGCATTTGTGCAAACAAGTTCGAACAACATAATCATGTTGTTACAAATTTTAGAACATGACAATTGACAAGTTACGGTTGGTCGAATTCGAATCGGAGTTAGAAATAGAGAGAACAGACCCTCAAGATGACATCGGTAGAAAAGTGCTCGTAATGAAATGTTTCTTGCAGGGATGACCAAACCATTTGAAATGGACCCCTAGGGTTTTGGATAGTGAATATCATGTTTCTTGCACGGAAAGTCCATTCTACCCATGTATACGTGAGGGGTCTCAGACTCTCAGCTGATTGAACCAACATCAATCGAACAATAACATACACTATTATTTCTTCGTCATCTACTCTTTTATTTCTCTCCCTTTCATCTTTCTTACCGTTCTTCTTCGCTCTTTAAGTTGGAGGGCAAAGAATCCACGAGGATCTATGGGCGAGATAATCATCTATGGCTAGGGCCGGATCTGACCCTAGGCGATCGATGCCAACGCCTAGGGCCCACGACCAGGAGGGGCCATCCTTTAGACTATACAATTGTACATGTTTTATTATTTTGGGCGCAGAAAATAGAGAGAAGACATATGGGCCTATCAAAAAGAGTAGGAGATAGGAAAACACACATAACTACGCAATGATCCGATTGATTTCACGCTCATAGCCAAAGTTGTCTGCAATCGATCTGCCTCTTCGGAACTTCGTCTGCATACCAGCGAGTCTGTGACCTTGCCTCAGCCGCTAGTCTTTTACTCTTTCTATCATAATATTTCTTAAGTGCTTAATAATAATTTACATATGTCTTCCACTAAAAATATGCGGTTCGATGTTAACTTTTAACATTTTGCAAGTGAATTAGATACACAATATTTGTAGATATATGTACATATATTAGTCTTAGTGCTCACGACATGAATTTCGCCAAAGGCCCCGCAAAATATAGAATCGGTCCTGTCTATGGCATCATGTAACCACCATGCGGTCTGATGGGGTCCCTCGTAGGAAAGCAGGCAGGCCCATAGAAGTGCCCGCCAGAATATCTTACATACCACACTTTCGGCCGAACTCCCTAGGCGTCTGCTGCAACGCATTATGCTAGGAGTTGAGGGTACACGATAACATGTATAAAATGAAATACAACCAAATAATGTTAATTGTCCCCCTTAATCACAACCTTGGGAGAGATTGAGATTATGCTTGAATTCATCAAGGTCTTTGACTACCAGAGCCTTTGTGAAACCATCTGCAACCTGATATTTACTTGATATGAACTTGATACCCAACAATTTATTTGCAACTCTCTCACGAACAAAGTGATAATCTATCTCAATATGCTTAGTCCTTGCAGGAAAGATGGGATTTGTTGACAAATAAGTAGCACCTAAGTTATAACACCATAAATATGGTTTTACCTTTAGTGAAACACCACACCAACGAGAGCCTCAACTCATGTCAACTCAGTTGTAGCATTAGCCAAAGCCTTATATTCAGATTTAGTCCTAGATCTTGATACTGTAGCAAGTTTTCGTGCACTCCATGAGACCAAGTTTGGTTCAAGAAATATGGAAAAACCTCCTATAGACCCTTTGTCATCATGACTAAAGGATTTATGCACTAGACAACTATCCCAAAAGAACGATCTAATGGAAAGAGACTAGGCAATATATTTATATTCAACACTCCCCTCACATCTATGCTATTTTAGTCCTTAGCGTGGGTTCGGTGTCGGCCACAAAATCTTTTTTCTTTTTGTTTTAATTTTGCGTGAGCAAGGTCTCGAACTCGATGAAGTTGCTGCTGTATTAGACATTCAGAGCTTGCTTACTGTTTTAATTTTGTTTGTATGAACTTGCTGCTGTATTAGACATTCAGAGCTTGCTTACTACTGTTGAGTGTTGTAGCAACTTAAAGTCTTCAATGCTGGATCTCGGGCGTGGGAGTCTGCCTTTTTTTCAGGTCGATGAAGTTGAACTGTACTACATGCAAATATTGATTTTAACAGGAGCTGTAGCATCAAGTCTTCAACTTTCTTCCGCTTTACTGTGTGAATGTGTGATCTACTCGGTTGATTAGTTTTTTGACGACTAGATTAGCTAGAAGATGGAGTCCCGATTGCACAAATGATTGGTTGGGTTGAGTGTGTATATGAGAGTCAAACTTGTGCAAAAATATTTTTGATCAGTCCTCAGTTGATTGTTCATTCCCTTTTACAGGAAGCATGGGTTTGTTTTTTGAGGCAAATTCTTTTGAAGCATGGGTTTGTTGACCTTCTTTACTATGTTTATTCTAGCGACCTGTTTAAACCAGGAGACGATGGAGGATTTTAAGCACTGAACTGAAGGTTACCAAGAAGGCCACACTTGATCAGTGGAATGATAATCAAAGTATGGTTGACAAAATAAACAAAGCTCTGCTTAGTTCAGAAATTCAGCACGGTAGATAGTTTGTGTTCCCTTGTTTAAATGATTTCCTTAACACGCGCAAATCCAACAATGCTTCTTGATCGATAGTTCAATATAAGGCTATGAAGAAAACTAATTGCTATAGATTTATGCACTCGCTTATCCCACTGTTTGCGCCGAGAATTCAGCCGGCTTTATCTAGCTTCAGCTACCGAAAAAGATACTACCAAGTAATTCTGACCCTAATTTCAACTTTTTTTATCGCAACACAATCACGCTGGCAAGCTGTTGCTTTGTTGTGAATGATTCTAAATTTAGAATTTTGGTCCATCCACCAAACAAATAGGAGGAAAAAATACCGTGTAATTTCTTAGACACATCCCAGTACTACAGAGTATTATAATATAAATAAACCATGAGAAAAAAAAATTACCGATCTCTATCTCGCCTCGGTAGTATTTGTCTCCATATCCAAGCGATAAAAAAACAAGGGTTTCACGGCAGGACACGGGGTAGGGTGCTACAGAAAAGCAGATTCGACAAGAATACAACCATATTCGTGACGGTAGCTTGTGTGTCCCATTCTATTATTTGGCCAAAGAACAATTTAAATTGTCATATGATTCATTATTACATGTTTAAATTTGATTTGTATGTTTTTCACTATTGCATGGTACAAAAGACATGCTAATCAATGAATCCTGCCAGTTGATTAACCTACGAATTTGAACCTATAAAATATTAATTATTTGATTAATATGGCACTGTAGCAACGCACGGGCACTAACACTTCTTCCACACGTTCTTGGGATAAGCCAATCGCAGACAGCTATGTAACTAGATTTTGCCTTATAATTCAAAGAGCCCTTTCACTACTGCTGTCTGAAACCTCACCCAGGTTCGGGACAATGCCGCGGGGGGCTCCATGGCCACGACTTCCACTCCCTCACAGAATGGTGGGACACTCTGATTGACGGAAGACCATCGAGCGAAAAAAGAACTTTAAGTGGTCGATGTTATATGTCCTATGGAACGCATGGAAAGAGAGAAACAGACGAATCTTCACCGACCAGCGGCTGACTTATGTTGAGGTGGCTGAGATCGCAAGGGAGGACATCAGGCAACACGCCCGGGCCTTTGTGGCCTTCGGGCCTGCCATTCCTGCAGAGCCTGACTAGGCTTTTTTCAGTTTTGGTTTTTTCCGGTGTTTTTTCCGGTATGTTTTCACCTTAACCAAAACATGCCCTTGTACTGTGTGGATTGTTTTCCCTCTATCTATTTGAAAAGGAAGAGCTCCTGCAGGTTGCTCCAAAAAAAAAACAAAGAGATTTCGTCCACTCTAGTTAAAAAAAAAGAGGAATGAAAGTGGTAAATTGTAAGTTCCAGATAGGGTCGTTGCGTTGGTGTTAGGCCTGACGTGCACAGACAGAGGCTTGAGCAGGGGCTCTGTTTTTTTTTTTTTTTTTACCATGGGTCGACTTGAGAGCCAGCTCTTCTCCATGTGAACGGAAAACTAGCAGAGCCGTGGAGGTGGCTAGCTTGGCAGCGACGATAACATGCACACGGAGGCCAAGCATTCTCCCTCCCTTGGTTTGTTTCTTCTCCTCCATGCCAATTACTTGCCCTCCCGCGCAAAGATTCCTCGGACAAAGTTTCGAATCGACCAACGGGCAACGGCAGGCCAACGCGGCTATATATGATGCACGGCCAACCATGCCGACCATCGTCACTCACTCGATCAATCAGAGCCAGCAGCTTTAATCCGTCGTCACAACACCATATATAGCCGCGTCCGCCATTCCCTGCCTACGCTTCCTCATGGTCATGGCGGCCACCACCAAGAAGCAACCGGCCGCGGCGGCATCCACTGCGGCGGTCGTGGACCCAAAGTTCGAGTGGGCGGAGAAGGCCGGCACCTACGTGCTCCGGCTGTCCCTCCCGGGCTTCAGGAAGGACGACTTCCGGGTGCAGGTGGACGGCGCCGGCAGGCTCACCGTCCGCGGCGCCAGGCCAGCCGCCGCTGGCCTGGGATCGTTTCACAAGGTGTTCCAGCTGCCATCCGCCGCCAGCCTCGACGACATCGCCGGCAGGTTCGAGGCCGGCGTGCTCACCCTCACCATGCCTAAGCGTGCGGCCGACGCCGCGCCAACTAGCATCGAGGAGCTCAAGAGGAAGCCGAGTGTGGCCAAGGAGGAGGACGGCGGCATGAAGAAGGGAGACGCCAGCGAGGCCAAGGAAGAGGTCCCCAAGGAGGAGGCCTTGAGGAAAGACACGGAGGAGGCAACCGAGAAGGCTCAAGAAAAGAAGCTAGAGGAGGAGGATGTCAACAAGTCACGCAATCAGGAGCAGCAGCAGCAGAAGCAAGCGCCGGCACCGATGAAGCAGGAAGAAACGGTGAAGCCCAAGGCACCTCAGGGGGAAGCTGCTGGGCAAACACCACTGAAGCCAGCACCAAAACCTGAGGTTGCCACCGGCGGCGACACGGCCAAGGAGACTGAGAGCCTGGCGGAGAGGGTGAGGCAGCGCGGCGAGGAAGAGCGCGCCAAGGCCAAGGCCACCACCCCTGCTTCTGCAACGGAGGCCAAAGCAGAGCCGGAGAAGAAGGTGATAGCATGGTGCAGCGGCAACTGGAAGGAACGCATGGCAGGGGAGCTGAAGGTGCTGACGGACATGAAGTGGGCGGATGGCATGGTGGAGGCGGCGAGGAACAACAAGGAGGTGGTGGCCGTCGGCGTCGCTGCCTTCTCGCTCGGCCTCCTCGTCTCCCACAAGCTCTTCAGGAAATGAGCACTAGTGCATACAAAAAACGTGGAAACAAAAAATGTACCAAGCAAAGCTGTAACCGAAGTGTGTACATATTGACATAACCATCATGCAAAGCTAGTATTTGTGTAACACCAATCAATACGATAGCATCTGCTGCAACCAAAGTTTGCAGAAACAAAAAATGGCATCTCCACTGGTAAAACCTACCAGAAAATGCAGTACCCGTGGCAAAGACTGAACAAATAGAACTACAGGTGCTGTAAAGCGTGCAAGCCTGAATCCGCCCCAAGACTCCGGCAGAGATCTTCTAAGCCTACAACAGGCACGGGCATCATAGGAGAGTCGTCTCTAAGCGTACCGTGGCGAACTAATCTACCTAGGCGCGGTCGGTGTCGACCATCGCCCAGCACCAGCCGGTGCGCGCATCCCTGACTGCTGCATCTTCTGTGCTTTGGCCAGCTGTGCGGTCAGGTCCTGATCCACGACCAACACTTTGTCAGCGCAAAGAGTCCCCACGGGACATAAACAACTCATCAACAAGGGGTCAATTAAAGGGTACCTTTGGCTTGAACGAGCCATCCAGCGAGTGCAGGATCGTGTCGGCGAGCCCGTAATCGATGGCCTCCTGCGCGCGGAAGTACCTCGGGCCCCTGAGGAATTCCGCGAGCTCTTCCTTTGGTTTGCCGACACCTTTCGACACGAGGTCCAGGTAGTAATCCGTGTTTGTCTCCAACTCCTTTGCCTGATATCAAAATAAAATCTTCAGCGCCTAGGAGAGCATGACAGTACTATATATGGTGTGGGTAGGATGTAAACATATTGAAAAGAAGAGCAGGATTTCACCTTAATCCACATATCGATGGCAGCTCCACCGGACTTGTGGACCTTGGGCAGGTGCAGTTTAGCTGAAGTTCAGAAACGCACACCCAAAGAAGATCGTTAAGAGTACCGCGTCAGAGTCATGTATGCATGCATGTGGGCAAGGGAATCCGAGAAAAGGGCCATTACTTATCGAATTTGGTAGCACTCCTCTTTTACCCTTCTCGCCCAGGGAAAGAAGCATTGCGGCCTGGCCATACGCCATGCTGAGATTTATCGTGTAAACCTTGGCTTTGCTTCGCTATAAAATAGGGAAAATACGATACAGAACTCAAGCTAAACTCCTTTGTGTATCAATATAAATTAAACATCAGTTTCATTGTTCAGTAATCACTAGTCCTCGAGCGAACTCAAAATCACTTTAAAAAAATCTTGCAAGCAGTAGTTAACAATTTTTGCCTACCCAACTTGCTTGGGACAAAAGGCTCCGTTGTTGTATTAGATAAAAATAATAATTTAACAAGAGGTATTTTATCTGATAACAGATACAACTCCAGCCAAATCAACTTGCTTCAATTTTTAAAGCAAAAAGGAAGGACCACCAAAATATGCAAAATACACAGCTGTTATAAACTGAAAACCATAAGGGCGAATTTGCCCTGGAAACAATTATACATCATTAATGTGAACATCGTGCATGTATGCACCCCCAATATGCAAATATTGACAGAGAAGATGACAAATCATATAAAACATGAAGAGCATGGTATAAAGATATGCCGAATTTGCAGTTAATCCGACTGACAAAAGATAAGGGCTTACATTGATGAAATCAGCAATTGCAAATGCATCAGTTTCAGATGCGACCAGCTCATTATTTTCATCCTGTTGCGGCACAAAGAATAGGAATAAGCATAAATCATACTTCAATATGTTGATACAAAAGATGATGGAAGCGAATGGAAAATGGCATGCTAACAATTTCAAGAAATGTTGTTTCTGATATCGATATTTAAGACATGTACTTACAATTGTTCCCGTGGAGTTTATATATAAGTAAATTGGTTTCGTGCGGTCATCATAATCTAGCCACAGAAACTGCGCAGCAATAAGCTCAGTAACAGCTGGAACAATCTACCAATAGAACAAGGAAAAGACAAGGTTACCAATCTGTCAACTGAAACCTCATAAATAGAATGTTGCAGATAAGAAATAAGATAGAAAGTTGATCTCCTACTGGCATTCCAAGAAATATAATTCGAGAGTCCAATAGTAATGATGGTAGATCTGGGGCTGAGCTTCTCATTCTTCTATATCCTCGCCCTGCTCTACCCATGCTCATGCTGGGCATGCCCATACCCATGCTGTAACTTGCAGGGCCCTCATGGGTGCCTGATAAGGAGTACATACCAAATTCATCGTAACTCCTAGAAGCAGCAACACTTTCCTGTATTTATTGGGGGTAAACTCTATGTTAACTTTGATGTATGACTACCACAGAACAAAATGACAAATGAACAGAGCTCTATATAAGATAACTAACCTCTGTAACTTTCGTTGATTGCCGATTATAAGGGTTATCGTCTGTCATAAACATTTCCATCTGAGAAGGACTTAAACCATAAAGGAATTGAGGAACATTCTTGTAATTATCCATCACTGCAAAAGACACAAAACTTTAAAGAAGCACAACAAATAACTGGACAAAAAAGTTATGAATACTGTACCTAAGTGACAAAACGAAAAGCTAAAACAGGGTGGATAATTGTTTATCACGTAAACATAAAAAAGTAACAAACTGCTATGATTTGTATGTGCACATAAAATGTGTCAAGCACCCGATGAGACAAGATCTCTCAGGATTAAACATGATACTGGCATGTCTGGCACTTATGCATAGTCCACTTGGAAACGTTGTCTGCTTCTCCTCTACAGTCTTGTTAAAACAACTCTACTGCTTCTTAACAACCACCAGCTAGTCAAATTGCCCAAAGCCATTTTTTCAGCTACCTAAGAGAAAATCGAAGTAACATATTGTGCATCAGTCAACTACTGAACTTTCAGACATGCTTGCTACTATAGACCATTTTTTAAGATCCATCAATCACTAGCTTTCATTGATTAGCAGGGGGGGATGGAAAAGCAAGAGAAAAAACAGAGAACGAAAGACAAAAGGTGGGGCACAGAAAGCGCAAACGACTCATGGTGGTAGGAACATGAGTTCTCTCAGAGCCATGGCATTGGCACACGCCCACTCATGTGCTTCGTCACATATCCAGACAACGATAGAAGATCAAGGGGCAATCTTGCCTCTGAAGATCCGAGCGTTGCATTCCCGCCAAATTCCCCAGCACACAAGAAGGAAGGACTTGATTCCTTTTCTGAGCTACTATAGACCATTCATAGCTTATTAATTTTAATAGCCTCACCTTCTAGCCAGAGTTAGGTTAGTTGTATACCAAAATGCCAAAACTTGGAAAGAGATACATGGAAAATGGCCTTATCTACCATTGCTCTAGAAAGATGTATGCAGCCCATAGCATCTAGGAGAAGCATCTCATCTCCGACACCCTACTACATCACAAGGCTTGTTTAATGTAATTGCTAGATTACAAGGTTCTGTACAATCATACAAGTGTGGACATTGAAACTGAGCAGTAAAATGTATTACATCCTGGTGGCATATAGTATAACATAACTCCGCCCGCTGTTTGCACCTTTTCCTGGTCCCTCCAAAATCCAAATTAATATATGGAGCCGATAGCTAAAGTACATAGTACATGGTTTGGGCAGGACGCAGCTGATTAAGGTAGGTAGAGACCAGTGCCAAGTTGCACATACATATATATACTACCTGTAACTGCAACTCGCACTTAAAAAGTGGCTATAAATGAAGCTATTACATAAGTAATCCCATCGACAACTCCACGAAATTGGACAGATTGTCTCGCCTCGTCATCACGACAGGAGGCCAGTAGAGTACATGCGTGCACCCACAGGAATCGCGTCAAAACCACTAGTAATGACCAGCCACCCAGTTGCTTTTGCATGCGGTCAATGCACACGCGCGGGCGAACCAAGGAATAACTTGTTGCACTTAACTAATCTTACCTAGCACTCTACTACACCCTTTTTTTGTCAACCTCTGATGGATTTATGCGCACATCCCGCCCATGACCATTTATACCATGTCAGATGCCACTGCTAACTCCTTGGAAAACATGGGATCGATTTTCGTAGGTGGAGCTGGGAACTACTGAACTTTCACACGTAATTCCTAGTATAGACCATCCATAGCCTATTAATTTCAATAGCCTGACCTCCTAGGCAGAGTCAAGTCAACTATGCCAAAATGCAAAAACTTGGAAAGAGATACATGGGAAATGCATTATCTACATTTACTGTTGCTCTAGAAAGATCTATGTAGTCCATAACAGCTAGGAGTAGACAAGAAGCATATCATTTTTGACTTCCTAGTACCACACAGGGCTTATTTGAGATCGTTACTTATGCAGATGGTTTTGTACAATTCTGCAGAACGATTACTATTCAAGTGTAAAAGTTGACATTGAGCAGTAAAATGCAGTAATAAACTATCTGAATCTATAACCCAGTAACTTAACTTCAAGCCATCATAATTTGTACAGAACCTTTCTGTTTAGTTTTCATGGTTGCATGTTTATTCACTTGAATAAATACTTTCTTTTGAGAGATGGCATGAATGTGCTCCGCTGCAATGAACCCATGGCAGGACGGGTGGATAGCAAATCTAGTACAACAAGCTAGCAAGGTCCTAATAAATGTTGAGGGGAGAGATGGGGCAAACTCACAGCCATCCTTGAGTTTGGGGATGTGACTGTGTTCATAGCCCCTAGGTGATCTTGATGAGACAAGATCGCCAAGGAAGACAAAAGATGAATATAGGCTATAGCATGTGTCGAACTTATCCATAGTCAACCTGCAAACATCTACTGCTTCTCAAGTTTCCTAAAAAAAGGTGTACTGCTTCTTAACAACGACCAGTGAGTAATATTGCCCCTATGTATATATATATTTTTAATATTTTTTAAAAGGAAAATGGAGATAATACACTGCACATTCAGTGAACTGCGGAACTTTCACAAACATTTGGTACTGTGACCATCCATAGCTCATTAATTTCAGTAAACTCCTAGTTATAGTTAAGAAAACTGTATTCAAAATGCTGTAAATTTAAAAGAGATGTGTGGTCAATGGCATTATCAACATTTTGATATCACCTATCGCTCTATAAAACATCTATGTAGGAGTCATCGCAGCTAGGAGAAGCATCTCCCCTTCTACTCCCAAGTACAGCACAGCGCTAATTTGAGACCATTGCTTATTCACATGGTTTTGTAGAATTCAACAGACCAGATCATGTTAAAGAACGAACGTTGAAATTGAGCAGTAAATTGTAGTGACAAACTATATGGATATATGACCTAGTACCTGATTTCCAAAGAAGCATAATCTGTACAGATTGTTTTTATTTTGCTTTGTTTTGATGGTTGCACACCAGATGAGGTCTGATTAGGCCGTGATCTAGCACATGGCTTCAAATTAGCAGGAACTTCAAACAAACATAGTTCAGTTTGTGCAGATTGTTTCCGTTGTGCGTGTTCTTGATGATTGCGTAGCAGTGGAGGTCTGATTAGGTCGTGCTCTAGCAGAAACAGAGCGGTTACAGGCTCTAAGACGGAAGACGCATCTCGTTTGTTCGCTGAAGTAAATGCCGTATTTCAACAGCCGCCAGGAATGTGCTGTAGCTGCTGCTACACGCACGAGCTCATGGCTGGCAGGATACGGGTAGAGAGCCTAATTACACGATAAGCTAGCAGTATCTTAGAAATCAGTGAGGGGGAAGCGAGCTCACGGCCATCCTTGAGGTTCTCCTCGCGGAACTGCTTGGGGACGCGGTCGTAGCTCCTGCCGGCGCCGTCGCCGGCGCCGTGGTAGTAGTGGCACCTGCAGCCGCCCCCTGTCGGCCTCCTCGGGGGCCTCGGCGCCGGCTGGGAGTGGTTGGAGGAGTTGGGGAAGGAGCTCCTGGCCGGCGACGGCGAGGCGGCGGCGGGGCAGCGCAGCGCGAGCGCCATGGGAGACGGGACGGCCTGGCTCCTCACTCGCTCGCTCGCTCCTTGCTTCACCGATGGTGGATGGTTCGGATAACTGGGGTGGGTTTTTTTTTTGTTTTGCTGTCCAAAACTGTTTAACTGGGGCGTGTAACTTGGGCCTATTTTGGTCTTGCGTCTGCCCGAGATATGGATCGCCCCGAAAAGGCCGAAACTCTCGAGAGCAGTTGAAAGGCCTAGCCCGCGGGGAAGCGAGAATATACCTACCAGGAGTAAAATACAACACGGGTCCTATTCCGTCTTAAAATATAAGGCGTCTAAGATTTAGTTAAAAATCAAAATCTTCTAAGTTTATATAAAAAAAATGAATATCTATAATATCAAATGGACATTTTTAGAAACTATACTCTCGGGTGAATCTATTGATATTGATTTGGTATTATAAATGTTCATATTTATATATATATATTTGATCAAACTTAAAATATGTTGATTTTTAACTAAAACTTAGACGCCTTAGAGAGTATATCTAAATAGGAAACCCCGCTACCATATTTCTCTAAACATGCACGGCCTCCACATCAGCTAAGAAACTGTCGTCCAAGTCATCCAACATGCATGAGTTATCCTATAACTAACATTATTTCTCTCAACATCCACCTCATCGTCCACCCCAAAGCAATCATGAGCTGCCATCTAAGCAAATTGCCACCTAATCAAAAATGTTAAAAACGGCCCGTTCTGCACATACGTTCGGCTCCATGCATTGAGCTGCATTTATCTTAGGAGTTAAGATCGGGCAGTCCAATGAAAACTGTTCCTCTTCTCTAACAAAATCTGGATGGACAAATTCAATGTCCACAACACACTACGGCAGCGCTGAACCAAAAATAAATGCCCCTTTATGAGGACGTCTGGTCTTCCACGTAGGAGTACCTGAAACTAAGGCTGGTCATAGTGTACATGTTACTACTCTAAGTTACTATCCTCATGGTGAAAAATAACTTAGTTGTGGTAACATGCAATGTTACATTAATTAGGTTGTAGACACACTTTGTCTTGTTATGTGTGATGTTACAGTAACATAGCTAATTACTCAATCTTACTCTCTCTTCATTAAATCATTGCCACATAAGCAAAAATGTTGACTTAGACTCTTAGTTACTAGTGAAGTTACCCCCACTATGACCAGCCTAAGCTGCTGAAGCCTGGCCAATGCATGATTTGGTGGCTATATATATGGCCATCTATTCTTGCGGCCGCAGCCCGTGCTGTAGACTGACCTCGATTGATGGTCATCTTGAGGGCGAGCTGCTTGCCATAGCTTCACGACCCAGCCGTCGATTAACTGTGCTCTACCATCAGGAGCCAGCTGCCGATCCCAACCCTGGATGAATTGTACTTCCGCTTGAAAGCTCTACACCAGCATCGAGATCTCCCTCGGAATGTTCCATGTACTCCATCTTACTGATTTAGTTCTTTCTCAGGGCGTTAATCCTTTTTATTTATATGTTCTTGGTATATATCAGTCAAACTCCTCCATCTAATGTGTATCGCTTCCTTTTTATTTATATCAATCTATATCATCTTCATGGTATTTTACTTGCAATTTTTTTTCTTATTCTGGATCTCTGGCTCATCGGTGTGTTTTATGTTTCAATATGAAACCTTTTCTCTTTCAGTTTGGGTTAGCAGGGAGGGAGACATTTTACAATTCCTCATTGAGATTTCTTTGAGCCATCTATATTTTAGCATTACCTTCGGATGTTCAAACAAAAGCACATGGGTGATCATGCTTTTCTCCGTGGCTACATTCATGTATTGCAGGTGTGCTTTGCCTCTCCGGGCGATTTCAAATGTCACATAAATATACGACGTACTCTTCCTAAGCAAAAGAAATCGTCTCTATGATCCATGCCATACTTCAGGTTTGTGCTTCTCCCCCATTCGGCCATTCCCTCTGTTATTTTCATAGTGATGTAATCTTCTGGCGTTATATTATTCCTAAGAAAGCAATACAGGTTCATCTTACCAACATCTCTGTTCTGTTCATCTTCTCCATGAAAAGCTAAAAGTGGATACATCTGAACAGTCACTTGGCAACGCATCAACTCATGTAATCCTTCTACTCCCTCTTGGTGTGTAACAGAAGCAGTTTAAGATCATGATTACTCCTTGCGCCTGTTTATATCCTCCTTTCTATAAATCTCTTTCGTGATATGAAAGAGTTGGATAATTACAAGCGGTTAACTTTCCCTCTATATAGGTGTGGATGTCGGCTCCTCCTGGTTTGCTAAGCCGTCCTTGCTTCTGGCATCTGCTTGGCACCTTTGTCCTCACTCCAACGATAGATCAAGATCAACAATGTGGTTCTTTCTAGCGTCTACTAGCCTACTAGCTATTCTCAAAAAAAAAAATACTAGCCTACTAGCTGCAGCCAAACTGCTTGATGCAATGTGAAGGCGACGAGGTTATTGAAAACTTGAGCGCACAAATATTTATGTATTTTCGTTCTTGGTTATGGATTTCATATTTTTCGTGGCAGTGGTTCTTCTCCCAATTTATCGAATCAAGGCGGTCACGCAGTGAATCTGCAGAACACACTGTTAAGTCTATAGTATCACTCCTGGCAAAAAAAAAATCTATAGTATCACTGAATTGTTTATGGTTGTCAAAATCATAAAGGCCAATCAGTCTAACAGGTAAGGATCTTATTACTATTGTTACCTCGATATCTATGGTTTTATTTTTTATATAATCTTCTGATGATATTTTGTTGAATCGTGTGCTCCATTTTCAGGTAGAAAAAATGCACTGTCAGCGCTGGTCTATTAAAGACAATTCCAGTTCATATATGCTAGTTCAGTACTGCACGTCTATCCTCACAATTTTTGCTGCTCCTACGGCTACATCGCGAAGGATATTCTCATGCCCTGCCGATTATTCCCTATTTACTTTGCATTACAAAGATGTTCTATTCGAGTGTGTGTCGTGTTAGCTTTCCGTTTTGTGTTTTATGATACTCCCTCCGATCCAAATTAATTGACTTAGATTTATCTAGATTCGGATGTATCTAATACTAGAACATATCTAGATACATCCGAATCTAGACAAATCCGAGTCAATTAATTTGGATCGGACGGAGTACTTTTTTCTCAGTTCGAAGCACGCATGTGTGATCTTCCTTCTGTATGTGTGATCTTGCTGGGTACATGTATGTACATGCTGTTACAGCTTGAACTTCAAATATTGGCCCGTAGAACATACAAAAAAAACTTTTAGAATATGATTTTGCTCATATGCATCGTTATTAAGTGCCGCAGCAACGTGCGGGGTATCATCTAGTTATTATTATTGAGGTGTCAAGTTAGTCCCAATTGGTTGTTTATAAACGCATATCCCTGTCCTAAATGTTCTGTAAGTGTGTCACAAGCGGTGCTATGCTCGCCGGAGAAATTCTGACCAGCTGTTGACCGTTGTCACGTCAGACTGGGGTATTTGGCACCAAAACTTTCACCCGAAACGGTTTTGAGAAAGTTGCAAAAGAATCCTGTCTATAATAGTCGGAGTACATTGCGGAAAATTGCACTGTTTGTCCAGATTTGAAAATTTCTCTTTTTTCTGAGCCTAGAATACTTTCACATGATTTTTGCATGCGCGTATTATAAATCAATATCTACATCCGAGTATTCATTTCAGAATTTTTGAATCTTTAAATTTGAACTTTTCGAAAAGAATATAAGTTTCTCTAAGGAGGACGAGCTCCAAATCGGCGCTCTCGCCCTTCTTCTTTCTCTCATGTATTCCTCTTCGCTCTCACAGAGAAAATGACAAAAACATAGCATACCGTCATTACACAAACATCAGAACTAATAGACACATCATACACAAACCGATAGTATCGAACATAGTCTGGAACAATCATCACGTAGTGTATGAGTTGCAAATGAACTTGAAGATGCACATCAATAGGTGCACTTAAACCTATAGCAAAAGGTTCCATGCATGTGGTTTAAACTTACAGCAGAAGGTTCCATGCATGAGGTTTAATCAGAGAACACATGTGAAGGAGAAAAGCCACAAAATTAGAAGAGACAACTTTTGGGGGAGTTTGGTGCAAAGTATTGCGACATGACAGCCGTCAACTTGCCACGTGTGCAAGTCAAAACTGATGCAGTGTCCATAGGACTTAAGGTGATACACTTGACAAACATATTACTCAAATGTGCATTTTTATACCATAGTTTTAGGACTTGCGGTGCATCTTACTCTTGTATGAGATCTGGTCCACGGATTTGGAGGCATGGACCAACTTTAGCAAACAACACGTGTCCAAAATGAGAAAAAACAAGATTTGCAACCGTTTTCTAGATCAAAATTGTCACGTGACAGTCATGCGAGTTTGTCTATCAGTGGACCAGGTCTCATAGTATTATTTCCCCGTAGGTAAGACTGTCCCATTAAGGAAGACTCGACCATCTGGAGAGAGTCCTCCCAAAAAAAGACCCATCTTTTTGCTAGCCAAAGAAGAACGAAAATAAATCTCTCTTCCCTCTCTACAAAAAATGCTTTGCTTAGGCGACTTCTTTTTTTTTACAAAAATCCCATCGATCTATTAATTATCATCAACGGCAATATAAAGAGTTCTAAGAGTAATAAAAATTAATAATAGGTCTATGGATCACGTAGCGACGACTACAGACACTAGCATGAGCCGAAGGCATGTCATCGTCCTCGTCCCTCTATCACCGGAGTCGAGAAAAGCTTGTCGTAGAAGTTCTTATTATAGTAGGCAGACAAGAAGTCGTCATGCTAAGGCCACAAAAGACTAGCGCACCAGAGCAGCAACCATCGCCAATGACAAAAATCGTAGATTAGAAGAGACTAACCTGAAACCACACCAACAATGAACACGAAAATGGACCAGGTCCTAGGAGATCCAACTCCACGCGCTCTCCGTCGACTAGACGCACCACCGAAGTGAGGATAGAGTGGAGAAGATTTTATTCTGACTTCAGGATCTAGCCACCGCCACACCATCTCAAAGAAGACACTGAAATATCCTAAAAAGAATGGAAACCTCCACGCCGGCGAGGACCATGGTCCACTACACCTCCAAGACCCCAAGGATACCAGAGACAGAGCGAACCAGTGGCATTACTAGCGAGGACGACAGAACCCTAGATGGTTTTTTATCACCACCAAGATCGCTTGGCCTTGTCGCTCCCGTACCGGTTCACTTAAGCGACTTTCTTAGCAGAAGAGATAAAAAACTCCCTTTATGATGCTGCCTTTATTTCCTTCTCTACAGAAATTATGGGAATGAAAAGCAGCTTTATGGATTTAGTCGACGATTTTGAAAATGGTACTCCAATCTCAAAAGAAGCCAATGCCACCGACATGAAGAAATTTAGATCTATCTCTCTTAGAAATTGTAGCATCAAAATTATTCCAAAAAGTCATGACCAATAATAGACTTTTCCCTACTGCTAATAGGGCAACCCTCTAATAAAATCTAGAAAAATGACTCTTATTTTTATAATGAACTATGAAAGAACCTATGACGGAGTTTTAATTAGGATTTCTAAAGGAAATACTATTCTCATCTATTTTTATTTGATAAACATGAAACTCTGAGATCAAGATGCCCCGATATGCAAACGAGAAAATGTCCCCAATACCTGGATAGTCACGTTCAATTCAAAATACTTGCATGTTCATTAATCAAGGTGCTAACATAGGCAAAATACCCACGCAATACTTATAACCCCATCATGTAGTCCATTTTGGTAGCAAATGTTTTTAGAAAAAAATATAATTATAAATAAATAATTTGAAACAAAAAAGAATTATAATCACATTGTCATACCAAATGTTCTACTCTACTGAATCATATTTCATTGTTACTCTATTCTCCATAATAAACTTATGATTCGGTCTAGCAATGTTTTTATCGTTGTTTTGTCCTTCTCCCTGTCTAGTAAACTCGCACACATCCTCCTTCATTATTTGACATTGCCTAGTTCCAAAATAATGGTTACATTTTTTAGAAATGTCGTCTACATCAAATACATCAGTTTATCTTCTAGTTTTGGCATTGCACAACATGATGCAAGTTTAGTTGTTGGTGTTATGAACAATGTCGATCTATTATATTACTAGGTCCACTACAAGTAAAAATAGTTTGTTCATTGCTTATAATAAACTTTGTTACTTCTTTATATGCATAGTTATTCTTTCGGCATATATCTTAACCAGTTTACAATCATACTTAGAAAAATTAACCGTGTAATAAGGTAGATAAATACTACTAAGATACTATCTTTTATCATACAATTAACATTGACAGTGGAAGATAAACTTTCCCTAAAATTTAATCATATATTACGATTAAGTGGTGCCAAATGTCTTGTTTTCAAGATATTACCCTTAAAACAAATCTTTGCTTAAAGCAAATTCTTTTATATTAGAGGAAAAATAAAAATGACACATCTTCATAGAATAATTTAAGCTACTTTTTATGTGAATGAATAGTTCAAACTACTTAGAGAAATTGTGGATATTTGTATGTGTTCACATGTATTTAGTTTGCTTAAATACAATGGAAGAGAGCTCTATAGCCAACTTAAGTTTCAGAAGTGCATCCTATTTTTTGGTGAAAGTGCATAGAAGGGATAATTAAAGCTTTTTTAATATACAAAATATTAAGGGTTTATTACAACTACACCGGTCGTTATCACCAAAATTCGGACCGTGCCACTAGAATTTGTAGAATTGGGTGCATGCCACTAACTTTGTTGACGTTTGTTTGACTCTTTTATTATATCTGGGACCTCCCCTTTTTCTGAGTTGTCGCGGCATGGTTTTGTGCCACGGAAGGATTCTCGGGCTATTTTTGTGCCGCGGCAGGATTTTCGGACATTGCCTAGTTCCAAAATAATGGTTACAATTTTTTAGAAAGGTCGTCTACATCAAATACATCAGTTTATGTTCTAGTTTTGGCATTGCACAACATGATGCAAGTTCGGTTGTTGGTTTTATGAACAATGTCGATCTATTATATTACTAGGTCCACCGAGTAAAAATAGTTTGTTAATTGCTTATAATAAACTTCGTTACTTCTTTATATAAATAGTTATTCTTTCGGCATATATCTTAACCACTTTACAATCATACTTAGAAAAATTAACCATGTAATAAGGTAGATAGATACTACTAAGGTACAAAGTTTTTATCATATAATTAACATTTACAGTGGAAGATGAACTTGCCCTAAAATTTAATCACGTATTATGATGAACTGGCGCCAAATGTCTTGTTTTCAAGATATTACCCTTAAAACAAATCTTTGCTTAAACCAAAATCTTTTATATTAGAGGAAAAATAAAAATGACACATCTTCATAGAATAATTTAAGCTACTTTTTATGTGAATGAATAATTTGAACTACTTAGTGCAACTGTGGATATTTGTATGTGTTTGCATGTATTTAGTTTGCTTAAATACAATGGAAGAGAGCTCTATAGCCAAATTAAGTTTTAGAAGGGCATCCTATTTTTGGTGAAAGTGCATAGAAGGGATATTTAAATTTTTTTAATATACAAAATATCGAGGGTTTATTACAACTACACCACTCGTTATCACCAAAATTCGGACCGTGCCACTAGAATGTGCAGAACTGGGTGCATGCCACTAACTTTGGTGTTCTCTAGTGCATGCCACTAACTTTGGTGTTCTTTAGCTAACTTGATGTTTGTTCGACTCTTTTATTATATCTGGGGCCTCCCCTTTTTCTGTGTTGGCCCATCAGCAACGACAAAAAAAATGGTCATGTAAATATATCCCCGAGCCTGCTCCGGACATGCCGATCCCATTCCAGTGATTTCGAAACCACGCCATCATGTCAAAATCCATTATGTTTATATGCATAGTCCTTGGTGATGAAGTAGCAGCATAGTTGTTTGCACTAATGGCAGAACGCCACGTGGTTGACGTTTGTGGGTTCACTGGAAAGGAATAATATGTTCTTCTCCTTGCCAAGCCTGATGCTGATGACCAGCACTGCCATAACCAAAACCCTGGCGTCGACAGCTCGCCGTGACCGCCCCGTCCCCTCACGCCTGCCTATATGTCCTTTCCTTGCTTGGGTTGGGTCCTCCCTGTTTATATAGGCAGGCTTGGTCCGTTGGTAGAGTTTGAGTCAAAAATCTTGTGTTTATATACAGTCACCAAGTAGTAGTAGCTAGCTCGTAAACACTCTGTTATTAAGGAGACGGAGTCTGAATCGTCCCAATCCTATGCCCCACACGGCGTAGAGCTATGTTTCTTTCACGTGCACGTCTCGGCATCGATGTTCCAGATTCAGGGTAACACGCTCGATTTCGGTCAGCTAGGTATTCCAAGAGAAACGGGTTTCTGGGCGCCAGATTCCCCTTCTGCCTTACATCTTCATGCTAGAAGCTCATTGAATTTCTCCATGGAGGTGAATACTAACGATAATAAGAGCTCCCAGAGCACAGACCCTCTTTTTTTTGAGAAAAAAAAGAGTCCAGGCCCTCTCTTCTTGTACTACCACATTTCCTCTTTGAGTGTTTGTTCATAGTTTTGTTTTCAGTTCTACTATTAATTGATAATATTTCACTGTGCTAGGATCCACTGGTGGAAAAAGGGCCTCTAGTCCCGGTTTCCAAACCGGGACCAATCACTCGGGACTAATGCTGATCCCGGTTCGGGCACGAACCGAGACCAATGTGTCTCCACGTGGGCGCGCGCGCGACGAGGGGGGGTGGTGGATCATTGGTCCCGGTTCGTGGAACAAACCGGGACCAATGGGTCTCCACGTGGGCGCGCGCGAGACGAGGGGTGTGGATCATTGGTCACGGTTCGTGGCACGAACTGGGATCGTTGGTCTCTGTGCCGCGGAAGGATTTTGTGCCGCGACAGGATTTTCGAACATTGCCTAGTTCCAAAATAATGGTTACAATTTTTAGAAAGGTCGTCTACATCAAATACATGAGTTTATGTTCTAGTTTTGGCATGGTTTTATGAAAAATGTCGATCTATTATATTACTAGGTCCAGTACGAGTAAAAATAGTTTGTTAATTGCTTATAATAAACTTTGTTACTTCTTTATATAAATAGTTATTCTTTCGGCATATATCTTAACCACTTTACAATCATACTTAGAAAAATTAACCATGTAATAAGGTAGATAAATACTACTAAGATACAAAGTTTTTATCATATAATTAACATTTACAGTGGAAGATGAACTTGCCCTAAAATTTAATCACGTATTATGATGAACTGGTGCCAAATGTCTTGTTTTCAAGATATTACCCTTAAAACAAATCTTTGCTTAAACCAAAATATTTTATATTAGAGGAAAAATAAAAATGACACATCTTCATAGAATAATTTAAGCTACTTTTTATATGAATGGATAATTTGAACTACTTAGTGCAACTGTGGATATTTGTATGTGTTTGCATGTATTTAGTTTGCTTAGATACAATGGAAGAGAGCTCTATAGTCAAATTAAGTTTTAGAAGGGCATCCTATTTTTGGTGAAAGTGCATAGAAGGGATATTTAAATTTTTTAATAAACAAAATATCGAGGGTTTATTACAACTAAACCACTCGTTATCACCAAAATTCAGACCGTGCCACTAGAATGTGCAGAATTGGGTGCATGCCACTAACTTTGGTGTTCTCTAGTGCATGCCACTAACTTTGGTGTTCTTTAGCTAACTTGATGTTTGTTCGACTCTTTTATTATATCTAGGGCCTCCCCTTTTTCTGTGTTGCCCCATCAGATACGACAAAAAAATGCTCATGTAAATATATCCCCAAGCCTGCTCCAGACATGCCGATCCCATTCCAGTGATTTCGAAACCACGCCATCATGTCAAAATCCATTATGTTTATATGCACAGTCCTTGGTGATGAAGTAGCAGCATAGTTGTTTGCACTAATGGCAGAATGTCACGTGGTTGACGTATGTGGGTTCACTGGACAGGAATAATATGTTCTTCTCCTTGCCAAGCCCGATGTTGATGACCAGCACTGCCATAACCAAAACCCTGGCGTCGACAGCTCGCCGTGACCGCCCCGTCCCCTCACGCCTGCCTATATGTCCTTTCCTTGCCTGGGTTGGGTCCTCCCTGTTTATATAGGCAGGCTTGGTCCGTTGATAGAGTTTGAGTCAAAAATCTTGTGTTTAGATACGGTCACCAAGTAGTAGTAGCTAGCTCGTAAACACTCCGTTATTAAGGAGACGGAGTCCGAATCGTCCCAATCATATGCCCCACACGGCGTAGAGCTATGTTTCTTTCACGTGCACGTCTCGGCGTCGATGTTCCAGATTCAGGTAACGCGCTCGATTTCGGTCAGCTAGGTATCCCAAGAGAAATGGGTTTCTGGGTGCCAGATTCCCCTTCTGCTTTACATCTTCACTAGATCATGACGGCGCGCGTTGTTGCGCCCATCCTTTATGATAATATTTTGATAGTTTCATCTTGTATCATGCATTATGTCCCCGCTGTGGATATCCAACACAGTTATGAATTTCTACTATGAGTTGCATTCAAATACTCCATTACTTGATGTTTATAATCTTGGACATAGGGAAGGGATCATATGAAAGTACTACTACTCAGTATATGATGTTGAATATGTAGGACACATGCAAGATGGGAGCAAAGGAATATGATGTGCTACCTTGTAACATCATATCAATATTCTACATCTTCCTAACAACCATAATGTGTAGTATAATTTATGCCGATTCATATTAAGACAGCTGAGCTATTTACACATTATGAAAGCCTCGAATTAAAATTATCGTATGACATGCCACCCGTGCTTCCTATAAACCACCATATAAAAAGGTAGGACATGACATGAAGTGTTTCTATTTTTCATATAGTTGTGAAAATTCACACATACATATGCATGCATCAAAGACATACACTACCAAACAGGCCTCCTAAAATTCGATAATGGAAACAGAATTTTTAAATTTAGCTCACCGAATAGTTTAAAAAATTGTCAAGAAAGTACAAGCAATAAGGGTCAGTACAGCTTCGCTAATAGCATACCACTGTATTGTCAACAAAGTGCACACCATAAGGCGCGGCACAACTTCACGAGCACCACAATTTTTATGTTGCACATCAACCTGAACATTACTTGTGCACGCAATTTCACTTTTGTTCTTTTGAGACAATAATAAACATATACAAGAAGTAGCCAAATTGCTATCATGAGCCTTCATGTGTAGATCACATGATCATCTAAGAACCTGCTCATCATTCTTGTAGTTACCTACCAGAAGATCACAGTTCAACTTGAACAATTCAATCTTCACCAGAAAGTTGACTAATGGAGCTTGAACATCCTTGAGTCGGCTTAGTGACACATGGATAATAAAAATGGAAAAATAGCTTAAACAAGCATCAGACAAAGCTACTGCAGAAGATCGTCTTACTCATCTTACAAAATACTATCTTTGTGATACATCTGCAAGAAAAATAAAGGAAAAACTATTCATTGACTATATTTAGGAAATCTACTTATGCAGGAAGAAATATTTAGATGCTTGGAAGCCTTAAACTAAGGGGTACCTTGAAATTTCCATGAATGACTATTGCAGCCTTGCGCACCATCAGATTCCTCAATTGTTGCAATATATTCACTGGTGACGAACTAATGTTGTACTGCACCTCCTTTGCCATGTTTTGAAGACATCAACATAACTCCTAATCAGACAAATGGGACCAGACATGAAGAAAACTTGTTAGCAATGAAGAATGCATGATATAATGGTTAACAAATTTTGCCTCCACAAATTGACAATAAAACTTTAAGAGGTAAACTGAAGAAAAGTTGAGTAGTACCGTCTTCAAAGGAGAGAAATAGCATGCATGATATGTTAGCTTCCATCAACCTGCAAAAAATTGTACAGTACAAAATAATCAAGTATTTATAGAAAGAAGTATTGGAAGAGTTACAGTTCATAACTCCGTGATGTCAACCAATAGCAAGCTACACGCACATCTGTGTTAATTCATGAATCATTTTGCGCCATACATCAATCCTAAGTCCTAACAGTACAGTTCGTGGATCCAATCACGGGATTAAGCAAGGAAATAACACCTACGTCCTATCGTCATACCTCCCTATAGTGCTGACGGAGTTAGTCCTCATTCCAGCCGGCAGGCGAGGAGAGGCATAGAAGCACGGTACTAACAACACTCCTATAGTTGGAGAGAGGGGAAGGAGTAAGCGCCGTGGCCGGAGCTTTCACCGATGGCGGCCACATGGAGGAGGTATTTGATCGCGTACCGGTTGTTGGCGTTGCAGAGCAGATCATTGATGGCGTGCTGGCGGGGAGAGGCACAGAAGAATGAACCCATCCGCCAACCCATCCGCCAGCCTGGCAGCAAGAGGGAGGGGAAGGTGCGGCAACTCAGAGGAAACTCCGATCGCCACCGGCTGAGGCGACCCCTCGTTGCCATGGCAATCGAATCGCGTTTAGGAGCGCATCGATCCTTCACCGTATATCCTTACTTCAGTCGCTACCCGTTGATCACATAGTAAACAGGCCACATGTCGGAAGCCCTATACCAGCCCGATTAACCACAGGTCATAGAAAAGACCCGCAGAGTAGCAACCCCTTAGGATATTCGGCCCAGGCGGGATACAAAGCCAATCAGACGGCTATGGACGAACAAATCACGAAATCGGATGGCTCCAAACGCTAATGGCCTTACGGAGCTCCTAGAGTGCTCAGTTATAATATCCTAAATGCTAGAAGCTCATTGAATTTCTCCATGGAGGTGAATACTAACGATAATATGAACTCCCAGAGCACAAACCCTCTTATTTTTAGAAAAAAAAGAGTCCAGGCCCTCTCTTCTTGTACTACCACATTTCCTCTTTGAGTATTTGTTCATAGTTTTGTTTTCAGTTCTATTATTAATTGATAATATTTCACTATGCCAGGATCCACTGGTGGAATAAGGGCCATTGGTCCCGGTTCATAAGGGCCATTGGTCCCGGTTTCCGAACCGGGACCAATCACTCGGGACTAATGCTGGTCCCGGTTCGGGCACGAACCGGGACCAATGGGTCTCCACGTGGGCGCGCGCGCGACGAGGGGGAGGGGTGGATCATTGGTCCCGGTTCGTGGAAGAAACCGGGAAGGGTCTCCACGTGGGCGTGGGCGAGATGAGGGGGGTGGATCATTGGTCCCGGTTCGTGGCACGAATCGGGATCGTTGGTCTCTGTGTCGCGGCAGGGTTTTGTGCCGCGGCAGGATTTTCGGGCTATTTTTGTGCTACGGCAGGGTTTTGTGCCGCAACAGGGTTTTTTTATTTATTTATTCGGTGTTTTGTATTCAATTTAATGTTACTACATATATACAGCAATAATGAAACCACGATATATATATTACACATCATGATCACAAATATATTATACACCGTCTCATCCGTCTTCTTGGTCGAAACATATTAATTACAAACGATACTCACACGAATTTGTTCTAATTTACATCTCCTTTTTTCCACTTCACCCTTCCAAATGAATTGGGTAATAGTATTCTCCTTTCGGATCTATGACTTGTTCTAATAAGAATCTAGCAATTTCCTCTTGAATTGCTTGCACACATTCTTGTGATAGAAGACCGTCCCACATCCGTTTGATCTAATTTAAAGAAGGGGATCAATATATATGAATAAAACTAAACACAATTGGTGGTAATAAAATAAAGTTATGATTATTGTATATCGTACTTCAATTTTTTTGATGTTCCGGTCTGCGCCCTTCTCTTTGGTCGTCTGGCGAATGAACTCGCAGACATAGTATCCACATAAGTTATTCCTGGCTTCCTGCCTCAAGCACTTTACGAGAACAGAGTTCAATCAAAAAAATAATCAAGCATGATAATGGTGGTATTGAAACTAGAATTAAAGAGATGCGTGGATCTAGCAAGTAGTACTTAGAGTCAATGGTTAAAATGTAAGCTCTGGCTTCCAAACACCCCTAGTTTTAGCGGTGAACCGTTTCCAAGCCTTCTGGAGGCATTCCAGCATGTTTGCCCACTTTTCTAATGGTGTGCATTTCGAGTCCACGACTTTTACTATTCCGGTGTAAATATAACAAGAGTCAATTATATGCTTAACATCGAGTAAGCAAAAATAGAATGTGTACAAGACAGTAACACTCACCCAGCATTGTAAGGAAATAGTATTTCCCTTCTGTTGCTGAAATGTGTCAACGCTTGTAGCAAGTTATTCTCTATCTCTTTGGGTTTCGTCTTTAGAGTAACTTCATGAACGAAATTGCAGTCAACAAACCCAAGGTCATAGATTTATCCTTTGTTGCATTCAAGAATCTTCATTCTGCATATATAATCAGTATAGTGATGAGTAAGATTATACAAGCAACGAATGAGCTGAGTTAGAAAGACTTAATTATAGAAATTAATAATACTTACAAACAATAGGCACTGACGATAGTTTTGTCGAGGGCGTCTTGTTGGTAAAACTGAAATAATTCTGATAATTCAATCAGTAGGAAGCCATCTCCATAACCGTAATGGTGGTGTTTATATATAGCATAGATCCAGTTTTTGGATTCAGCACAGGCTTGCATGTACCAGTTATGAAATCTTCACATTTTTATTGGTAGATCTTTGACTAACTCGGGTTTGACGAGAGGAGCCCCGTACTGGTATACGTATGCTATTTTTTGGTACCCCTCGAACTCATCCATACGGCTCATGTACTCAGTAATAGATATTCCATATAATTGGGCATTTTCTCCGTACAGTCGAACAAACTCCGGATCAATGTTCGGATCATGCCGCTTCTGGGCTCTCCACTCATTGGTATCGTACACTTTGAGCGGTTCGATCGATTAATTTTTCTGTTGTCCGAGCTGGGCAACTTCTTTCCCGACTCTCCAATCTTTTGCCTCACCCGACTTGGTAATAGAGCGATTATAGTCTGATGTGAGCACTATGGGTTGGTGAAGCTGAATCTTAAGCACGGCTGCTTTGGCTTTATCTTCTACGGTGACCGGGAAAAATGGCTCTATCGGCTTTTTCTTGTTAGCCATGTCAATCTTCCACTTTTCATAATGGGCATCTGCGGCTGTACCAATTTCCTCATTTGTCTTCTCGCAAGGTAGCTTCTTCATATTCTTATGAGGTACTCTTGGGAGGGGCGATACCTTACGTTTCGGCGATCGGAACGTGCTCTTGTTGCTGCTGGTGGTGCTGCCCCTCTTATTATACTTCCGCTTTTGTCTCTGAGGCTCCGGGGACGGAGACGGCTGACGCGGCAGCGGAGACAGTCGAGGCGGCGATGGAGACGGTTGCGCTGAGTGGTGAGGCGGTGAAGGCGACGGTTGCGCTGGACAATGGTGAGGTGGCGGCGAAGGTGGATTGCTGCTCTGAAGAGTGGTTGGCCTTGGCGGCACATAATTTGGAAGCACGATGCGCTCCTTTCGCCATACAGTAGTCCCCCCTTTGGCTTCTCCTAGTTGAGTCAGCTCCATATCTTCCCCCGCAGGGTGGTCTAGCTTAAGCTCCTCAAAATCTTCCTTCACATCATCCACCGTGACGACAGCGTACCCTTTTGGAACCGGTCTGCAATGCCAAGTTGGGTTAGGCACAATTGATACGGCCATGCCGACCGCCGCCGTCACCCTTAAGTTCATAACCTGCAGCTTTAGCTCACAAGTTGTGCTCTCCGTGATATCATCCACTGGGTAGCGTTTAGGAGGAGCCGTCGTCGGTGCATCATCATCAACATCATGGAGCTGTGTGGAAGCGACGCTACTTTTCTTATTCGATAGGGCGCGGGTACCATCGAATGCAGTTTCTACCATGTGTCGCTGAGATTGGCCGCTAGTACCTTGCTGGCTAAGTCTGTCGAGTTGATTCTGGTGCCGCTTTAATGCTTCTTCTACATTACGCAGCCGGTCTGCAGCGGCCGCTTTCTCAGTTTCCTCCCTTTCCTTTCTCCTCTGATGGCTTTTATCGGGATATCTCTTCATTTCCGCGGGGAAGGCAACCTTCCACGACTTGGAGCCTGGTGTGCCTCGTGCTCATCCTTCGTGTTCAGGATTTTTAAGGGTGCGTGTAAGCTCGTCGTTCTCTCTATCAGGAACGAACCGTCCCGCTGGAACATCATCTACTGCATTTCTAATATCGTCGATGGGCAGTAGGGGATCATCTTTGTGTTTCTGATTATATATTGCCCTCCCTTCTTTGTCCAACGTGCCCCCATGGCCGTAAAACCAGTTTCTCGCCCGTGGTGTCCATGTTGTCGGCTCTGGTCTGATCCCGGCAGCAATGTAATTGACCTCAAGTGCATCCCACTTAGGCATGCAACCGGCGTAGCCAGTAGGCCCCATATTATGATGGTACACTTTCTTAGCAGCGTTCTCCGTATTTATTCTAGACCTTTCCTTACCTTTCTCCGATGTCTTGTACTTCACAAAATCATCTCACTAGTGTCTTAAATTAGCATAGCCGCCTTGACTGAAATCCGGAGTCTTCTCTACCTTGACAAAGTTGTTGTACAGTTTCTTCTTCCAGTTCTTGAATGCATCGGCCATCTTGATGAGAGCAAACTTCTTGACTCTTTGCACAAGCTCCATTCTTGCTCTCTCCTCCTCATCTGGATTCACATCTGGCATCGGCAGGAGGAAATTAATCATGAGCTTGTCAAAAAGCTTATCTTTGGCGGTGTCGCCGATAGACGGGACTCCACCACCGCTTGGACAATTCCATTCTTGAATGGTGATCGGGATGTAGTCCCTCACAAGAACTCCGCATTGCTTGACAAATTTTCTTGCGACATCGACGGGAGCTTGTGGTTCGTCGTCTACACCGACCACTTCGATCCTATACCTCACAGTGTCATCCAACTTTTTTGTTGGGCCTCGTTTCGTTCTTATGGAAGAAGTTCTCGATCCGGAGGGCTAAAAGAAGAAAGAGTGTTAATATATGCATGTATATATAGACATCAGCATTTTAATTACAAATATATATATATACACCTCGTCGGTGTTTGTGAGATTTAAGGTTCCGCCAGAGCCGTCGCCTTCTCCCTCATCAGCTTCTCCCCTGTCCCAGGCTTCGGCTTCTACCTCACCGGAGCCGTCTCCTCGGTTGAGAGACTCATCTCCCTCACCGGAATCGTTCAGAAACTTACTGGTTACATTGATATTGATATCTTTATTTTCGTAGATCATTCTGTGGAGGATGTTTTCCTGATGTTATGGAATCATAGTATCTTGGTGTGCTGGATCCATAGTATCTGCAAATTAAGATTTGCAAGTTACTATAATGCAAATAATGCAAAACACTATGCACTTATTTTCTAAATCGGTTCGGAATGCCCTAGGTGGACAAACCATCGAACCCATGGTACTTAGGGGTGTAGGTGTTCCTCTATGTAAACTAAGGTTCAAAGTTGTATGAATATGAATGCTTACATTTTTAAATGGTAGAGATCATTTTTCTGAACATTTTGATATATTATACACATTTTTCTGATTTAAAATGAATTAGTTATGTTTTTTCCCAATTTTAATCCTTTTTAAAATCATTTTTAAATAAATAAACATTTTTAGAATTATTAAAATTATTTTCCATCTGGCCCCACATGTCAAACTTTTATTAATTTCAGAAAACATTTCCAAAAAGAATAAAAACCTGACATGCTGGACCCACATGTCAGTATTTTCAGTTAATAAACAATTACACAAAACATTTAAAAAACCTTTATAACGCACGCGATGGCGTCTGGCTCGGGCGGCGCGGTAGGAAGCGGAGGGCTCAGGCGGCGTAGTCGGAGGCGGCGGGCTTGGGCGGCGCGGTCATAGGCGGGCTTGGGCAGCGCGGGCTCGGGCGACGTGGGCCTCCTCCTCCTTGGGCCCCGTAGCTGGTGGCAGCGGCGCCGGCGGGGGGCGGCGCGGGCAGGGGCAGGTGCAAGGGCTGGAGCGGCGCGGTCGGAGGCGAAGCGGCGTGGTCGGAGGCGAAGCGGCGTGGGCTGGAGCGGCGCGGTCGACGGCGAAGAGGGCGACGGCGGCGCGGTCGACGCCGGCTCGAAAATCCGGCAGCCTGACGGCGTCGTTTTGCTCCGCGCATGATTTTCCTTAGGCGTTTTGCGAGTGAAGTGGATGGCGAAGAAGAAGGAGGGGCAACAGTTATCTAGTACATACCTTTGGTCCTGGTTCGTCCCACCAACCGGGACCAAAGGCTCAACGGTCCCGGTTGGTGGGACGGACCGGGACCAAAGGTCTGGGCAGGAGCGTTGCTAGGTCGCCACGTGCGCGGGCCTTTAGCCCTTTGGTCCCGGTTTGGTGGGACGAACCGCGACCAAAGGAGCGTTGCTGGCAGCGTGCGCACCTAGGATCATCGGTCCCGGTTCGTGGGACGAACCGGGATTGTTAACCCGTTTTTTAGATTTTGGCGAAACTTTTGGTCTTCCCGCCATTTTCAAATTTGTTTTCTTCTTTCATTAATAAGATGTTTCAATTTAAGATGATTATTTATTTAGAATTTCAAAAAACTTTTAACAGGAAAAGTGCTTCAATTTAAATAACTAATCAAAAACCATTTTCTGTTTTCAAATATTTTTATTTTAACTATACAATTTTACTATTTTCAATTAAAATTGCATTAACAAATATTTATTGCATAATTTGGAATTTGAAAAAACTTTCAACAAGAAAAGTGCTTCAATTTAAATAACTAATCAAAAATCATTTTCTGTTTTAAAATATTTTTATTTGAACTATAAAATTTTACTATTTTCAATTAAAATTGCATTAACAAATATTTATTGCATAATTTGGAATTTGAAAAAAAAATCAACATGAAAAGTGCTTCAATTTAAATAACTAATCAAAAATTCATCAACTATTCAAATTATAAACATTTATGCCATTTTCAATTAAAAATTCATTACTAATTTTTCTGCATATTTCATTAACTATGAAGCCGGGCTATGAATCTTCATGCGTGCTGTTTTGAATATGGTTTCAATCGGGCATAAGAAATTCAAAAATGATCCAAACAATGTGAAACCTTTGCGTGGTGTCATATTATGTGTCATAGTTGCAAAGAAAAATATTGAAGTTGAAAAATTGCAAACATCATAAAAAATCCTTTACAAAATGACCTATCATGTTCGAGGTTTCATGCCATTTAGGTCAAACCACCAATGTTATGGCTAGAATCAGGGAATAGTTTGTGATAATGTGCCCATATTGTGCACACATGTGCATCTTGGGATGGCTTACGATGTTGCAGGAGGAAGTTTTCCTTTTCAACGCACGAAAAATCCAATTTCCATTTTTGAGGTGCGGAAATCGGGGTGTTCTGTGAAGCAACCACCAAATTAAAGTTTGAC
Source organism: Avena eriantha (assembly GCA_910589775.1). Lineage (NCBI taxonomy): Eukaryota > Viridiplantae > Streptophyta > Magnoliopsida > Poales > Poaceae > Avena > Avena eriantha. The sequence goes on along the minus strand of OU342746.1, from coordinate 401,662,924 downwards.
ATTGGTACCAACCCATTTTTCAAAAATACTAGACCACCTTAGATGGACAATTTCTCAACCGATGTATCTAGAACCTTTCCGTCCATCCCTCATGAAAAAGACAAATTCCTGCCAAATCGGTAGGAGGTTGCCCAGATTTGAACTACAAGTACATGATATAATGCTTTTAAATTTTTTTTAAAATCATTTATAGGTTCAGAACATGCTATTTCATCAGAGATCCACTTCAAGTTCAGCGAGGCTCAGCCCCGGGCTAGGAATCTTCATGCCCGCCGTTTTGAATATGATTTTAATCGAGCATAAGAAATTCAAAAATGATCCAAACAATGTGAAACCTTTGCATGGTGTCATATTATGTGTCATAGTTGCAAGGAAAAATATTGAACTGGAAAAATTGCAAACATCACAAAAAATCCTTCACAAAATGACCTATCATGTTCGAGGTTTCATGGCATTTAGGTCAAACCACCAATATTATGTCTAGAATTAGGACATAGTTTGTGATAATGTGCCCATATTGTGCACACATGTGCATCTTGGGATGGCTTACGATGTTGCAGGAGGAAGTTTTCCTTTTCTACGCACGAAAAAGCCAATTTCCATTTTTGAGGTGCCGAAATCGGGGTGTTCTATGAAGCAACCACCAAATTAAAGTTTGGCATTGGTACCAACCCATTTTTCAAAAATACTAGACCACCTTAGATGGACAATTTCCCAACCGGTGTATCTGAAACCTTTCCGTCCATCCCTCATGAAAAAGAGAAATTCATGCCGAATCAGCGAGAGGTTGCCCAGATTTGAACTACAAGTACATGATATAATGCTTGTGATTTTTTTTAAAAATCATTTATAGGTTCACGACATGCTATTTCATCAGAGATCCTCAAGTTCAGCGAGGCTCAACCCCGGGCTAGGAATCTTCATGCCCGCCATTTTGAATATGGTTTCAATCGGGCATAAGAAATTCAAAAAATGATCCAAACAATGTGAAACCTTCGCGTGGTGTCATAGTTGCAAGAAAAAATATTAAACTTGAAAAATTGCTAACATCATAAAAAATCCTTCACAATATGACCTATCATGTTCGAGCTTTCCTGGCATTTAGGTCAAACCACCAATGTTATGGCTAGAATCAGGGCATAGTTTGTGATAATGTGCCCAATTGTGCACACATGTGCATCTTGGGATGGCTTACGGTGTTGCAGGAGGAAGTTTTCCTTTTCGACGCACGAAAAAGCCAATTTCCATTTTTGATGTGCCGAAATCGGGGTGTTCTGTGAAGTAACCACCAAATTAAAGTTTGGCATTGGTACCAACCCATTTTTCAAAAATACTAGACCACCTTAGATGGACAATTTCCCAACCGGTGTATCTGGAACCTTTCCGTCCATCCCTCATGAAAAACACAAATTCCTGCCGAATCGGTAGGAGGTTGTCCAGATTTGAACTACAAGTACATGATATAATGCTTGTGCATTTTTTTGAAGATGTCTTAGGATCCCATTCTCAGACATCTTCGAGGATCTCGCCATAGAGGCACTCCCTAATTTAATTTGGTAGCTCCCCGGCGTGTTCATGTTTTTGGTTTGCTTAAACGATCGGTGATTAAAATGCTAGGGCGCCACTATATATATGTATGCCTTCATAGTTTTGGTTCTTATTTTTGTTGCAATGGATTTTGTGATGGCAGATAGAAGAAGAAGGATATTTTGTGGCTCGACAGGGATATGCACATGATATAATGCTTGTGATTTTTTTTAAATCATTTATAGGTTCACAACATGCTATTTCATCAGAGATCAACTTCAAGTTCAGCGAGGCTCTGCCCCGGGCTAAGAAGCTTCATGCCCGCCGTTAGTCAATTAATTAGTACTAATCTAAAAAAACAAAATTAAAGCCAACAATTGGGACTAAAGATATGATGAACCTTTAGTCCCGGTTGGAGGCACCAACCGGGACTAAATGTGGATGTGGCGACAACATGTCGACACTATGTCCTCAGTGGGCAGCACTAAGCCAGTAAATGACGACACTATTTTGGGTGGGTGGCAGCACTATGTCAGGGCTGAGTGTGTCGACATTATGTCATCAGTGCCCGACACTATGTTGTGCTGCTTGGGTGGCAGCACTATTTTTGGTGGGTGGCAGCACTAAGCCAATTTCCATTTTTGAGGTGCCGAAATCAGGGTGTTCTGTGAAGCAACCACCAAATTAAAGTTTGGCATTGGTACCACCAAATCGGGGTGTTCTGTGAAGCCAACTATCATATAAAGTTTTCATACATCACATAAAGTTTCTATACATTACATAGATTTACATAGGGTTTAGGGTATGAATCCTTCGTCGCGTATGTCGATCCCTTGCCTATGATCGCTTCTTAGGCCGTAACCATGGAGCATCTTCTTTGCTTAACGGGATGCTTGGGTCAGTTTTCATGGTGAAGGGCGGAATTTCATCAAACTTATCATAATCTTCTGACATGTCTGTCTTGTCCTCGACTCCCGCGATGTTTCTTTTCCCTGAAAGAACTATGTGACGCCTGGGCTCATCGTCTGATGTATTCGTTTCCTTATTTTTTCTTTTTTTTGGTCTAGAGGACATGTCCTTCACATAAAAAACCTGAGCCACATCATTGGCTAGGACGAATGGTTCGTCTCTGTAACCAATATTCTTGAGATCCACTGTTGTCATTCCGTACAGCTGGTCTACCTTTACCCCTTCTCCATTCATGTTGACCCAACTGCACCGAAACAAAGGGACCTTAAAAGTAGGTCCATAGTCAAGTTCCCATATCTCCTCTATGTAAGCATAGTATGTGTCTTTTTTCCCATTCTCGCATGTTGCATCAAAGCGGACACCACTGTTTTGGTTGGTGCTCTTTTTATCTTGGGAAATTGTGTAAAATGTATTCCCATTTATCTCGTACCCTTGGAAAGTCAATACAGTTGCAGATGGTGTCGCGGCCAACAAGTAGAGCTGATCTCCAATAGTGGTGTCATTCTTGAGATGTAATTGCAACCAAGTGCCAAAAGTCTCCATGTGATTTTCTTTAATCCAGTATTCATCCTTCCCCGGGAACTTGGAGCGTACAACATTCACGTGTTCCTAGATATACGGAGCCACGAAGGTAGAACTTTGTATAACTGTGTAGTGTGCTTGATTCAAAGAATTCCCGTCCCTAAATATCATTGCTTTCTTTCCTAGCATGCCTTTTCCACTCAGTCTCCCCTCATACCGTGATTCAGGAACACCAATCGGCTTTAGGTCAGGAAGAAAGTCTACACAGAACCCAATGACCTCCTCTATTCCATAGCCCTTGGAGATGCTTCCTTCTGGCCTAGCACGGTTATGAACATATATCTTTAAGACTCCCATGAACCTCTCGAAGGGGAACATATTATGCAGAAATACAGGACCGAGAATGTAAATCTCTTCGACTAGGTGAACTAAGAGATGCGTCATAATATTGAAGAAGGACGGGGGAACACCAACTCAAAACTGACAAGACATTGGACCGCATCCTTTGATATGTTGATAACGTATCCATAATTTTTGATGTTCCATGCTTGGTTTTATCTACTTTCTTGTGTTTTGTTCCAACTTTCGAGTACTTTCTATACACTTTCTTGGACTAACCTATTAACAAGATGCCACAGTGCCAGTTGTCTGTTTTCTGCTGTTTTTGGTTCCAGGAAAGTCAGAAAATCAATATTCTCGGAATTGGACCGGACAAAATCCAAAGTCGATATTTTACCGGAAGACTCACGGAGCCAAAAGACGAGACGGAGAGGGGCCATAGGGTGGCCACACCATACGGTGGCGCGGGCTAGCCCTGGCCGCGCCACCAGGTGGTGTGGGCCCCCTGGCCGCCCACCGACCTTGCCTCTTCGCCTATAAGATGCCTCCCGATGCAAAAACCCTAGATCATCCAGCCTCCAGCCACAAAAAGTTCTGCAGCGCCGCCGACACCGAAGAGGAGATTCGGGGGACAGAAAGTCTCTGTTCCGGCACCCTGTTGGGACGGGGAAGTGCCCCCAGAGCCATCTCCATCGATCTCCACCACCATCTCCATCACCATTGCTGATTCCCATGATGAGGAGGGAGTAGTTCTCTCTCGAGGCTAAGGGTTCTACTGGTAGCTATGTGTTCATCTCTCTCTCTATGCATGATCATATTGTGATCATGAGCTTTGTAATCAAGTAGATCTACCTTGCTACTCAAGTGCTTTAATAGATCTCTGCTCTCCCCATGTGTGTGAAAGTGACAGTGTGCAGACCATGGTGGCACTTAGGCTAGAGATTACAAATACTTGTTATGAGTTATATTTGGAGTTGGATGTCTTTATGAAATTGTGGTGTTTGTTGGAACCATCTAGTGCTCAAGGTGATAGTGTGGGGTTATCTAGATGGGAAAGATGAATTTTGAGGTGTGCTGTTATAGCCCTACCATCGATTAGAGTGTCCAACCGGAGAGTAGTTCAGCGTAGTATCATAAAGAAGAATATATTTATATGAGAGTGTTCACTAGTGAAAGTATGGTCCCTAGGCCTTGTTTCTAAGCACTAAAACACCGTTTGCTATTAGATCTATTACATGTTTGCTTGCTTCTATCTTTATTTCAGTTTTCCTTTAGTCTTTTCCATGCCATCAAGCTATTTTCTATCATTGTTACCACTTATAATTATCCATACCACTTGTATTTCACTATCTCTTCACCGAATTAGTGCACCTATACACCTGACAAGTGTATTGGGTGTGTTGGGGACACAAGAGACTTCTTGTACCTTGATTGAAGGGTTGCTTGAGAGGGGATACCTTTGACCACTTCCTCCCTGAGTTCAATAAACCTTGGGTGATCCACTTAAGGGAAAACTTGCTGCTATTCTACAAACCTCTGCACTTGGAGGCCCAACAACTGTCTACAAGAATAGAAGTGCTAGACATCATCCTTCTGTAGCCTTTCCATAATTTCTCAATCGATTACCTTCTAAGATATTGCATTGAGGAATGCACATAGCTTCACAATGGCTAATCGAACATTTTCCGATAGAAGCCCCCTCAATGCAACCGGAAGCAACTGCATCATAATCACGTGGCAATCATGAGACTTCAGGTTCTGAAATTTTTTCTCTGCCATATTTATTATTCCCTTTATATTTGACGAGAAGCCAGCCGGGACCTTGATACTGTAAAGGACTTCAAAAAAGATTTCCTTCTCTGCTTTAGTAAGAGCGTAGCTGCTTAAGTATTCACGGCCTTTATCAATATGCTTGTTGTATGGGTCTTTGATATGTTGCTGGTCCTCCCGTGCTTCTGGTGTATCTTTTGTCTTCCCATACACGCCCAGGAAGCCGAGCAGGTTCACACAAAGATTCTTCGTCACGTGCATCACGTCATTGAAGAACAGACCTCTAGGTCTTTCCAATACTCAAGCTCCCAAAATATAGATTTCTTTTTCCACATGGCCGTGTGTCCGGTAATGGGGTGTTTCGGAACAGATTGACCACCAGGACCCTTTCCAAAGATTGCTTCTAGGTCCTTAACCATACCAAATACATCAGCACCTTTAGGGAGCTTAGGCTTCTTCCGGTAATCTGCCTCACCGTTGAAATGCTTGCCTTTCTTTCTTACTTAATGATTGGTCGGAAGAAATTTATGACACCCCAGGTACACAACCTTCTTACATTTATCGAAATATGTACCTTTAGTCTTATCTAAACAGTGCGTGCATGCATTGTATCCCTTGTTTGACTGTCCTTAAATGTTACTAAGAGCAGGCCAATCATTGATGGTTACGAACAACAACGCTCATAGGTCAAATGGCTCCTGTTTGTGCTCATCCCACACCTTTACACCTGGTTCTGCCCACAACTGCAAAAGTTCATCCACTAATGGCCTTAGGTACACATCAATGTCGTTGTCGGGTTGCTTCGGTCCTTGGATGAACACTGGCATCATAATGAACTTCCGCTTCATACACAACCAAGGAGGAAGGTTGTAGATACATAGAGTCACTGGCAGGTGCTGTGACTGCAGATCTGCTCCCCAAAAGGATTCATGTCGTCTGTACTTAGACCAAACCATAAGTTCCTCGCGTCACCTGCAAAGTTCGAGTACTTTCTCTCGATGTTTCTCCACTGCGACCCATCGGCGGGGTGTCTCAGTTTCCCGTCTTTCTTACGCTCTTCTTTGTGCCATCGCAACAACCTGGCATGCTCTTTGTTTCTGAACATACGTTTCAACCATGGTATTATAGGAGCATACCACATAACCTTAGCAGGAACCCTCTTCCCAGGGGGCTCGTCATCGCCCTCAACATCACCAGGGTCATCTTGTCTGATCTTGTATCGACATGCAGTGCATACCGGGCATTTATCCATATTCTCGTACTTCTCACCGCGGTACAGGATGCGGTCATTAATGCATGCATGTATCTTCTCCACATCTAATCCTAGAGGGCAGATAGTCTTCTTTGCTTCGTACGTTGTCTCGGGCAGCTCGTTATCCTTTGGAAGCTTCGGCTTCATTATTTTCAGTAACTTCTCAAATCCCTTGTCAGATAAGCCAGTCTATGCCTTCTATTTCAGCAATTCAAGTGTGGTACCAAGCTTTGTGCTGCCATCTTCGCAATTTGGGTACAACAACTTTTTGTGATCCTTTTGCATGGCCTCTGATGACCCACAAGTATAGGGGGTGTATCGCAGTATTTTCGAGGGAAGTGAAACCCAATTTATTGATTCGACACAAGGGGAGCCAAAGAATATTTATAAGCCTTAACAACTGAGTTGTCAATTCAGATGCACCTGGAAACAATCTTGCTCACAGCAGTTTATCAGTAGCAACCGTTTTGTAGTAGGAATAGTAAAGTAAGAGCAGTAGTAAAGCAAAGACAGTAGTAACAAAAGCAGTAAACAGTGGGATTCGAGTGCGGTAGGCATATGGATGGATGGACGGGTGTTGCATGGACAAGACAATTCACATAGCAATCAGAACATAGGGCAATTGCAGATAAATAAGATAAAGCATCCAAGTACTAGACAATCCTAGGCATGTATTCCATATATAGTCATACGTGCTCGCAATGAGAACTTGCACAACATCTTTTGTCCTGCCAGCCCGTTTGTAGCGGGGCCTCTAGGGAACTACTGGCAATTAAGGTGCTCCTTTTAATAGAGCACCGGAGCAAAGCATTAACACTCCGTGAACACATGTGATCCTCACATCAAAGCCTTTCCCTTCTGGTTATCCCGATTTCTGTCACTTCGGGGCCATAGGTTCCAGACAACAACGTGTGTATACAACTTGCAGATAAGACCAAGAACAATACTATCATAATGAATCAATAACATGTTCAGATCTGAAATCATGGCACTCGGGCCCTAGTGACAAGCATTAAGCACAACAAGTCGCAACAAAGTCATAAAGCACTAATAAAAGATACTAGGCACCATGCCCTAACAATCTGATGCCATTACATGAACGATCTCATCCAATCCCTACCATCCCCATAGCCTACAGCGGGGGACTACTCACTCATAGATGGGGAAACATGGATGGTCGATGGAGAAGCGATGGTGATGATGATGGCGATGATATTCTCCAATTCCCCGTCCCGGCAGGGTGCCAGAACGGAGTTTCTGGCGCTGTTTCGTGGAATCTGGTGGTGGCGGCGGAGCGGAACTCCTTCTAGAAAAACGTCAAACCCCCCGAAGTTTTTAGGTCAGAAGGCTTCTTATAGGCGAAGAGGGAGACCGAGGGGGTGCCTAGGGGGCCCACACCACCCCCTAGCGCGGCCTGGCCTAGCCCGCGCCACCAGGTGGTGTGGCCACCCCCTAGCTCTTCTCCGTCTCATATTCTGGCTCCTGGAGTCTTCGGGTGAAATAGGATTTTTGGCATATTTTCCGGGATTTTTCCTGATAGTTGGTTTTCTGCACAAAAAGTAGACACCAAGGCAATTCTGCTGAAAACAGCGTCAGTCCGCATTAGTTGCATCCAAATCACACAAGTTTAGAGGAGAAACAATAGCAAAAGTGTTCGGGAAAGTGGATACGTTTTGGACGTATCAACTCCCCCCAAGCTTAGTTTTTTGGAAACATGATGCAAGGAAAAAACAAGACTAGAACGATAGAAGTTCTAACATGCAAGCAACTAACAACAAAAATAAAACTAAACGAAAACAAAAACTAAAATGCAAAGGATAGAAATAAACGGAGATAATCATAATGAAAACATTGTTTTGTTCAATGGAATCCTTTTTTTAGCAAGGTTGATCAAGTCTTGCTACAAAAACAATTACATATGAGACAAAACTTTGTACTCCACTAATGATTATGTTACCTTAACCTTGATAGCAATGGTCCCAATCATAATAGTTTCAAAATTTTCTCTTGGCATGGGACAATATATTTCTCCAACTTGAATGCCTTCAACATGTTCAATTGAATTCAAGCCATAAGTCCTTTCAATCTTCTTGGGGAAATAGACAGTATGTTCCATGTCATTAACATTGAAGGTCATCTTTCCTTGATTACAATTAATAACAACTCCTGCAATATTAAGAAAAGGTCTCCCAAGAATAATAGACATATTATCATCTTCAGGCATTTCAAGCACAACAAAATTAGTTAATATCAAGCAATTATGAGCCACTTGAACAGGTACATCCTCACATATACCCACAGGAATAGTGGTGGATTTATCAGCCATTTGCAAAGATATATCAGTTGGTATCAATTTTTCAAGTTGAAGCCTCTTATAGAGGGAGAAAGGCATAACACTAACTCCAGCTCCCAAATCACACAAAGCAGTTCTAACATAACTGTTCTTAATAGAGCAAGGGATAGTTGGAATCCCTGGGTCTCCAAGTTTCTTAGGAACCTTACCATTGAAGGAATAATTAGCAAGCAAAGTAGAGATTTCTTCATTAGGGATCTTCCTTTTATTCGATACAATGTCCTTCATATACTTTGAGTAAGGAGGCAATTTAATAGCATCAGTCAAAGGAATTTGCAAGAATAAAGGCTTCATCCACTCACAGAACTTATTATAGTGTTCATCTTCCTTTGACTTGTGTTTCTTATCAGGGAAAGGCATAGGTTTTTGGACCCAAGGTTCTCTTTCACTACCATGTTTCTTAGCAATAAAATCTTCTTTAGTGTATTTAGTAGTCTTAGTGTGGTTTTCAGGTTCTTCTTCAACTTTTTCTTCATTAGGAACTTTATTTTCTTCATTACCACTTTCAGTTTCAGCATCAGAGATAGATATACTATTAGGATCTATAGCAGGTTCAGATGGTTCTACAACATTTTTACGTTTCTTTTTCCTTTTCTTACGAGTAGAACCACTATTTTCAGCTTGTTGAGAATCCTGCTCAATTCTTTTGGGATGCCCCTCAGGATATAGAGGATCTTGGGTAGCAGCTCCACTTCTAGTTCTAATTTCATAAGCATGTTTTTCTTTAGCAGCATTAACTAGCAAGTCATTTTGCACTTTAACGAGTTGATCTATTTGAGTTTGAACCATTTGAAAGTGTTTAACAATCATTTTAACATCATTAGAGGTTCTTTCCACAATATCTTTCAACTCAACAATAGCTCTAGTGTTTTCCATTAGATGATTTTGCACCCTTTTATTAAAGTTGTCTTGCTTAACAATGAAGATATCGAATTCTTCTAAGCATTGATCAGGAGGTTTAGAGTAAGGGATATCACCTTCATCAAAGTGTTGGAGAGAATGTACCTCAATAGTGGATGAGTAGGGAATAGGCTTACATAATTCTTCTATAGGAGGTAAATTCTTGACATCTGCAGCTTTAATTCTCTTCTCCTTAAGACATTTCTTAGCTTCCTTCATCACTTCATCACTTAATTCAATAACTCCCCTCTTCTTTGATGTTGGAATAGGCACAGGAATAGATGGTTCAGGTACAATTACTTCAGGTATAGCTTGTTTAGGAGGAGTCCAATCTTCATAATTCTTGCTTATTTTAGCCATTAATTCCTCAGCTTCCTTTGGAGTCCTATTCCTGAAAACACAATCAGCACAACTATCTAGGTATGTCCTAGATTCCTCGGTTAGTCCATTATAAAATATATCAAGAAGCTCATTCTTAGGTAAAGGACTTCCAGCCTGTGCATGAATCAAAGCACAAAACCTTGCCCAAGATTCGGGCAATACCTCTTTTTCTCCCTGTTTAAAATCAAAAAGTTCCTGCAAAATAGCATGTCTAGCACTAGGAGGAAAATATTTCTGCAGGAAAGTACTAATCAAGCACTCAGGGCTATCAATAGATCCAGGAGGTAAATTACTAAACCAAGTTTTAGCTTCTCCTTTCAGTGAAAAGGGAAAGATCTTAGCAACAAAGTAAGTACGCATCTTAATATCATCAGAAAAAATCCACTCATGGTAGAAAGTGCATTCATATGTGCTACCGCACTTTCATTCTTAGTCCCACAAAAAGGTTCTTTCTCGATAATAGCTATGTAAGATAGATCGAGAGAGAAATCATAATCTTCATCTATAATGTTTATGGGAGAAGCAGCAAACTTAGCAGCAGGATATAATTTCGGTCTAATAGTCCGCCTCTCAAGGAGACTCTTAGCAACGCTCCTATCATGGGTGTTCTTACATTCTTTAATAAACTCATCGGTCATCTCAACATAACCATCTTCAATATCATAACTCTCACTAGACTCGGGTGAGCTAACAGGTGTGGTAGTGTCTTCATTAGGAGTTTCGGTATTTCCAGCTATAGTTCTAGGAATCGTAGCATCTAGGAAAGGACCTAATGAACCACTCTTATCGAGCACAGTAAAAGCAGCATCAGAAGTTTTAGATTCAGCAGTAGTAGTAGTGTGTGTAGCATGTGTATGTGGTGGTGTAAGGAACTTACTCAAAACAAACGGTGAATCAAGAGCAACAGAGGTGTTTAGAACCGTACCTCTTCTTGTAGTGGATGTTAAAATAGGAACCTTGCCATCACGAGACTTACCCATGATGGATGGATAGTAGCGAACAATAGAGAATCCAAGTGAACTTGATAAATAAAGCTATGGTCCCCGGCAACGGCGCCAGAAAATAGTCTTGATGACCCACAAGTATAGGGGGTGTATCGCAGTATTTTCGAGGGAAGTGAAACCCAATTTATTGATTCGACACAAGGGGGGCCAAAGAATATTTATAAGCCTTAACAACTGAGTTGTCTATTCAGCTGCATCTGGAAACAATCTTGCTCACAGCAGTTTATCAGTAGCAACAGTTTTGTAGTAGGAATAGTAAAGTAACAGCAGTAGTAAAGCAAAGACAGTAGTAACAAAAGCAGTAAACAGTGGATTCGAGTACGGTAGGCATAGGGATGGATGGACGGGCGTTGCATGGACAAGACAATTCACATAGCAATCAGAACATAGGGCAATTGCAGATAAATAAGATAAAGCATCCAAGTACTAGACAATCCTAGGCATGTGTTCCATATGTAGTCATACGTGCTCGCAATGAGAACTTGCACAACATCTTTTGTCCTGCCAGCCCGTTTGCAGCGGGGCCTCTAGGGAACTACTGGCAATTAAGGTGCTCCTTTTAATAGAGCACCGGAGCAAAGCATTAACACTCTGTGAACACATGTGATCCTCACATCAAAGCCTTTCCCTTCCGGTTATCCCGATTTCTATCACTTTGGGGCCATAGGTTCCAGACAACAACGTGTGTATACAACTTGCAGATAAGACCAAGAACAATACTATCATAATGAATCAATAACATGTTCAGATCTGAAATCATGGCACTCGGGCCCTAGTGACAAGCATTAAGCGCAACAAGTCGCAACAAAGTCATAAAGCACTAATAAAAGATACTAGGCACCATGCCCTAACAATCTGATGCCATTAATGAACGATCTCATCCAATCCCTACCATCCCCATAGCCTACAACGGGGGATTACCCACTCATAGATGGGGAAACATTGATGGTCGATGGAGCAGCGATGGTGATGATGATGGCGATGATCTCCTCCAATTCCCGTCCCGGTAGGGTGCTAGAACAGAGTTTCTGGTGCTGTTTTGTAGAATCTGGTGGTGGCGATGGAGCGGAACTCCTTCTGGAAAAACGTCGAACCCCCCGAAGTTTTTAGGTCAGAAGGCTTCTTATAGGCGAAGAGGGAGACCGAGGGGGTGCCTGGGGGGCCCACACCACCCCCTGGCGCGGCCTGGCCTGGCCCGCGCCACCAGGTGGTGTGGCCACCCCCTGGCTCTTCTCTGTCTCGTATTCTGGCTCCTGGAGTCTTCGGGTGAAATAGGATTTTTGGCATATTTTCCGGGATTTTTCCTGATAGTTGGTTTTCTGCACAAAAAGTAGGCACCAAGGCAATTCTGCTGAAAACAGCGTCAGTCCGTATTAGTTGCATCCAAATCACACAAGTTTAGAGGAGAAACAATAGCAAAAGTGTTCGGGAAAGTGGATACGTTTTGGACGTATCAGCCTCCAACTTAAACTTCTCCCTTTCTGTATCGCATTGTTGCTTTGCATCAGAAATGACCCGACCAAGACCATCAGCGGGCTCATCCGATGCTCGTTGTTCTTCTTCATTGCCGCCTCCCTCTTCTTCATTGTCTTCCATTGCAGTATCATCGTATTCTTCAGGGGATATAGGATAGTTGCCATCATCATCCTCTTCTTCATTTTCTTCCAGCCTAACCCCTCTTTCTCCGTGCATGGCCCAACAATAATATCCGGGCATGAAACCTCTCCAAAGCAGATGGCTTTGAAGGATTCTCGGGGCAGAGTGCTCCGCCACGTTCCGACAGTCGACGCAGGGACAAGGCATAAAATTATCCACTTTGTTTGCCTTAGCCAAATCGATAAATTTATGCAGGCCTGCAATAAAATCGGAATCGCGTCGTTCGCCGTATATCCATTGCATCCGCGCATCGATCTACGTCATAATAATTAACCATGACAATGACATCGTAAATAGTGAAATGACCACCCTACATGGACACATGCAATATTTTTGTATCAATTACAGATAAAGAAGATAAGGTTGCTAACCTCGGTCGAGGATACCGTGTTGTGCAAACTTAAGCGTGGCTCGGACATTTCGTCAAACACCTTGTGTGCAGTGTGAAGAAAAAAATCCTAGCATCCACCTCCCACACAAAATTCCAGAAAAAATAAGTGGATGGGCTGGGCTTATTTATAGCCAGGGGAGGGTTTTTGGTCCCGGTTCATGCAACGAACCGGGACCAAAGCCCCTCCCCCGCGACACGTGGCGGACCAGCAACGCCCCCACCCAGGTCATTGGTCGTTGCATGAACCGGGACCAATGCCCACCGTCGCTTCGTCGTCCTCGTGTACAAATAGGAGGCCACAGCGCGTCGCTTTCACCATCGCCTCGGCCTCTCTGCAATCTCTCCACCGTGCCATCGCCTCGCCCTCTACAATCTCTCCACCGCACCGTCATCTCGCCTCCCCTCCTCTCCAATCTCCACCGCGCGCCATGGAGATGCCCGCGCTGAACTTCTACGAGGTGGTGATGTTCGCACACTTCGACATCCTTGCGCCGCCAGGCGCGACGGTACCCCACGGATGGCGCATCAGCTATGCGGGTGTGCCGGTGGCTCCGCTCCACGTCCCCGGCGGAGCCGAGATGGAGAGAGAAATCGCGGTGCGTCGCCGCCAGATGCCCACGTGGAAGAGGGCGTTGCCCCATTACGCGGCGGCCAGCCCGTACTGGCCCCGGCTGTTCAAGAAGGAGTGGAAGGCCAAGATTGGCAACCGCATCGTTTACGGGCGCGTGGTGCACCCGGATCTCCACAACCGAGAAGGGCGGGAGAGGTTCTGGTTTGTCCCTGGACAAACCAAGTACACCGTCATCGACGCCGTTCGCCATGAAGGGGAGCTCCGTCTCGCGAACAACGCGAAAATCGTGGAGGTTTCGTCTGACGACGACGAGGAAGTCGGCGGCTCGGAGGACAGCGGCAGCAGAAATGAAATTGTCGACTAGGAAGAATTTGTAAAATCGCACCTTTGTTTAGGAAGAATTTGTGATCGAATTAATGAAATGACTCGATTTAGATCTCTGTCTCGATTAATTTGTGGAAGAATTTTCCAAAAACACTAGATCAATTCAATTTCTGCCTCAATTTAATTTAGATCTCTGTCCTGGATTGGGACCGTCGGGGTTTTTTTGGTCCCGGTTCGTGGCATGAACCGGGACCAATGCTCCGCAGAGCGCCACGTGGGCGTCATGAGGGCATTGGTCCCGGTTCGTGCGAACCGGGACCAATGCTTACAGATGAACCGGAACCAATGCCCAGGCGGCATGAACCGGGACCGGTGCCTGGCATTGGTCCCGATTGCGGAACCGAACCGGGACCAATAGAATTTGGGTGCTGGACCAAAGACCCTTTTTCTACCAGTAAGCTGTATCTTGAACTCTCATACTATTATAAGTCTACAAATCCAACACTTCACCGACATGTATAGATGTCTATAGCCTGAGCACGTTTGTGATGCATGAGAAAGTGGTGTGTGTGTGTGTCGATGCGTAGAAAAAATACGCAAGTAATTTTCTTTTTAAAATCAGTAAAAAGAACATGTTTTTATTTTATTTTATTTAGAGAAACCAACATGCAGATATGCTCGTCATGCTTCTTTGATATACCAGTGGAGGTTTAGTTTTACTTCCGGCATACTCCTAGCGTTTGATTCTCAGAATTAACTTGAAGCTGTACAACTCTTTTACAGCACTAGCTAGTATGCCCGCAAAAAGAAACACACATGATTTCAGATGTGAAAACATGTAAACCATTCTATATATTATTTAGCGAAGCAAAATGAGAATATATCGTGCAATCCATATGTATTAGTAAGGTGGACCATCAATTCCTCTAGCATCCATTTCGATTCTATGACCAAATCAGCAATCAAGTCCTTAAGCTCAATCTGCAATGGCTCATATGTCGATGATTGAGTACCCGCTTAATATATTATCAAACCCAAAAGATCAAAATCATTTTTCCCAAGAGTTGTACAGATAATCTTACCACCATTTCAATAGCTATACATGCTTATGTTACAGGAATAAAACGATGACATTTTAAAATTAATTACAACGTAACTCACATCAAGTATATTGCTTCCGATATGACATGAAATATGTTAACTTATCGGTAATACTATGTTGACTTGTGTAGTTCACTAATCATGAATCCTCAAACATTGCCTACTTTATTGTAAACCTACCAATTAACCATGGCCATGAAAGGAATAATACTTAAGGCATGTGTGTTACAAACTAACGTGTAACAAATTTGTTGGCACATCTTCATCAAAAACAAACAAGCGCATTATTTTTCCGAAATGGGGAGAATCAGCCTGGCCTCTGCATCAAGCAATGGACACATCCCTGAGTATTATTTAGTAGCGTTACAGCTCAATGATCAGCCAATGTTGATATAAAAATAAATCAGCGAAAGATAATAAGCATACACTAGTAAAAAAGAGGCTTTCGTCCAGGCCAATTCGGAGCATTCGTCCCGGTTGCGGTTAGACCCGGGACTTAATATGGGCATTAATCCCTATTCCAACGGGTAGAACGCCAACAATCTTTAGTCCCGGGTCAAACGGGACCTTTAGTCCCAGTTGGAGACACCAACCAGGACTAAAGGGTTGCAGCAGGCTGCGGTCGGTGCCAACCCTTTAGTCCCGGTTGGTAATACAAACCGAGACTAAAGGTCACACCTTGCAAGTGCAGCCTGGACGGACCCATCTAGGCCCAGATCGGACTACTCGGAACATAACATGCCCCCTCCCCCCACCCCGGGCACCTTCAGCCACCACCACGCATGGACGCTGCTACCCCGCCACACCGCCGTTGGAGAGATCAGTGTAGGCGCCACCACCTCTAGATTGCGCTCCTCCTGGGCTTTGGAGACACCTCCACGGTGGCGAGAGGAGGGGAACACTAGATGCCATGGACTGTAGGAAGGCTCGTAAGGAGCGCCCCCCTCATGGTGGAAAATTTCATAAAACAACTTAGTAAGTGATAGAGTATGATACGTACACGGTTATTGTGATAGTTTAGGATAGTTAGGATTCTAGCCTAACTCGTCTTGTACTCCAAGTTGATCTCTGTACGCCTATATATACTCGCACATGAGGCTCAATAATATATCCAACATATTCTGCCAAACTCATACTCTTTCATGGTATCAGCCTAAATCGATCTCAAACCCTAGCTTCCGCCGCGCTACCCCCGGGGAGGTCGATCTCCATCGGGGGCTGCGCAACCCGTATGCAGGGTTCGTCCGCCGATCTGTGATCGGCTGCCCTATAAGTATTTTTTCTCCGATCTCTTGATCGGCTTTCTTTTTTGGTTTACCGATCTTAGATCGGATTGAGTCACCCACCGCCGTCGTCGGATCCTCTTCGTCGTCACCCCCTCGGATCCTCTTCGTCGTCACCGTCCGAAACTTCACCGACAACGTCGCCATCGAATCCGATCTACGCGTCGTCCACGCCATGGTGCATACGGTGCACCGTCGGTCTGATCAACTGATCCCGCGCCTGTCTACGCTAAGCACGTCCCCGAGCACAGCATAGCTGCAGGGCGCCCTCTCGCCGTCGCAGGTCTCGCCGACTACCCACATCGCCACTCTAGGCATCCAGCATGACTAACCCAGGTCGCCGCTGGTTTCACCGCCTTCTACGTCTTCGTCCACTACAACTTCGCCGCCAGCGTCATCGCCTCATCCCTGACTACACCACCTGCTACTCTACTTCGACAACCGCGGACAGCGCCGGCATCTCTCCCTTAGCCACTCTGCGTATCGCAACCGCTCTGGAGGCTTCCTCTGCTGGTCTTTCTGACACGGCGACAAGTTCATGATGGTCCCTGCCCCCGCACGCCTGGTACTGGCAACACCGGGAGTGCCTTCGTCCCCGACGGGTTCCCGAGTCTGGCAAACTCGGATCGGTGCCTCGTCTTCATCGGCTTCGACAACGTCTTTTTCGGCATCGACCCCTCTACGACTGCCTCGACCGTGCCACCGACGAGTTCTTCTTGGCATATTCGGTTCTGGCAAAACCAGAGTATGCGTTTGTCCCCGACGTGCGCCTAATTCTGGTAAAACCATAGCCGCACCTCGTCCTCGACGGCTCGAACTGCATCGACTTCGGCATCGACACCCTCAACGACTGCCTCGATGCGTCTCCGAAATCCTCCTCGCGCACTATGCGCATGCGGCTTCACGTGCGTCTACCTCGACACGGGCATCCCCGACCACGGCGACCCATCGCACGGCTACCTCGACCATGGCACCGCCTCACGCTCTCGGCTCCCTCGACATCGGCACAAGGGCTACCACCTCGTTTGAGCATCACCAACTCTCTCTACAGTTTAAGCTACCGCGATGCGACACCATCCAAGACATTTCCGCTACAACTGCGGGAGGATGTCAGCCTACTAGATGCTACTTCGGTTTATATCTAGTCTGACCGGCCGCGATGTTCCGGTTGTTCACGACGCTACCGCTACGACTGCGGGGGATGTTAGAGTATGATACGTACACGGTTATTGTGGTAGTTTAGGATAGTTAGGTTTCTAGCATAACTTGTCTTATACTCCAAGTTGATCCCTATACGCCTATATATACTCGTCCATGAGGCTCAATAATATATCCAACATATTCCGCCAAACTCATATTATTTCAGTAAGTATGTACATTTGACGTCCTAATTTAGCTAAATTTACCTACATGTCCCCTCCAAGTTACTTTACATGGAATTAGCCCCCCATTGTATAACTTTGCAGGCTCCATCCCTGTGGACCCTGTCTAGGTTGCTAAACTGATTGTTAGATTATGGTCAGCGATGGATCCAAAAATTACTCAAAGCCTGGACAAACAGTGTATTTTAAGACTAGTGCCACTACTTTTTATGGAATTGCCATCAAATTAGCTAGGCCTGTCGGCCTGTCAGACGTGCCCAGGTTTAGAGTCCGCCTATAGGTTATGGTCTACTACATGCTCTTGCTGCTAGCAAAGTGATCTCCCAACTTACATGCAGTTCGACATGCACACATAGAACGGCTATGGTTATGGTCATCTGTACTACATGGTCTTGCTTGCTGCTAGCACAGTGATCTCCCAAGTCACGTGCAGTTGGACATGCACACATGAATACGCCAGGGTAGGAGATCGGCCATTGTTTGACGTGAGTTTTTGAAGCGAGTCGTTTGACGAGTCTAGCATGGGAGAATGAGGCAAGGCAGGCCTCATGGTTTGCCCATTTCCATGTTGGTTTGTACCTCCACTTGAGTAGCTGTTGCTCCATGATAGCTCTTGCTGGTTGATCACACACTATGATGCGTAGAAATGAGAGAGAGAGAGAGAGAGAGAGAGAGAGAGAGAGAGTCAAAATTCCAGCTAGCTAGTCTGAGGTTGGATTGCACGCGGTCAAGCTGCTGCGTGCATGCTTGAAGAGGCAGCTTGTAAAGCTGATGGATGCTGGAGTGGAGTGGCCCTGCAGTTTGTTATCCAAGGAAAGATTTCGCTGCACACGTTTGACAAAGGGGGGGGATGGTATCTATATCTGGATCAGTTGAATGGCCCGGTCACGCACGCACACAGCTGCTTCCCAAGCACAGAAGAGTGAAACCCAACTATTACATGCGTGCAGTGCATGACCTGCTACAGTGCCCACCGCTGTTCCCGCCCAGGACTCTGTCCTCCATTTCATGATAGCGCTGCTCAGCTGAGGGGAGAGATGGAGAGAAAGAGTGGTGGTGGACTGATCCATGAAAGTGACCAACCAGTGGTCATACATTAAGGATATATAGCTGTCTAGGGAGTACAAATACCAGCTGCCACTGCTTCACTCTACTATTGTCATATATATGTCCATCATCCAGCCCTCTCAGCTCAACTTCTTTCTACCTCCTCAGCTAAGCTAGCTACCAACTTATTGAGCAAGGCTCGATCAAGACGATGGGGAGCAGCAGGAGCACGACCGAGCCATGGAGCTACAGCTGCAGCTTCGCGTGGCCGCCGCGCTCGTACCCCTGCAGCTTCTGCCGGAGGGAGTTCCGGTCCGCACAGGCCCTCGGAGGCCACATGAACGTCCACCGCAGGGACAGGGCTAGGCTTCGCCACGGCTCCCCTCCTCCTCCTCCTCCTCCTCCCCACCCTGCTGCTGCTGCTGCTGCTGCTGCTGCTGCTCCAAGCCCTAACCCTAGATGGGCTGCAGCAGCTATCCCCAACCTCAACTATCCTCCTCCACCATCGCAGGCGCAGCCATCTCTGTACCATCCCAGCAGCAGCACAAGCAGGAGTCACCAGTGCAATCAGCGCTCGCCGGTGGCTGCTGCTGCTGCCAAGCCGAGGGGGTTGCAGGTCAACCTGGTGCTGGGGGTGGGGGATCAGGAAGAGGAGGATGGCCTGGATCTTGAGCTTAGGCTCGGCTGCTCTTGATCCATCCGATCCATCATATCATTCATTCTCTGGCTAGTTACCTCACTTGGTTATGTTAGCTCTCCACTTGGTTAGTTCCTGCCCTACCTAGTTTGGTAATTGCTCTTAATAAGGTCTAGCAGACAGTAGCTACAGATCGAACAAGGCCTGAATTAGTGTACTGTATGCTTTTTCAACTTCTTGTAGTATTCCGTATTAATTTGGCTTGGCTGTTTCAGCCTAGAGTAGCTAGCTAGGTCATTGGTGTTTGTACACATGCCAGTATGTGAAACTAATGATTAGCATGGGAGTAATGCCTAACGTAACCTATATATGAATATGAGAATCCTTCTTTAACAGGCGAGGACTGTTGTTGACTTTTTTGCGCATTGTCATGCATACATAGCCATGCCAATAATGGGAAATTAGTCTTCTGTTGGTGATGATTTAGAGTAACTTACAAGTTCCAACGAATTCTTCAACATCGATTTGTGTATGTACGATTTCGTCGGCGGATCATCAAGGTTGTTCTCCCCAGCTAATAATGCATGCGTGTTCTATCTAGGATCACGCACACAAGAGTATGATTTGTCTGCGTCGAAAACAAATACTCCCAAGTTATCACAGATTTGCCTTGAAAGAGTATGAGTTTGGCGGAATATAGCCTAATCGGTCCAAACCCTAGTCGCACGCTTCCGCCGCGCCGCCCCCGAGGGATCGATCTCAATGATCTCCGCCGGGGGCCGCGCGATCCGTACGCAGGGTTCGTCCGCCATCGGCTGCCCTGTAAGTCTATTTTTCCGATCTCTTGATCGGTTTTCTTTTTTGGTTTACCGATCTTAGATCGGATTGAGTCACCCACCGCCGTCGTCATCGCCGCGCCTCTACTCCGACCATCGGCATCGAGGATCTACATCGCGTCCGTGCGCCTGCCCCCTCCACTGTTGTGCCTGCCTCGGCAGGCTGTCGCGGCCTCACGGCAGGCTGCCGCGCACCGCGGACGACTGCTACGCCTTCCTCGGAAGGCTACCGCGGCCGGCCCCCTCGGATCCTCTTCGTCGTCATCGTCCGGGACTTCACCCACAACGTCGCCATCGAATCCGTTCTACGCGTCGTCCACGCCATGGCGCATACGGTACACCGTCGGTCTGATCAACCGATCCCGTGTATGTCTACGCCAAGCACATCCCCGAGCACGCGCCTACCACTGATCGAGCTACGGGCTGCCGCTGTGTAGCCCTGTCGGGCCGCAGCGCCGCGCCTTTGGTCCACGCTACCGGCTTCCAACGCGCCTTCCTTGGCGTCTACGTCGCTGGTGGTCTCCTAGCCGCTGCACTGACTTGCGCCATGTAGCTATGCCACCCCCTCGGGTCGTAGCGTGGCTGCATGCAGTCTACTTCGCCGTCCTCGTGTATCGACGGCCTCGACTTTCACCGCGCCATCTCCTACGGCGCGGATCGCCGCCGTCTGCACATGGTCTTCGTCACGTCGCCGGGTCTTCCTCGCCTACTTCGAGCACCGCCGCCGCGCTTCACAAGGTAACCTGCAGGGCGCCCTCTCGCCGTCACAGGTCTCGCCGACTACCCCATCACCACTCTAGGCATCCAGCATGACTAACTCAGGTTGCTGCTGGTTTTGCCGCCTTCTACGTCTTCGTCCACTACAACTTCGCCGCCAGCGTCATCGCCTCATCCCCGACTACACCACCTGCTACTCTACTCCGACAACCGTGGACAGCGCCGGCATCTCTCCCTTAGCCGCTCTGCGCGTCGCAACCGCTCTGGAGGCTTCCTCTGCTACTCTTTCTGACATGGCGACAAGTTCATGATGGTCCCTGCCCCCGCACGCCTGGTACCGGCAACACCGGGAGTGCCTTCGTCCCCGATGCATTCTCGAGTCTGGCAAACTCGGATCAACACCTTGTCTTCATCGGCTTCGACAATGTCTTCTTCGGCATTGACCCCACTACGACTGCCTCGACTGCGTCACCGATGAGTTCTTCTTTGCATACTCGGTTTTGGCAAAACCGGAGTGTGCGTTCGTCCCCGACATGGGCCAAGTTCTGGCAAAACTATGGCCGCACCTCGTCCTCGACAGCTCAGACTGCATCGACACCCTCAACGGCTTCCTCGACGCGTCTCCGTCATCCTCCTCGCGCACTATGCGCATGTGGCTTCACGTGCGTCTACCTCGACACGGGCATCCCCAACCACAACATCGACCATGGCGACCCATCGCACGGCTATCTCGACCATGGCACCGCCTCACGCTCTCGGCTCCCTCGACATCGGCACAAGGGCTACCACCTCGCTTGAGCATCACCAGCTTCCTCTATAGTTCAAGCTACCATGACGTGATACCGTCCAAGACGTTTCTGCTACGACTGCGGGGGAATGTCAGCCTACTGGATGCTACTTCGGTTTATATCTAGTCTGACCATCCGCGACGTTTCGGTTGTTCACGATGCTACCGCTACGACTGCGGGGGATGTTAGAGTATGATACATTGATATGTACACGATTATTGTGGTAGTTTAGGATAGTTAGGATTCTAGCCTAACTCGTCTTGTACTCCAAGTTGATCCATGTACGTCTATATATACTCGCCCATGAGGCTCAATAATATATCTATTATATTCCGCCAAACTCATACTCTTTCATGCCTAAATTTGAGTGTACCCACTACGGGGAAAAATATCGCTGCCGTGGAGTCCGCGCTTTGCCGTGTGCCCAATGGCCCGGAACGCGGTAAATGCATACACTTGCGTGTGTGTATCAGTAAGCACACGACACAGATCAGCAGCGCGGTTGATTTCTGGAAAATAACACGGCAAAGAAAATACACGATAATGAACAAAGAAGGGAACACGGCAAAGAAGTCCAACACGTCAAAGGCTACAAGGGCACGCGACATAGGTTTTATCACGGCAATGAGGTGAGACCCGCAGCCCCACAGGTGCACCTGTCGGGGAGGAGCTAACGGCTGCAGACGGGAATCATTTTGTCATGTGCCTTCGCAGTCAGCCACACAACAAAGAGCAACCTTTGTTGTGTGTTTTTTCAGAATACATGGCCAAGCCCTTTTTTTCCTTTAATTAATTAGCAAGGCTTATATTACATACTAGGTGGTGCTATTTCATAGGATCATGAGCACACACATATGAATAGGTTGTTGTGGTCTGACATCATCCCGCTTACATGGACGCCTTGCGAAATGGTTCTTGTTGTGTGGCCCGGCTCCATCGATATACCCCCTAGATATTCTTCGGACAGGGGTAGCCTGGTGGACTTTTCTCTTGGTTTGTTCTTGGTTAGTTCATAGGTAATTCCTAACCATATTTGGGCACAAATTGTGACAAGATCCAACCCGGTTTTACCGAAACGGGGAGTTCCCCCCTAATAATTAAATTCCAGAATCTTTGTTTTTAGATGACAACGCATGTCTATGAAGGGGGTCACACTTGGGAACCATGTTTTGGAAATTTCAGCATTCCACCATACTTTAATACACATACTAGGGTCATATGCAAGGATAAAGGGTATTCTAACGCCCCGACGTGCTTCTTCCTACGAAACCCTGATCCATGGGGACCCGGATCGTCTACCCCCTAGATATTCTTTGGACACGGGTAACCTGGGGACTTTTCTCTTGGTTTGTGCTTTGTTAGGTCATAGGATAATTTCAAATCATGTTTAGGCACAAGTTGTGACAATATCCAATCTGGTTTTACAGAAACGGGGAGTTCTCCTCTCATAATTAAATTTCAGAACCTTCATTTTTAGGTGACAGTGTATGTCTGCAAAGGGGGCCATACTTGAGAACTAGGTTTTGGACATTTCAACATGGCACCACACATCAATACACATTATAGGTTCACATGCAAGGTTTGGAGGTATTCTAATGCCCCAAAGCGCTTCTTCCTATGAAACTCTGATTCGTCGGCCCCAGATCGTCTACCCTATATATATTCTTTGGACAGGTGAATCACGGTGGACTTTTCTCTTGGTTTGTGCTTGCTTAGGTCATAGGATAATTCCAAACCATGTTTGGGCAGAAGTTGTCAAAAGATGCAACCCGGTTTCACCGAAACGGGGAGTCCTCCCCTAATATTTAAATTCCAGAACCTTCGTTTTTAGGTGACAACGCATGTCTACGAAGGGGGTCACACTTAGGAACCAGGTTTTGGATATTTCAACATTCCATCACACTTAAATACACATTCTAAGGTCACATGCAAGGTTTGGAGGTATTCTGATGCCCGGAAGCGCTTCTTCCCATGAAACACTAAGGCCTAGTTTGGCAATAAAGTTTTTCTTAAATTAAAGTATTACAAAACTGAAGTATTTCACCACACGGGGCGGGGGGGGGGAGAATGCTGCAGTTTCTTGATACTATAGTATTTCTCAGTTTTAGTTAAAACTTCAACGTGTTTGGGTAGTGTTTTTTACTATAGTATTTCTCAGTTTTATGCATACTTTGCATGGATGGATGTTCCGTGAGTTCCTCTCATTGAATGCTTCAGCTACAACTAATAAACACACTTATAAATAAAATGCGCTACTAGATCAAATCATGCTTTTACTATCAGTTTATAGTAGCAGTTGATTGCATGCAAGCATGCATAAAACTTTGGTATGTGCATGTTTCCTGGAGGCTAGGCTTTTGACATAGGCTGATTGCATGCAAGCATGCATGACGAGGTATGGAAACAGAACCGCATTCTCCGGCGGATACAAGTGACTGCTTTTCTCCATTTTAAGAAAAAAATAGGTCGAGACTGAAGTCTTCAAAACGTCAAAAATACTTCAGTTTTTGGGATACTTTGGTTTTTAAAACCACCGTATTTGGTGGAGCCAAA
The DNA here is from genome assembly GCA_910589775.1 of Avena eriantha. Classification (NCBI taxonomy): domain Eukaryota; kingdom Viridiplantae; phylum Streptophyta; class Magnoliopsida; order Poales; family Poaceae; genus Avena; species Avena eriantha. The sequence continues at coordinate 401,638,621 of OU342746.1, read as the reverse complement.
CTCTTTAAAGTATTCGATACTTTATTATTTCTAGAAACTGAAGTATTTCCTAAATACTTCAAAATAACGTAGCTTTCAAACGAAGCCTAATCCGTGGGGCCCAGGATCGTCTACCCCCTAGATATTCTTCGGACAGGGGTAGCCCGGTGGACTTTTATCTTGTTTTGTGCTTGGTTAGGTCATAGGATAATTCCAAACCATGTTTGGGCACAATTTGTGATAAGATCCAACCTTGTTTCACCGAAACGGGGAGAACCTTCATTTTTAGGTGACAACACATATTTGCGAAGGGTTTCACACTTGGAAATTAGGTTTTGTACATTTCAACATTTCACCACACTTCAATACACATTTTAGGGTCACATGCATGGTTTGGAGGTATTCCGATGCCCCGAAGTGCTTCTTCCTACGAAACCATGATCTGTGGGCCCCAGATCGTCTACCCCCCTAGAAATTCTTCGGACAGATGTATCCCGGTGGATTTTTCTCTTGGTTTGTGCCTTGTTAGGTCATACGATAATTCCAAACCATGTTTGGGCACGAGTTATCAAAATACCCAACCCGGTTTCACGAAAACGGGGAGTTCCCCTAATAATTAAATTCTAGAACCTTCGTTTTTAGGTGACAACGCATGTCTACGAAGGGGGTCACACTTGGGAAATAGGTTTTGGACATTTCAACATTACACCACACTTTAATACACATGTCAGGGTCACATGCAAGATTTGGAGGTAGTCTAATGCCTCAAAGCACTTCTTCCTTCGAAACCCTGATTTGTGAGCCCTAGATCGTCTACCCCTAGATATTCTTCGGACAGGGTAGCCCAGTGCATGGATTCCGCACTTGGTTTGTGTTTGGTTAGGTCATAGGGTAGTTCCAAACCATGTTTGGACACAAGTTGTGCCAAGATCTAACCCGGTTTCTGTAGGGTTCGCACCATAGAAAATAAAAAAATTCCTACGATGTGAACAACTAAGCACCAATATCTATCTACCATGGTTGCCGGGTTGCTTCGGGCCTTATATAAGCACTAGCATCATAATGAACTTACGCTTCATGCACAACCAAGGAGGAAGGTTGTAGATACATAGAGTCACAGGCCAGGTGTTGTGACTGTAGCTCTGCTCCCGAAAAGGATTCATGCCATCTGTACTTAGACCAAACTATAAGTTCCTTGCGTCACCTGTAAAGTCTGGGAAGTCTCTCTATTCTTCTTTGTGCCATCGCAACAATCTGGCATGCTCTTTGTTTCTGAACAGATGTTTCAACTATGGTCTAATAGGAGCATACCACATAACCTTAGCAGGAACCCTCTTCTTGGGGGCTCATCATCGCCCTCAACATCACCAGGGTCATCTCGTCTGATCTTATACCGCGGTGCAGTGCATACCGGGCATTTATCTTAATTCTCGTACTTCTCACTTCAATAGAGGATGCAGTCATTAATGCATGCATGTATCTTCTACACATCTAATCCTAGAGGGCAGAGAGTCTTCTTTGCTTCGTACGTACTCTCGGGAAATTCATTATTCTTTAGAAGCATCGGCTTCATTACTTTCAGTAACTTCTCAAATCCCTTGTCATATAAACAAGTCTATGCCTTCCATTTCAGCAATTTCAGTGTGGTACTAAGTTTGGTGCTGCCATCTTTGCAATTTAGGTACAACAATTTTTTGTGATCCTCTAACATGCCCTCCAACTACAACTTCTCCTTTTTTGTTTCACAGTCTCGCTTTGCATCAGAAATGACCTGACCAAGATCATCAGTGGGCTCATCTGATGCCCGTTCTTCACCTCCTTCTTCTTCATTGTATTTCATTGCAGTATCACTGTATTCAGGGAACATATGATGTGATAGATTCTACGTGTGCATACAACGGGTGCAAGCCAGATTTGCACATGCGGAAACTAAGGTTATCTTGACGAGCCTAGCATGTACAGACATGGTCTCGGAACACGGAATACCGAAAGGTAGAGCATGAGTCATATAAATGATATGATGAACATGAAGATTGTTCGCCGATGAAACTACATCTTCTCTCGTGAAGATCGGACTTGGTGTAGTGGACTTGGTTCCTGTAATCACTAAGACAATGTGAGGGATGTTGTTTTGAGTGGGAGTTCACCTAGCTAATTTAAGAATTAAATTTGAACTCAATTTATCATAAACTTCGTCTTGGTCACATTGGAGTGAAGCGTATGAAGAAACTCCATTCTGATGGACTTCTTGAATCACTTGATTTTGAATCACTTGAAACATGCGAAGCATGTCTAATGGGAAAAATGACTAAGACTCCATTCTCTGGAATGATGGAGCGAGCTACAGACTTATTGGAAATAATACATACCGATGTGTGCGGTCCAATGAGTGTAGCATCGCGTGGTGGATATCGTTATGTTCTCACTTTCACGGATGACTTAAGTAGATATGGGTATGTCTACTTTATGAAACATAAGTTCAAAACTTTCGAGAAGTTTAAGGAATTTCAAAGTGAAGTGGAAAATCATCGTAACAAGAAGATTAAGTTTCTGCGTTCTGACCGCGGAGGTGAATATCTAAGTTATGAGTTTGGCATGCATTTAAAGAAATGTGGAATACTTTCGCAGTTGACACCGCCGGGAACACCACAGCGTAATGGTGTGTCCGAACGTCGTAATCGAACTCTCTTAGATATGGTTCGGTCTATGATGTCTCTTACAGATTTACCGCTATTGTTTTGGGGCTATGCATTAGAGACAGCCGCATTCACTTTAAATAGGGCACCATCTAAATCCGTTGAAACGACACCGTACGAATTGTGGTTTGGTAAGAAACCTAAGTTGTCGTTCCTTAAAGTTTGGGGTTGCGAAGCATATGTAAAGAAGTTACAACCTGATAAGCTTGAACCCAAAGCGGAGAAATGCGTCTTCATAGGATACCCTAAAGAAACAATTGGGTATACCTTCTATCATAGATCCGAAGGCAAAGTTTTCGTTGCCAAGAATGGATCCTTTCTTGAGAAGGAGTTTCTCTCGAAGGAAGTGACTGGAAGGAAAGTAGAACTCGATGAGGTTATTGAACCTTCTCTCGAATTTGAGAGTAGCGCAGCACCGGAAGATGTTTTTGTGCCGCCTGCACCAATTGGAGAGGAAGCTAATGATGATGATCATGAAACTTCAAACGAAGTTACTGCTGAACCTCGCAGGTCAACGAGGGTTCGTACCACTCCTGATTGGTATGACTCTGCCTTGAACATCATGTTGGTGGACAACGATGATGACCCTGCGACGTATGAAGAAGCTATGGTGAGCCCAGATTCCGACAAATGGCTAGAAGCCATGAAATCCGAAATGGGATCCATGTAAGAAAACCAAGTGTGGACTTTGGTGGACTTATCGGATGGCCGTAAGGCTGTCGAGAACAAATGGATTTTCAAGAGAAAAACAAATGCTGATGGTAATGTTACCGTCTATAAAGCTCAACTTGTCGCGAAAGGGTTCCAACAAATTCAAGGAGTTGACTATGACGAGACATTCTCACCAGTAGCGAAGCTAAAGTCTGTGAGGATTTTGTTAGCAATTGCTGCATATTTCGATTATGAGATTTGGCAGATGGATGTCAAAATGGCGTTCCTTAATGGTGACATTGAGGAAGAGTTGTATATGGTACAACCCAAGGGTTTTGTCGATCCTAAAGATGCTAACAAGGTATGCAAACTTCAGCGCTCCATTTATGGACTGAAGCAAGCATCCTGGAGTTGGAATCAACGTTTTGATAAAGTAATCAAAAACTTTGGATTTATACGAACTTATGGAGAAGCTTGTGTTTACAAGAAAGTGAGTGGGGGCTCTGTAGCATTCCTAGTACTATATGTAGATGACATATTGTTGATTGGGAATGATATAGAACTTCTTAATAGTGTCAAAGCCTATTTCAATAATAGTATTTCAATGAAGGATCTTGGCGAAGTGGCATATATTCTAGGCATCAAGATTTATAGAGATAGATCAAGACGCCTAATAGCGCTTTCACAAAGTACATACTTAGACAAAGTTCTAAAGAAGTTCAGAATGGAAGATAGCAAGAAAGGGTTCGTGCCAATGTTGTCAGGTAAGACCTTGAGTAAGACTCAAAGTCCGGCTACGGCAGAAGATAGAGAGAAAATGAATAATATTCCCTATTCCTCGGCCATAGGAGCTATCATGTATGCCATGCTGTGTACAAGACCGGATATAGCACATGCTGTTAGTTTGACTAGCAGATATCAAAGTGATCCTGGAATGGAAAACTGGACAGCGGTCAAGAATATCCTGAAATACCTAAAGAGGACTAAGGATATGGTTCTTTCTTATGGAGGTGATGAATAGCTTGTTGTAAACGGTTACACCGATGCTAGTTGGAACACCGATCCGGATGACTTGAAGTCATAGTCGGGATACGTATTTATTTTGAATGGTGCTGCAGTGAGCTGGAGGAGTGCCAAGCAAAGCGTTGTGGCGAAATCTTCAACTGAATCGGAATACATAGCTGCTTCGGAGGCTGCACAAGAAGCCATATGGATGAAGGAATTCATTACGGAACTTGGCGTGGTTCCCAGTGCGTTGGACCCGATGGCCATCTACTGTGACAACACAGGTGCCATAGCTAATGCACAGGAGCCAAGGTCATATAGCAAGCTGAAGCACATCAAGCTACGTTTCCACGCTATTCGCGAGTATGTCCGAGATGGTGACATAAAGATTTGCAAAGTACACACTGATCTGAATGTGGCAGATCCGTTGACTAAACCTCTCCCTAGAGCAAAGCATGACCAGCACCAGAACGCCATGGGTGTTAGGTATATTACCATGTAATCTAGATTATTGACTATAGTGCAAGTGGGAGACTGTTGGAGATATGCCCAAGAGGCAATAATAAAAGTGGTTATTATTATATCTTTGTGTTTATGATGAATGTTTACATCCCATGCTATAATTGTATTATAAGGAAACACTAATACATGTGTGTTTTGTAAACGTAAAAGAGTCCCTAGTAAGCCTCTTGTTGAACTAGCTTGTTGATTAATGGATGATCATGGTTTCCTGATCATGGACATTGGATGTCATTAATAACAAGGTTATATCATTAGGATAATAATGTAATGGACACACACCCATAGTAAGCGTAGCATAAGATCAAGTCATTAAGTTCGTATTGCTATAAGCTTTTAAATGCATAGTAACATAATCCTTCGACCATGAGGTTATGTTAATCACCATCACCGGATGGGTACTTTGATGGCATCAAACACCACTTCGTAACTGGGTGGTCATAAAGGTGTCGTTGGGTATTCTGAAAGTATGTGTTGAAGCGCATGGACCAAGATTGGGATTTGTCCATCCATATGACGGATAGATATGCTCTGGGCCCTCTCGGTGGAATGTCATCTAGTTAGCTTGCAAGCATGTGACTAGGTCACAAGGGATGACATATCACGGAATGAGTAAAGAGTACTTGTCAGTAACGAGGTAGAACTAGGTATGGAGATACCGACGATCAAACCTCGGATAAGTAAAGTATCGCGTGACAAAGGGAATTGGTCTCGTATGTAAATGGTTCTATCGATCACGAAGTCATCGTTGAGTATGTGGGAGCCATTATGGATCTCCAGGTCCCGCTGATGGTTATTGATAGGAGATGTGTCTCTGTCATGTCTACATATTCACGAACCGTAGGGTGACACACTTAAGGTTCGAAGTTGTTTTAAGTAGATATGGAATGTGCGTTGGAGACCGAATGTTGTTCGGAGTCTAGGATTGGATCCGGGACATCACGAGGAGATCCAGAATTGTCCGGAGAATAAGATTCATATATTGGGGATCATTTTCTGAGTTAGGAAATGTTCCGGAGTATTTGTATGAGGATGCTAGAAGGTTTCGGAATGTTCTAGAAGGTTCTGGAAGATTTCTTGGAGTTTGCTTGAAAACCAAGAAAGGATCAAGGAGTCCTTGTGGGGCAAGACAAGGAGTCGTGGGGGAGGAGGACTCCTCCCCCCTCCCAATCCGCCGGCCAAGGAGGGAGGGGAGTCCTACTAGGACTCCCCCTCCCATGGCGCCTCCCTCCTTTAAATAGAGGGGTGGAGGCGCCACCCCCCTTGCCTCCTCCACTCTTGCCCTAGCCGCCTCTCTCCTCCTCCTTTCTTCTGCTCAGGGTTAGGCGAAGCCCTGCAGAATTCTCTACTCCACTACCACCACCACGCCGTCGTGCTGCTGGGATTCCGTGGAGAAGATCTACTACCTCCGCTGCTCGCTGGAACGGGGAGAGGAAGGTTTGCTTCGACTCCGCACGTGTGACCGACTGCGGAAGCGCTGCCGGAACACGGCGCCAGAAGGATCGTCCACTCGATCTTGAGATCGGCAAGTGATCGACTACATCAACCACGAGATCCAATCTCGTAATGCTTTCGGATCTACAAAGGTTAGTACAGATCTATCTCGTTGCACATGTCTAATAGATTAGATCTTAGCTTTTATCTAGATTAGATCTGAGTTTTGTTCGTTCTTGCGGTAGAAATTTTTTGTTTTCCATGCTACGAACCCATCAGGCCATGCAAAGATCATGTGAGAATATTTCAACCCCAATTCCATCTATCCAGATAAGTACTTTCGGCGGCATTTCTGCATGCACAAGAGCCTCTTTCTCACCATTGCAAAAGCGGTGGAGAAGCATGATGACTGGTTCAAGCTTCGGAGGAGTGCGTCCGGTGAGATAAGCGCGAGCCCATTGATGAAGTGTCGTGTCGCTATTCAAGTGCTTCATATGGGTGTCATTGACGATTATGTTCGTATTGGCAAAGACACCATCCTAGAGGCTATCCGAAAGTTCACAATGGATGTGATTGAGCTCTTCGGAGATGAGTACTTGAGGTTACCCAATTATGATGACACCGAGAGGCTCTTGGGTGAGAGCCAAGAAACAGGATGGCCGGGGATGCTTGGCTCAATAGATTGTATGCATTGGACATCGAAGAATTCCCCACCTGTATGGAAAGGTCAGTACAATGGCAATTGCAACGATCCAACAATCATCCTAGAGGCAGTGGCATCGAAGGATCTATGGATTTGGCATGCCTTTTTTGGATTGCCTTGGTCTCACAATGACCTCAATGTGCTTTCTAGATCACCACTTTTCTCTAGGCTTGTTGCAGGTGATGCTCCTCGTGTCAGCTATGAAGTCAACAACCATGAGTACACCATGGGTTACTGTTTTGCAAATGACATCTATCCTCCATGGTCCACCTTTGTGAAGACAATCCCAAGGACTCTCATTAACAATCCCAAGAAGGCTCACTTTGCCAAGGTTCAAGAGTCTGCGAGGAAGGATGTGGAGTGTGCTTTCGGTGTGCTTCTGAAGAGATTTGGCATAATCAAAGGCCTTGCTAAGTATTGGAAGCCGAAGGTGCTTTGTCAAATAATGAAGTGTTGCATCATCTTGCATAACATGATCATTGAAGATGAATGCGGCATGCCCGATAAATTCCGGTACATCTCCAATGGTGATCTTGTAGAACCAGCACATGATGCCAACATGATCGAGGTCTTCCTCCAAGCCCATGCATGCATTGAGAACAAGGAGGTGCATGAATAGCTGCAGCAGGACCTTGTTGAGCATCAGACTCTCCATGGTGCTACCTAGTTGTGTTTGAACTATTCTCATGATTCGTTGAATTTGAATCCTGCCATGTGTTTGGCTTTGAATTTATTTGATTTGTAAACTTAATATTTATTCATTCGTAACTATGCTAAATGTTTGGCTATCAATACTTTGATTTCTAGACAAAAAAGTTTTACTCCTCTAAGTTTAGGGGGTCGGTTAGGAACCGTCGACCTTTAGAGGGGTACTTTTACTCCTCTAAGATTTACTCATCCGTTTACTCCACTAAAGTTTAGGAGATCGGTTAGAGATGCCCTAAGTACGGAAACTATCCTGGACATCCCATCTTCAAAATATTTCCACTTTCGGGTAAGCACCACTCCAATTGTGAGAATGAGTACATCACATCCAACGGTTGGACAATGAGGGCAGAGCCATAGTGTCACTTTTAGACACACCATCTTATCTCCTTTCAAGAACAAAAAAACGAAAATATCAATATGACGCTTACCGAAAGAGTTTTTTTTCTTGCAGGACAGTGAAAGTGGACTAACTCAGAAAAATAAGCAAGCTGTTCAAGTAATTTTTTTTTGAACAGACCCATTTCAAAAAAATGTTTTGAATAGAAATATGTTAGTAATTAACTTCATGCACAAATAAACTGAGGAGAACGTACATGAGTGTTTCTGTAGATGAATATAAACATATACCTGTTTCCTCTGGCCAATAGTTAAGAAAAGAGCTATAATGATTCACTTGCATGCGATAATTCATCTTGACTGTGATGTTAGCCTTTTTAGAGGAAAATTAAGTATTCGAACCTCTCTATCCTGAAGAGGGTATGAACAGTTGCATAGTTCAATAACGTTAGCAATAGAATGAGAAGGAAATTGCCTACAAAATAACATGATTGTTTCCTGGATTAATATCCCAAGGATTAATGAAGAAACCAACCAAGTATTAAGGTAACTGACTGTATTGTTTTAATTAATGGGTAGAACATTGCGCCAGAATAAGTTTCGAGCAAAGCCTCTGTCCCAATAACACCAAAAGGTGGGGTGAAGGATGTGTCGATGCAACGCCGATGTTGCTCACGACATGGTGTCTTCGTGGACTGCAATGGCGGTGGCCACCATGTTCTAAAAGTCTCACTGTCCAGGTCGTCCCATCCGCCGGTGCACAAAGGTATAGGTGGCGGAGCCGATGGGGGAAGATGGGCATGGGCGGGGCGGCTCACGACAAATCCAGAGAAGAATTAGTGGCACGGTTAGAGCTTGCAGGCAAGGGATGCCGAGCAGAGAAGAGTCTGGCAGAACGTGCTCTGCTGGTTGACAGGACAGTTTGTTAATCTGATTGCGAGTTGATCAAACTAATACGGGTGATTATATTTCATTAAGCGAGAAAGATCTGATTGGTGGACATAGAAAAATTATAAATTTGCTATTTTATAAGTAGTGTAGATGTAGATTCACCCTAAGATATCGGATGCGTATACAAGGAGCCAGATCGATCGACGAATCTTCTTCAGGATTGCGCCGTCGTGCAGGCAGGGCGTGATGTCCACCAGAATTAAGCCATTGGGAGTGGGCGTGGAGTAGTTTTTGCGGCTGCTTGGCGGCAGCGGCGTTGGTCAAAGGCCTTGTTGATGACAGGACCTAGGATTTGTGCGGCGCCGGCGGCTGTTGTCCAACTCGATCTTCTCGACATGGGTGTGCACAACCCTGTCAGATTTTATTCAAACCGGCAGCCAGGGTTGTGTACGTCCATGTTCACGGTCAAGGTGGACTCATCTCATCGCATCGGATCTTCTCCATGAGGTCGTACCTTGAAGGTCAACATGGGCGTGCACAGCCTCGGCAGATCTTATTGAAACCGTGAGCCGGGGTTATGCACGCCAATGTCCACGGTCGAGGTAGGATTCATCTCACCGAATCTTCTTCATGAGGTCGTACCTTGAAGGTCAACATGGGCGTCCACAGCCTCGGCAGATCTTATTGAAACCGTGAGCCGGGGTTGTGCACGCCAATGTCCACGGTCGAGGTAGGATTCATCTCACCGGATCTTCTTCATGAGGTCGTACCTTGAACGTCAACATGGGCGTCCACAGCCTCGGCAGATCTTATTCAAACCGTGAGTCGGGGTTGTGCACGCCAATGTCCACGGTCAAGGTAGGATTCATCTTACTGGATCTTCTTCATGAGATCGTACCTTGAGCGTCAACATGGGCGTCCACAGCCTCGGCAGATCTTATTCAAACCGTCAGCCAGGACATAGACGCTCTAATTCTAGCGTGCATTCAGTTGTCTTAACCGTGTTTATTTGATTTCCAAGCATAGTACCTATTTTTCTTATTGTGGGTTAGTTTTTATGTTTGCAATAGGAAGGATATTTTACTAATGCATAAAGCCCAAAAGGAGAGGATGGTTAAGTACTTTGCAAACTTCAAATATCGAGTAGCCGTCACCTCTAATATGTGGACTGCGGGCCATCAAAAGAAAGGATACATGGTTGTTACTGCACATTTTATTGATGAATCTTGGAACTTGAAGAGCTTCATTTTGAGGTAATACTCAAGTTACCGTACATGGTTTGTTTAATCCTTCAAATATCGAGTAGCCGTCATCTGATCTGTTTGTTTAATCCTTCTAAATCTTGTGTAGCCTCCAATCTATTCTTTCCCAAAATATCCACTATTCGTTTATCAATACGGACATGGTCCACTAGTGATGATCCTCTTATTAAAAAGATGTGTGAGGAAATGAAAACCAAGTTTGAGAAATATTGGAAAGATGTCCATGGTCTTATGGCTGTTGCAACGGTACTTGATCCAAGATATAAGTTACATATGCTGCAGGCTTTGTTTGGCTCTCTATATGGATATGAACATGCAAACAGGGAAGTGGAGAAAATCAGAAATTTAATGGTTGATTTGTTGGAAGAATACCGAGCTGATGGAGAAGGTGGGGTTGCATCACAACATGGTAACACTGCTGCTCCCACAGGTAGAGTTGGAAAAGATGCAGCCATGCAGATATTTACTCAATATATGTCTTCACAGCCTGTTGTGACTGCTTCTCGTGTGCGGACTGAACTGGATTTGTATTTGGAAGAGGCTAATATCCGGTAACGGATGAAGAGCTGGACATTATCGGTTGGTGGAAGTTTGGAGGTATCAAGTATCCTACTTTGCAAAGAATGGCTCATGATATATTGCCTATCCCAGTAACAATTGTGGCATCAGAATCTGCCTTTAGTACTAGCGGTAGAGTACTAAGTGCACATCATAGTTCGCTTGCTCCAAATATGGCTGAAGCTCTTATGTGTATGCAAGCTTGGTCTCGTGCCGACATCTTAGGTAGTCGTCTAGCTAAAATTTATTTTTGCTTTTCATACACAATAGTTGTTTTTTTATCGTGTGTTCTTTCCTATATTTGCATTAGGGGATTGCAATTCTACACTCTTTGCTCAATTCCAGTCTGTTCTTGATGATGAAGAAGAACCAATGGTAACATGTTCTACACTTATACGCATACATTGCATCCTTGTAAATCATTTTTTCTTGCTTGAAGAGATGATGCATTCAATCTCATGTGTGCTTGTAATTTTCAGGAAGAAGATGTATCAATCTTGACAGAAGAATAAATGAAGAGGAGAAGCAGCAAGCTGGGCGTTGGCCATTGGCTGTTGGCTGTTTGGTTGTTGCTAGCTAGCTTCCTGGGCACTGTTGCTAGCTAGCTTCCTGGGCGCTGCTGCTAGCTTGAGGTGCAACGCTGCTAGCTAGCTTCTTGGGCACAGTTTACTGTAATAATTAATATGATGTGTATTTGTGACTTTGTGTGATCTCGATCGATTCGTGCTGGATTGTAGACTATTGTTTATGTGAGACTACTTATTTGTGAGACTTGTATCTACTTTGTAATCCATTTGAACAATTGAATATGCCACTGTATTGTGTTTTTTAAACTTTCCATTGTGTTGCGTTTGGAAAGCTAAAATGGTGCTATTTAATGTGCTGTATGCAGACCTGATGGGCGACCCGTCGGGTCGGGTCACCCGTCGGGTTCGGGCATGGGTCTCATCTCAGACCCATGGGCAGGGTCGTGGGCAAAGATCCTCGCCCATTTGTCAATCGGGCACGGGTTTGGTAACGTCCAACCCGGTCAAACCCGACCCGATTGCTGGCTTGACGTACGTGACACCCGACGATCCTTCAAAGCCGTTGCCTCCCCTTCTAGATTGTTTCCCTGACCTAGGGTCCAACGTCCCACATACCAACCAGCACGCAAGACGCGGACGACCAGCAGCAGACGCGTGGATCTCGTCCTATGTGGAGGAGGACGACGAGTGGGAGCAGCCTGCCTGCCTGTGGGTGGAGGACCGACGTGGATGGGACTGCTAGAGAGCATGGTGTGCACGACTACTGGAAGATGGCGCACGGGACTTGAGGAGGCGGCGCGATCTAGGAGAGCAGATGCATTCAACCTTCCGCCTAGGAGCTGAGACCTCGATGTGGTCTGGTAGACAGAGGTAGCGGAAGCACGGACTTACACACCTTCACCGTGCGACCGGCCGCTCCCTTCATCAAGCTTGACAGCTTGTGAGACATCCATACCAGATCGGGACACTGAAGAGATATTTAGGGGGAAAACAGCGGTAAGCTTTTTTATGAAGTACTAACAACGACACCTCTACTATAATTTGTCTGCATGTCTCCGTTAGATTTAGTTGAAGTATTTGTCTAATCGAAAGAGTAGATTTTGTTTGTAGAGCGTCAGATAAACTAGGTACCGTGATGCGAGGCTGCAAATTTCTGTCTGCATGGGCGACCAGTCTATGACAGAGAACAAATAAAGTCATACTATAGGAAAATAAAACATGAGAGACCATCCCGTTCCTTCCTAAAGCTCTTGGTCTCTACCAGGCTGAAACGGATAGGTTTTTTTTGCATTCGAAGGCCTGCCAGTGTAGACGCTTGGGGTCTTGGTTTGACCGATGATCCAATGCGTTTCTCCCTGCCCTTATGCGAGGTTTCAATTGACATAAGTTGCCACGATGTTTTGTTTGGTTGTACGAGCATCTCTCATTCATTCTAGACTGTAATGGTATCGTGGACTACTTGATTAGCCTATATACAACTATATCGGTGAATTACATTGGTATATGATTTCCTCTTTCTGTTAGGCCATACAAAATAATTGGCTGAGTTTATATTGGGAGTGACTTCTGCGAGGTAACTATCTCAATCTTTGTCACAAGGGTATTTGTTCTATAAGGGATTTTGGCTTTTAAAAATAAATTAGTTTTTTTGACACAAAAAATAAATTAGTTAATGGATGGAGACAAGGAAAATGGTTACTACTAACAGATACTATGTCGGCTAATGTTATATAACCCACTTTATAGGTTATAAAAGATGGTGCAAGAATGATCCATATGTGAAGGGTTGGATGATTACTAGGTAAGTAATGAATATATGAGTAATATCAACAATCTTTTCCTAGAATTTTAAGCACATATTTATTTATTTTGTATCTGTTGTATGCATAGGCTCTTTCCAACATCTTATAAGTGGATTGTAGGGCCCAACCAGGTCTAGCATCTTAGAAAAGGGACCAAATCTTGAAAGATGTTAGAGATGAATGAATAATCGCCTTTGATTCTTTTTGTTAAGGCTATATTTAGAATCTGCTGCAAAGCACGGGCATTTTTCTATACCTATAAAATATAGCAACACAAATGAGTTGGTAAGCATGAGGGTAGGGGAGTTGAGATAGAGAAGGTTAGTAACCATAAACTATACGGAGAGTTTCTCGAGTGGCGCATGGTCTTTGTTGGAGCTAGAGTAAGATGCTTAATTAGCCGAAGCTGCGGTAATTGCTATCTCGTAGCAACGCACGGGTATTCTGCTATCCTGTAAAAAGATAGGAATCAATCTGGACGGACACACCCACATGCGTTCCCACAATAGAAAAAACAAAAACCAGAAAAGGCACGCTTGCATGATCCGATTTACCCGAGCGTCAGCGTTTAGGGTTCCCTGCACCATCGCGTTCCGCAACCGCGTAGAACTCTCGTGTTCCGCCGGCGACTCCACGGTAGGGATATTGAGGCATTTTCGTTGGGGTCACTGCTCAAAGTTCCCCTAAAAGGTGTTAATTTGGGGCATTTTGGCTGAGTGCCCCTGAAAGCTGTTAATTTGGGCCTCCTAAAGGTAGTATCATTTGGGGCATTTTGGGTAGTGTCCAAAAAGTAGTACCATTTAGTGTTATTTTGCCAAAGTTCCCCAAAACATAGTACCATTTAGGGGTATTTTGTAAAAGTGTTCCTAAATATAGTATCATTTGGAACATTTGGCAAAGTGCCCCCAAAAGCTATCGTCTTTGGGGGCACTTTGATAAATGCCATTAAATCTATAGTAGCAGTTCAATACTAGCAAATCATAACAGCAACTGATGTGGTATTTTTAACGGGTACGCCATGAGAGGTCCTCACAGAGAGTTTAGAGTATCGGGGTGTAAGGTTGTGACCGTCCGGGACGGGATGACATAGCTTACGCAGGTTCATATCTCACGACGGTGAAAAGATCCCGTAGGTCGGCTTATAAAGGTGTCAGAACCCAGGGCTATAGGTAGAGTCCTAGCCGGATAGGTTATAGAGTCCTCCAACAATACTAGTTATCTTTGTGCCATGTACTCCAAGGCTCCAGTTTCCTCAATTTAGGTACACGGCAGCCTTCCTTCTTCGGGCAAGGGCCTTCCTTCTTGGATTCCTCTAATTGGGACACCCAGCAGGCCATGGGCCTTGCCACTATCTATGGGGCACCCGAGTTATCCTGAATAAGATCATGCTATGGTGTTACATATAATGCATATCCTCAACAACAACATCAGTTCAATACAAGCAAATCATAGCAACAAAAGTTCAAGACTAGCAAATTTTACACATACTAACTCTATAGAACCATTGGAATAGTATTGTATTAGTGATAAAATCCGAGATTAACCGGAAACACGCATGGAGGAACACACAACATGGCTTATGGTGGAACGTTAGAAAGATGGAGAAGCAAATCAAACCAACCAAATGAAAAGGTGAAGTTAAAAGTGCGTAAAACACATAATATCGAAATGCGAAAAGGCAGAGATCAAAAGGGGTTACCGGAAACCTAACTACACTCACATTGTGGTAAAAAAAGGGTTAGCACCACTATAGGGATGAGCTATAAAAACGATGACCTAACTAAGATTAAATCTCGTGTCATACCAACGCAAGCAAAGGCTCTAGCTATAATTGCAAACTGATAAAGAGCTTCAGAGTTGCACTTGGTCAACCCTGCACTCTCTTTTTCTCTTTTTTTCACAAGCTCGGTGTCAAACCTGTAAGATAGTAGTTGGCACTACATTCTTTTTCTTTGTATCTATCCTTTTTATATTTATTTCTTTTTCTAGTGCCAAGACAAAACAAGAACTAGCGTACCTACAAATACAAGAAACTCACTCAGTATGACATAAGTGCAAAGCTCTCACAAGACTCAGCAAGCTAGTCTTATGGGATAAGGTACTCACAAAGGAACAAGGGGTTAGCAATGCCTTGCAAGTTATCCCTTTGGCGTTGTTGATGTTGCTCACGACAGGGCGGTCGTTAGTTGTTTGTGATGCTTGAGCGTCGTGGAGAGTGTCAATGTTGTTGTGGAATCTTGGATGGTCACGCAGAACACCAAGACGGAAAACTCAAACAAATACGGGGAGGTGGTGGTGAAAATGCCAACAGAAAACGAGAAAAAATTTGTCAAAATTCGGGTTGGGCAGTAGTACAGTTGGAGTACAATAGGTAGTACCGGTGGCGTGAGTTGCTGGAAGTTCCGGTCTATTGTCCTGGCAAAACTTTGCGCACGCGTCGCTGGTGGTACCAATGTTGGCCTCTGCTAGTACCGGTGAAAAGGCAACTCCGTGAGATGAACTTATATCTTCTCGGTAAAATCATCTAATTCGTGAAAATTTGGCAAAGTCAAGGTTAGGGATTCCAAGGGGAGTTAGATCTAAGCGAAACGCAAGAGATCTATGGACCAGACCACTCAAAGCTTGCCAAAACAAGAGATCGATTCAAAAGAAACTTTGGGGCTATTTTTTGCATTTTCAGATTTAAGGTGAAAATCAATGGAAGAAGTCAAATATGTGGCAACTAAAGGCTGATGATACCATTATGATGAGGGTTAACATCGAGGGTTGACCCGATCTTCACGATTTTGGGGAGAAATCGAGGGGAGGGTGATGAACACGAAGAGTGCATACACGAAAATTAAGATACAAATGCAAGACACACATGATTCCGGTTTCCCTCGTTGGACCGAATCACCGACCTGATAGAATCCACATGGAAGAGACCACTAGGGTAGAGGTCCACAATGGAAAGATCGAATCGGAGCGGATAGAATCCTCTTGCGTAGAGATCGCAATTGATATAGGCCCAAAGGGAGAGATCAACACAATAGAGGGCACAAGATAGAAAGACCCGTCTCAAACGAGGAGGGGCCTTGCACAACCTTTAGTCTAAAAGTCTAGATCACGATCTAAAGAGATGTTCCTATAAGTAAGTAGAGGCTAAGCCAATTCAAATCAAATTCATTCTAACCCTAGATATGAGATAGGGAGGTTATTTGTAGTACTAGGGTGAAAGGGTAAGTTGTGGATATAGGATAACATGGCTCAAGGCCCTTTAGGCTCACGGGGCCGCCTTCAGCCAGTACCTGTCAATGGTCGGCAGTAGCGGTCATGCCTCTTTATTTAGGCTCGAGGCGTAGTGGCGCCAGTCTTCTTCAGCGTGTCGCGGTAGTTTCGTAGGGCAGCGGAAGTACCGGTCGGACGGTTGGCGGTAGTTCCAGCTAGGTTCCTGCCTAGTTTCGGTATGGTGGTGGCATCATTCAGACAGGTATTGGATGGTGGCACAATTTTAGCGGAACTTGGGCGGTAGTTCCAGTCCGGCTTTTTTGTTAATAGGAACAAGGAACTGTTTATAGCTGTCGCGATATAAATACTATACTCATCCGAGCTGCAGGAACATGTACATACGAAATACAAGAATTTCCACCTTGTTGAAGATCTGGTGGTGCTACCTGAAGACTTAAATGAATAGCCATCTGTTAAGAACAACCGAGATCCAATAAGAATTTGCGCGTAGCTTTTTGTCTTTGACATAAAAAAATAAGGTTGTAATAACGAAACTGACATTTTGTTTTCCGGTCTTGGCGATAGTACCAGTGGGGCTTCAAAGGTAGTACTGATTGGAGTCTTGGCCGCAGCGAGGAGCAGATTTGGCTTGACCAGTAGTACCCCTGGGGCAGCGGTAGTACTGGTGAAACCCTTTTCTTCACATATCTTCATTTTAGCGGTTCGTTTCTATTGGTGCAGGTCTTGAAAATGGTACCTAAGGATACAAAACATGTTTGCATGGGTGTATCAAAGTCACACGAGGAGAGGAGCGAATTCACGGTATCTTAGAACTTTGACGCGTGCACATGTCATTGGTCTACTTGGAGGTCTTGAAAATATCGAGTCGTCTGTATGGAGGGCTACATCAGGGGTCTTCCGTGTTCAACGAGATCATAGCACACCACATACACGCAACACATGGTCTGTGAACGTTGAAAATGAGGAGTAGAATGTGGTGATGAACTATCTGAACGTATCACCCAGCCAGACCAACATTCTGTGTTTGGTACGTGGTCACCGCGGCGTAGACGTTACGCTGCCATGGTCGTCTAGGCGCGTGGCGGTCGGGGCAGGGCATGCAGCAGGCGGTGCCGGCGTGCTCCCATGTGCTGCGCTGCCCCTGCTTCCTTGTTTGGTTTCCTCTGTTTTCTGCAGCCAAGTGAAGAAGGAGAGGTACACACATTCTTGCTTGTTTCGTACCGGTGTTTGATTGAAAAAAATTGATTGGCACTTTGTACCCTCTGTTCAGTTACCCAGATTTGGTGTCCACTCTTAAGCGTGGTATATATATCAGTTTGCAATGTCAAAATAATTAGTCTCAGATTTAAATTTGAACTACTTCATTGTTCAATTTGTATGCATTATTATAATATTTATGTTGTGAATTTATATGTGTAAAGAAACAATGAAAAATGACAGACCGTCTCCACAAAATAGCCTAGACAGTAGATATGCTTTCGTGGGAGTTTTCAAGGGCGGAGCATGCAGGTGCACGCAGGACAAATGATAGTATCCATTATTTTTCTTGCTTTTTTAATGCACGGATAAGGCCTGGAAGCTGCATTATTAATTTCAAATCGGTTATAGACCTTTTTACAAACAGGATCCTAAAAGATAAATCAAACACAGACCAGTCGTGGACATAAGCATAAAGGGCCATAAAGAATACATGGAAAACGCAATCAAGCCCTTGGTCAACGCCGATGCAAAGACTTGACCTACGGTTGCCGTCGGCACCACCGGGGAGCTTGCCACTTGGGGTGAGGACGACACCCTGAGCCGTGGACGAGTCTGAGAAGGGCCTCTAACAGCGGAGGTTGAAGATGCGCCTCCATGTCAATGGCGCTCCGAAATCAAAGAGGGCCACCCTTCAGCCAGAAATAGCAGGGCGAGTCAAACATCGCCCGCGCAAGTTCCTTTGCTGAAGATCTCTTCGAGGAAGATGCCACTTCGATGGAGACAAGACGAATGGCCAGCTATGCGGCATCATTTATTTGTGTAGAGAAGCTTCACAGCGGCACCATCTAGATCGAGCAAGAGGAGCACTCAAAACTTCCTTTCCCTCGCCTCAAAACCCCCACGCTTATTGAAGGAGCTCACCCCTCTAGCCTCTTCCATCCTCCTCCTCCTTCTTGGAGGCTTGATGAAGAGACGTACAGATGACCCGGTGATGGGGCGCGGATCCACCAGAACAGAGAGGCTCCTAGAGCCGGTTTTATTGGCATAGAGCTCACCCCGCCGACGAAAACCCTTGACAGAGCCATGCCCCCAAGAGGAGCAACTCAAGGACACGCCGAAGCCAACCGACGAGCTTCGGCGACCTACTCCCATACCTAGACTTATCTACAGAAAAGGCCGGCCACCTCTCTCCCAGTCACTCTGGCCAGCGAGGCCTCCGCTCACGCGAGACGACTCTCAAACCGCTCACACAGGAAAGGGATGGTAGGGGAAAGTGTTCGCCGGCGAGGCTATGTGATTTTTATTTTCTTGCTACCTCCGTCCTAGAGGTTAAGACTTTTTTTTTCAAAAGTCAAATTACGTAGTTTAACCAAGTTTTTAGAGAAAAATATTAATATTTACAATACGAAATTCATACTCTTTTGATACATCACAAACTATTATTTTCACATGATATCTATATGATATCATAGTTCTTGATAATTTTTTCTAAAAGTGTGGCCAAACTTTCCGTAGTTTGATTTTTCAAAAAAGTATAAACCTTAAATTCTGGGACGAAGTTGACCTAGGTCGAAACTTATACATTTTGATTTTCATCATCCCAGAGTATGAAGCAAGCAAGCAAAAGTACATTGTACGTCGAACTAAGCTAAAGGCTAACCCGGTCGGTGATAGTTACGTGGTCATGGTGAAATGGTTGCACCTTTATTTTCCCGGCCGGTGTGGATCTCCAGATCGATATATACTGGATGGGTTGCGTAGGTGGTGGTTTCGACAGGGGGCAGCCGGTTAAGGTAGGTAGAGACCATACGGATCGATGCCAAGTTGCATATACTTACATATGTACCACCTGCAACGGCTACTTGCAGTTAACAAATGGCTACGATCCACGAGGGAAGCAATGCGCGTTAGGTATATTATTATTATACGTCACGGCCGGCCGGGCGGTACAGCATATATATCCATCCATGCACCCACAGAAATTGCCTGAAACCACTACTGGCTAGGTGACCACCCTGCCGCTACGATCCGTGCACGCACGCGGATCAAGGAAAAACATGGAGTACAGTATATATCAATCTCACCTTTTTGCACTACATTCCGAACTCACATTACCGTTTTCTGTTTTATTACAAGCATCGGCATCGGCATCGGCCGCCATGCGCTCACCTCCGTCCTCCGACCAACACCAACCTACTTCCTCCGGGGTGGGCGGGTGGCACAACTCAAACAGGAATTTTCTGGCCAAAACCCGATACAAAACGTATATACACACGGATCTGGTTAAAAGGAGAGTGGATCAAAAAAGAACCCAAGCGGCACAGTTTTTATGAAAAACCGGCAAAAAGCACACAAGGCCACACTACCTAGCTTGACTAGGTCAAGAGCACCGCCGAGCGGCACCAGCACAACGGCAATGGCAGGCGCTACAAAAAAGCCTTGTCCACGTCGCCGGAGAGGAAGTCAGAGTCGAGGAACAGCTAGGCCTCTCAGGCATCATGGCGAGTGGCAGGCTGCAGGAAACTCGCACGCCGACAAGGCCCGAAGACATCGACTCTCCCAGTAGTACCAGCAAACCCCGGGCAAGGCTCACATGCCGTCATCCAATCTGGCAAACCCAGATTTGGATTTTCACCCTGGAGTGATGGACGGACGGGTGCCCGGGCTCCACGACAACGCCCCCAAGCGGGATATGGCGCCCACAGGCGTCGCCGAAGTCGGCACCGACTAAAGTTGGTCAGGACTTTTGTCCGAAGACCCCTGCACCACCTCCAAAGGACCGCCATGAAGGCGACACATGCCGACCGATGAGCGTGGCCAACGGCAAGAGAGACGGTGCACTGGCCCACACCCCCATGCCCTGCCGCCCGCACGGCAAGGACAAATCAACAACACCACCTTGGTCTGAAGCCGCCGCTCCGGCCTCCACGGTGAGGGGAAGACGCCCACGCCAACAAAGGCGACCCCCACCGCTCTCACGGCAGAGGAGAAGCCTCGCCACCACAAACTCTCAGTCGCCACTCCGGCATCCACACGTAGCTCCATGCGAGCGGGCCGCAGAAGCAACCACACGATGCTGGTCCAACCCTCCATGGCACCACGGCCACCTGTGCCTCGCCGGAGATGAGGGCAGACCACCACAGCCCAGGGCCACAACCCCGGCTTCAACACACCGGCAAGACTCCCCGCCACACTTGCACCACCTCCACGAGCGCCGCCCCGGCTTCCGAAAGCCAGCAACCACCACTGAGCAGAGCAGCAGTGCAGGAGAAGCACGACCCGCAATTTTTTTTTGCTACACATGTGTTGCGGGTTTGCTATAATACCGCAAAGTTTTTGCTACAAGGTCTCCGGCGAGGTCTCCCGGCGAAAGTCTCCAGCGAGGTTGGGTTTGCTACATTTGCATAATTTTTTTGCTACTCCGGCCAGATCTACGACGAAGTCTCCGGCGAAACAATCTTTTTATTCTATTTTTCGACGCGAACCTTTTTTATGCATATAGCAAAAAGAGACATTTTTTTGGCAAAAGCGGAACTTCTGGTAGCGGGATTGGAGTATCCCGGATGATGCCCAGCACTGCCTATTTTTAAGGGCGCAACAGGTGCACGCATGACAAAGGATATTATCCATTTATTTTCTTGCTACTAGTATGAAGCAAGCAAAAGTACTTTATACGTCTTATTTAATCTAAAAAGTCGAATCCGGTTGGTGATACTTACATCGGCATGGCAGGCAAAAGTACTTTCTTTCTACGTGGGAGTAAACTAGAGGCCGGGCGATCGATCGAATCTGGTCGGCGATATTTACATCAGCATTCATGGTACACGATGGCTGCAACTTTATTATATACTATCGTCATGGGCAGTGTCCCCAGATATACACTCGATCGATCGGTTACGTAGGTTGGTAGAGAGACCATGCCGTGCCGATCGCCGATGCCACGCCAGCTACTTGCACTTAACAAATGGCTGTCCATCCATCGATCGATCGATGAAGGAAGCATTATTATACACACGTCACGGCCGACCGGTATAGCATATCCAACAATGCATGCACCCACAGGAATTGCCTGAAACCACCTGCCGCTACGATCCATGAACGCACGGGGATCGAGAAAAAACAAAACACTACTAGTACTAACTCCTTCCGGTACATATCCATGCTGTGGTCTCGCCTTTGTCCAAATACAAATGCAACTAGTCTAAATACTTAAGAAGATACATATAAATTTAGATAAAATTGTGACTATTAATATGTAGAAGTAGCGTTATCCTTCTTGCTCTACCTCCGACAGGCACATTATCGTTTTCTGTTTTACTTACAAAGCATCGGTCGCCAATCCATGCACTCGATCGGCCTCCGACGCAATACCAACCTGCTTCCTGTCGGGTGGCAGATTTCAAACTCAGGCGCGACCGCAGACTTCACGCTTCAAATAATCAGACACCAAAACCATTAAAGTAAACATTATTTCTGCTGGGTTATTAAGCATTTTTCGAGTGTGATGATTAACTACCGAAAGCAGCATCAGCGCATGCGCTAGTAAAACTAACCACATGCATCAGACTAGGCACATCGAGCCAATCTGCATCTGGAGCAAGCACAAGTGCAAACAAAGAGACGACGAACACAAACAAAGTCAACACCGCAACAACGTGGTGTTGCAATCGTCAAATACATAGAGAAAGTCGTAGTTGTACAACAAATGTGGATGCGTGCGGACGGGAGCGAGCTCTGCTCTCACAAACAGCCGTCCACGCATTCGCTGGGATGGAGAAGCCTAAAGAGAAGACCAGTGAAGTGGAACTTTCACACAAAAGAGAGACAAAAAAACCTCGTAAGGCCTAGGCCTGAGAGGTGGAAGCACCGAGCCGACCGAACCGACATGCGGTGGAAGACGAGAACATGCATCGAACATGCACACACTTGTTGACATATACACATTTTAGTTGGTGCACCAAGCAAACATTTAGTATTTTGCAATACGAATTTCTAACTCGAACCTAATTCATGAAACGATGATGCGTGGCGGGGTAAGGCGAGGAGCAGAGGGGAAGTGCGCATGAACTTCTCTTGTTCTCACTCAGTTACTAGGAGTGAAAGAGGTGTCTTTTAGACTGCTCTAGCTCTGTCTCAACTAGCAATGTGTGAATAAATGTTTCTCCCACGGCCTCAAGCTGCCGTATTAGATAGGTCTTTCAGATTTCGGGATTTGTTAGGTTATCCTACATGGATAGGACACATGGGTCATAACCCATATAAACCCAACAATTTATATTTTAATTAGAAAACATGATTTGTTTTGATCAAGACAAAAGTTTTTTACTGTTCATTTGTTAAGAAAAAAGCGGCAAGTTAATTCTAGAAAATCACATATAACTTAATCAATGCAGACAAACATATACACAAACATGTTTCAAACTAGAGTTTTTAGAGAAGTAAAAATGAAACATGTACAACTTAATCCGTAGTTCGTGTGCAAAGAAACAAGGAACACGAGGAAGGAAGAGAGGTATCAGGTGGAAACCAAGTTGCAATGTAAACTCTGGCTCGGGGATTCCTTGTCGGTGCATTCAAATCGATGCATTACTGAGCCTTCGTAGTCAAACGGCTGCGGCCATTTCTGTTTAGAATTTCCAATGTTACAACAAGTGCGTTTCAAAGATGTTACAAGTGCCACGTCATTTTCATCGGTGTAAGCACGACTAGAAATGCCGCACCGATTTCCGTGCATGCAACATAAAAGATTTCTCCGATGCTTCGAGCGATGTTTTTGTGATTTTGTATTTGGGGGGGGGGGGGGCACCTTTGTTTGATGCGTTTTTTTCTGGAAGCGATGACACCCTTTCCCGACAGTTTTGCCACGATGAAGGTGGAATTGTTGCATACCTTGAACTATTTTGCTACATGGGCGTGGAAATGGTCTAACAATTTTCCATATTCTATGTGGACCAGTTGTAACGAATGTTGTGTACGCAAAAAAAATCATGCTTGGGAGTTTTTTGCTGCGACGATCGGACGACTAGATCTCACACTTAAGTTAGATCTGGTGGCCCGGAACGAGCTGGCAGACACCTAGCTCCTAGCATTTACTATAGTAATTTCTAACAAGCAAACTTTAAACCTGAAGTATTTTTAAAAAAGTCCAGAGACATTTGATTCTCGCCCTAATTTAGTGTGTACCTAGAGCACATAAGGTGGGGTTTTTCCGAAAAGAGTTACGATGTTTTTCCCCGGAAAGAGTTACGGTGATTTTTTTTTCCGGAAAGAGTTACGGTGGTTTGTAGTCGCAGCCTTGGATGACACGTGACAAGGCGAAGAAGGAAGCGGTGCCTCCACGGTGGCACACAGTACACGTGCTCCGCACGGGAGTCCACGTGGGCTCCGCCCGTGCCCCCTTGCCTGGTCGCGTGACCTGGCAAACCAACAAAGCGACGAGGTCCAACTAGAGAGAGAGAATTAATAAAGTTTCAATATATATAAATCTTGGTATTTATAGAAGCAAATATTAATTGGAAATTATTTTGTAGTATAAAAAATAATTTGATAAACAGGAGTAGAATGAAACCGGAGGCGATATCAGCTGGCGGCGCGTCCACAGGAAACTGGAAGAGAGCGGTTTCGTCTCTGGTGGTCGCGCTCGCTTCTTCCTTCCTTCCCTCGTCTGCCCCGGTTTTGGTGGTTCCCGGGTTCAGTTTCTCCCGATGCGGCGTGCAGGAATGCAATCCACAGAAATTTTAAAGGCGTGATTCCTTTGATCCAAAGTATTTTCTTAGAAAAAGAATCCTGTGGATTGAATTCCTCCAAAATTGTTTTGAAAATCCTTCAATCCAAAGAGGCCAAGTAACATTATTTTTGTTGGGTCATTAAGGAATTTTTGAATGTGATTTAACTAGTGCCGAAAGCAGCATCGACATATGCACTAGTAAATTTAACCACATGCATCATCACAAGTGGAAAGTTTAAACCTAAATTATTTTAGAAAATAACCACATGCATCATCACAAGTGGAAAGTTTAAACATAAATTATTTTGGAAAAAGTTGAGGTTTACACCCTAATTCGGTTTGTATCTAAAGCACGTACGGTCGCGGAAAGAGATATACGGTGGGTTGCAGCCTTGGATGACACTTGGCACGTGACAGGGAGAAGACGGAAGCGGTGTGGCTCCACGGTGGCACACACTACACATGCTCCGCACGGGCGTCCACGTGGACTCCGCTCGCACCCCTTGCCCGGTCGCGTGACCTGGCAAACCACCAGAGCGACGAGGTCCAACGGGACAGAGAGAGCATCAATGAAGGTACACTATATATAAATCTTGGTATTTATGGAAGCGAATATTGATTGGAAATTATATTTTGTAGTAGCGAATATAAATAAATAATTTGATAAACAGGAGTAGAATGAAACCGGAGGCGGTATCGGCTGGCGGCGCGCCCACTGGAAACTGGAAGAGAGAGGGAAGAGAGCAGTTTCGCCTGTGGTGGTCGCGGCTCTCCTCTTTCCTCGTCAGCCCCCGGTTTTGGTGGTTCCCGGGTTCGGTTTCTTCTATACGGCGTGCGGGAATGTCCAAAGGAATTTTAAAGGTGTGATTCCTTCGATCCAAAGTGTTTTCTTAGAAAAAAAAATCCTACGGATTGAATTCTTCCAAGATTGAATTCTTCCAAAAGCAGCATCGGCGTATGCACTAGTAAATTTAACCACATGCATCATCACAAGTGGAAAGTTTAAACCTAAATTATTTTGGAAAAAGTTGAGATTCTCACCCTAATTCAGTTTGTATCTAAAGCACGCACGGTTGCGGAAAGAGGTACTACGGTGGGTTGCAGCCTTGGATGACACTTGGCACGTGACAGCAGGGAGAAGACGGAAGTGGTGTGGCTCCACGGTGGCACGCATGTACACGTGCTTCGCACGGGCTTCCACGTGGGCTCCGGTCGCGTGACCTGGCAATCCGGGAGAACGGTGCAGTTCAACGGGACAGAGCGAGAATCAATAAAGTTACACTATAAAATCTTCATATATTTTATATTTATAGAAGCGAATATTCATGGGAAATTATATTTTTAAGCGAATAAAGAAGAAGAGTAGAATGAAACCGGAGGCAGTATGCGCCCACAGGAAACTGGAGCGGAACAGCCACAGCGAGAGCAGTTTGGAGGTGTAGTCGCGGCGTGCTCTCTTCTTCCCTCGTCCGCCCCCGGTTTTGGTGGTTCCCGGGTTCAGTTTCTCCGATACGACGTACAAGTACTACATACATGGACGCCTCCTCCGCATCTCCTCTCCCCATTTTATACCCGCCCCAGCCCCCCCCACCCCGACCATCCAGCACGCCGCCGTCGCCGTCGCAGTCCGACCCTGCCGCGACAGCCCGAGATCCCGCCGGTGAAGAATCTCCGGCCTCCTGTCGGTCACCGCGCTCTGTCCTCTGCGGCCCGCCTTTGCCATGCCGGTGGCGCAGGTGGGAGGGGACCCCGCGGGCAGGGTGACCGCCGACACACCCGACGGCCAGGCCTCCTCCAGGAAGACCCGCCGGCGGAACAAGAAGCCCGCCGCCGCACCCGCCGCGCCCTTGCCGAGCCCGATGCAGCGCCTCTTCGACACCAGCCGGGAGGTCTTCTCCGACTCGGCCCCCGGGTTCGTGCCGCCGCCCGACGCCGTCGAGCGCCTCGCCGCCATACTCAGTACGTGCCCCTCCCTCTCATCACCACCTCTTATGTCTAGTCCAATTAGGCACGTGCTTTCGATCGCCGCGCGTGTGCTTTCGCCAATTTCGATACTAATCCTGAGTCAGGTCCGAGCTAGCCCGTTGAAAAGTCCTGATTCTACCGCGGCCGCGTCGATTTCAGAGACTGGATTCGCTATATCATGGTCATGGGCGTCTGTCCATCCGTGCCTCCCGTGCTTAGGAGCAATGATTAGAGTCTAATTAGGACTACTATGGCTGGAGAGAGGTCCGAGAATGGTGCTTTTACTACTGCATCTAACCTGTCCACGTCGCAGTTCCTTTCATCCCGTGAGGTCTCCACTCCATTTTTGGCATGCCACCAGGTCTCGGCCTCTCGGGGGACTTTTTCTATGCATGCGCCGGCATGTCTGCCCACGCCCGTGCCATCCTAGCACTGCTCCGCAGGACTGATAGTATTCTACTAGACCACACCGACAGTTACCATTACCAGGAGTATCTGACGGTCTGGAATTAATCTGTACTGCTCATTCAACTGATGAGTACTTATTTGTCCAGTGCTCTTTGGCCTATGCTCCCGTTCATCACTGATAGGAACACTGTCTGTAGTGCACATTGACACTTGCGCAACACTGCTTCTACTCCAAGTTAATCTCAGTGCCTACTGAATTACTCATGTGTAATGCTTGTCTGCATAATGCTCAACTTAATGTGGATCATTTCATGCTCAGTTGCTCATCTGATGAGTGACGACCACTTGTTTGTCCAATGGGTCTGTATCAAACTGCGTCGAGAGTTTGGTGCAAACATTGACATTGCTGCTGCCCTTTTAATCCTTGCTGCTAGCAATCTTTCAGTACAAGTCTTTTCACTGTTTGTATAACACACAGTGATAATCCTTGGACTCGACTGCACACCGAATTACTTAAGTAATTAATGTCTCTGCATAATGCTGAACCTGATGTGAATCATTTTTTCACGCTCCGTTGCTTACCAGTACTCGATGCATGTGCTATTCTTGTATTTGGCAGAAGCCATCTCCCATTCTGAATAAAATACCAGGAGTTCTACTGCCATGCGTTTTTAAAAGCAATTTCGAAGTCAGACGCCTGCATTTTGCCTTGATATACATTCAAATGCCGTATTATGCTTCACCTGTTGTTCCATATCCTGAGACTCATTTTATCTAATCACGACTATGCTTATGGATGCAGATGATCTAAAGCCGCGTGATGTCGGCATAGACCCAGGTATGCCTTTTTTCAGGCACACCGAGTCTAAAGGGCCTCCTCCAGTGACGTACCTACATTTCTATGACTGCGACAAGTTTTCCGTAAGCTAACCACCACCTTCTGCATTTCGTGTGCGTCAGCTGTGTTCTGAAAACAAAGGGTCGCAGAGCTCTGTCGAAGAGCTTGCTAGGCAATGCATGCCTTGTTAGGATATTTCGCTGAAAGGTTTTGTGTGCTTTGTGCAGTTTGGTATCTTCTGTTTACCCAAGTCTGCTGTCATTCCTCTGCACAACCACCCTGGGATGACCGTCTTCAGCAAGATGCTGTGTGGTTCCATGCACCTCAAGTCATATGACTGGGCTAGAAGTAACGCTGAAAGTGATACTCACACACTCGCGAGCTCAGATGGTAAGTTGCTGCTGGTTCTGTTTTCGGTGCCTCCATTTTTCCTTCTTATCTGTAGGAAAGCTCCCACTTTAGAAAACCTGCTGATTATGCATCATTTGCTGATCCGTTTCTTGTCTGAACCTGCAGGGGCTCGTTTAGCAAAGATAAATACAGATGCTGTCGTTGATGCTTCTTCCGAGACTATAGTTCTTTACCCTGAAAATGGAGGCAACTTGCACTGTTTTACAGCCTTGACACCCTGTGCCGTGCTTGACGTGATGGGACCCCCGTACAGTCACGCCGATGGAAGGGATTGCGCATACTACGACGAGTCCGCATACTCAAGTTCAGATGGTAAGCTCTTCCTGTAAAGCAATCTTCTCTCTTGTCTTAAATTCCATGTAGTATGAAAAACAGTGGTAGAACCTTCGCTTTAAAACCGAAGCAATGAGATGCGAACCTGGAATGAAAGATGCTTATTAATTCTGCTCGCTTATATGAAAATGCGGTTCTGGTTTCAACAATAAGATGTTGTGAACCTGGAACGAAAGGACATGCAGATGCTTGTTACTGATTAAAAAAATGTGATTCTGATTTCAGGCGTGGACATTCGGTATTCCTGGCTGAAAGAGATCCCTAGCATGTTCGAGATGAAAGGCGTACAGATGCCGCGGAGGTTTGTGGTCTAGAAGGCGATGGCTGCCGCGCGGGAAGCTAGCTATCTGGCACTGAACGCCGCCTCCCATTGTGTAGATAGATAAAATGTAACTTGCGAAAGGCAGGCCATACACTAGAAATACTTTTTCCCTTGCCCTTCCCTGGCTTTACCTTGGCCGGGGTTGAAACAACACCCTCCTGTTGTGATTCTGTTCTCTCGCGCGTGGTTCTGGTAACAGGTGCTCTGTTTTTTTTTTGGGGACATGATTGGCTCTTTCTGGCATCCCTGTTGAATGCAGGAGGTTTTTTTTGCGGAGCGACCATGTATGGATCTTCAGAATGTTGGTTTGGCTGGCATGTTGGAAAGGATAACTAGCTTCCTTTTTGTTTGGCATGCTGATTGATCATGTTTCAGTTGGGGGGCATCTTATCCTTTGTTTCTTCAGCATCGTCGGTGGAGATCGACACTGATGTTCCGCCTCGCCGTACGGTGGTAATACATCCGAACTTCTCCATCGTAGTATTGTTTCGGAGATGGAGTTTTTGCTGCTCTTTTTGATACGGTAGTGTAGGAAACATATTGTAACATGTAGTCCAGTTGTCAATCAGCCCTCTGGTCCGTTTCTTTCCTGGAATGAAAAAAAAAATCTAACCTTGTCCACTACAGTCTTTGGTTTTAAGCATTTGTGCCAACCGAACATATACATGAGGAAAAAGTAGGGCATGTGTGTGGTTGCAGAAACGATTGGAGTGTCCTTGCACCTAGGCCTAGCTAGCAACAATGGGAGGGAGATGGCCTTGGCGTGAGATCTGATTCTGGACAGTCGCATCTGACGTCACTCCACTGACTTCTCTCGATCGGTCGATCGTCCATGAGAACGTGTGGCATGCATGGTCGGGGAAAGTATCTCTTTCTTCTCATGCCATGTCATCCTACGGCAATAATTGGGGAAGCCTAAGGATCAGTCGACTGGGAAATAACTAAATCTCAGTCGACGATCGTGACGTTTGCCATCGTCTCCCGTGCATACGAATAGTTTTGACTATCGATCTATTTTTCTTCTCGTGTTGGGCCAGCAAAAACACTAGTCTTCATATGGGCCAAACAAGTTGGGTTGAATAGTGTGAATTAGGCTTGTCTGGCCATGTTTCCCTCAAAACTTCATCTCAAAAAGTTTGATATAAAAACATCAAATGTATTATATCTGATAAAACAGAAAAGACAACCATGGTGCTATGTTGTGTACAACTAGATAAAAGTTTATTTTCTCAATTACAACCTAACTGCAACCGTAAAATACTCAGTTGCAACCGAAAAATCTTGCTCCGCGTCTCGCACGTGCAGCCACGTATCACTCGTGGAGAAGCCCTGTGCGCTGCTTGCTCCGTGTCTCGCGCGCTTCATGGGGGGCACCCTTTTGCTAGTTATGAAAGACACAAAAATCAACAAGTGCCCCTTCCGGTCTTTTTATTTATCTTTAAACAATACCGAATAATATGGAAGAAAACAAAATGAACTACTCCCACCGTCTTAAAATGGATATTGAAAGTTTGTATAAATTTGAATGAATCTAGATATTAAATAGTGTCTAGGTACATCCAAATTTATAAAATATTGCGACATCTATTTTGAGACGGATGAAGTATAAAAAACAAAAAGTAAGACACAAATAGTGACACGGACACACTCGACCTCGCGTAGAAATGGGAAATGACCAGCATGCATCGATGGATCTAGTACTTGTGGATCTCGATGGATCATCAAGAGCGAGCGTGATCATCGAGTGGTTGATTCATTGCCATTTGAGGGCATGGGCACTCTTGCTGACGTTGATCACGCGGTGTCGGCTGCTTTTGGTGCTTTTCTCACCATGCATCAAGAAATTCGCAATGCCTAGATGCACAAGCAGCTACAAGATGATCTCGTCGAACATTTATGGGCGCTTAGAGAAAATGCACCTCAAAACCCTAAAGCCAACAGATCCGCTGCTGCTTGACATCTTTCTAAATTTTATTAATGTAAATTACTTTGTGAACTATTTTATTTGAAATATTCAATTGTCTGTATTAAACTTGATTGTATTTGCATTCGTTGTAATAAACATCCTTCAGTTGCGTGATCTTTTCAAATTTGGACGTTTTGATCTCGGCGTGATCGTTGGGGTCGCCGGTGTAGGACTGTTTCCCTAAACCGCCGCCAGTTTGGGCGCCGACTCCCAAAGTCACTGTTGGCGTACTTGTTGGGCGGCCATCCCTTGGGGTGGCGCCAGTGCATATGCTCTAAGAGGCCGTTCCGATGCTGGAGCAAGCGGTGCAGGTGTCAACGCGATAGATGCACTGGATGAGGAAGAAATAAAAATTATACTCCTTCCCTGTTAAACGGAACTGGGAACAAAATGAAAGACACAAAAATCAACAAGTGCCCCTTCCGGTCTTTTTATTCATCTTTAAACAATACTAAAACAAAATGAACTAGTACTAGTAGGAAAAACAAAAAGTAAGACACAAATAGTGACACACAAACACACACACACACTCGACCTGAAGTAGCTAGAAACGGGAAATGACCAGCACGCATCGATCGATCTAGCACTTGTGGATCTCGAAGGTGTGGTTAGCCGTAACAGGGAAGAACTTACTGAACTCGACATATTTCCTGTGGTAAATTGGGGCCACGCCGTCGTACTCGTAGGCAACGATCTCTATGCGGGTAGGAACCCATTTGGCGCTCAGGTCCGAAGCGAGCCCCGCCGGCTTCAGCTGGACGGTGAGGCGGCAAGGGTCCAGCAGCTGGTCGGTGGTGTGGAACGGGCGATTGGTGCCGGGTAAAGCGAAAGAAGGCACCGTCCGCGTCCACCCGGGGAAGCTCCTGTTGCGGAAGCCCAGCATGACATCCAGCTCGCTCCCGTCGCCGGCCGGTGTATCCACCTCGGCGTAGTACTGGTACTGCAGGCCGTTGGCGGTGCCGGCGGAGGAGGAGGAGGCAACAAGGAGGACGAGGAGGATCACCTGCACCGTGGCCATGCTCCGATCCTCGCCGCCCTGGCTAGCTACCTACCTCCGGTCGAGATGCTCTCAGCTAGCAATCTACTTTTGCTCTATCTGCCTTGCCATCAGTGTTGATTCATACTATATATACAGACTGTGTCTGGCAAGGCCGCATGTGCGCCGCCCTATGCGGTTTGACTATCTATAGTATACGGCGTGATCACATCAGGGTTTTGGTTACCGTGCCAGTAATA
Source organism: Avena eriantha (assembly GCA_910589775.1). Taxonomy (NCBI): domain Eukaryota; kingdom Viridiplantae; phylum Streptophyta; class Magnoliopsida; order Poales; family Poaceae; genus Avena; species Avena eriantha. The sequence continues at coordinate 401,606,916 of OU342746.1, read as the reverse complement.
GTGGTTACCACCCCGTAACCCGTTTTACCTATCACCCCAAGTAAATCGGATTCTCGGGCAAAAAAATCCGGCGCATTATGAATTTAACTAAATTTGTGCAATTCTCAAATAATGGGCGGTGACCGCTCGGTAGGGTAACCGGCCTTTTATTGGCATTTCAAATTTTCTCATTTTTAATTCAAATTTTATTTTAAAATTTTGTCTGGTAATTTTCAGTAACCACAGTAACCGAAAATACCGCCCCGCTCGGGTAAATTTTTTCGGTCCAGTAGCCAAAACCTTGGATCACATGGGCATCCAAATCCTAACTCCGGGATGTCCTTAATTTGACCATCAACTAGTACATGCAATCCAATGTTTTGGATTTTGGTTTTGATTTTTTACCGGCCCGAGCGAAATGGTCGAATTTGACTATTTTAGTGAAATCTTCGATGAATTACAAGAACCAAAATTTAAACTTTAAAACGAAATTTGGATGTCTGAGTTGCGTGGAAGATGCCAGTGGGCTTCTCTCTTTTTCCGAGCTTCCTTCCTTGCCGGGGTATTACATAGCACTGCCTCGGATCGACAAATCAGTGGCGTGGACTAGTACAAGATAGAACCCACATTGATAAATGGAAAAGTACTGATTCTGCGATGATCACACGCAGTTTGCACATGACTACAAGTGATTCCATCTACTAGTACCATTGGCAGCAGGGATTGTTTACTTGTATTCATCTCATGCACTCGTGTTCCCTTGACTTACGAGTTAATTTGTTCAACCGTGTGTTGCGAAGCTTGCATGCATAAGATTAGCCTTGTGAAATTGTTTACTGAGAAAGCTGTAAATAAGCCACAAGGTCTGTCCTACACCGGCAGTTTCGGCACGAGAGACTCCAGTGTCGAACGGTGGTTGATTAACCAGGGACTCCGGGTCTATTAACTTCTCCGGTCGCACACGAAAATCTCGGTAATACCGAAACATTTCGATCGTCTGATGGGCGGGCCTCACCGCGTCAATAGTCCACGCTGTTGAAATAAATTGCCTAGCTCTTTCTATCAGTTCGGACTGTTGGTTGTGTTGGCTAGTGCAGACAATTAAATACGGTATCAGAGCAGGAGATTCTAAGATCAAATCCTATCCAACGCAAGAATTAAAAACAAATATTACGGCTCCCCAAACAAACGTCACAATAGGCCAAAGGGAAAAGACGTAGGGTTAGTGCATGCAATTCAATATGGTATCAGAGCAGGAGATCCTAAGATCAAATCCTTGGCAACGCAAGAATTAAAAACAAATATTGCGGCTCCCCAAACAAACGTCACAATAGGCCAAAGAGCAAAGACGTAGGGTGAGTGTTAAAATAAATTGCCTAGCCATTTCCATCAGTTCGAACTTTTGGTTGCGTTGGTTAGTACATGCAATTCAATATGGTATCAAAGCAGGAGGTCCTATGATCAAATCCCCAACGTAAAAATTAAAAACAAATATTGCGGCTCCCCAGAAACACGTCACAATATGCCAAAAGATGAAAGACATAGGATGAGCATTGAAATAAATTGTCTAGCCATTTTCATCAATTCGGACTGTTGGTTGCATTGACTAGTGCAGACAATTCAATACACACGAGTCTTAGTAGAGAACGATAGGCTAGGCTGGTTGGAGTTTAGTGGAGCTCGACAGGCATAAATAGCTCTTCTTCTTCTTCAGTCTTAGTAGATTTCACAAGACTAATCTTATGCGGTTCTCTACTAAACTTATGCAGCTCGACTGCATAAGTTTAGTGGAGGTCGACTTCATAAGTTTAGTTTAGTGGAGCTCTTCTTCTTTCTCCGTGTTGGGGACGATGCAGCTTCTCGGACGAGCTCCATAAACAGCCGCACCCTCTTGGTACACACCAGCCTATGGTAGATAGTTCAGTATGCCTACCACCAAGAAGACTGCTCGCCTTTCTTGCGTCTGGCAGGGCCCACTGACGAAGCGCCACACTGATGAGAAGTACTCTCCTAAGATGAAAGAGGAGCAAACTCTAGAGGTTAGGGAGGAGGAGCTCCTCATCCTCTGCCGGACCATGATGGAGGCTCCTCCCCCTTGTATTCCGGTTGGACCTCCGAGGACGACGACTGTGAAATCAATTTGGAGGATGACAAGGACGTAGTGACTTCGACTTCCAAAGATGATTCTTAACAACTCGAATAGTATGAGAAGGCAGAGCGGAAGGTCGAGGAGGAGGAGGAGGAGAAGATGCTCGAGAAGCAGGCGAGTCCACTAGAGTACTTTGCCAAGAAGAAATGTGAGGCATACAGAGCGCGCAATGAAGGCCGACAATATTGCCGCTGCTAGCGAAGCCAAAGCCTCTTGCTCCAACTACAAGAACGAGAAATAGATTACTTTTCATGTATAATTCGGCGCATGGTTCAGCGTCAGTGACATGGGTATGCCCACGGGTACCCTGGATTAGCCTATACGGGTTGGCCCAAGATGAGCCCGTGGGACAATTAAATCCCAGCAAGGATTCGGGTGACCCAGGCCCAAGTAACTCCCTGAAGAACACGACAAAGAATAGATATAAATTTAAAGGAAAAACCCTAATCTATAATTGACTCGGCATGTTATCCCGAGACCTGGCCTCCCTATATAAAGGACAAGAGGGAGCAGCAAGAAGGAGATCCGCAACCTTAGTTCACACACCGCCAGATTACATCTGCGCACCCCTTGTAACTTTCGACTCCTCGATAATCCAAGAGCAGACAAGCAGGAGTAGGGTCCCATCCGAAGGCCTGAACCTAGGTAAACTGTGTGTCCCTAATGTGCTTGTTTGCTAGCCGATCGATGCCTCCAGCGCTCCCCACTTCCTGTAACCCAAGTCCATCAACGATGGGAATTGACGAGTTAACCCCTCGTCAATTAGTGACGTCTGTGGGAATCGGGAGTGTTGATATTGCAGCTTCTTCGGCCCCATCAACTGTGATCTACAACTCTGCTATAGCGAAGAATCGCCTCCTCTTTAACTCCTTCAACTTCACCATCCACTCGCCGGCGACTCGCCCGGACTTCGAATCCGTGGGCAACGGAATCGGCATGTCGATCGGAAGCTTACACTTCCAAGTTGGCCAGATCGGGATGCTTCGCTTCCCTAACCACTCGTCACCGCCGTCGATTGCACCTTCCTCATGGTTTCCACCACCAATCGGCACCCTGAGTGAGCTCAACACGTCGCGCTTAGCCTACGCCATGGATAGCAACAACAGTTGCGATTCTGATCTAACCAATCTTCATTAGAGGAAGGCGCCTACGCCTCCGGATTTGAGAGTTGTGGGAGCAGCGGCTTCCCCAACCACCACATGTGCACCGTCATCAACAACAGCGATGGAGCCACTCAAGGAAACACCACCAACTGCGGGTCTACGAACAACGGGCATGTCAAACGAGTCCCCATAAGTGGTCCCGCCAATGGCGAGCAACCAATACAGCCCAACCCGCCCATCCCTCCCAACCCCGACAATCAGAGCGAACATGCCAACAACGGGTTGGCGTGATAGAAGATCCACCTCAACAACGCTGAGTGGGCACGATGCAAGGAGGCCCTACAGGGCAACCCACTGCCAGCAGACGCATCACGTGAGATGCTGACGGGATACCATTGGCTACTAATCCAAGAGTTCAAGCGCCAATAGGCGGTGAATGCACAACTTGAGGCTCGCAAGAAGGCCGCAGATGAGTCGAGTGCCCGACAGGTAGAACTCTCCTCTATCGGCAGGTCATCCTTGAAGAGAAATAGTCCCAGAGCCGCCAAAAGGGGCTCTCGACTGAGCCACCTCAACGACAAAGATACGGACGAGGCAACGAGATCCCTCGACTTCTCGTTCATGTCAGTGGACTCGCGAGGTAACATGATCCCGAAAACGCCACACGCAGCGGTGACATCAGCCACCAGTCGGAGATCCACGATCTGTCGTGCACCGGTCTGCCATCGCCAAACTTGGATTTGTCGAGGCTGCGGTGGCCAAGGAGCCAACACCGGAGCCAAAGAAATGCAAGGCTCCACCTCTAAAATACTACTTGTTGTCTTCCAGCGAGGACGAACATGACCTATCGTGGCGACGCTGCAGCTCGCGGCGACATGATCGCGATTATGACGCGTGTGATGAAATTACCCAGCGCAAGGTCGACAAGATGCGCGCCAAGTGCGCCTACTCAACAGAGTCAGAGGACGAATGAACAAAGCTTTGCGGAGCTAGTTGCTTCAGCAGAGTCATATGGAAGACTCGAATTCCCAAAGGCTTTAAGCTTCCTTTGGAAAATCCGAAGTTCGACGACCTCCAGGATCTAAAAATCTGGCTGGAGGACCACATATCTTCCATCAAGTTGCACGGTGTGAACAAGTGTACAACCATGCAGTGCCTCCAGCTGCAGCTGTAGGGCACTGCTCATGCATGGCTCAACAATCTGCCTCGCGGATCGATCCGCAGCTAGGAGGAGCTGGTATACAACTTCGTCCGCAACTTCAAGGACACCTATAAGAGGCCCGCGTCAATCGAATAACTCAGGGTTGCTGCCAAAAGCCGGACGAATCCCTCCGCTCCTACACCCAAAAGGCTTTGCCGTGTATGGTACACGGCAAAGGATTCTTTGCCGACCCAATGTTTTTCATGCAGTCTTTGTCGTGTAGTGGCGCACGGAAAAGCCTTTGCCGTGTCTTTTCGGGGCTTTGTCGTGTATTATCTGTTACATGGCAAAGAACGAAATTCATGTAGTGAGAGGACGAACAGTTCCACAGGGAGGATTAGATGTGAAGTATGCCAGTGTTGGTCATATTAATGTGTGTTCTCCAAACTGCAATGTTCAAAAAAGCGTAATTCTTGTCATGCATGCTAGCTTCAAACTTTCCGTAAGATATTCGAATGCTACAAACTTGTGGTAGCTTAGGGTGTACAGTATTGTGCAACTGTGACTTATGACTTATGCATATGTATCTGTATCCAGTTTGAAGTACAACTGCGATTTCTGGCTTATGCATATGTAATTGTATCCGGTTTAAAGTATTTTTATTTTTTATACTTATTTGTCTCGGTAATATATATATTATTGTAGCCCTAAAATAATATGAGCAATTCTGAGTTATTTCGAACACCTAGAAACAGTTACATCACTGAATAGGCGGTCGAACAAACTAGTCTTCTCACGAGAGAAATCGCTTTGAGATGGTCAACAAAAGCAGCCGAATCAGGGTGGAAAATCAATGGACATAGAAAAACAATGCAGTCGGTGAGGGAAATAAACCGTCTCAAGTTGGACAAACAATGGAGACGGTCGTGAATAGCAGCCATCGTAGGCTGGGAACCTTTTAGGGCCTGTCAGTAAAAATGTCCGTCTCTAGACAAACATTGTTGGAGATGATTGTTCTTTCCAACCATCCGAGGGTTTGGTTCTTTGAGCCGGAAATGAAAATCGACTTAGGGTGGTGGGTTCTTTCGGACTGAGGTTTTGAGCCAGAATGGGAAACCGGATCAGACCTACGGAGACAAACCGGATCTAAGTGTTGGTTCGGTACTAGTGTCATCTTGAATGAACTTAGTTTCATGTGATTGCTACCAATTTCTCAAATAGAACTTTGTGCACAAATACAACATCAGGGCATCCATTAGAGAGACTAGCGTCCTACGTAAACCCAGTATCGTTGATGAGGTTTGTCATCAGCTTTTGGTATGTACATGGTACAATAAATTTTTATAGTTGTTCATAGTACAATTTAGTATTTGGGCCCTACTCAATACTCTATTGGAACACCAATAAATTTTTATAGTTGTTCATAGTACAATTTAGTATTTGGGCCCTACTACTCTCGATGCCTAGGGTGATAGAACCGTTTGCCCGCCTCCTAGGGTCATCGTTGGGAGGCGTGGTGTGCTAGGGGAGGAGTCTAGGATGAGTATATTAATCAGTGAGCCTCAGAAATTCACTTCGCCTTGTCGCAGATCAACTATATACATGTCGCGTTCAACATTTCCATCATGAACTTCATCGAATACATGTGTACTTTAATAAGGTGAATCCTCCTCCTCATGAAGAGGTCTAGTTGTTTCAACTATCATGTCTGTCGACATGTAATTAGGACGGGCAGTAATCTATAGAAGCCTCACCGCCACACGGCCACTTTTCTCATCAACATTCTTCCCACCAATGCTAAACCCCTCTCCACACCCTTAGAGCTCCTATTCGGAACTACGCCACCTTACCACACCCTCGTGTCTTTGAATGTCTATGTTACTCCAATACCCTATCAGCATCACCTAAAAAACTTCCCCTCTCTCTAATAAATGTGAGTTTATTGGTTACCCATCTCGTCACAAAGGATGTTGTTGTCTTGACCCTGCTATACGTCGCATTATTATTTCTCACCATGTGTGTTCTTTGATGAACACACCTTCCTGTACGCCCATGTCACCCCATCGCCATCTCCATCAACTCCCAACCATGGTCTCTTTGACCCCATACCCCTCCTATTTTCTCGGCAGCGAATCCTCCTGTTGCTCCCCGACGATAGCATGTCGCACCCCTTTCTCTTATAGTGGCAGAGAGTCCTCCACCCGCACCTAGACCACCATCTGTCAGTCCGCCTGCTCCACGTCTTGTGCATCACACATGCTCTATTACCGGCCAACTCTCTGGTCCACGCGAATGCCTCAATCTTTAATCCATCGTCTCTTCTCATAGCCTTACGCGATCGCAATTGGAGTCATGCCATGCAAGAAGAGTTTGATGCTCTCACTCTCAATCAAACTTGGACATTAGTTCCTCCTCCCTGTGGTGTTAACACTGTGAGCAGAAAATGGATTTTTCGTCACAAATACAAAGTTGATGGTTCCCTCGCTCATCACAAAGCTCATTGGGTTGTCTGTGGCTTCTCTCAACAACTGGGTATTGACTTTGATGGAACCTTTAGTTATGTTGTTAAACCTTCCACCATTCAGATTGCCCTCTCTCTTGCTCTCTCTAATTCCTGGCATATCCATCAGCTCGAAGTTAAAATGTCTTTCTTCATGGCCATCTAGATGAGGTTGTTTACAGCTAACAACCCTCTAGTTTTATTAATTCATAAACTCCCACACATATTTGTCGTCTTCTTAAGTCTCTCTACGGTCTTAAACAAGCCCCTCGCAGATGGTTCCAACGTTTTTCTTTCTTTGCCCGCACCATTGGTTTTGTTGAATCTAAATCCAATGCCTCTCTTTTTATTCTTCATCGTGGCACTGACACTGCTTACCTTCTACTTAATGACGATGATATCATCTTAACAACTTATTACTCATTTTTTCTAACTCACATTACTGCTTCTCTTAGTCATGAGTTCTCCTTGAAAGATCTTGGTCCTCTTCATCACTTTCTTGGCATCAATGTTACTTGCACAACAACTAGTATTGATCTCTCTCAACAACAATATTTTCTCGATGTTCTCTCTCGTGCTAGAATGCGTGATTATCATGTCACCACTCCTATAGACACCAAATCAACACTCTCCTCCACTACTGGACAACTAGTTTCTGATCCCTCTCTATATCGCAGTATAGCCAATGTTATCCAATATTCCACCCTCACATGTCTTGATATTTCTTACGATGTTCAACAAGTTTTCCTACACATGTATGATCCTCGTGAGCCTCATTTTTCTCTCATCAAGCTTATCCTTCGGTATCTCAAGGGTACACTCTCTCATGGTATCACTCTTCATCGATCCTCCTCACATTCTCTTATTGCCTATTCGGATGTTGACTGGGCAGGTTGTGCAGATACTAGACGCTCTATGTCAGGGCTTTGCATGTATCTTGGAGATAATTTGATAAGATGGTCCCTCACCGCTAGACAATGATTTCTTGCTCTAGGGCCGAGGCAGAATATCGTGATGTTGCTACAGTTGTTGCAGAGTAATATTGGATTCATCAACTTATGCAGGAGCTTCATCGTGAGACCGCCATGATTGTATATTGTGACAATGTGAGCGTGTTTACCTCTCGTCCAACCTTGTTCATCGTCGGCGCATGAAACACATCGAGCTTGACATACATTTTGTTCAGGAGAAGGTTGCTCTTGGTGTTGTTCATATTCTTCATGTACCACCATCCTCACGGTATGCTGACATCTTCACTAAAGGGTTGCCTACCATACTATTTGAGTTTTGCTCCAGTCTTCATGTCGATGCTCTCCTTGGTTCAGACTTCGAGGGCATGTTAGAGAATGACACGGATCATGCCCATCATCTTGGAGTACACTCCAAGGCTCCTAGCTGAATACAATTTGTATACGTGTAGCATACTTGTACTTGTACTATTGGCATATAAATATATGAGAGGGGGGGTGAGCACAGCCTGGATTTCTATCCTAAGTTGCATTATGTACAAATTAACATTTAGGTATAACATTCTTATCTCAATAAAAACCCCTACCTTGGAACGTTGTAAATGTTGGGGGAGGAAGAGGATACATAACCTCCCCGCCCTGCCTGCGGTGAACTCCGAGGATAGTTTCAATCAACAGATATGCAGCGGAAATAAAACAACGAGCACATGCACATGTGACATAAGGATTTACGTGGAAAAACCTTCTCAAGGTGAGGAGGAAAAAACCACGGGTGTGGACCAATCGGTCCACGCGACCTTCGCTATGAGCAACCTGGGTACAAAGTCTTCTCTAGAACATCTAGAGATATACAACACACTCAGCATGTTGCCAACCGACAATAACCACTTCAGAGAAAGATTACAGCAAAGCAGAGTATCTCAGTTTCTGTCCTCTTCGGTAATCAGCAAACTGCTCTTAAACCGCAGATCCAATCAGAACCAAACTTGGTAGACAAGCTTACATACAAGTACCCAACATACACACCAATTTCAGGTCAATCGAACACCGTTTGCCTGCCCAAACTGTTCGTCTACCAAAACTGCTTTGTGCTGAAACTGCAGCAGTCCGAACTTAATAAACTGCTTCCAAATCTGAAGCTACACTGACCCAAATCTCAAACCAGCTAACCAGATCAAAGTACTCAAAGCAAGGAACAAGCTCACCAAGTTTGGAACCAATCCAAGCACGTTTAAGCCTCCAAACACCAGCTTGAAGATAGACCGGTCAGATCTTAGAAATCTGGACAGAAATCACCTCTCCTTCTTCCTCTCTTCTCACTAGGTTGTGGTGTTCTTGTGTGTTCTCTCACCCTCTCTCAGCAGCAGCCACGATGGCTTGCTTCTCACACTTTCTCACTCTCTGATTGAGACACACAGCCACCAAGGGTGGCTAGGGTTTTCTTTTCAATTCCTCTCCCAAGGAGCACCTCAGCCATTGGATATGAACATCGATCAACGGTTGAAACGTGTTGGACTTTACGGGCTGATGTTGGCCTGCCAACACACCTCCATGTGGAGGTACCTAGCCCATGAAACTCCCCCTCCCGACATCATGGAGGGTCTCACTGCCAACCGGCAGTCATGTCGGTGAGCCGACAACATACCTCGAGCTTTCCTCTTGTCACCACCTTGGTCAACATATCAACCCCATTATCATATGTGTGCACCTTCTCAATTTTTATTTGCTTGGAATTCAACACATCTCGAATCCAATGATAGCGAACATCAATATGCTTCGATCTCGAATGAAAACTTGTATTCTTACTCAGGTGAATGGCACTTTGATTATCACAAAACAGCACATACTTGTCTTGCTCAAAACCAAGCTCACAAGCCAATCGTTTCAGCCACAATTGCTCCTTGCTCGTCTCAGTTACTGCGATGAACTCGGCCTCAGTTGTGTTCAACACCACACACTTTTGAACCTGCTTTGCCATGCCACTGCTCCCCCTGAATGGGTAATCAAATAACCTGAAGTAGACTTCCTTCTATCGACATCTCTAGCCAAGTCTGAATCTGAATATGTAATCAGCTTGGGCTTACTACCACCAAAGCAAAGCTTCATATTAGTGTTGCCCCAGAGATACCTCAAAATCCACTTCACGGCTTCCCAATGTTGTTTTCCTGTATTGTACTTAAATCTTCTCACAGTATTAACCGCTTGAGCGATGTCAGGCCGTGTGCACACCATAGCATAGATCAAACTCCCAACCGCTGAAGCATAAGGAACTTTCTGCATTTCCTTTTCCATCTCTTCATTAGAAGGACATTGCTTTTTACTCAACTTGAAATAAGCTGCGAGTGGACAACTCACTTCCTTTGCCTTGTCCATCTTGAACTTGTGAAGTACCTTCTCAATATATTTCTCTTGAGACAAGTACAACTTGTTGGATTTTCTGTCTCTCTCAATTCTCATGCCAAGAATACACTTTGTTGGACCCAAGTATTTCATGGCAAAACTTGTGCTCAACTCTTTCTTTAGCCTAGCAATTCTTGAGACATTCTTGCCAACAATTAAGATATCATCCACATAGAGCAATAACATGATAAAATCATCACCTAAGAATCTCTGAATAAACACACAATGGTCTGAGCTACACCACTTGTAGCCTTGCTCCCCCATGACAGATTCAAACTTCATGTACCATTGTCTCGGTGCTTGTTTTAGGCCATAGATACTTTTCTTCAATTTGCACACATAGTTTTATTTGCCTTTAACAAGAAACCCCTCAGGCTGCTCCATGTAGATTTCTTCCTCCAACTCTCCATGAAGGAAAAGTTGTCTTCACATCCACTTGCTCAATCTCCAAGTTGAGACTTGCTGCCATGCCAAGGATCATTCGGATTGATGTCATCTTCACCACCGGAGAAAATATTTCATCAAAGTCAATACCTTTTCTCTGGGTGAATCCTTTTACAACTAGCCTAGCCTTGTACCTTGGATGTGATGTGTGATCTTCTTCCTTGACTCTATAGAGCCCTTGGGCAACTTCACCAGCTCATAAGTATGATTCTTATGCAAGGAATCTATCTCTTCTTGCATAGCCTTATTCCACTCCTTTTTGTTCTCATCTTTCATTGCATCTTGAAAGCACTCAGGTTCTGAACCATCAGACAATAAACCACATATTGGTTTGTATCGTACCTGGTGGAAGGAACACGGCCTCGGCTAGACCGTCTGAGTGGAGTAGCTGGTGGACTATCTGGTTCAGGTGCTTGCTGATCATGATCATCTTCTTTAGCATCATACTATTGCTGCTAGGGAGCATCCTCACTTGTACCACTATGTGAATCACCTTGCACATCTTCTGCATCATCATCTTCAGCTTCTTCTTCAACTGAATCTGCAAGAACTGGGCTAGAATCAGATTTGTCTTGCTGCTGATTTCGAGGAGGAACATGCACCGGAGCCTGCACCTTTGTCTTTACAATATCCTCAAGTGTTTGGTCTTCAACAAACACAACATCACGCCTTCTCACAACCTTTCTTGCTATTGGATCATACAATTTATAGTCGAACCGATCACCTCCATAGCCAAGAAATATACATTGTCGCGTCTTTGAATCAAGCTTTGACCTTTCATCTTGAGGGATATGAACAAAGGCCTTGCACCCAAAAACCTTCAGGTGCTCATATGTCATAAAAGACCATGTTTGGAACATCTCCCTGCAGTGGATAACTTGGTGAGAGATTGATAAGATAAACTACAGCTGACAAAGCCTCACCCCAATAATGTTTAGGAAGATTTGCACTCGATAGCAAGCATCTAACTCTCTCAATAATTGTCCTGTTCATCCTCTCAGCAAGACCATTCAGTTGTGGTGTCTTCGGAGGAGTAAATTGGTGCCTAATTCCCTGCTCCTTGCAATAGGCATCAAATGGGCCAATATACTCTCCCCCATTATCAGTGCGAATGCACTTGATCTTCTTCTCAGTTTCTCTCTCAACTGAGACTTGGAATTGCTTGAACATACTTAGTACTTGATGTTTGTTCTTCAAAACATAGATCCAAACCTTCCTAGAAAAGTCATCAATAAATGTGACAAAGTACTTTGCTCCACCCAATGACCTCACCGACATTTTGCAAACATCGGAATGTATCAAGTCCAGCACCTCGGGCTTCTTGTGAGGAGGTTGACTCTTGAATGCAACTCTATGTTGCTTCCCCGCTAGACAATCTGAACATTTCTTGATGTGAACACCCTTCACACCTTTCAACATATTTTTGTTCACTAGCACCGTCATCTCCTTCTCACTCATGGGCCCAAGTCTCTTGTGCCATAAGGCACACGCATCCTCTTTCTGCAATGCATTGACACAAGCAGCAGAAAGCTTAGCATGAACCTGATACAAAATTGAAACCATGTTACCTTTTGCAACAATTAGATTTCCTTTGGTGAGCTTGTACTGTTTGTTTCCAAATCTGCTCAATTACCCATCTCTATCAAGCAATCTAACTGAGATAATGTTGAGCCAAAGGGCCTCAACATGCCTAACCGACTTGAGGACTAGTGTCGTACCATTTTCAGTCTCCAAGTGCACATCTCCTCTTCCAATGACTTTTTCTCTATCATTATTTCCCATCTTCACAGCACCAAAATCACCTGCTATGTAGTTGGTGAAGAGCTCTCTACGAGATGTAGCATGTATGGTAGCACCGCTGTCCGGAATCCAAGTCATCTCATGACCATATGCAAGGTTGATGGTATCATCAGAAACTACAGTGATCCTCTCCACAATGGTGGAAACACTACTGCCATCATGTTCTTCATGCCTGAGAAACATGATCTCCCCTACCGCAGCAATCCGGCCTCCCTCACTGTCACTGTCATGTCGGTCTGTTTCTGAACTTTCTTCTTTTTCTTTTGATCTTTCTTCCATTGTTCACAATGCCACTTGATGTGACCCTTCTCATGGCATGATGGCATATAACATCAGCATACTTGTCTCTGCCTCTTGATTTGCTTCTACTTCTTTGTCCTCCCTTACTCGGACATTTACTCTTGCTTCTCCCCCGTGACTCGCTCACTAACATTTCAGAATGTGAGGAAGAACCGTCCTTATCAGCAATTTTTCTGGACTCTTCATTTAGTATCTTGGTCTTCACAAGGTTGCAAATGACAACTCCATTAGGTGTTGAATTGCACACGGTGACCTTAAAGGTCTCCCAAGTGTCCGGTAATGAGCCAAGTAGGAGCAAGGCTCGCACTTCATCTTCAAATGTAATTCCCATTGAAGATAGCTGATTTATAATGTCCTGAAATTCATTTACATGATCTTCAATTGGAGTGTCCTCTTTGTACCTCAAACGCATCAATTTCTTGATCAAGAACATCTTGTTGGTACCTTTTTTCCGGCATACAGCTCCTCCAATTTCTGCTATAAGGTACGTGCATGTGTCTTTTCAATGATATGGTTCAAAACATTGTCATCCACCCATTGTCGGATGAACCCACAAGCTTGGAGATGAAGTACCTCCCACTGATCTTCTTTCATATCACTGGTCATCTCAGTGGAGAATACAGGCATCCAGTAATCCTTCACATACAACAAGTCCTTCATCTTGCACTTCCAAGATTGATAATTTGTATCATTCAAAGAAATCATTCTGTTGCTATTCACTTCCATCTTTCACCACAAGCAAATGCAATCAGCCCAAAAACAATACTTGCTCTGAAATTGAATACAAAATTGAACCTCAGCACTGATACCACTTTGTTGGGGGAGGAAGAGGATACACAACCTCCCCGTCGTGCATGCGGTGAACTACGAGGATAGTTTCAATCACCAGATATACAGCGGAAATAAAACAACGAGCACATGCACATGTGACACAAGGATTTACGTGGAAAAACCTCCTCAAGGTGAGGAGGAAAAAACCACGGGTTTGGACCAACCAGTCCACGCGACCTTCACTATGAGCAGCCTGGATACAGAGTCTTCTCTAAAACATCTAGAGATATACAACACACTCAGCACGTTGCCAACCGACAACAACAATAGCAACCACTTGAGAGAAAGATTACAGCAAAGCAGAGTATCTTAGTTTATGTCCTCTTTGGTAATCAGCAAACTGCTCTTAAACCGCAGATCCAATCAACACCAAACTTGGTAGATAAGCTGACATATGAGTACCCAACATACAAACCAAATTTCAGATCAATCCGACACCGTTTGCCTGCCCAAACTATTCGTCTACCAAAACTGCTCTGTGATGAAATTGCAGCAGTCCGAACTGAATAAACCGCTTCCAAATCTGAAGCTACGCTGACCCAAACCTCAAACCAGCTAACCAGATCGAAGTACTCAAAGCAAGGAACAAGCTCACCAAGTTTGGAGCCAATCCAAGCACGTTTTGAGCCTCCAAACACTAGCTTGGAGACAGACCGGTCAGATCTCAGAAATCTGGACAGAAATCACCTCTCCTTCTTCCTCTCTTCACACTAGGTTGTGGTATTCTTGTGTGTTCTCTCACCCTCTCTCAGCAGCAGTCACGATGGCTTACTTTTCACACTTGCTCACTCCCTGATTGAGACACATAGCCACAAGGGTGGTTAGGGTTTTCTTTTCTACTCTTCTCCCAAGGAACACCTCAGCCGTTGAATACGAGCATCGATCAACCGTTGAAACGTGTTGGACTTCATGGACTAATGTTAGGCTGCCAACGCACCTCTGTGTAGAGGGACCTAGCCAACAGTAAAAATGTATGATTCCTAAGCTTGCATGCGGCTGTGTAATATTTTCCCTAATTTCATTGGGATATTTTTATATTTTCCATTGTCTTTTCATAATGTATAATCGATTATTATACATACATACAAGAAAACCGCAATAATAAACTTTCCTTCCATTACAAAACCGGAAAATTAACTTGCAAGTATATGTAGCTCCAACGAAGGAAGGAAATGAGACCTGCACGGAATACACGTCGGCAACTGCAAACCCTACACCCACGCCGCCTACATATATCCGGCGGTCGGCAACATACCAACAGTAACCCTAGGTCGATCTTGAGCCATGCCGCGCAGGAAGACGCCGACGGTATACATCGAGGACGGGCGGCAGAGCCGTCGCACCTTCAAGAAAAAGAGGAGGGGGCTGATACGGAAGGCGGGGCATCTGGCGGCGCTCTGCGCTGTCCCCGTCGCGGTGGTCGTCTGCGCCGATCCGAAGACCGGCGGCGCCGCGCCCACGGTGATGCAGACGGAGGAGGGCGTGCTCGACCGGTACCGCGCGCTCCTGGCCGACAAGCGCGGAGAGCACACGCACATCGGCTACCTCGAGGACGCCCTGAAGAAGGAGAAGACCAGGCTCGCCCGTCTGAGGAAGGCCGTTCCTGGCGGGCTCGAGCCGCCGCACGCCGAGATGGGCATTATGTCGCTGGGTGAGCTGCGCGGACTGTTCGTCTCCTTGGAGGAGGCGCTGGCTGCGGCCGCGGAGAGGCGGAGGGCGCTCGGGCTGCCAGTCGACCAGGTCGTGGCGCCGCGCCGGGATACCGGCGCGTGGACGGTAGGAGGCTCCCGGAGCGATGAAGGCTTCTTGCATATGATGCAGCAGGGGCAAGGCGGCGCGGACATCGACCACGGCCTACTCGATCAGCCCATGATCGGGCAAGGAGACGCCGGCGCCGGCATCAACCACGGCCGACTCGATCAGCCCATGATCGGGCAAGGAGACAGCGGCGCCGACGACATCAACCACGGCCTGTTCGATCATCCCATGATCGGGCAAGGAGACGGCGGCGCCGGCATCAACCACGGCCTACTCGATCAGATCGGGCAAGGAGACGGCGGCGCCGACGACATCAACCACGGCTTATTTGATCAGCCCACGATCGGGCAAGGAGACGGCGGCGCCGGCATCAACCACGGCCTACTCGATCAGCCCATGATCGGACAAGGAGACGACAGCGGCATGATCCCGTTCCCTCTTGGCCTCTACAACGACATCAACATGCCCGGCGCCATGTTCCCTCTTGGCCTCTACAACGGCATAAACATGCCCGGCGCCGTGCACCTCGGCGGTTACCAGGTGCCGATGACGGGCTATATATGTCGCACCAGGCGCCTGCTTCCAGCCGTACGACGATAACACGCAGCCATGGAACTTCCAGTACGACGAAGGAACAGACAGCTCCTGGATGGTGGCGCCAAGCCCGAGCAATGGCGACAACAACAACGGGGCCGTCCATGATCTGGCCATCGCAAGGTACCCTTACATGCACACCAGCAGCAACCCACTAGTGGCGGAGAATCCCGGTCGTCAGTTCACTGGCAACTACTTTACCGGCACACTGACGGAGTTCCTCGACGTGGGCGCCAGTGGCAACGGCGGCAGCCAGCCAGCAGCCGAGAATCCCGATCAGTTCACCGGCAGCAACTTCAGCAACTTGGGTGCTAGTGGCAACGGCATGAAGTACCAGAACGCCGCATACGACTCGATGCTGTTCGGTAACAGCAGCCACCATATATAAGCTCTGAGCTCTAAAACCATTCACTTCCACATAGTAGCATACATGTCTAGTCTAGACTCTACAATCGTTTGTGTTTGCCCTCGCCCTCGTCAGTCCAGCATCTCACCTTAGAGAAGATCCACCAATTTTACACCGGAAAAGATCCGGCAGTTTTCTAGCAGTGCTTTGAGTCACCCTAGAGTTTTCTTGGCCGAGGGTATTCTTTACCTGGATATTATCCTGGCAAGTTTGTAAAATACAAAGGTACAAATACTTTTGCTTGAAACGAGGCAAAAGCTTTGCCTTTCATTGATATAGTAGAAAAGATCTGGCCCGTTTATAAGGAAAACTAGCCGAAAAACCGTTACAACACAACACCACACGCTAGCCCCGAGGCTGCGCTCCACACGGGTCGACGACCAACAAGGACCGGAGAGCGCCACCAACGCCTAATCCCGCGAGGGATCTAGGGTTTCCCCCGGAGAGCCTAGGTGGAGGAGCAAGAAACACCCGCTTCGACGATGACTTCAAGAAGGATGCGGCGCCCATGGGCGTCACCGTCATCGGTCTTATCCAGCCGCCGGGACTAGGCTTTCGCCTAGCGAAGAGTCCCAAACCCCACGCCCGCCCAACAAGGACCGGCACAACCACCACACCTCCCCTCCTCCTCCAAGTTCCTAAAGATCATCAAGCAAAACCTTCCGCCGCCACGCCTAAGCTCCCCATCGTCGCGACAAAAGCCGTCGTCCGGATCATCACCGTTGCCCGCGAGATAGTTGCTGAAACAACTAGAGCGAACCCGGACAGCCACCAAACACCTCCCTGGTGGCCCAGATTGAGCCCCGGATGAGCCCCCGCCGCCACGACGAGCCTCCGACCATGTGCCGCCTGCCAAGCGCCACCGCCCTCCGACCACGCACACAGACGCGCCGTCGCCAGGCCATCCAGCCTTCCGCGTAGGAAGAGGGCCCATCACGACCGGACGAGGCCACCCGTGTCGTCCCCACACGTCGGAGCTGCGGCCTGCACGAGCCCATGTAGGCTCAAATGGGCCCCGCAACCGAGCGCAGCCACCCGCCGACGAGAGCTCCGAGCAACGCCATGTCGCCCATGCGCCGCCACGCGCCGCGCTGCCCACGCGAAGCTCCGCCGCCACGCCGCCAGCAGGCCACCCGCGCCGATGACATTCTCCACGCGCAACGCCACAACAGCCCATCCGGGCCTAGATGCACGCCCGCAGCAAGCCTCCCGCGCCGCCAACCGCCAGCAGCATCACCTCCGTCGGGAGGAGGCCGTCACCCCCATGGTGGCCAGGAGCACCACGCCATGGATCCCACGCCGCCAAGCCGACATGGCCGAGATCCCCCAAGAGCTTTGCGAGAAAAGAGTCCTGCTGCCGTCGGCCGCTAGCGGGCTTTGCCCAGCGGCTTGAGCCAACGACGGCGAAGGAGGAGGAGCGGATGGGGTCGGCGCCGCTGCTTTTTTGGGTTCCGCCCGAGCCGCTCTAGGAGGAGCGACGCGGGGGCTCTTCGGTTCCCCTGCTGTAGAGTATCAATAATTATGATGATGTCGACAAAGGTATAAATACAGTAACATTGTTTGCCCAACTGCTTATATTTCTTCGTTAAAAATACGGCTTATATTCCTTCATGTCCTTTATATCTTTTCCCCAAAACAAAGTTTAGTTTCAATGAATTCTTGTACGTGAGATAACTAATTAAAATCAAAGCTATATTGACGAGAGAACAGCAGGAGCTCTGCTTTTTTGCATTGAAGGAGAGGGAAACAAGCCAGCAATTACATGAAAAACACACAAAGAGAAACTGAAAAGGTCTACTAGCTAGCTAAAAACCCAGACCCTCCTTTTGCAAGGAGAAGCAAACTAAATATGCTCTAATCAGCCCAACAACTGACATAGCCGGCATTGACTCATCATGAGTACGCCTCCCTCTTTGTTTCGAAAAAATTCCAAAAAACCACCACATTTCAGTGGGAAATTCACAAAACAACTAGTATTCGGTGAAATTGCAAAGAAACACCGGTTTTGTGCGAATTGGTTTCAATATGCACTAACTGTTCGATTTCTGACATCAGGCCCCACTAGGTTGGTGTTGACGTGGCAATGTGTGCATGTAATCAAGGTCAAAAATTAGACAGACCTAACTATTAGGGATCTTTTTGTAAAAAAAATTGGGTGTGGGGGCCACTTGTCAACTCCTTCTTTTTCCCTCTCACTGGGAATCCTCCCTGGAAGCTCGCAGCAGCAGCCGACGCCGGTGGAGGGGAGGCAGACGCTGGTGCAGGGGAGGCAGACGGAGCCCCGCGGCAGCCGCGTGGCACAGCTGGCGCATCCCGACCTAGAAGTCGACGATGGGGGCAGAGGAAGCTGGCAGCCGGAGCAGCGTACACCGGCGGCGGGGCGGCCAGAGCATGGGACGCCGGCAGCGGCGCGTGGCCAGAGGCAGGGAAGACGATGGCCAGAGCATGGTATGCCGACGGCGGGGCAGGCAAAGCATAGGACGATGGCGGTGGGGGCAGGGGAGGCTAGCGACCGGAGCAGGGAACGCCAGCAGCGGGGCGGCCGGAGCAGGGGACGCCGGCGGCGGAGGCCTAGGAGAGAGTGTATTTGGGGGGAAAAGAAAAAAATAAAAAACAAATTAACTAACAGGTGGGTCCCACAAAAAAGTTCACAATATAACCCAAATTAGATATGTCCAAGCTCCGCCTTGCCACGTCAGCACCGACAGTGGGGCCCGATATCAGAAATCATGTTAATCGGGATAAATCAAACAATCAGTGTACATTAGAACCAATTCGCACAAAACCGGTGATTTTTCGCAATTTCGTCGAATACTGGTTGTTAGGGATGTAAACGGGTAGGATAATTTCCGCACCGAAACCGGCTCCGAAACCGTTTTAAGGTATCCATATCCAATTTTATAGAATCCGGCGGATATGGATATCCGATTCCGAGGTGATGCCCAGGATATGGTGTAGGATATGGTATGGAAAATAGCATGCGGATATGGATTATCTAAAAATTAATTAGGATTATCCGAGTGTTTCAAACCGGATAATCCGATTTTAGAGTCATAAGCCAAGGACAATATAGCAAACTAAGTACTTATTTAGTTACTGAGTTCATTTGACGAATATGTCTAACTCTGACTTTTAACACCATATCTCTATTATCTTATCTAGTTGATTCATGCAAGACCGAAAGATTAAATCTCTCTCAAAACTTTGTTAGAAATATAATTATCTACCTCTGAGAGTATTTATTTGACTACTTTCATGTCTAAGTCCGCTCCGTTTCCGATTCGAATCCACGGTCCAGTATATCCGCATTTGAATCTGCAACCAGTCATTATCTACTCCGCTCCAAATCCGAGAAACTAATATGGAAAAGGATATGGTACGGTCAAAATCTTATCCGATCCGTCTACATCTACTGGTGTTCCCACTGAAATATGGTGGTTTTTTTTGGAATTTTCTCCTTTCTTTTCAAACATGTCAAAAGATATATATCATCTCACTATCTCTTCTCATGAATTTTGCCTCGGCGAGCCTTCTCCCACCATCACTATAGGAACAAATCAAGGCGTCAACGGCCAAACGCTACGCTGACAGCTATTTTTCGGAGCCGTCGGCGTAGGCCCCGATGCGGACAACCGAGCAAACCGGTCGTCGGTGTAGGATGGTATAGGCCGACGACAGCTGTCGGCGTAGACCGGGAAATCGTTGTAGGGGATTGGCCGTGACGGTGGTGTGATGGCGTCTAGGCTATGACGACGGCAAAGCCGTCAGCATAGCTATTTTTCCTTTTTGCCACATTAATTCTAGAAAAATCATAACTAAATCATTCTAATTCAGAAAAATACAAATAATATATCAAAATTTGCATAAAAATAAGATCTATCTATCTAAACTCAAATATTATATGCTTTTGTTGAATAAAATATAGAAAAATTACATATATTTTTGTATAACACATTTTCCAAGTGCCAAAAACAGAGTATTTTGTGAAGTAACCACCAAAATAAAAGTTGCAAAATGGTACCACCCCATTTAAAAAAAATTACTAGACCAGCTTCCATGTAAAATTCCTAATCGGGATATCATAAAACTTTCCGTCCACCCCTCGTAAAAAAGACAAGTTCCTGTCGAATTGGCAGGAAGTGGGTCAGATTTGAACTACAAATACATGATTTGATGCTCATGATTTTTTGAAAAAATCATTTTTTAATTCACAATATGCTATTTCATCAGAGATCCACTGCAAGTTTAGCGAGGCTCAGCTTCAAGCTAAGAATCTTCATTCTCCCCGTTTTGACCATAGTTTGACGGGAGTAGGCACCACCTTGCAACAGGGCGGTCCCTCGAGGAGGCGGTACGCGCCTATGACTGCATGGAAGTCTAGCACCTTGGGGCGAGGGAGATCCTAAATTTTCCCGAGGATCGAGCTAGGGTCATTCAAGATAGGCCCGAGGATATGAGAGTCACCATGATGGGAGAGGAGCAGGATCATCGACTGGGCAAGATACAGCTTCTTGACCCCCTTGGTCCAGACACTCCGCGAGGATCCTGCAGTGATGATGGAGCAGTACGAGGTCTTGGCGGACATTACGTGCCAGTAGCCCGTCCTGGAGGCGGATCCCTCTAGGCCCGACGGCACGGGCTCCTCCATCACGCGCCCTCAAGGCCCATACTACGGGTTCATCCCTGGGGACCGTTGCACCCACGTCGTCCGATGATCTGTCTTCCTTAGGTTTCTCCAACGACGAAGACGACGCCTGATCTATCTAGGACAGATATGTGGATCAGATACTAGTCATATATATTACTTATCCTGCTAGACTTTTTGATGTTTTACGTTTACTTATTCTTCTAGACTTTATTTGTACAACTTAGTTTATAACTATGTTTACAATGTGTCTTCTTTCTTGATAAATATAGAATGGATCAAGTATGCAACAACTATGCTCAACCATTGGGGAGGTGCCTAGACAAGAAGTTCACCATATTGCTCCATGTCAGGTTTGAGGCTAGGATGATATGTGTTCTAAAATAAATAATACCATGGATGTATATATAGAATCGAAAATAATCTATGGACTTTGTTGTATTTTTATTGTTTTACTCAGGCAATCCCTTGTGCTTGGCAGCAGGACTTCATGGACTATTTCCATACAAACACCATTGATGATGCCATTTTTTAGGTCGCATTGATATCAAATGCTGATCTCGACATCTATCAATGGACCTGGGTGGATAATTTTTTTGAATGAGCATGGCATGCAATACCAAGACAAGATAAAGATCTTTCTCATTTATCAATAAGTCGTAATCTACTACATGTATACGCCCCCTAATGGTGATATCCAATAGTAAGCTAGCTATGTAGTTGATCATCTTATTATATGTTGTTTACTATATATGCATTCTTTTTATGTGACTTTCTCCTATATATATTTAGAGTGGATTATAGGGAAGAAGCGTGCGGCAATTTTAGTCAACATAGTTTTCATTGCATGCACAGGAAGATTATCATACCGCTCCTTGCAAATATTGGTGTTAGGACGATATGTTCTCTGAAATTCATATGTGGATAATGTATATATATATGTGTGTGTGTGTGTGTTCAATGAAAATCACGACTAATTGTTTTGTCCTATGATTTTATTCAGTCAATCCCTTCAGGTGCACAACGTGGCTTCAGGGACCATCTCCATAGAAGCATGGATGAGGTTGCCGTGTGTAATGTCACTTTGACGCATCATCATTATCCCGATAGGATGTAGCAGGTTAGGGTCACCAACGAGGAGTTCTGAATATATTTTAGTGGTCCTGAATGGACAAGACTCCTCATTATGTACAACAATATGCAATAGGGATGGGAGTTCAAGTTTATGCTCAATCATCATTATGGCATCATCTATTTCACTTGCTTTTCTCCCGAATCTTCTGACAAAGGTGAAGATGAGTGAACTCTAGATAATGTTATGAACCAATGTTGATAATATTGCATGAGTGACCATATAATTATTGTATTTTGACATGTGTATTTTTCTACTGTATTTTGCCTATTTTGAAATGTGTTTTGTCTATTTTGACGTGTGTATTTTGTATATACTGTTGTATCCTAAGAAAAAAATCTTGTACAATATACAGTCGGCGAACAAAATACCGTACATGTGTGGCTATGCGCCACCGATACAAATTACCCCCGTCGCATGAGACTAGTACGCCGGTGGTATAAGCGCTTACCCCCGGTGCATAGGACAATTCGCTGGCGGTACGCCAATACCGTCGGCTCAAGCTGGCAATCGGGTCAGGTCTGACCGGGTGAACATTTGACAGACCCATGCTCGAACCCATTATTGGGTCTAACACATACCCATGATCGGACCCATGGGTCGAGAAGCAAACCCATGCCCGAACCCATCGGGCAATGCGAAATTTGAACATTTATTTTTATGTATCGCCGATATTAATTTCATACAACGAAAATTAAGGGGATACACCCACTCCATCGGTACATTAGAGTAGTCCTGCTAGTTTGAACGGTGAGAACGCTAACAACTGCTCTATTTATAAGCATGCCGATGCCCCTTTTACCTTCGGTCCTCGAGGTGGTACTGAAAATTTGCCTGGGTCAAGAGGCGTTGGCACTGCGTAGTGCCTGCCAGACTAGATCATGGGCTGATGGCTGAACATTTTCTAGGCCGGAAGTACCAAAATCCTCAAAGCGAGTTTACACACGGACTGGCCTGATGACTATCTATATACACGTGAACATCAAAAGATGTGGGCCAAATCCTCAAAGTAGTGCTCGCGGTTGTTCTATTCATCAATTGGTCCGGTTGCCTTGCTTTTACAAACTGTTTACACTTTCACTAGTGAAATCTACGTGCTTATTACATAAAAAAGACTACAAATCATCTAGAATAAACATATCTGTTAAATATTAATATTAACCGGGCGACCCATCGGGTGGCCCACGGGTACAAACTCGTGCCCATGACTAATCGGGTTACCCATGGGTCAGACCCATGGGTGAAGTTGGCGAACCATACCCTGCCCATTAGGGTCGGGTGCCCATGGGCGCTCGGACCCATGGGTCAAATTGCCGGGCTTACCGTCGGCGTGATGGTCGCTAGCGAAGAGATATGCGCCGGTTGTAGCACAATTTTGTACGCTAGCGGTAGGCTTTTCCCTTGTAGTGGTGATAGAACTAGAGTTAGATTGGGATGAAGACGCGAAGAAAATCTCTCGACTCCGCGACATGCTAGAGATGTAAAAATCGAAACGTCCAAACGCTGATGTTTCTCATTTTCCCTTCCTGCTCTACCTATGATATAATTATTCTAAAAATGTGGTTGGTTATCACTAGGGGTATGTCCTTCATTTTGGAAAATGTTCTTTGACTTTAACTATTTCCCCTATTCGTATTCTCCATTCCTTTTCTATCACTATCCTAACAACAGTAATTCCCCTTATGTGTCCTTGTAATCAACTAACTCATCTGAAATCAATCTTAGAAGTTATAACTATTACTTGTGTGTTTTATTCTTGATTTCTATTTCGTGTGATCCGCAGCAGAAAACAAAAAATTTCCTACGATGGAACCCCAAAACTGCCTAGGATCTATCTATGTAGTAATGCGGTAAAGGCCAATGCGTAGAGAATACATACCCTTGTAGATTGTACGTGGTTAACGTTCCGAGGGGAACGTGGTTGATGTAGTCGTACTCGTAGCCAACCTCAAGGTCGCGAAGCTCCTCGTAGGTCACCCCTTGCTCTTTCTTCATCGTGCAGCAGCTTCGGCTCATGACATTTAAGCGCCCCAAGTGTTGCGCCTCGTGTCTTCGTACACATCCGGTGCACGATGAGACCTCCGGCTCCCTGATCCCGTCAGGAGTGTGAAACTTGATATCCGACTAGGAATCCCTACAGCGCAACGGCGTGCTGCAGGTGTGCCTCGGTCGCACAGCCCAAACTTGGGGCCATGGTCACAAGGGCTAGAGAGAGAGGAAAGGAGGGAGTCAATGATACATTGCAAATGTATCTATAATTTTTGATGTTCCATGCTTAGTTTTATCCACTTTCTTGTGTTTTGTTCCAACTTTGGAGTACTTTTATTATGATTTCTTGGACTAATTTATTAACAAGAGCCACAGTGCCAGCTGTTGAAATGTAGGGTGGGCTCTAGGCCCATCTAACAATTTCTGAAAAATCCCTAAGGACCCATTCATGCTTGGCAAGGCAAGTGGGGGGAGTTTAGTCTCACATTGCTAGTGGAGAGAGATGAGCACCAAAATATAAGGTGAGCTCTTCTACCATTTGCATGTGGTGTGAGAAGAAGAAGAGGAGCTCCACACGCGCGCTCCTCCTCCGACACACGCATGCCCGCCTCGCCTCGCCTCGTCACGACGCGCGCGCGCGCCGTGGGTTGCGGGTTGCGGGAATCTCGCCGAGCCAATGTGTTCTTTTTGTCGCACGGAAACAGGATACAAACGGTTGTAACTGAAATGCTAATGAGGCTTAAACGTTTTGTCTTAAGTGCTGGGGTTAACGTTTTGTCTTAAGTGCTGGCGTTACTAGTACTTTATTACAGGCGATTCGGTCTTTCATTGCGGGCGTTTCTTTCCGTTGAACCGTCCTGGCATGCGCCTATATACGGAGGAGGTCGTCCTCTCCGGGAGATACAGAACAGAACCATCTGCCTCCGCCCCTTGTCGTTCCTCTCACTGCTGCTGCCTCCGGTGATCCCACCCCGTCCGCTGCGTACACGGCTGACGGGTGAGCAGGCCTCCGAAACCACGCCCTCTTGAGATCCTATACGGGAGAGGGGCGATTAGGTTTTTGGGGAGCATCTCCTACGCGACTGCTCGCCAACCTTCGACTACTTCCACTACATCAACGCCTTCTTCATCGCCATGGCTACCATTGGTGATTCGGCTGCCACTGAGAACAGGGCAGCCGACGAGGCTACCGCTTCTGCTGCCGCGACCGCTGCTGCTTCAGCCAATTGGCCTACTGGAGGGTACTACATGCTTATCCCTCTTCTGCTAATTTCGATGTGCATAGTACTAGTGATTTCTGTAGATGTCTCTATGATTTGCCTAGTACTGCATAGTTACATAATCAAGTATCAGTGTGTCCACATCATGTTCATGATTTATTCCTGGATTAATATAATCGGAAAAATGCCTAGATTCCTAACACCAGCTGCCTGTTTTGTGCTATTTTTGGTTTCAGGAAAGTCAGAAAATGAATATTCTCGGAATTGGACGGGACAAAGGCCAAAGTGCCTATTTTTCCGGAAGTGATCAAGTGCCAGAATACGAGACGGAGAAGGGCCAGGGGCCGGCCACACCACCTGGCCGTGCAGCCAGGCTGGGCCCGCGCCAGGGGGTGGTGTGGTGGCTCCCACCACCCCCTCGGCCTCTCCTTCCGTCTATAAGTTACCCTCGGGACAAAAACCCTAGGTACCCGATCAAAAATCCACGAAAGAGTCTGTAGCCGTCGTCGTCTCTGTCCCAAGATCGGGGGGGATCTGAAGCTCTTCCCGGCACCCTGCCGGAGAGGGGAATTCACCCTGGAGGCCTTCTTCATCACCATGCAAGCCTCCGGTGTGATGCGTGAGTAGTTCATCCTTGGACTACGGATCCATGTAGTAGCTAGATAGATGGTTTCTCCTCCTCTGTGCTTTCATGTTTAGATCTTGTGAGCTCCGTTAATGATCAAGATCATCTATTTGTAATTCATACATGTTGTGTTTGCGGGGATCCGATGGATATTGAGATGCTATTTCAGATTGATTATTGATTCTATCATGTCTTTGTTATTTGAGATCTTGCATGTTTTCCGTTGTTAGTAGCTATCTTGGCCAAGTAGATGCTAGCAACTCCAAGAGTTAGTATTTATGCTCGATAGTGGGTTCATGCCTCTGGTAATCTGGGGAAGTGACAGAAATCTCTAAGGTACTAGATGTGTTGTTGCTACTAGGGAGAAAACAACAATCCTTTGTTCATAGAACAATCGTATTGTTTACTTTACACGCAGTTCGTAAAGCAATAATCTGTTGCTTGCAACTTAATACTGGAGGGGGTTCGGATGATAACCTGAAGGTGGATTATTAGTCATAGATGCAGTTGGATGGCGGTCTATGTATTATGTTGTAATGCCCAATCAAGTCTCAAAGGAGTCAAGATGATTAGTATATGCATGTATTGCTTTCTCGGTGTTTGTCAATTGCCCCGCTGTAATTCGTTCACCCAGCATGTTATCTATCTAAGGAGAGCCACCTCTAGTGAACTATGGATCCCGGTCCTTTTTCTTTACATACAATCTGCAACTGTTTACTGCTTTGTGTTTACTTTCTGCAAACTTTTACTTCTTTCCATTCGATACGTTTAATCCTTTGTTTTCCGCAAAACATGGTGAGATTGACAAACTCATCGCAAGTTGGGGACAAAGTTCTGTGGTTGTGTTGTGCAGGTCTCCACGTTGCTACTAGCACCGGTAGTGCGCCCTGCCAAAGCTCAGCTAGTAACACCTTTGGGGTGTTTGCTTGCTCCTACTGGTTCGATTAAATCTTGGTTTCATAACTGAGGGAAAACTTACTGCTGTGCTCATCGTACCTTCCTCTTGGGGTTCCCAACGAGTTCTACGTCGAAAGTCGAGCGCATCAAGATTTTTCTGGCGCCGTTGCCGGGGAGTCAAGGACATCTTCACAAGGGGAGTCCCTCTTAACCAATCTCTTTACTTTGTTGTTTTTGTTTTGCTTTGTTTCTTTTTGCTTTGTTTGCTTGTTTTGTAATTCAAAAAACACAAAAAAAATTAGTTTTACTTGTTTTTCTTTCTTATTTGAAAACCCAAAAAAATTAGTTCCTATCCTAAGTTGCCATTATGTCCAGCCTTGCTCCAATCACTATGTCACCCGAGGAAATGATTTTCACTTTCAAACGAGGAATTGAGGAAAGTTTTAAGGAAGCTTGGTCTAGAATCTGTGATCTTCATGAAAAAACTAAGCCTAAAATGACTCAAGGCTTGTTCCTTAGCAGTTTTTACCTTGGGATTGCTCTTTGCTATAGATATGCTTTAGATGCTATTGCGGGAGGATATTTCCTCCAATGTAATGAGGATGATGCTATTAATGCTATAAATAAAATGATCCTTACTTACAACATGCCTAGCCAAACTGATACTTCTTTCACAAAAATATTTGCTAGGTTGGATACTCTTGAAGCTAGCACTACTAGATTAGAAGGGTGCTATAATACGCTTAGGGAGCAGCATGATTATGTTCCAATAAACTCTGAACCATCAAAGTGGTTCCCTACAGTAAAGATTGAGATAAACAATGAAACTTTTCAAGCCCACTGCGATATCATGTCTGAATTTTGTCTTATGCCCAAAGCTATTTATGAATCTCTGAATCTTTGGGGGCTCATTGAGGGAGGAAAAGAAATATCTCTTACTAATAATACTACCATATTACCTCTTGGAATAGCTGAAGGAGTGTTTACAAAGATCCTTGGGAAAATGATTTCTATTGATTATCTTGTTATTGAATGTGCGGGAAAAGGACAAATTACACTTGAAAGGTCCCTATTAGAACTCCTTGGAGCAATAATAGATGTGGGAAAGGGGACCATGCACCTTTCTTCTCCGACAAACAATCATATTTTCCCCAAGGTTAAGAATAAAAATAAGAGAGGTAAGGGCAAGAAAGTTGGCCTTAATGCTTCTTCATTTGAGAACACTTGATTCTTTCTTTGGTTTTTATGCCTAACTTAAAGGCGTTAAAGAAAAGTAATTGTTGGGAGATAACCCAAGAGTTTTAGTTGAGTCTTGAAAGTTCTTACGTCTGTAATAACCTCTCCATATCCTCTTTATTTGCTTTTTGTGCCAAGAGTAACCTCTAATGAGAGTGAAGTAATGATTGGGAAAGTTGCTGTCCCAAAACAGATTTATGTGCTTCACCATAAAAATTCCTGAGAGAGCTCTGTACGTCGGATTGAGCTGTAATTTTTTGTTCTTCTGACCCAGGTTGTTATATAACTTTCGTTAGTTCAGCACTTTTTGATTTGAGCAACAGAAGGTCTTCTAAAAAATTCGTCTTTACCTGCTGGTCTGTTTTGACAGATTTCTGCCATTTTCAGCATTTGCTTCTTGTTAGTTTCTTCTTGAGTTCTTTTGGAAAATTGAGCTTTTTGAGGGAAGTGCTACAGTATCTAGTGTTCTAATGGAAGTTTATTTGGTGTTAGAACTGAACCTTAAGACCTATTATCTTGAGTGCACTAATGTTGCTAATGAGATTGTGTGAAGTTTTTATGAAGGAAAAATTTCAGGTGTATGGAAGGAATGAGTAATGAGATGAAGGATGGACTAAATCTCAAGTTTGGGGATGCCACGCATGTCAACCCAAGAAATATCCAAGAAGTACAAGCGTCAAAGCTTGGGGATGCCCAAGGCATCCCCTTCTTCATCAATAAAAATCCCAGGTTTCTTCCAACGCTTCATTTTTTATTGTTTCATGCACAGTTGTGTTTTTCTGGGCATCCCCTTCTTCATCAATAAAAATCCCAGGTTTCTTCCAAACGCTTCATTTTTATTGTTTCATGCATAGTTGTGTTTTTCTTGGAGCGTCTTCTTTTTCGTTTTTCGTTTTGGTTTTTAGTTTGCTTGGTTTGCTTAGTTTTCTGAATAAGTTGGTTGGACCCCCTCTTTCGTACATTGGTTTGCAAATAGTTTGGTTTGGTTTGGAAAAGAGTAGGAATGTTCATGCTTATGTGGTAAAAAGAGCTCGTTTTTGACTGTGGCCTATGCTTTGTCATGCCATGCTTGATATTGTTTTGGCTTTATGCTTAGTATTCTTTGTTGTAGCATGACTTGTTATAAACAATTGAGATTGCTTAATGTGCCTTGGATGAATCATGCGTTGTTTTAGCATATTAAAGCATAGTATAGTGGTATTCTCCTTTGATGCTTTATTTGGGTTGACTTGGCACATGCTCACACCATGTTATGACTATCTCAAGTCACCATAGCCTTTATGATCCTTTAGTTTTCAACTTGTAGTATCACTTTATGCTTTGATCAATGATGTTTTGTCGCTCTGCATGATTATGGCCATTATTGCTCTCTTAGTTTGTCGCTCCCAGTCTTTTGCTAGCCTCCACAACAAAGTATGAGTTCCACTCATGCATCCAACTCCCTAAACCAAGTTATTCCAAAGAGTCCACCATACCTACCTATTAGCTTATGCTATTCCAAGTATATTCATGCTTTTGTTTACCTTCCACTTGTTATGAGAAAACTAGTGATTAAAGCTCTCACGAACTTGATGGCACACTTTACTTTATTGCCTCTAATAAAGTTGAACGATTGGGTCCTTCTTTGTTGCGTATATGCTTGCGCTTTATAAGTTGAAATTAGCAGAACCATGTTTCATGGGGAACGCTTTCAATATTGCACTTGTACTTTGTACCCCGTTGATATCACGTTCTTTTGCTTACGGATCCCGGCTGTGTGAAATAAAAGTGGAACTTGTAAGATCATGGAGCTTGTATGTGTGTTAGAGAAACGCCTGGGCCGCTAGCCTAAGCCATGCCTAATCATGGTGGAAACTTGCAGCATCACCATAATGAGCACTCTATGAAGCATCCTCAATAAAAACCTATGCAAATAGCAAATAAAAAGATCGCTGAGATGCTCATTGTCTGCTTGCCTTGTCATTTTGATTATGGGAAAGCTCCCGTATCATGTGCAAGGGGTACCCCGTTGGCGGTTCTTAATGATACACATATACTTACAATGACAAGAGCTTACTCGTGACTGAAGTTGAGTAGCATGAGGATCGGTCTTCGTAAGTAAGGGGCATGAGATTTCGGTTTATAACTTGTCAAGCATATCCTCTTAGTTGTGTCACTTTAACCTTAATCACCTTAAAGATGCTTATGATATGGGCAATGAGAGCTGAAAACTACAAGTACCATAATTTTTGGAAGCTCTTTGTGAGACTTGAATCCCTACTTCCTTTTACAAAAGGCTTTTCTTCCACCGTTATATTGAATCTCCGCCTTCTATCTTTATGCACCTACTTTGAGAGCATAGTGGCCATTCTTAGTTCTATGTGCATTGTCCCAAGACTAGTTGATTGATGCATAACTTGTTATTGCTTGTTTGAAACTATTGTATCTAGTCACTCTTATGAACTTTGAAGGTGTCCTATGCATTTATATTTGCTACTCTATTGAGGGACAAGCTGAATGCCACTATGCTATGTTTTATTTATGTGAAACAAACAAACGTCTTGCAAAGCATTGTTATTCATAAATATTTTGTTTGTCTCTTTTCATGTTGCATCATAGTTTCTTTGCTTATTGCTAGAACTTTGTCTTTCATGTTATGATTGAAGTACTATGATCCTAGCTTTGAGTGTTTTGCAAATACTTTGATCAAGTCTTTGATGGTGCATGTAACCTCAAAAATTCTTTCTTTTTATCACTTACCTACTCGAGGACGAGCAGGAGTTAAGCTTGGGGATGTTGATACATTGCAAATGTATCTATAATTTTTGATGTTCCATGCTTAGTTTTATCCACTTTCTTGTGTTTTGTTCCAACTTTGGAGTACTTTTATTATGATTTTATGGACTAACCTATTGACAAGAGCCACAGTGCCAGCTGCCTGTTTTCTGCTGTTTTTGGTTCCAGGAAAGTCAGAAAATGAATATTCTCGGAATTGGACGGGACAAAAGCCAAAGTGCCTATTTTTCCGGAAGTGATCAAGTGCCAGAATACGAGACGGAGAAGGGCCAGGGGCCGGCCACACCACCTGGCCGTGCGGCCAGGCTGGGCCCGCGCCAGGGGGTGGTGTGGTGGCTCCCAGCACCCCCTCGGCCTCTCCTTCCGCCTATAAGTTGCCCTCAGGACAAAAACCCAAGGTATCCGATCAAAAATCCACGAAAGAGTCTGTACCCGCCGTCGTCTCTGTCCCTAGATCAGGGGGATCTGAAGCTCTTCCCGGCACCCTGCCAGAGAGGGGAATTCACCCTAGAGGCCTTCTTCATCACCATGCAAGCCTCCGGTGTGATGCGTTCATCCTTGGACTACGGATCCATGTAGTAGCTAGATGGACGGTTTCTCCTCCTTTGTGCTTTCATGTTTAGATCTTGTGAGCTCCGTTCATGATCAAGATCATCTATTTGTAATTCATACATTTTGTGTTTGCGGGGATCCGATGGATATTGAGATGCTATTTCAGATTGATTATTGATTCTATCATGTCTTTGTTATTTGAGATCTTGCATGTTTTCCGTTGTTAGTAGCTATCTTGGCCAAGTAGATGCTAGCAACTCCAAGAGTTAGTATTTATGCTCGATAGTGGGTTCATGCCTCTGGTAATCTGGGGAAGTGACAGAAATCTTTAAGGTACTAGATGTGCTGTTGCTACTAGGGAGAAAACAACAATCCTTTGTTCATAGAACAATCTTATTGTTTACTTTACACGCAGTTCGTAAAGCAATAATCTCTTACTTGCAACTTAATACTGGAGGGGGCTCGGATGATAACCTGAAGGTGGATTATTAGTCATAGATGCAGTTGGATGGCGGTCTATGTATTATGTTGTAATGCCCAATCAAGTCTCAAAGGAGTCAAGATGATTAGTATATGCATGTATTGCTTTCTCGGTGTTTGTCAATTGCCCCGCTGTAATTTGTTCACCCAGCATGTTATCTATCTAAGGAGAGCCACCTCTAGTGAACTATGGATCCCGGTCCTTCTTCTTTACATACAATCTGCAACTGTTTACTGCTTTGTGTTTACTTTCTGCAAACTTTTACGTATTTCCATTCGATACGTTTAATCCTTTGTTTTCCGCAAAACACGGTGAGATTGACAACCTCATCGCAAGTTAGGTACAAAGTTCTGTGGTTGTGTTGTGCAGGTCTCCACGTTGCTACTAGCACCGGTAGTGCGCCCTGCCAAAGCTCAGCTAGTAACACCTTTGGGGTGTTTCCTTGCTCCTACTGGTTCGATTAAACCTTGGTTTCATAACTGAGGGAAAACTTACTGCTGTGCTCATCGTACCTTCCTCTTGGGGTTCCCAACGAGCTCTACGTCGAAAGTCGAGCGCATCAGTCAACCAAATGACTTCTCCAAATATTGGTGTGTCCAATCCCACCCATGGTCACCCCTTTATATAGGGGGAGGGGATGTGCCCTCCCCTTTGGGCCCATGACTGAGTCACATGTTGCAACATTTATGGATGTAATCTCACCAAGTCGGCCGTATGTATCTTTACCCGTCATGTGGATGAACAAATCCCAATCTTGCAGTCACATGTCATCTACTGTTCCTTCGGAATACCCAACGTACACCTTTATGGCCACCGTATTACCAGATGATGGTTGATGCAGTCTAAGCAGCCTCGGGAAATAGTGAGTAATATGAGCTCACGTTCTAAGGAAAAGGAGTCTAGGTATAGATGTTGCAACAATGAACTATATGACTTGATCGTGTTGCAATCCTTCGAGGAATGTCTATCACATCATTCTCCAATGATATGACCCTGTTGTCAATTGGCATAAATGCCCATGATCTTGAAACCCAGATCATCCTCATGGCCAACGAACTAGTATGAATAGAGACTACTAGGGACTTGGTTGTTTCATACTACACATGTACCAATGTTTCTACTTGGCACAGTTATAGCACAATATAAAACTATTATAAACTAATTGAGATATGACAATAAAAACCTATTTATTATTTGCCTCTAGGGCATATCTCTTTCAGTCTCCCACTTGCACTAGAGTACAAATAATCTAGCTCGCATTTTACTCATATACGTATACCATATGCGTTTACAGATCATGCATGCTCATGGGAAACGTCATGTCCATGTTCTATTTTACCAGATCATTATGTCTTTTGCAAGTCGTTAATGTCTTACTAATTTTGACATTCACTCCATTATCTTATAATGGGTCGAAGCATTTATTTGGCGACAAAGTGAGACTTTGTTTCTAGTGTTTATAATGACGGTTGTTTTCCCTGTTGTCATCTAAACTTCGAAACACACTTTGTTATCATTTGTGTATATATTGTAGTCATGGAAGCAGAACGAGGCTGGATTCCAGGAGCTTACAGTGACTTTAGATCAACCTCGAGGGCTTTCTCATGGGCACTGGGCCCTGGGACACATCATTCTACGTTAAAAGAGAACTAGCCTCGCCATAACATTATACATCACATCAGATGGAGCCTTTATACTTCTATATCTATGTAGATCCTAGTGCATGAAATGCATTTATGCCACTTACATTGCTTCTTGCCATTTATGTAAAAACTTAATTCTGGTTCAGTGATCAGCTCAGGAATCACTTAAAGACACGTTCTTAAAGTTAAGACTTTTTCCTACCAACCAGAACTTCGGGTCACATTACGTCGAGTATATAACATGGTTATATGTAAGAACCTATGACTGAGGCATAGGAGATACAACGCATATCTTTCTTTCAACCATAGTTGCAATACTAACTCAATGCTTCATATAGTAAGAACTACTTTCTTACCTTGTTCCATTCTCAGCTTCTTCAGAATCTTTGCTTAGGACATTCTGAACATCTTTCAGAATCAAGTCTAGGAAGCATTCGACATTCAGTGTTTATTAAACTCACCAATCTATCTTGATAGATATTATTGTTTAATAACTTCAACTTCATCGTTATTTATCTAACTTAAATATTATTAACACCAATCACATCATTCATATATGTCGTCCACATATCCTAGAATGATTTTACGCTCCCACTCAAATATGACATTCATATTTGAGATCCAGGGATTTCACTTAGCTCCCACTCAAAATATGTCAGCTACATATTATGAATTAGCCAAGCTGATTTGCTCCCACTCAAATCCAGGTCCTCTCGATAATCTTGGACATTCCAAAATTCTTTGATCATCATCAATTTGAGAATTCCAATTACGAGAATTCAATATCCATATATTTCTAGTGTAAATCCAAAAGAGTTAAGCATCACTACTATTGTAGTCAAAATCTTGTGACAAATCAATCTTTTTGTCATTCATTAAGTTTCATTTCCTTCTTATGACTTTGCAGTCATTTAGAAATATCAAGTAAACTTCTTTACTTTAATAAGATCAAGTATCATGTTACTTTGCAATCTTAAATGTAACTTAATATAGGATTTTATGACTCCTATTCATTTCTCGCACTCAGGTCCATCACGCTTCTTGTAATTCGTAGGTATGTCTTGTTCAAAACATGACAAGTGAATCAATAATATAATTCCACAAACTTGTAGAATATATAGTTGAATCCTACTTTCTTTAGTGAAAGTATTCACTGAAACTTTATGATCGTTATCATTGGTTTCTCCTCTATTTGCAGAATGTGGATTCACGAAACAAATTCCGCTGTGCCACTCAACAATTTGGAGGTAAGGTCAAATACCTTGTTTTTAATATTTTAGTTTCTTCCACCTGTATCTTCATCAAGACACGTCAACTTTGGACAACAACAGGTTTGCCCCTTTTGTGGAAGATGCATTCATAGCTTCCTAAGAATGCTCTACAAAGACTTGTTTATTCGCCACGATTTCGACTTATCGAAATCTCCAGGAACTCGATCTTACCATAACACTTATGGTGTTGTTTCCACGAATCTTTTAGATGTTCCTTTGTATTTCAAATGAGTGTTTGCTTATTTTGATCTTTAACTCTAAATGATAACTATAACCCATATAAGAGATGATATTATACCATATGTATTTTAATACATAATGATTATGTTGTTTAGATATTTCAACACAGTTTGAATTTATCCAATTATCATAATTTGTGAAACATCTTTCACAAGTCCCTTTTATGCTAAACTTAACTTGAATACTTCAGTCATGTCGATCAAATCGAAGAGACTTCGTATTCTTGTTAATTTCAATATCCTCTTATTGTTGTGAACTCATTTGAACAATTCAAATCATTTCGAACTCATGTTCATTAAGTAAATATGCTTATTCACTTAAGTCCACAATAAATGATTTCCACTACTTGTTGAAAATATGATACATCACTATGTATAAGATTCATCATTTCTTCGTATATCACCGTTTTACCAGAATGTGGAGTTTTAGTCATTTTGCCCAAGAGGCATGGCTTTGCAAAGTCTCAGCAATAACCAAAATGACTTAAACTATAGTGTCATTTCATTATTAAACTTTCGATATCTTTTAGCATTCTAATCCTTTATAAATGTTTAAACTATTATCATTAACATAGTGATTAGAATAACTTGTTTGTAATCGTAATGTGACCATAACGGTATTGTTCATAAGAATAGTACAAACTGGCTTGTAACTTGTTCATATGAATAATCGTCTCGACAAAAGCAAGACACACAAACAGGGTTACAAATTTATATTCAAGTCCACTAATCCAAATGACAAACTACGAGGGAAGAGGTAATGTCGACCATCAACTGTTTTTCTTGCCGTCATCAAGTCACGTTGCCTCAAATCCAGCAATTCTCAAGCAGATCATCCTGTTTTCACAAAGCAGGACAAGTATCAAATACTTTGCAAACTTCAACGAGTTTTGCAAGAACCACATTTATAATTTGTATATCTTACATATACCTTTTCACCCATGACCTCCATTGCAATCAAGCCCTTCCAAGAGTTCTCAACTCTAATGCAAGATCATTAAGTGTTTTTCCAGAAATTCTCTTTTCATCCATGATGGAGGAAAAACCCATCCAACGGCTCATACTCTATGTGCCTTATTCTATAGAATACAAAATGTAGCCCAAATCTCCATCAAATGGAGAATGGCTTATCGGAGGATTATGGAGAAAAACACAGACATTCCTGAGTCATCGAATTATCTCCTAATGGTTATTGTATCAAGAAGAGAAGATCACCTTTTACGAGGATATCCCTCAGGCGTGGGTATTAATCTATGAAGTTGGACCCTTTTGCTAAGTTCCATATTAAGCAATATATTCCCATGGTCACAAAGGACCTCAATGGGATAGGCCATGATCTACTAAGATATTTGCAAACAGACATCTAGACTAAGTTTATAATAAGAGACCAATTTATAATTGGTCTCCACTAGAATTTTCATCCCCTGGACGATATTAGTGATCACATGATCCCTATCCTCTGCACCTCCCCTGATCATCACGGCCATCAGTGCATTATCAAAGGTAGACATTCAATAATGCCAATCACATCATCCATGTGACTCATGCTCGATCTTTCGATCTCTTGTGTTCCGAGGCCATGTCTGTACATGCTAGGCTCGCCAAATCTAACTTGTGTGTATTCGTTGTGCAACATGGCTTACACCCACTGTATGCGAATGTAGATACGTCTGGCCCCCGATCATCATGGTCGGCCTCATAACAAAGAACTTTCTTGGTGGTGCACACACAAGGGGAACACGGAACATTGCAATTAAATAGGGATTATCTTATTTGCTACCGTTGAGTATCTAAATACTAGCACACAATAAGATGTAAAATAGGTATCAACATCATATGTATAATGTTATATGATATGGTCCTTCTTGCGCCTTGATCTCCATCGAGCGCTCCGGCATGATCTCCATCTTGCCCTTGGTTTGATGCCATGTCCATGATGCCGCCACCAGGTCGTCCATCGGAACGACGACTATTACTATACTACTTAGAAATAGAAAAGTAAAGTACTTTAACTTCGTAACGACCAATGCCATATCATAATCACATGCCCCCTGCAAAATAAAGTTAGACGCCTCTACTTTATCTATTGCAAGTTTTGCGTGGTTGTTAGGGCTTTCGCAACAGAACCGGTTCTAAACTACGAACTTTCCAACCACAACATGGATCCAACAGTTTTCTCTATTACACCCCTTTCGGGGCCCTCCGTTGTAAATGGTATATCAACTATTGAATGAGAGACAGACACCCGCTAGCCACTTATACAGTACAAGCCGTATGTTGAGCACGGAACCAGTCTCGTGTACAAATACGCGTAAGGTCGGTCTGGGCCGCTTCATCAAACAATACCGCGATATAAACAAGTACACGTTAGAGGGTAACAATTAAGGGATCAATGCCCGCACAATACTTGTGGGTACTAGCCATACAGCACTCCTACGCATAGATCGGCTCTGATACCACTGAAGGGGATCCGCAACAGAAAACAAAAAAATTCCTATGATGGACCCCAAAACTGCCTAGTATATATCTATTTAGTAATGCGGTAATGGCCAATGCATAGAGAATACATACCCTTGTTGTACGCGGTTAATGTTCCAAGGGGAACGAGGTTGATGTACTCGTACTCGTAGCCGACCTCAAGGTCACGAAGCTCCTCGCAGGTCACCCCTTACTCCTTCTTCATCATGCAGCAGCTCCGGCTCACGACATTTAAGTGCCCCAAGTGTTGCGCCTCGTGTCTTCGTACACATCCGATGCACGATGAGACCTCCGGCTCCCCGATCCCGTCGGGAGTGCGGAAGTTGATATCCAGATAGGAATCCCTGCAGTGCAATGGCATGCTGCAGGTGTGCCTTGTTCGCACAGCCCAAACTTGGGGCGATGGTCACAAGGGCTAGAGAGAGAGAGGAAAGGAGGAAGTCAACCAAAGGACTTCTCCAAATATTGGTGTGTCCAATCCCACCCATGGGCACACCTTTATATAAGGGTAGGGGATGTGCCCTCCCCTTTGGGTTTCCCATGTGGGACTATTCAAGGGAGAGGAGGAGGCGCATGGGCCCTTAGGGCACCATGGGCCGGTCGTCCAGGGGTGGGGCCCATCCCTTGCATAGCCCTAGGATGGCCGGTTGGGCCCCCTTGAGGCGCCTAGGCCTTGGCCCTTGGCCCTTCCCTCCTTCGGTTTTCCCTCATGGGCCCTTTTTCCCTAGGAAGTTTGGCCCATTAGTGTAATACCCCTTCAAATTAGATTTTAATATTAATTACATTAATTAATATGTAAATACATATTACAAAATCCGTCTTGACCCGAAACACCTTTCGGTTCCCTTTCGATTTCCTCCGAACGACTTCGGATCTTTCCCGGAATGATTCCGGTCCTTTATTATTTCTCCGAACAGCTTCGGATTTCTCCGCGGAACGATTCCGGCTTTCTCTTTCTCTACTGTGATTCTGTCTTACGAATGATGGCTCTCATCGTACCCTTAAGTGTATCATCTCATGGCTCGGGAATGCTCTAGACATGATCTAAATCAATGATCAACCGAGGGACTAGGGATATGGTTTACGAAAAGAGCACACATGCTGGAGTGGCATCACTGCATGTGTTCCTTTCCTAAAACCACAATGATGCACACTGATACACACATAGACACACATCCAATAAGGTGTGGTGATGCAACATCTTTCAAGATAGTGGTACAATGCATGTTGTAGTTGAATCCTAGCATGCTGATAGGGTTCCTAGACATGGTTGGACACCACATGCTAGAGTGGCATCACTGCTTGTGTTCGTTTCCTAAAACCACAATGATGCACGCTGATACACACACATCCAATGAAATCTAGTGCATTCATGTGGTTTATGAAAAGAACACACATGCAATGACTCGAGTGGATCCATCTTGTTTATGAAAAGAACACATATGCAATGATCTCTAGTGGATCCATGTGGTTTACAAAAAGAACACACATAATGGAGTGGCATCACTGCGTGTGTTCTATTCCTAAACCACAATGATGCACACTGATACACACACACATCCAATGAGGTGTGGTGATGCAACATCTTTCAAGATGGTGGTAGAATGCATGCTTTAGTTGAATCCCGGCATGCTGCCAGGGTTCCTAGACATGGTTGGACACCACATGTTGGAGTGGCATCACTACATGTGTTCTTTTCCTAAAACCACAATGATGCACACTTATACACACACATCCAAGTGGGTGTGGTGATGTGATACGTTGCAAACGTATCTATAATTTTTTGATGTTCATGCTTGGTTTATATCTACTTTCTTATGTTTTCACCACACTTTGGAGTACTTTTTATACACTTTCTTGGACTAACCTATTAACAAGATGCCACAGTGCCAGCTGCCTATTTTCTGCTGTTTTTGGTTCTGGGAAAGTCAGAAAATGAATATTCTCGGAATTGGACGAGACAAAAGCCAAAGTCAATATTTCACCGAGGGGGACATGGAGCCAGAATACTAGATGGAGAGGGGCTGGCCACACCACCTGGCCACGCGGCCAGGCCTGGCCCGTGCTAGGGGGTGGTGCGGACGCCTAGGGCACCCCCTCGGCCTCCCCTTTCGCCTATATAATGCCTCCAATACAGAAACCCTAAGGACCCGATCAAAAATCCATGAAAGAGTCTGTAGCCGCCGTCATCTCCATCCCTAGATCGAGAGAGATCTAAAGCTCTTCCCGGCACCCTACCAGAGGGGAGAATTCACCCTAGAGGCCTTCTTCATCACCATGCAAGCCTCCAGTGTGATGCGTGAGTAGTCCATCCTTGGACTACGGGTCCATGTAGTAGCTAGATGGTTGGTTCTCCTCCTTTGTGCTATCATGTTTAGATCTTATGAGCTCCATTCATGATCAAGATCATCTATTTGTAATCATAGATGTTGTGTTTGCGGGGATCCGATGGATATTGAGATGCTATTTCAGATTGATTATGGATTCTATCATGTCTTTGTTATTTGTGATCTTGCATGCTCTCCGTTGTTAGTAGATATCTTGGCCGAGTAGATGCTAGCAACTCCAAGGGAGAGTATTTATGCTCGATAGTGGGTTCATGCCTCTAGTAATCTGGGGAAGTGACAGAAATCTCTAAGGTAATAGATGTGTTGTTGCTACTAGGGAGAAAACAGCAATCCTTTGTTCATAGAACAATCGTATTGTTTACTTTACAAGCAATGCTTAATGCAATAATCTGTTGCTTGCAACTTAATACTGGAGGGGGTTCGGATGATAACATGAAGGTGGATTATTAGTCATAGATGCAGTTGAATTACAGTCTATGTATAATGTTGTAATGCCCAATCAAATCTCATAGGAGTCAAGATGATTAGTATATGCATGTATGCTTTCTCGATGTTTGTCAATTGCCCCCCTGTAATTTGTTCACCCAACATGTCATCTATCTTAAGGAGAATCACCACTAGTGAACTATGGACCCCGGTCCTTTCTTTTACTATCAATCAACTGTTACTGTTTTTTGTTTACTTTCTACAAGCTACTACTATCTTCCACACAATACGTTTAATCCTTTGTTTTTAGCAAAACTGGTGAGATTGACATCCTCACTTTAAGTTGGGGACAAAGTTCTATGGTTGTGTTGTACAGGATTCCAAGTTGGAAACAACACCTTGGAGGTGTTTCCTAGCTCCTACTGGTTCGATAACCTTGGTTTCACAACTGAGGGAAAATTTGTTGTTGTGCTCATCATACCTTCCTCTTGGGGTTCCCAACGAGCTCATCGTATCTTGAGCCAACAAGCATCTTTCTGGCGCCGTGGATTGAAGGAACAAGCACCCACGTCAACCACACACCAGCAAGTATTTTTCTGGCACCGTTGCCAGGGAGTCAAGGACATCTTCACAAGGGGAGTC
This sequence comes from Avena eriantha, assembly GCA_910589775.1. NCBI lineage: Eukaryota > Viridiplantae > Streptophyta > Magnoliopsida > Poales > Poaceae > Avena > Avena eriantha. Next base: position 401,565,944 of record OU342746.1, on the reverse strand, counting down.
CCTCATAACCAATCTCTTTACTTTGTTATTTTTGTTTTTCTTAGTTTATTTTTGCTTTGTTTGCTTGTTTCTTTATCAAAAACACACAAAAATTAGTTATACTAGTTTGCTTTCTTTATTTGAAACACACACAAAAATGACTACTCTTGAAAACACTAAGTTGTGTGACTTCACTGCACCAACAACAATGATTTCATGTGCACACCTATTGCTCCACTTGTTCCTGAAGCTACTTTCTTTGAAATTAAACCTGCTTTACTCAATCTTGTTATGAGAGAACAATTTTCTGGTATTGGTACTGAAGATGTTGCTGCTCATCTTAATACCTTTGTTAAACTTTGTGAGATGCAAAAACATAGGGATATAGATGGAGATATTATTAAGCTTAAATTGTTTCCTTTCTCTTTGAGAGGAAAAGCTAAAGAATGGTTGCAATCCCTAACTAGAAATAGTATTGATTCTTGGACTAAATGCAAAGATGCTTTCATTGGAAAATACTATCCTCCTGCTAAGATTATATCTATGAGAAGAGAAATAATGAAATTTAAACAATCTAATAATGAACATGTTGCTCAAGCTTGGGAAAGAATGAAATCTTTGGTAAAGAATTGTCCCACTCATGGACTGACTGCTTGGATGATTATCCAAACCTTTTATGCAGGATTGAATTATTCTTCAAGAAATCTACTGGATTCTGCTGCTGGAGGTACCTTTATGACCATCACTTTGGGTGTTGCAACAAAGCTTCTGGATAATATGATGGTTAACTATTCTGAATGGCATGCCGAGAGAGCTCGACAAGGTAAGAAGGTAAATTATGTTGAAGAAACCTCCTCCTTGAGTGATAAAATTGATGTTATTATGTCTATGCGTGTTAATGGGAAAGCTCATATTGATCCAATGAGGTGTGGTGATGCAGCATCTTTCAAGCTGGTGGTAGAATGCATTCTACAGTTGAATCCTAGCATGCTGCCAGGGTTCCTGGATATGGTTGGACACCACATGCTGGAGTGGCATCACTGCATGTGTTCTTTTCCTAAAACCACAATGATGCACATTGATACACACACACATCCAATGAGGTGTGGTGATGCAGCATCTTTCAAGCTGGTGGTAGAATGCATGTTGTAGTTCAATCCCAGCTTGCTGTCAGGGTTCCTGGACATGGTTGGACACGACATGCTGGAGTGGCATCACTGCATGTGTTCTTTTCCTAAAACCACAATGATGCACACTTATACACACACACATCCAAGTGGGTATGGTGACGCAGCATCTTTAAAGCTGGTGGTAGAATGCATGTTGCAGTTGAATCCCATCATGCTGCTAGGGTTCCTGGACATGGTTGGACAACACATGCTGGAGTGGCATCAATTCATGTGTTTTTTCCAAAATCCAAAGTGGTGCACACCGATACACACACATCCAATGAGGTGTGGTGATGCAGCATCTTTCAAGTTGGTTTGTAGAATGCATGTTGTAGTTGAATCCCAGCATGCTGCCAGGATTCCTAGACATGGTTGGACACCACATGCTGGAGTGGCATCACTGCATGTGTTCTTTTCCTAAAACCACAATGATGCACAATGATAAACACACATCCAATGAACTCTAGTGGATCCATGTGGTTTATGAAAAGAACACACATGCAATGAACTCTAGTGGATCCATGTGGTTTACGAAAAGAACACACATGCTGGAGTGGCATCACTGCATGTGTTTTTCCTAAAACCACAATGATGCACACTGATACACACACATCCAATGAGGTGTGGTGATGCAGCATCTTTCAAGCTTGTGGTAGAATGCATGCTGTAGTTGAATCCTAGCATGCTGCCAGGGTTCCTGGACTTGGTTGGACATCACATGCTGGAGTGGCATCACTGCATGTCTTCTTTTCCTAAAATCACAATGCTGCACATTGATACACACACGTCCAGTGAGGTGTGGTGATGCAGCATCTTTCAAGCTGGTGGTAAAATGCATGCTGCAGTTGAATCCCAGCATACTGCCAGGGTTCCTAGACATGGTTTGACACCACATGCTGGAGTGGCATCACTTCTTGTTTTCTTTTCAAGAAAACAACAATGATGCACACTGATACACACACATCCAAGTGGGTGTGGTGATGCAGCATCTTTAAAGTTGGTGGCAGAATGCATGTTGTAGTTGAATCCCATCATGCTGCTAGCTAGGATTCCTTGACATGGTTTGAAAACACATGCTAGAGTGGCATCACTGCTTGTGTTATTTTCCTAAGACCACAGTGATGCACACTAATACACACACACATCCAATGAGGTGTGGTGATGCGGCATCTTTAAAGCTGGTGATAGAATACATGTTGCAGTTGAATCCCAGCATGCTGCCAGGGTTCCTGGACATGGTTGGACACCACATGCTGGAGTGGCATCACTACAAGTGTTCTTTTCCTAAAACCATAATGATGCACACTGATACACACATCCAATGAACTCTAGTGGATCCATGTGGTTTATGAAAAGAACACACATGTAATGACTCTAATGGATCAATGTGGTTTATGAAAAGAACATACATCCAATAAACTCTAGTGGATCCATGTGGTTTATGAAAAGAACACACATGCAATGAACACTAGTGGATCCATGTGGTTTATGAAAAGAACACACATGCAATGAACTCTAGTTGATCCATGTGGTTTATGAAAATAACACACATGCAATGAACTCTAGTGGATCCATGTGGTTTATGAGAAGAACAAGCATGCAATGACGGATCCATGTGGTTTATGAAAATAAAACACATGCAATGACTCTAGTGGATTCATCTTGGAATAATTTAATGTATGCCAAGATGTATTTCATTGTATAAGAGACTGACATTCCATTTTTATACTAAGTTTTACCCTTGGTTTTTTGATACTACTCAGTTTTGCCATCTATCGTGGAAGCCCAAACCTATGGTCACTCTGTCTATTACGCCCTGATTGGTCATCACAGTTGTCACGTGGATCGGTGTGCATCAACCGTTGATCCTCTGTGATCCAACGCGGATCGATGCACACGTGCCCTTCATAGTATAGCGTGAGACAGCACGAACATCTCTCTCAGCGGGACTTCTTCGAGAAAGAACACAAATAAGTCGTCGAGTGGTCATGTCATGTTTAATCACGTCTAAAAAGCCTACTACTACTACTATCACAACACATGCATAGGACAACGGGGTTATCGAGTGCACGGTTATCGATACGAGGCTGCAATTTATTGCCACTTGATTTTAATAAGACATGTCCCATTTTTATGCAGCGCGCTCTCAATCTCACTTCCAAGTGGGCCCTATCGCAAGTAACTTCCACACGTCAGGGGGGCCCTCGAGGAGACCTAACGTTGCTAGAAATTGGTTCTACACCACTTGCATGTAGTGGAATCGCGGTCCGCCATGCACAAGTTTTCAATGTACTTATAAAGTGGAGATCATGGTTGTTTCAAACAAAGTGGAGATCGTGGTAGCCCCCCTCCCCCCCCCCCCCCCCCGCCCACCACACGTGACCACTCGAGGACTACCAACGGTCCAGTGTTTATAAACCCACTCGGCCTTCTTCTTCCATGAGCTCATGTCATTTTCCCCAGTCTATCTAGTCACAAAACCCCAATATGCACCTACCGTGCGCGCCAAAGCTCCTTCGCTTGCACCACTTCGGTGACCCAGCATACCACTGCATGATGCAGTACTCTATATTTGTTGACATAACACCAATGAAACACCGTTCACTAGTATTACATCCCTCAGAGTGGTACAACAGAAACACAGCAGGTCCAAGACATGACTATAGATTACAACTCGACTCTTTACAAAAGATCCAGAGAACACTCTAGGTTAAAGAGAGAGAAAGAAACTTCTTACAAAGAAGAACCAGAAGTAATAACTCAAAACTATCTAGTAACTATGACTAGTATATAAACTATTTGGGTTGCCATTGCTGCTTTTGCAATGCTCTACAGAAGTAGGTTTTATGGCTAGAGAATCTACTTCTATCTACTTAAGAACTTAGTCTTCGCTTCGGTTGACCTATATGTGGACTTCATTGACTCTGTTGAAGAACTTGAGCTGTCGATGATGGTTTTTGAAGCAGACATTGATGTTGACGTCGTCTTCAATAGCTTAGAACCTAGCAAGGGTTAAGAAGGTACGGTTGAGTACGAGTGTACTCAGCAAGTTCACTAAAAAGGAGTGTATGATGCACTATATCTACAGCCACAGACCATAGGTCGTAGGCAATGCAGGTTTTCGTAAACATTTCTTCAAAGGTTGCTTTTATTCTGAAAACTATGTCCGACATCCTTCATGGAGTTCCTTTCCTGCCGCGTTCGTAGCTCCTTCCAGGAACAGGGAGTAACATGTCACAATTCTTACACTCTGCAGAGGTGCATTGCTTTACCCATGAGAGACCAACTCCTTGTTGCACAACCGGGCGTACTTTCCCGTCCACAATTCCATGATGTGGGGCCCAGTAGGTGATCCAAGCCAATCACTGCCCTCTCCGCGACCCCATATGTATGCACGATCCTCCGGGGCTGACTACACCTCCGTTAAGCCTCCAACTAGGGCAAGCTATAACCCTGGTGAGTTCCCGAAGACTCTATGAAGTGGTGATGCCCCTAGTAAGCTCCCTAAAAGGCCCGACTATACCTCCGGCAGCCACTCATAAATAATCTAGACACCAAAATCGTGGGGCCTAAGGGTGCCCACCCATATGTTGGATCCATACCAGGAATCCCAACATCATGATAAGGTCATCTTGCATTCATATGAAAGGAAGAAGATACAACTGACTTCTCTGTCCCATTCCAAATCTCATGGTTAACGCGTATTATATGGTGCTAGAGTCACTGATGTCATGGGTTGTTAAGCCTATGTGACTTATGCAATTGGAACCCTAAGTTCCATTGCTGATCTTTATCATCACTTAGGATGATACTACATCTTATTAATTAGAGAAGATATCATTCTGTTTCTCCCGATCATAGATGATAACACACAATTTGCAATATCTTTGATAAAGACTCTTCAAAGGACATGAGCAAGTTATGAACTTGCCTTTTTTGATTGCAAGATTATGCACTCACAGTCTTCAAGACAATAGAAGATCCAAATTCTGTAAACAACATCATTGGTCCGGTAAGGACTATTGTTTAAAGAAGCGAGATGCAGTTATGCATAAGTAATGTAATGCAGTTTAGAAAACCCCGAAGTAATACCCCAATATGGTGAATGAGTTAAACCTAGGTGATTTCTTTAAGATTTAGTTTGTTTATAAGTTTGGATTTGAGATGCCTTATGACTTAATTTGAAACAGACAAAAGTTAACTATAAAACATAATTAAATCTAGGGTGTGATGTGTTTAAAAGTATTAATAAACTTTAAATCTTATAACAAGCATGTTTGATGGTATAGGATCATTCATTTTTAGTTTAAGTAAGATTTCTAAATGTTAATAGTTTTACTTTTAAGTATTATTATAGACTTGAGTTAAGGTTTTGGAAGTAGTATTTCAATGTACAAGATTTAGGGTTTTACATAAAATTGTGATTATTTCTTATTTAAGAATGTTCTTAAAGAATTTACTAACTAAATAAGAAATAAGAATTTATTTCTTAATAACCTTAAAGTGTGTTGGAATAACACAATCAGTATTTTTCTAGGGAAACATACTTACTTAAGTTTTTTTTAGAAACATAGTACAAACACAGACGCTCACAATGCGTACATACACTCACCCCTATGAACACACGCACACACACCCTACCCCTATGAGCACCTCCGAGAGACTGAGCCGGCGGGTCTTGAGATTGACGAAGTCACCACAAGCGCCTTGCTATCGACGGGAACGTCTCCTCCCACTGAAAGAATATTCCGCCTTTATGAGGCACCAAAGCGTCAAACCTGGGGTTTGAACTCTGGTGGGCTGGGGGTACCACTGCCCTCCTAACCATCCAACCATGGGTTGGTTCTCACATACTTAAGATCTTAGAAGTGAATTTTATTCAATTCTAAGTGTTATCCTTATTTTTACAAAATTCCATAAAGGATTATATATCTTTAAATCTTTGCTTCAAGATTTATTTGAAAACAAATTAAGTTAGTATTTTTATATAATAGTAGATTTATTTTCATATGCAAAAATGATTTTTATTCATTTTTAGGTCTTTTCCTTATTTTGTGAAATTTCACTTAGGTTTTAATGGTGTTAATATTTATCTGCATTTATTTTACTCAAACAAACAATGTTATATTTTTTAGGTAGATATTATTTTTGGTGATCATTCCAATATGTTATATGTATTTTTAGGATTTTTTTTCTATATTTTTTAGGGCTAAAACAATTTTAGGGTATTTTGGTAATTTCACATTTGGTTTATTATTTCTTTTTCAATATTTATTTTTTTCTCTTTCCTAATTAATCTGGGCCGTTTGGTTGGGTACATGGGCCGGACTGGGCCCAACTAGTCCTGGCTCGGGATCACTTTGACCCCGGCCCACTCTCTCACTCCACGCACACCGCGCACAATCACACCGACACGCACCCTCTCTCGTTCCTCTCTAGGCTTCGGTCACCACCGCTGCCTGATCGATTCTGGCGGAACCAAGATGTTGCGGATGCCGCCGCCGCCTGATGCCAAAGCTTCACCACCGACTGGCTGATTTGTCCCTCCAATTTGATTTGGATTTGAAGCCCTATCGAGCTCGCCCCCAACCCTTCTCTGGCTAGGGTTTTTTGTTGCCTCGATTCCACCATGCGCCGGCGATGCCCTCATCTCCTCCTGGTGCTGATGATGGCTCTACGACATGTTGCTCGAGCCGATGTGGCTTGGCGCGGGTAGCAGCGTTGTGGCGGTCCCCGTGTTGCCATGCCGCCATGGCACACCGTCGATGTCGTCCTCGGGCTCATGCCATTGTGACCGCGCGAGTACTGCCTCACCACACCACTACGGTGCTCATGAGCTTTGGTACACACATTTCATCTCCCTCTCTCTCTCTCCTCTTTGATTTTCTTTTGCACCTCTGTCACACAAGATTAACTATGTAAACTACCACGGCAATGTTTATGATTGGAACTTGGTGTTGATTCTTCTACTGGTAACTAGATGATATATAGATAAGTGGCAGTACCCTCCTTAATTACAGGATTCCATTGTTATATGGGTTAACTGGACTCTTACTCAAGGCTGTTTAAACTATGCAATATCTGGAGGTGGATTGAGTTATAGATGCTTGCTTGAATTCAAACTCTTGGTTTGAATTTGGTCTCAGTAGTATGTTGTACCGACCCATTGGTTTGTGGCATTAGCTCGCTTTGTTAAGTGAAAATGTTTGGCTTATATCTCCTCTGTACTCTATTTGTGACCTGATGTGGTTTAGATTGTGCTGTGTCCAGGTGCTAGTATATGATTTTGGGCTAATAGCTTTTATTGCCCCTTGTATACACTGTGGTGGTGTTTTTTCTTGAAGTGTAAATTCCACTACATGAAGATTTGCTATCCCTATTAGCTGGTTGTGCTATATTCATATATGAGATGTACTTGGTGAACTGAACCTATGGTTCAGTGATGATCTTGGTCTACAATTGCATCCCTTTAAATGATTCCTAGTGAAAGATGGCTAGGGAAATGATTTGGGATCTTCTTTAGTTGCTTCTAGATGGTTTTTTAATGAGCTATTGATGATCAGATCAGGCAGTAGATGATGGATTTGATTTTCTGGGGAAGATATACATGGTAATCTGAACCTATGGTCTAGAAATGATCATAGCCCCCCATGGAGTATATTTGTATCTTTAGAAAAAATGATTCCTAGTTTGTGAACTAGGAAAATGATTTGATCACAGGTTTGGTTGATTTTTTTACTGAGGATTTAATCTTTCTTTGATAGACATGAGTTAATTAAATGATATCTAGGTTGTAGCTAGAGAAATGATTTATCTTCTTCTTAGAAGAAGTTGCCTTGAGATTTCTTTACTTGTTCATTAAACAAGTGGTATTTAGAGAGGGAATTCTCTGATTAGGAATTTCTTCTAGTGAGCTTAGATTAATGTGAAACCTCCATAAAGATGGTACACAAATCTATGACTTGCAAGATATGTCTTTCCTAAGTACAATACATAAGTCAGACTTATATTAGCTGGATAATGGGATGTGCAAATTTTATGTAGAGCGTTGCTAGTGATACCTGGACTGAGGCAAGGTTCTTCTGATCAGAACAGATGCTAATGTTGCTTCTTTATTCAACCTATGATGATCCTTGCATCCAGTTGTAGGCAGATCTGAGGTTATTCCCTTCCCCATATCTTATTCCTAAGATATGTAATGAGAACATATGCTAAGGAATAATGTTGGTGGTCAACCTTTTATTGCTGAGTTGTTGCTACTGCTGGGCTGGTATTGACCTTGATCAGATACAGTTATTGCTTTAGTCCCTATTGTGGTGCCTCCAATATTTGGAGTGTGCACAGTAAGCGGCTGAACTAGCCTACTTGTTGCTTAAAGCTGAATTGCAAATATGTTTGCATAATAGTGGTGGATATGGAGATCTGGCTAGTGATGCATAGGCTGAGGCACTATTGGGTAATAAGAAGAGATATTTATTTTGGGTGATTTTCATTCTCTGTGATGAGATTTTATAGCATATCTATGCAACCTGAGAGAAATCTCCTTCTAATCCTCCTAGACCATCTCTAGTTGAAGAGTAGTTGGATTAGGATGGATTTGTAACATAGCCATTATTTCCCTTGATCCTGATGGTGCAATTCAATAAGAACAGATGCTGCATGATCTAGCTTATATCCCTCATGAATTTCTACTTGTTGTTGGTGGCATGTTGGAGATCTGGATCTATTCCAACTTGCTCTTCTGTCCTGGTTACTCCCCTCCTTGACAAGCTTGATTTTCTCTTGCTCCACTCCTCTTGCTACTAGCTTGCTCCTCCTGGTGGTGCTTGCCTACTCCTCCTGAGCTGCTGCCACTTCTGGTCCAGCTCCCACTACTATATTCTAAACCACCGCATTCTCCTTGCTGATTACCTGAGTTTCTTGCTCTAGATAATGGTGGAGTGATGGTGAATGTTCTTGGTGATGAGCTGGGAAGATTAAGTGGTTTTCTAGAGGTGATGTTCTCGTGTATAAGGAGGGATATGGTGCTGGCTAGCACCCTTGCTACGGTTGTGTTACCTCAAATGGCAATTGCCTCTCTCTAATGCGTTGACAACACATCCTTGTGCATGTGATGTGTATGCTGCTTGCTAGTGGCACCCTACACTTGTGGATCAGCTCAACTCTGAAGATCCTTTCTGGCTGTTGTTACAGTTTTACTTTTACTTGTTTACTATGTTGGTGAAACTTGCCGCTTAAGGCCTATGATGTTGAACTAAGGCAATTTTTTATTGATAAGAACAAATACTAACTTGGCCCTTATTCATATACTCAATGATGAGTTTGGCATATCACTTGTATGCACAATCTGAGAGTAATCTAACTCCAAAACTAACCCTTTATTTTATCATTTGTTTGTCTATTTCTTTTATTTTGTGTTACAGGAATGAAAGTGAAGAAGAAGAGATCATGGATATAAAATATGTAGCTAGGAATTTTAGTATAGACTTTTCCTTTATACTTTTGTAATCTTTCTTTGCTATTTGAGGCAATTTTAATACTTGTATAACTTATTTAATAAAGTTAAACTTTCTCTCTTATTGTAAAGTCAATTTCTCTTGTAATTTATTTATACTTATAATTGTAAGAAAATAAAGTGTAACTTCTTATTTTGTATTCTAAAATTTTGTAACTATTTGTACATTATTTATAAATAATCATTTATTTACTTATTCATTTTCACTTATCTTTATATTCAAATATATCATTTGAATATTCAATTATACTATGACTCATATTTGAATTGAATTTCAATCACGCTCCTCAAAACACATAGGTTCCATAGAGGTCATGTCGAAATCTATCGCACTTGCCCGAATGCTGCCATCAGAGCAAGAGAGATCCCGATCCCTCACTGACTTCTTTATTTTGCGTGAAAATTCCCCAGATTTTGTATGCATGAATGCAATGCACACACTTATGTTCAGCTTATTTCTAAGCTCTAATGATGGGGTGTTACAACCACCGCCTTTCCTAGGTGCGCCTTGAAGCGTACGCATGGAGACGAGCTGGAGGTGAAGCCAATTGGAGGAGCAGCAGTAGATGGCTCGGTTGTCACCAAGAAGGCGGAGGCCTCTTCTCCGAGCATGCATGCCACTCGTCACCACGCCGTCGAGGCTTCGAGCTCATCCGTCTAGGCAGTAGCCGTCACCATTGAGCAGCAGGTGGCCGACAATGTCGTGGTGCTAGCAGCAGATCTAGATGAGGGGCAGGCGGTAGGCGGAGGCAATCTGGTGCTCTACATCAACGACCCCATTTCCATCCAAGAAATTGTCGACGTAATCGCGGAGAATGACGAGTTCGAGGAGGAGGTCCCCGATGAGGAGTCTGAGGTACTACATTGCTAGCTTCTCTAGTCGTAGCCGCAGATTTCACTGTTCATACATAGGATTTTCTCAATCGTGTATAGATTATTTTTCTCTTGAAGTAGGGTAGTATATATATGGTTCGAATGGTCGATTGATGCATTTGCCATCTAATCACAAAAACCCTATCCGTTTAGTCACAAAACCCCAATCTGCTCATCTGCCATCTAGTAAATTTACATTTGCTTAACTCATTGTTGTTCATACGGTTCTTCTTGTGATGTAAATTTAATCGATCTGTAACATTTGATTTAGGGGTTTTAGGGTTTGCTAGTTGAGTGTTGATTTCTATACACAACTGCATATAACATTACATTTATATTCCGTACTGATCCCAATGATTCAATTTTGCCCCAAAAGAGTGCAAGGGAGACACATCTGATGGTGTCATTTTCTTAGGGATGGTTACTGAACCTGAGGCAGCAATGTATATAAAAAATATAGGTTGTGTTTTTGGTATTTTGGTTCTCCAACTCCATCTCTGAAAAAAATAATGAGGCCCTTGATTTATTCTCATATGGAACCTATATATAATCTTTGAATTGTTTCTGATCTTTGAATGAGTCGTATGATACATATGTATATCCCTGAATATTATTTTGTAGGATTATATTTCAATTTCTTATTGTGGCCAATGATTCAAATTTGCCCTAAAAGAGAGGCAGACACATTGGTGTCAGATTTTTTCAAGGATGAGTTAGCAAACCTGAGCGATGTACAAGAACAATATAGGTTGTGCAATTGTTACTTGGTTAACTTACGCCATCCTTGATGAAAGTTATGAGGCCGCAATCTTTATTATACATTCATAGAACTATGATATTTGAATTATGTATTGCATGCATTCATAGTGTATAAGAATTACATTTCATTTGCTCACCAAGGCCGATGATTGAAATACTCCCCAAATGAGTGTAAGGGGAGACACATATGATGGTGTTGTTTTTTAGGGATGGGTTGGTGAACCTGAGGCATCAATGTACACAAACAATATAGGTTGTGATGTTGGCACTTTGGTTCGCCAACTCCATCTCTGAAAAAAATTATGAGGCCCTTTATTTATTCTCATATGGAACTACATGTATGATCCTTGAATTGTTTCTGATATTTTAATGATTCGTATGATGCATATGTATATGCATGGTTTTGATCATAAGTATTTTCAACATGTACCTGAAGATTAATCGTTTGGTTTTTTATTTATAATTACAATATTTAGGATTGTTTTTGTACCTGAATATGTATATCCCTAAATATTGCTTTGTAGGATTACAATCCAATTTCTTATGGTGGACAATGATTCAAATTTGCCCCAAAAGAGAGGCAGACACATTAGTGTTAGATTTTTTAGGGATGAGTTAGCGAACCTGGGGCGATGTACAAGAACAATATAGGTTGTGCAATTCTTACTTGGTTCACATACATCATCCCTGAAGAAACTTATGAGGCTGCAATCTTTATTCTACATACACTCTGATCCAATTAATTGTCATTTTGTTGAGATGAAATGATATATGAACTGATCAAACTATTGCTGAGATGTTTTCTCTTTGATATCAATTTAATATTGTCTTACATATATAAGTTGTCAATTCTTGAGTTTTAATATAATTCAATCATATGTATGAGTTCTAAATTATGTTCTTAAAGATCAACAAGAAGATGATGATGACGTGGACGATAGCAAGGAATCCAGGGACAACAAGAGCCGCTACATGCTGAGGCGGTTACGGTGTGGGAAAATCTGTTTCTACCGTAGGGGAGACTGTTTTGCCCATTCTGTGGCAAAGCAATCATCGTGGACCTCGACAGCATGATCCAGCATGTGGTGGACGTTGGCAGAGGCGGAGGCAAAAAGCATAGGCCGATTACCTTGGCGCGGCACACAGCCTTCGGCAAATTCCTCCAGGATTATGTCAGGACTGGCATGTATCCCCTCGACTAGGTTGTCCCTGCCTCCTGTTGTTGCCCCTGCCCTGCTAGGCATCTCCGTGTCCCGGCCTCCTGCTGCTTCCCCTGCTTTTATTTTGTTTTAGTTAATTATTACATGTGTGTTGCATGTAAGACAATATATTTGTGGTGTCTCTGGTGAACCTTCTATATATACTAATCTACTCCTTTATATGGAGTGCCTTAAAATTTCTAGTGTTCAATTATATTACTAATCATGCTCATGCACACTACCAAATATTTCTAGTGCTCAATTATATTATAGTTGTCAGGGAATACATCAACAAGTTAAATTGGTCAAAATTTCATATTGAAGTAACTAAATGATCTCACATTAGCGGTGGACGTTGGCAGAAGCCGAGGCCGAAGGCTTCAGCCGAAGACCTTGGTGCGGCACGCAGCCTTTAGCAAATTCCTTCCAGGTTCAACAACGGGTTACCGCCGCCCAGCTTCGAATTCGCTAACAGGTTCAACATGGTAGAACTTGAGCTACCACAGAGACTTTGGTAGGGTGGCAGAATTGGTGCGGGTGCGACCACGACGACGGAGAGCTCGGATTCTAGAGGAGGAAAACAAGACCGAGCATGGTCGACACGGTGACAGATCTCACTAGGAACCAATTCTCGTCCCCGCGACGTGCCATGGGTGCAGCGATGGTGAGGGCGAGCTCTGACTTGGGATGGGGAAGAGAGTGGGGCCGAGCAGGTTCGTCCATGTCCTAGCTCTGCTGCATAGCCACGACCACAGATTGCCGCTCCAGGGAAGAATAAGACGCCTAATGGATGCAGGCGCCAAAGCTGCAAGCCTACAGGGAGGAGAGCGGGGCCGAGTAGGTTCGTCCATGTCCCAGCTCTGCGCCATGGCCATGACCACAGCTTGCCGCTCCGGGGAAGAAGAAGACATGTAATGGATGTAGGCGCCAACGCTGCAAGCCTACATGGCAGCGACATAACAGCAAAAACTGACAGGGGGGCAACTTGACGAGCGTTAGCCTGATACTTTGTATTCAAACGTAAAGTTGAATTCGTGCCGAAAAGACCCCCTGAGTATTTGGCACACCAACTATGGGCAACACGGATGATTACAACCAACTTGGGTACCGCTTTGCCTTGGCGCCTCAACTTTCGAGCCGCAAAATTATATTCTCCGGGTGGTGTGCGTAGCCAGTCTGTCGAGGCTGCTGTGATACTTTCACGGTCCGTCGAACATCTCCTCAAAGGTGAACTTGGCCTTCTGCCTCTTATCGTCTCCGGCTGGCGTGCCCTCCACCGCATTGACTTGCCGCTGGTGATATCGGGAAGCTTGTTGCTCAGCCGGGCGCTTGCCCTAGTAGTAGTTGTCGCTGTTGGGCCTCTTGGATGATCCGGCGTGTCCTCCTTGCCCACCTTGCATTTCGCGAGCCGGTTCTATGGAAACCGGCTGGCCTTCAGCATTTACCCGAAGGGGTTTCTTCATGGTCACATCAGCGGTGGCGTACTGGTCAACGACGGTCATCAGTTCTGCCATCGTCTTGGAATCATCACATAGCAGCCAGTGGTGAAGCATCGTTCCCTCCCGACACCCTTCAATGAGAAACCGATTGCTTGGTTCTCCACCAACCCTTTGCAGGAGTTGTGCAGCTCAGTCCAGTGGGAAAGATACTCGCGATCCAACTCGTAGTCTCCCTGGATGCATAGAGACAGATCGCGAGGTCGACCCAGATGCTTGTAGGTTCCATTCAAGTTCTGAATGAAGACCTTCTCGAAGTCGGGCCAAGCATTAATGTTGTTGGGTGCGAGGCCGTAGAACCAGGTTTTGGCCGAACTGGTCAACATGAGGGCCACGTAGCGTACCACCACGCGCTTGTTGCCATGCATGATTTCGACTGTCGTGTCATAGTCAGTCAGCCAATCTTCTGGTTTCATGCTATTGTCGTACTTGGGGGTGTCTCGTGGCAGGGAGAACTTGTCTAGGAACGGCTCGCGCCGGATGCGTGGGCTGAAACACACGGGTCCGGTCGCATCCTCTTCCTCCGTGATGCGAGCTTGCGCCAGGAGCTCGATCTGGTCATGTGCATCCTGTTCCACCAGGTTGGGCGCTCCCACCCGGCCAGAGAGGCGGGATGGAGAGGGAGGTGGGTGGCGTGCTCCCGTCGGCTGAGCAGGTTCCTTGCTCGTTGCTACTCCCGGCTTGTTGTGTTGTGCAGGCACCTTGCTTGTTGTCGCGCCTTGCTTGTTGCGCTGTTGGCTGTGGCGGCCCGAATGACGATGCTTGGAGTGGGATTTCCCTCTGCCTGGGGAGGAGGATTGCTCCGTCAGGTGCTCTCCCCAGCTTCCACCATCCAGTCGAGTCCCTTTGGAGCCTCTAGCGGTTTCATGCGCCACCCTGATGGCGTCAGCTTGCTCGTCCACGATGCACAGGAGGTGCTACACCCGCCGATTTTGTCGGGCTCTATCCTCACCCTCCAGGTGAGGCAATTCCTCCGCGGTGGCTCTTGCTGCCCGTAGGTTCTTGATTGTCATGTCATAATCTGGTGGTGGGTAGGATAGGGTTGGCTACGACTCACCGTCCCTCTCGAGGCGAGCCCTCAGTTCTCCCCCATGACGCTGCATGACTCCCTGCCGGCTAGGCTCGAGGCTAATCGGGGTGAAGCCATGGGCGCGGTGGTACTCACGCATAGTGCTTTCCATCTGGAACTTGGTCGAGGCCAGCCTCTGGGCATGCTGGAGAAGGTGCTCCCGAGCCACCACTACTTTTCGCGGCCGCCTACTCTGGATCATCTCCCGAATCCACGGGGGTGAGGAGTTCCTCAATGGTGCTTTCCACGATGCCTTTCTCGAGCGGTGGAGCGGAAGTTCCGGCTCCATCACCGACACGTTCGTGCACGGGTCGTTGGTTGTAGCTTGACCCGGCCATCATCACTTCCACGCCGCGAGGTGTAGCGAGCGCGCTACCGGCTGAGGGTAGCGGCTTGGTGAAGGAGACGATTCCCCGAGGGAAACACTCCGGCACGGTGGCGACGTAGACGAGCAGATATCCGAGCAGCAGTATGGTGCCGTCCGTCGGGAAGGTGGATCTGGCGAAGCATGAGGCGTTGTCGATGACGCAATCGAACTGGCCCAAGGTGAGCACGAGGCCGGAAGCCACGCGCTCGCCGGCAGACGTGCGAGGTCCCGTGCAGAATGTGACTTCGGTCGCCGCCATTCCTCGCCCCTCGGTGGGCGCCAACTGTCGTTGTTCTGGAAATGGTAGTGCCTGAGAAGGCTAGATAGAGGATGGGAGCAAGCGGTGAGGTGAGCGATGGTGCTCGCAGGAGGGATCGGGTACGAGCCAGTGTAGTGGGACATAGGAAGTACCCAGGTTCAGGGCCCTCATGGTGAGATAAAGCCCCTACTCCTGTCGATCTGACTATCTCGATGAACTAGAAGAACTACAAGTGATCCTCGAGCTATATGTGTCCAATTCTACTGATTTCGGCCCTTGCTAAGGTCGCCCTGTCGTCCCTTATATAGGGCTGAGACGGCATGGGCAATGGTATGGCCGGCTGGCAGGTCCCACAGGCGGGCCCCAGCTAGTTCGTCATCTATAGTATCCGGTATGGTGGTCAAGTGGTGATTACCTGTGGAGTACTGTGCTACGTGATCACAGTGGACACCGTACGGGTAGGTGAGCATAGTACACCGATTAAACACTGTGTTGTCGTCAGGGTAGAAAGTCTCAGGTATGGGCTTCACGCCCCTATCACCTCCTGTCTTGTCCGCAGTACTAGGGAATGGTGCTCACTATGCAGTGTGTCACCCCGTATGGGCCTGGCTATCCGGCTAGGAGTGCCTAGCCGTCTGACCTTCTTGTCCGTCTTGAATCATCCGGCTGCCTGGTGTAGTGCTCTGCCCTGGTCCTAGCGGTGCATCTGCCTGGTTTACTTTGTCTTGTGTTTTGCGTCTGGCTAGGAGTGCCTAGCCGACTAACCCTCTTGTTTGTCTTGAATCATCTGGCTACCTAGTGCAGCGCTCTGTCCTGGTCCTGGCGGTGCCTTTTCCTGGTTTACTTTGTCTTGTGTTTTGCGTCCGACTACTATCTGCCAGCCGGCTAACAGTTACCATGCTCATAATTCTTATCCATCTAGGCTACCCGAGGGTGATCCCCCTGACAGTGCATAAGTAAGAGCTCAGATATAGAGATAACCGAGGCACATGGAGACGACGATGTTTTACCGAGTTCCTCCCAACATGGAGTACGTCTCGTTTGGAGAGGGGGTGGTTTCAAACCACCAATGCCACAAAAAGGCCACCCTTTTTCTCCTGTGAATCTCACCCCAATAGGATCGATCCACACTTCCACTATCGGTGCACTTGTAGGTGGCAATACGGAACCTCTCACAAGGTTGGGGAACTTCTCCACAACTAAATTGGAGGCTCCCAACAAACAAGATTGGGGAAATCTCCACAACTTAATTGGAGGCCCCAAGTAATCCACTAACCTACAAAACAACCAAACCGTCTAGGGTCCCAAGAACCCAAGAGTAAAAAGCTTCTCAACTTTCACCCAATTGAATCCTCACCGAGAACTCAAACCGATGCACCAAATGCAATGGCAAGAACACAAGAAGTGCTCAAGTCCTTCTCTCCCAAATTCCAACAAAGCTACAAAAGCTTATGGGTGAATAAGAGAGGAAGAACAATGGAGAAAATCCACACAAGACTCCAAAATCTAGATCCCAAGATGTTCCCCTCACTTAGAGGAGAGATTGATTGGTGGGGTTGTAGATCTAGATCTCCTCTTTCAAATCCCTCAAGTATATGCAAGAATCATGTGAGGGATTGAGGGATATCAAGCTCAAGAAGGTCAACAATGGAGGGGAAAACTTGCAAGAGTCGAGCTTATCCCATTGGGGAAAAGGGGCCCCTTATATAGGCCCACTCACTTCAGACCGTTTTCTGCCCGTTGGGGAAAAACCACACTGGAGACTCCGGTCTGGAGACCGGAGATTCCGATCTGCAAGCAACACACACTAGAGATTCCGGTCCATCTCCAGACAATCTACGGACCCCTATACAGACTGGCCTAGACTTGGTTTGACAACCACTCTAGAGACTTGAGCTGAAACTCTGGTTCTGGGAACACCGGAAACTCCGGTCTTTGCACACCGGAGATTCCGGCCTGCGATATCACACCAGAGATTCCGGACAAAATCTGGCCAGAGGCAAAACTGATAGAAACAACAAAACTGTAACAAACATAACTTTTGAATCCGGACTTCGATTAACCCGAAAGCAATTTTGTTGGAAATATTGGATACCACTAAGTGAGAATATATCATGTATTATAATGTGAGATATCTCCCTTGGTGATCAACCGGAAAAACCTCCAAGATCAAAAACGCAATAAGATATAAAAGGGAAATCCGTTTTTGATGAACTAGAGCTTGCTATGAATATTACCACAAGCCCTAGAACCTCACATGGATAAGATCCAAATAACAACCAAGAATGATGATGCTAGGAATGCAAAGGTTTGATCTCTCTCCAAAAGATATGATCGAGTTACTCACTCGAGAGCCCCTCTTGATAGCATGGTTATCTATCCTGTAAACCGGTCTCCCCAACTAACACCACGAGACCGGTAAGAAAGAAACCCTATCAAGAACATACCTTTGCCTTGCGCATATTCCACTTGAGCTTGATGATGATGATCTTCTACACCTCAAGATGGAGCATCTTTCTTGATTGCGCTAGCTTGGTGAAGACTTGGAATTTGCTCCCCCATACTCCACTATGGAAGAGCCTCTATTTTAGGCATATCTTCACATATCTATGATCACCGAGGATGCCAAGCTTCAAGAATGAGATCTTCTAGATATGACGCATCTTTAGCTTGCACAACATTTCTTCTAACTTCATTTGGATGATGTATTTAAGGTACACATGAGGAACTCTATCTTTTTCTTCAAGACACCCTTGATCTTCTTTTCTTTATTCTTCTTCTTCTTCTTCATTTCTTCTACCTTGAAGCCAACACATGCTTCAAGTGATGCCAATGGACAATTCCTACAAGTGCAACTTGATACAATCATTAGTCCATAGAGATTGTCATTAATTATCAAAACCACACATGAGGGCCCACATGCTCTTTCAGAGTGTTACGATACATCGTGGAGTTTGAGCGACTGGTTACTTGTTGGCAAGGGACAACCACTCTTTAGCTGAAGATAATATACACCATCATCTTCAATGCCACAAACCCAAAACTTCCATGCTCTCTAGATGACATGGAGAATATAACGGGAAAACGTGATCCTCCTAGAAAACAATATTGCCCATTTTCCAAATTCAACCAAGAGGCAAATGATTCTTGACATTGCCAAGCCAGCTTCAGTAGCCCTAGCCAATGTAATTCAGCAAGCCACAATCGAAGGTTTATGTTACAACACTTTTTTGGACAACATAAGCGATAAATAACTGCAGAAATCTTGGGTGGGCTTTGCCGGACAATGCGACGCCGACCGGTTTATTTTACTGCATTCTCAGCCCAAATTTGGGTGGGCTTTACGGTCCAGTTGACAGCAAATGTGTCTGTGTTGCGCATCCATTTGTTCGTCTCAGGCCTTCCAGCCAGCCACTCTCTCCCTCCAATCTCACCCATCCTCCAGTCGTTGATGCTGAACCCTAGCGTGATCCATGGAGGCCACAACGCCCCCAGTCATTCCCGACGACGTGCTTGACACCGAGCCCAAGGATCCCGCTGCCCGCGGCCGCCCAAAAAAAGGCCATCCTGCTCGCCGTGGTCAAGCTGAAGAAGGGGAACACGCTAGAGTAGATGACATGAGAGTCGAGGAAGCGCACCGGCCCACGCTTTGCTCATGGTCAAGGGCACGCAACGCCAATGCCGACGCCATTGCCACCCACGTGGTCGCCCACATTACGCCCATGCTAAGAAGCAGGCGCTAACCAATGTCCTAGAACGTGAGATGAGCTCTGGTTCATCCACGAACAAGCCCCACGCTTTGATCATGGTCAAGGGCACGCAACGGCGCTTACCTGGTTCTATGGATCAAGGGACACATCGTCGGAGGTCGGTTTTAAATCTTTCCTGACCGTGTCGGCAGATCCTAACATCGACTTGAACACCACTCCGCTGAACCGGCTCGTCAGGTGTCATGCAAAGGAAACCCCCAAGGCGTTTGGCACTGGACACCGTCCCTGATCCCCGCAACTTGTTCATCGAAATGCCGGCGATGCATCCACCCAACAAGACCGCATTTCAATTGATGAAGAGGCATTGTTCCATGATGATCCATGACCGAGATGATTGATTCATTCGAGCAGTTCAATTTGTTTATTTGATGAATTTTGTTGTCTCATCCTTTTGGTACTTTGAAGAATGCCGACAATGGCTGATTGAACTACCTTGTGCATTAATTAGGACTATTTTATGCGTCTAGATATGCAAAATGAAATTTGACAAAATAATGCCCAACCGCGGATAAATGGGGGACACCGTTGTTTGTTGGTTGCATTTTTGTACTGCTGATTTTGGATCGTGGTCTAGATTGCCCAAGAAATGGCACATGTTTGGTACTGATTCTTGCGGTCAAGCATATGCTACACAAGCCTTTGCCTTTGGGTAGGATTTTTTTTGCTGTCAACAAGTTTTTTTTTTTTTTTTTTTTGAGAATTCCGATATTGATTTACCGTGCCTTCTTGATGATCATGTCAAGAAATTGTGTGGACTAGGATGCAGGTATTATCAATGCTTACTTGGGTTAATAGTTAATTAATATAAATAAGCGACTGGGTTATAACTCAAGTCCAATTGTAGAGGTTCTGCGCTGCAAATCATGTGAAGGACCGTGCTCAAACTTGATGTCACAGGCAATGATTCAGAGCCTGTGGTGCTATATTCTGAATTTCTGCCATCGTTTCACTTAAAGTCACCTGGTGGGGTGATAGGATGAGTATGTTAACATTTGGCTAACTTGACCGCGAGCTGAGCCGGAAGAACTGAGTCACAAAGCAAAATAATTTTGACCAAGACTACTTGCTGGATTTTCCGTTTGCAGCGCACAGGCATTGTGCTAGTTTTTCTAGATCTATTTGAATTTTCAAATCAAGTTCTCGAATTTTTCAAATAAATGGCTACATGCAGCCCCGAGCTCTAACAGGCTGCACTACAGGGAAAAGGACAGTACAAGTTCAAAGTAACAATACAAGGTGCATGTTTTGGCAGTGTCACGCTCGTAGACCACGGCAATCCACCGCCAAATTCAACACCAGCCTAGAGGAATAATAAGCCTTATCAAACGTTCAAAGCAGAGAACAACTGTTACTACAAACAATTCCACAGGAACATTTGTTGAGCCACCGACAAGGACAACAGTAAAACAAAAAGGAAAGATGTACATGGCACGGCGCTATCTAGTGCAGTCTCGTCAGCTCCTCCACCCTCTTGGACAGCTCCTCCACTGGGACCGCCATAATTTTAGCCACCTCCTCCATCTTGCCCCTGTTGAGGTCGAGGAACGACTCAATCAGGTCGCCGTCCAGGAAGTTACGGGCCTCCGACGTCTTCTTGTCATTGTGGAAGGACCGCCACTGCTCGTGGCTCAGGCTGCCGACGCCCTTTATGAACTTCACGAGAGTCGCCTGGAGCTTCTCCAGGAACACGTAGTGGTCGTGGGGCAGGGAGGCAATGATGCCGATGACCCCATTTATCGTGCCGAAGATGACCGTGGGGATCTGGCCCATCTCCGAGTCTGGAAGGCGCATCACAAGCGAACCGTGACGGAACCTGTTCACAAACTCTCCAAGATGGTACTCCCCGACAACCTCGAGCCTGCCCCTCTCTTCATCCGTGGCCGCATCGCTGTTCTTGCGGACAGTGAAAAGGTTGTAGCTATTCTCTGCGCCAATGTAGACATCATCATCGATCATCTCAACCGCAGTCATCCAGTTTGCGTTGTAATCCCTAGCAAGCTCTTCGATTGCACTCTCCTCGTGCTGCTCAAAAAAAGAAACAGTTACTGACCTGACCAAGAAACAAACTGGAACTAGTGTCATGTGCTGTAGATGTCAAAGCATGCAAGTAAACAGCAAATGCTTACCTTGTAAGCAAGCAAGGATATTGATTTCATCAGGTCTCCGACCACAATGAAATCGCCACGGGTTTGGGTATACAGGGCCAGTATGTGTCCATGGTGGCCACACTCAGATTGCAGCTCATGGGAACCATCGTCCCGTGTCATCCACTTATATAATTGGATCTTCTGGTTGATAGCCGCCAACAATTTCCCATTGAACGCATTTAGAGAGTAGACAGCTCCTTTTGTTTCTTTCTCAACGATTAATTGCAACCTTCCATCTTCAACTGCAAATACTAGGATCCGTCCCTAAACAAAGATGCATAGGCAAGTAAGTACTATGTGCAGGAAAATCTATTATAATAACTGAAACCCAAGCCACGAGAGGTAGTAAAACCAAACGGGCACTAAAAAGAAAAACACACCACTAAGGAAACACCAAGCTCCACTAATACTCCCTCCGTTCCAAAATATAAGATGTTTTAGCTTTGTGAATGAAGTGTATGTAGACCCCTTTTAGTGTGTAGGTTCATCTAGGTTTGGAGTGAACCTACACAGTAAAAGTGTCTAGATACACTCCTTTGACAAAGCTAAAACATCTTATATTTTGAAACGGAGGGAGTATTTACCTTGGTCGGTTCGTTCTCCTCGGGTAAAACATATGCTGTTCCCACACAGTAATAGAAGTTATTATCATCTGAGAATGAGCAGCTAATCATGGAGCAACCACATTCATATTGATCAAGAGGATGAGTAGACAGAAACTCAAAAGTTTGATGATCCAGTAGACGAATAAAATGTGCCTCGCTTTGCTCCATACTGTCATGGTTGTACTTGAAACTGCAGAATGCTAGTGTCCTGGACTGCTCCTGGTGGCAAATACGTCGTGCTTGTTCATTCAAGGGGATCGTGCGGATATGAAGCTTTTGGATATCATCGATATTTCCAATAGAAAGTTCACCTTCTTTAGCAATTGCAAGGCTGTGATATACAAGAAAGAAAAGTAACTTAGGAGCACATATAAGGCAATAATGTGGCTTCCAAGTAAATGCTGCCAAGAAACTACTGAAACATGAGGACCATGTGAGAAGCCCATAGCAAGAGTAGAGAAGACACTATCAGGTCAGCAATAACATGTTCTATTTTTTATGGTCTTATATGTACAAAACTAGCGCACTGAATGTTAATGGTAGTATTGTTATGAGTATTGGTATGTACGCATTGAGTACAAAAGGAGGTTACTTGGCAATATATGAGAAAATGAGGGAATGAATAGCACTATTGAGTGCAGTACATAGATATGTCAGGTTCCTTCCTAGTTCCTACATGTAAACAAAGGCTGATACAAATACACCACGCATATAAACTACTGAACTAGATAAACAAGTCATTCTGAGAGAGAGAAAGAAAGAGACCTGTCAGGAAAGGCGGCTGTATTGAAAGGACACATATGATTGACTTCTTTCAAATTGACATTGCTATACAGCAGCTTTTTATTGCTGCTATAGATAACAGTCGGTCTATCAGATGAAGCGAACACATGGGTTGTTCCTTTTGATGAGAATGTACGAAGGCTAATTGGTTGGGTACCAAGAGAAACCTTCTTTCTATCAGTTAGTTCACCTGTATTTGCATTTAATAGAAAACTAAACAGGTGACCATCTCCAAGAGCACAAAGCAAATATGAAACCTGAAAAGTAAATCAGCAAGCATAAGCCACTTGTATTAACTCTCTTTTCATGATAAGTGAGGTCAGCAACATACCCCTTCCAAGGTGCATAGCAGAACAGACCGAGGAACTATTTCTCCACCTAAACTTTCCTTCCTGATTAATTCAAGGTCTGGAAGTGAATATATGCTAACACTTATATCAGTCCACAACCCAATAGCAGCCAGAGAACTATATTGTGGGTTCTCGCCGACTGGGTTCAAATCAACACAAGAGATCTCATGTTCTAGCTGTGCATGTTTTACTTCAACCAGCTTAGCATCCCTAATCTCTAGGTAAACAAGATGGCCACCACCGGTTGCCAACAGAACCTGCAAGATAGATAATGTGTATTTGACGTTAGAGTGGAAGGTAAGTAAAAAATGTGAATTCAAATTCATTGTAATTAGGATTTCCAGAAACAGAGTATGCTGGGATGCATCTCAAAGTCTACCTTATGAGCAAGTGCCTCCCAAGTTCAGAGTGGAAGGAAAGTATAAATGCAAGTTGTAATTAGGATTTCCAGAAACAGAGTATGCTGAGATGCGTCTCAAAGTCTAACTTATGAGCAAGTGCCTCCCAAGTTCAGACACGGGAGGCTGAATGAAACACGTGGGGATTATTTTGTAGTTAAAAGGTAATAAACATGTAATGCTGCGTACACTTACAAAATGGTTGATTACAAGGATTCAAAGTTTTGGAGTCAAAAAACAGTTAACAATACAAATTGAGGCTATTGCAGTATACAGAATTGCAAGTACAATATGACAACAAAAATTGGAAGGCATGCACACAACGAACAATTATTGAAAGTGCGAAGCCATATGAACAGTAAGACATCTGATAATTTCCCTCTCTTCTCTTGCTTATGACTCTACTCTGAGCACTCTACTCTGAGCATCTTCTGCGAGCATTTGGTCACTGTGTATTTGCTGACTATGCATTGTATTAATGAGGATTTAAAACATGAATACACCAAAATTGTATTCTCTCACTGTCAAGTATTTCCTATTAGAGACAGGATAATTTTTGCCCAAAAGAGTAGAGGGGGGGATTTCATAAGATGCCTACCTGACTGGCATTAGCTGATGCAACATTGACTGAAAATCCTTCTGGTGCATTCCATTGATCCACTAGCTCCCGAGAAGTGCAACTGACTAACCGAACAGAATTAGCGGTAACCTGCCATTAAAATTACCTGATAAGAAATTGGTCTTAAAGCAGAACTCATGGAGCATAGTCGTGTAACCATCTAAGATGCTGAAAAGAAACCTGGAACATACAACTTGCTATGGACTGGCTCAAGAGTAAGTTCGTTGGTTGCCCATATTAGCAATGCCAAAAAATTGAAAACCATGTTTCTTTTCCTCTTGTTTGGTTTGTTGCCAAAATATTGGCTGCCCATGAAAACTCACCCATCGCTCTCACAGATGCCTACCAAATGATTGGCAACATGCAAGTGCATGAATCTTTGATCAAAAAAGTTAGAAGGCCAATTATTGCCCATGTCTGGTACGGATGCATTATGCACTAACAGAACAGACATTAAATACCATTAGAATCATCCACAATAATTCCATTCTTAACTCGTGCTTTATCCATTTCCATCAAGTGTTTCGTTCTTCCCTAACCCAAAAGATCTACTTTTACTGGGATACTCCAGTTACGGCTTATCAAGCAAGGAAAGAAAACCAAATGATTCATCAGAAATGTACCTGTATAAGCAGATCATTGATGGCATTCTGGCAAAACAAAGTCTGGATTTGTGCATCAAAGCCTTCTATCTCTGTTTCTTCTAATTCATCTTCCATGTTCATAGCCAAGAATCGTGTCTCACTTATAAAGCTCACCACCAGGTACATGTCGTACGGATCATTGAAGGAAGATTTCAATGACCATAATCCCTTGATGCCTTGCAGCTCTACCGAAGCCTAATTTACAAGAGAAGATGTACAGCTCAACTTCCTACAGTACAAAATTTACGAAGTTCGGCTAGTAATTTCCTAGCAAGGAAATGATTGTGTTCAAATCAATACCTGCTCATTAATCCCTATACCATTACGAACCACCCGAATTGAACCATCTTTAAATGCTCCTGAACAAGTGACCACCTGACCTTGCCCCTGCCTATCAAGGTCAACCACGCAGAAGTCCACAATGGGTCCAAGATTCACATATCGTTCAAGGACTTCAACAAACGAACCAGTTACATCAGGTTGGAGATTCAGCTTTACGAGCTGTCAAGACCAACGACTATTTCAGTGCAAATTTCATTGAAATAATAACAGAAAGGACAAATGGAAGTTCTCTACTTTCCAATAAGTGCACATATTTCATTGCATATGCATGCATTTGTGTGGGTGCAGTGCCTAGTTAGTTGTTACTGGTTTTCCTTTCTTTTTTCAGTTGTTCCTGATTTTCCTTCTTTTCTGTTTTGGTGGGTGGGGCCGAGAGTAGCTTGAATCCAATGCAATTTAACATAAGAACAGGTAGAAGGCACCAATGGAGATGCAGGATTGCTTATCTGAATGGATGGTCAAAGAATAACATGTAATTGAATTGCTACATGCACCACTTGGCCTATGTAGCATGAAATAGGAAGTAACCATGGTAGCCTGTAAACATATGCTATTGACCCACCTGTGAATCACCAAATCGAGAGCCAACATAGACAACACCATTATCAAGATATGATATTGACGATGCAACCGACGTCTCTCCCAAGTGCTCAATTTTCAAACCAGTTACCCTAGAACGTAACCAATACATCAGAACAGAAAATATGTAAGTAGTAGCTCGATTACTTTAGTTCCAGAATGGTACACAGGAAGGTACCTTTCTCGTTCTTGGGTAAGCACAAGTAAATGCATAGTGCCTGTATTATCACCAAGTAAATAGCGGGAACCATCTGGGTCAACCCGTCCATAAGCTCGTATGATTGACTGAGCAAGAAATGGAAGATAGAAGGCAGATAATTACAGCATGTCAAAATACAGACCATGTAATGGTACAACAAGAATACAGCAAATGTAAGCAGAAGTATTACTTGTTTGATGGGTATAGCTCTGAATGTAGAATTGGCATTGCAGTAAACTATCGTCTCCTCGCCAATAATTATAACACCACCAAGTGGATTTGGTACAGGTATTAAAAGACCAGCTCCATTGTCTAAATTGTTCTGTGACCAAGGACCCTCAACAAAGTCTTTGTCCTTCAGTGCAACTTCATATGTCTTAACATGCCTTGCATCTTTGTTATCCTGACACATAGCATGGAAAGTGCAATTCATCAAGATCTGTTACTATTTCACTGATGGTCAAGTTATTAGTAAAAGGATATAAACCTAAGGGAATGAGGTTGGGCAGGGTAGCAAATAAGGAGACAGTGCATGCAGTCAGTATTCAAAAGGTTAGAAAAAAAGATTATTTTGGTATATCAACAGCACAGCTTGATGCTAACAGTAAAAATCAATGTAAATGACTAAATGTATTACAGAGATGACTCAAGATTTCACACAAGTACCAGAACCAGGAAGAGCATGTTAGACTTAAGAGTTATTTATGTTGTTGCTCAAAGACAATTAAGTAATTGTTCCAGCAGTATTGAAATGTACTGCCATGTCGAAAGTAGAATCACAATAGCAATATCATATGGTACAGATGATAATACACACTGTGAATGTTCAATCAAAATTAAATGATTTGACAGCAGAGCCACAAATCTCGAGAATCATTCCTATGAACATCTCTGAGTAACCTATTATACACCACCTATAAGAAGTTAAGCATTGCAAGTTGACAACAGACTGCACTTATAGAGTATAAACAGAAAAACACCAAAGATTACGGTGTAAACCAACACATATTATTTGTCGAGTCGAGAATAATTGCAAACACGTGTAAATACAGGAAGCCCATATTCATCATTAGACTACTGATTTGCGACTGCTGTAGTTCAATACTTTCTGCCGCTGGATTTAGACTTTGTGATTGTATAAACACTAAAAGAAAAAAAAGACTGAAGCTTGAGCAAACCTGGTAGAGGACAACTATCGTAGGTCTGATACAGCCATACAGAAACTTGATGTCCAATACTTGAAGCTCTTCTAGTCTGACATAAGAAAAGGAAATGTATCTAAGTTAATCAGGACAAAAAATTAATAAAGACTATCCTCCATGAAACATTAACTCTGTCATGAACTTCCAACAACTGTGCTATAAGCCTATATCATCATTCATGACAATAACTATAGCACAGAAGTAAGCACGGAAATAACTGTACAACTTCCGAGCCGCCATGAGACATGGAGGCTTTGCCTTGACCAACAAGCATGCAAAGCAAGCATAATAAAATAGCTTTCATTTTATACATTTCATACATCGATAGCAGGTTAAGCAACATAGATGTAAAATAATAACCTCATCATTTATATATTTTCTACATTGATACCAGGTCAAGCAACATAAATATAAAGTTGAGAAATGGAAACAAAGTGCATTACGGTTGCCTCTAACTCTAACAAAAGACAATTAAGATCATGGAAGAATTACTCCCATCAATCAACCCAGCAAAAGCATGCAATCATGCTCCAATAGTTCTAGTTACAGATTACACTGCAACCTACATTTCTAGAGTGTATCACTAAATGAATCGTTCGATCAGCAAAACCATTTAGTTAGTCACTGCCATAATGGTACCTGATATTGAAAGCTTCCTTTAACTGTCCTTTGTTGTCGAAGGGTATAACCTGACAAAGACAGATTCAAGAAAAGAAATCAGAACAGCACAAAAAAATCTCTGAGGTGCAAAAGTACAGCTTGGGACCAAGGATAAATGCTTAAGATCCATAAGAACAGAAGTAACAGACAATGGGCTTACTTTAAATAATCCATCGTAGAGGTGAAGGCCAATAATCCTACAGTCAGGATCAACGATTCCAATCTGCATTATAAATCAATGGTCATTGGTAGTATCACTGCTCTAGCTTTAAACATAAGAGATAACTCTATCTTTAGTACATGTGTCACAATACAAAATGAATATTGGAAATTTGAAGTTCAAATGGGGAACTTAGTATCATTTTCCCTGTTCAAAAATCAGCCGATTAATCCCTGCTCAGAGGGTCACCAAGCAACCGATTAACTGATTTATCGGTGAATTGACTGATTAATCAGCTGATTGCCTGGCCAATTCACCTATTAATCCTCTACTCGCCAGCCGACCGAGCAGTTACCAGTCAACAATTTCCTCGACATTGATCATTTTGCAACCGAGAAAAGGAGTTTGAACATGGAAAAGTGTGGTACCTGTCCGTTGTCCGTAGGGCGGCCAATGCGGTCAGAAACATCTCCCATGGATCTACATAATACAAGTGAATTATAATTCCATACAAGACAAGGTACTGATTCAGGGGAGGTATCATAGAGCGACTATGTGATTTTGATCTACAAACAAATACCTGCTCCTACCCCCCACCCACCCACCCCACACACGCGCGCGCGCGCACATCTCTATATGGCTATATCTCATTATGCCAGAGTTGCCGGTGGTCGCTATATACCTTTCTCTCTACCACTGTTCTAACAGGCCGCCGCCTAACCAACTAGGCGAAGCACGAGATTGATGACAGTGAACATTATTCTGCGGACGCATGCCGATTCTTGTGCTTGTCTTGTAAAGTTAAGAGCATAAAGAATCGATACCTGGTTAGAAGTTCCGATTTTTCTGCATCCCACTGCAGGACGCAGAACTTGTATCTCTCTGTTGCGATGAAAAGGAAGTCCTGGGCCTCATTCTGAAGGGAAGAAGCAGTTAGGAAATCACTCTGACAGGAACACCACGCTTAGGGAGAAACACAACATAGGAAGCAACAGAATATGAACTCACGATAGGTCGGAAGAGCTCGATCGTCGCGATCCTTCCGTATATCGGTACATCTAGCATAGGCTGCGAGAAGAAAAAAAACATTACGGCCTCACGGTAGCAGACTACCATGCAAGCATAGCAGGCAGCGGATAATAAAATGCAGAACCAAGCACACGTGACCCCTCCTCGGTGGCACGGATCAACTGACCTGAAGGCCCTGCGGCGTGAGCAGATGGATCTCGATGCGGGTGCATTTCCTGAAAGTTGGGAGAGCAGGAGCATTTAGCAAAAGATGGAAGATTTATTAGCAGGTAACCACAGAAATACACAGAACACCGGCGTCCGATCGAACACTAGTAAACGATAAAATCTTTAAGCACATAATATGGCACACTTCCATGGTGAACTCAATGTCGTCAAGTGTACACTGCATCTCGACGAGCACATCAATCTCTGTCTCACTTTTGTCATGCTGCGCATACTGTAGGGGCGCCATTTCGTTCTAGCTCGACAGGACAGAGCAAAAGAGAACACGGGAGCCTGCCTACTGTCGTGTCGCCACACTAGACTAGACTAGACTAGCTAGAGTGACAGGCACAGATCCTGCCAGACAGCAAAGCAGGGAACCCATCCGCCGGAGAGAAACCTGGGCGGGGGGCAGAGTCAGGCGCGCGCCGGCCGGGGAAACAGCCCCGCGGCATTCCTCCCAAGCCGGAAGTAAACCCTAGGAGGCCGCCGCGGGCCCTTCGTGGGAGGGAGAAACCCTAGAGGGCAGGGCAGGGCAGCGGCAGCGGCGACACGCGCCAGAACCGAGATGAGCCGCGGTGGGAGCTAAGCCGTAAATTGGAGAATTTGGGGAGGGGGGAGAGGGGGTGGAGTGCGTACGCGACGATGAGGTTGAGCTGGTGGGGGCCGGTGAAGTGGCCGACGCAGGAGTGGCTGACGCTGGTGGGCTTGTGCGCCGTGACGACGTAGTTCCACGTGCTCATCTCCGCCGCGCGCCGCCGCCGCCGGAGGAGGAGGAGGGTTCTGGAAGGGGGAGGGCGCGGTGAGGTGGCAGGGGAGACGGGTAGAGCGGTCGTTTCTGTATAGGACCGGAAGAACGTTGGTGGGAGGAGGAGGAACACGGGGGCTCAGGGCCGGACTGGCCTGTTTCGCATGGTTCTGTATGGGCCGGGCCGGTGTGGGCGGTTTACGATATGGTTCTCTGTGACTCCGCTGGACTGGGCTCGCAATGGTAGAGGTGTGGTGCCACACAAGGCCTACCAATATCCTCAAAAAAAAAAGGCCTACCAATGCAGGCGGGCACTAGGTCCACTGACGGTCGACCATAAAGTTTTTGGCAATATCCATAATTTAGTTGGAGACTCCCAACAAATCACCACGAAACTCTACACGCTCCTGGTGACAGGCGACTAGAGTTTTTTCTTCCGTTGCCGGATTCTGATCTGGTGGGGAGTTCTTTATCAAGCCCGATTGGGACTGTCTTGGCTCTTCCCTGATCGGTTTCTGCTAGACAGGTCTTTTAGCCCGCAAGGAGAACTAGGGTTTTAGAGGGCGCGCCATGGCAGGTTCTGAAGACTCTTCTAATCAAGCTGGTGGATCAGGAAAAAAAGGGGGAAGATATTGATGAGATGATGCCGAGGATGGGAATAGAGGAGGATGAACTTGATGATCTAGTGTTTGAGGAGGAAGAGACGGCACCGAAAGATGGCATCAAGTGGGTGGCACTTGTTAAAGTACACTCAGATAATTTTTTCAGCCCTCTAACTTTTGAACAGCATATGATGAATGTGTGGAGTCCAGCGAAGAAGGTTGAAATCAAACATCTGGAAGGGAAGATGTTTACGGTGCAATGTTTTTGTCTGGGGGATTGGCTTAAGATCATTGATGGAGGGTCGTGGTTGTTTTGATAAAATGCGGTGTGCATAGAGAACTATGATGGTCTGAGCTCTACTGATTTGATTTATCTGAATTTCTTTGATGCATGGATCCAAATTCATAAACTACCGATTTGATACCATAATGACATGCTAGTCAAAAATCTAACGGAGAAGAAAGTGGGCAAGGTTGTCAAGGTAGAAATTGATGTCAATGGGGCTGGCAACTTTGTTCGGGTTCGTGTTAAATTGGATGTCAGGAAAGCCCTTGCTCGGTTTGTGTCGATCTCATGGGCGGGACAGCGAGAAATCTACCATGTCAAGTATGAGAAGATACCGAGATTTCTGTGGGGCTTGTGGCCACTTTGGCCATACTCAAACTGAATGCAGTACTGGAGAACACGAGGAGAAAAGCCTAAAGTGGGGCGATTTTCTGAAGGCGGACTGGGACACTTGGCAGGGCCGTTTTGGAGCTGGCTGGGGTGTAGGAAGAGGAGGCGCACGTGGCGGCCGCAGTGGTTGTGGTAGGGGTTTTGGACATGACAACGATCTACCTAACCATGATAATCTCACACCATGGCGTCAGAATGCGTTTGTCCCTAGTCTGAATCCTACAGCTAATGAAGGAAAGGATCATGAGAGTGTGGACACGGCATCTAGCCCTGCAAAAATAATAGATATGGAGACCGAGACAACTCTTGTGGATCCTAATGCAAAGAGAGCTTTAGACATGGGCAATGAAGTTGTAACACATAAGAACAATGCTGATATGGATGTGACACCCAATGATATGGCCATGGAGGGTATAGCAAATGCACATGGCAGTTCGGTGGTTGATAAGGAGAAAAATCGGGCCAAACGCCCAAAGAAGGATGGAGAAAACTCCACTTCACTAGGATCGGCAGGTTTCCGTGAGGAGCCTGTCAGGCCGCAATGAAAATATTAGTTTGAACTATCAGGGTTTAGGCAACGACCCGACAGTTCGTGCGCTTTTGGATGTCCAAAGGCGTTGTTGCCCGGATGTGATATTTCTGTCGGAAACGCATCTTGATGACTACCCGGCAGAGTGTCTACGTAGGAGGCTAAGGATGGAGCTTAAAATCGTCAACCCAAGTGATGGTAGAAGTGGAGGTGTCATTCTCTTGTGGAAGAGGGGAGTTGTTATTGAGCAAATATTTTCAGCACCGAAATACATTGATACTAGAGTAATTGAGGGTCCGGGAAAAATTTGGAGACTCACGGGTTTTTATGGAGAACCAAGATGGGAGGACAAGTACAAATCTTGGGATAAGATGCGTGAGTTGCATGAGAACTCTAATTTACCCTTGTTAATTATTGGTGATTTCAATGAAATCTTATTTTCTCATGAAAAAGAGGGAGGTAATACCCGGCCTCAGTCTTTTATGCAAGCGTTCTAAGATGCTCTTACTGATTGTGATCTAGAAGATGTTGGGTACATGGGAGATATATTTTCATGGAGACGTGGAACGATTCGAGAAAGGCTTGACATAGCTGTCGTTAGTGGTTCCTGGCTAACAATGCATCCTGATGCAAAACTTCAACATCTGGACTTTACTCGGTCGAACCATAGACCAATACTTCTGTATACAGAGTACCAAGTGGTTCCCAATGCGTCGGTGGCTGGACCGCTGCGGTTTGAGGCCAAATGGCTTAGAGAAGAGGGTTTTCGTTCTGCTGTTCAACACGCTTGGGAGGAGGCAGCGGTAGCGACGGATGGTGGGATTTTAGCAAAACTGAACCATATGCATGTGTCCCTGCATGCATGGGACAAAAGGGTGTTGAAGAAGCCCAAACGTCGCTTGTGGAAGGCGCAAAGGGAGTTGGAGAAAACGATGTCGGGACCTATGACGGAAGAAAATGAAAACCTTGCAAAGGAGATGGCGAGTCTGGTTGAATTATTGCTAGAACAAGAAGAAATTCATTGGCTCCAACGGTCTCGTGCGAATTGGTTTCAACTCGGGATTTTTCCATCAATTTTCTACAGCAAGACGAAAGAAGAATTACATTAATAAGCTTATGAATGATAATGGGGAGTGGGTGGAAGGTACAGAGGCTTTTAAACCTCTTATTCTTAATTATTTCACTAATATTTTCTCTTCGTAAGTGCGGATCACTGACCCAACCTTGTTGGAGAAGATCCAACCCCGAGTCATAGAGTCAATGAATGAGAGGCTCAATGCAGCCTTCTCAGCTAAGGATGTTAAAAAGGCGATTTATTCTATTGGTGACTTTAAGCCACCGGGGCCAGATGGTATACATGCAGTGTTTTATAAACAGTTCTGGGAATTATGTGGCGATGAGATCACTCAGGAAGTTCTTCAAGCTTTGAATTCAGGTATTATACCGGAAGGGTGGAATGATACTACTATTGTTTTAATCCCTAAGGTGGAGAATCCTGAAAAATTACTCAATTCTGGCCAATTAGTCTTTGCAATGTCATTTATAAAATGATTTTTCTAAGATGTTGGCTCTACGGTTAAAAGAAATTCTTCCAGAGGTGATTGCCCCTATACAGAGTGCTTTTGTACTAGGACGGTTGATTACGGATAATGTTCTGGTGGCTTATGAGTGTATTCATTCTATTAAAAACAAGAGGGCTGGTTCTATTGGATATTGAGCTGTCAAGCTTGATATGCACAAACTTATGATCGCGTGGAGTGGATTTTTCTCCAAAATATGATGAGAAAGCTGGGATTTTCTGAGAGATGAATCTCCCTTATGATGGCTTGTGTTAGCTCTGTGAAATTTTAAGTCAGATTTAACTCAGAGGAAATAGAGATGTTTAGTCCTACTAGAGGTCTCCGACTGGGGAACCCTCTCTCTCCTTACTTGTTCCTCCTTTGTGCGGAGGGTTTATCTAGTCTCTTGTTGTATGAAGAAGAAGTTGGTGGCATCGATGGGGTTAGGGTGTGCAGGAACGCACCGTCAGTCTCACATCTGTTATTTGCTAATGATTCCCTTATCCTCATGAAAGCTGATATGACTAATGCAATTTCCTTGCAACAAGTGTTGGATACCTATTGTGCAAATTCAGGACAGTTGGTGAGTTTAGCAAAGTCAAGTATTTTTTTTCTCTCCAAATACTAGAGCTTGGTTTTTGCGAAGCGTTACACATTGGTACGGAAGCACTCTCAGATAAGTATCTTGGTCTCCCGACACTTGTTGGAGCAGACAGAAGCGATTGTTTTCAACATTTTATTGAAAGAATTATCCAAAGAATAAATGGGTGGAAAGAGAAGCTCTTATCTATTAAAGTTAAGGAGATACTTTTGAAAGCCGTGCCCCAAGCAATTCCAGTTTATGCAATGTCAGTGTTCCAAATTCCCAAGGGAGTTTGCAAGGCTATGATGGATGCAATTTTCAATTTTTGGTGGGTGATGATGAGAATTCTAAAAGGATGCATTGGCTTGCGTGGTGGAAACTTTGCTATCCGAAAAGTGAAGGTGGCATGGGTTTCCGAGACTTTCACTCGTTCAATCTGGCCATGCTAGTCAAACAAGCTTGGAGGCTTATTACTGATCCTACCTCTTTTTGTGCACGCATTATGAGTGCTAAATACTACCCTTATGGTGATATCCTCAAGACAGGTCCGAAAGCGGGATCTTCCTTCACATGGCAGAGTATTCTTGCTGGCCTAGCTACCTTTCAATGAGGCTATATTTGGAGAGTTGGGAATGGCGAAAAGATCAATATTTGGGATGACTCGTGGATTCCTTCTAGCCACAATCGAAAAATTCTTAGTCCTAGAGGAGGTGCAGTTTATACTAAGGTATCAAAAGTTATTAGCCCTATCACTGGCCAATGGGATGAAGACTTACTCGCAACTTTGTTTGGGCCGTTGGATAGAAATAGAATCAGGAAAATTCCAATCCATAACCAAGATTTTGACGATTTGATAGCTTGGCACTGTAATAAAATGGCCGATATACCGTCCGCTCAGGGTACCATCTCCAATGGCGCAATCAGTTTGGTGCAACAACAGGAAATCTTTCGTATCCAGGAGGTTCTGCCATGAATCCGGTGTGGAAGATAGTTTGGAAACCGAAAATACCAGGAAAAATTAAGATATTTGTTTGGCGTGTGTTACATGGGATTATTCATCTAAAAAGCATTCTCTTCAACTGCCATATTGGGACCTCTGGTGCCTGTCCGATTTGCGGCCAGGGCCCTGAAGATATTCTGCACCTGCTGTTTGTTTGTCTCGCTGCCCAAGAGATGTGGAGATCTTTGGGATTAATGGAGGCTATTACTGAAGTGGCACACTTGGACCATTCAGGATCAGTTGTTCTAGAGCTCCTACTTCGGCAAGATGATAAACATGTACATGACTTTACTGATATGGGCCTAAAAGAGTTGATCTCGGTTACTTGCTGGTACTTGTGGTGGCTTAGACGATGTCGCGTTAGAGAAGAATCCACACCTCCTGTCAGTAAATGCAGAATGTGTATTTTGGGAATCACCATCAACGACGCAAAATCCTCGACTAGCCGAGGCAGTGGTGCAACAACAAAATGGAGCAAACCAGACCCTAGACAATTGAAGTTAAATGTTGACTCGTCATTTCATGTCGACTCCATGACTGGTTGAGTTGGTGCCTTGCTACGTGATCACAAAGGTACGTTTGTGGCGGCATTAACTAAATTTTTGCCTCATGTTTCCTCTCCACCAATGGCAGAATTAATGGCAATGCAAGATGGACTGACACTTGCTAATACGATGGGGTGCAACCATATCATTGTGGAGGCGGACTCTATCGATGTTATCCAAGCATGTACGGGTGACCAATCTTGGTGGGATGAGGCGGCGGCGATTTATGCTGATTGCATTGATTTGGCTACAAGCATAGGTAATGTGAGATTTATGCACTGCCCAAGAGAAGTAAATGGATCTGCTCACGAGCTAACTAGGGATATTTTTCTTAATAATATCTCTTGTAATTGGGTCAATGAACCCCCTGGTTTTATTCTGCAATCACTTGTAAACGATGTAACGCTGGTTTGATGGCTGCAAGTTTCAGACGCACTATTTTCCTTACCACGGTACCTAAGAGGACTGGAAGGTTTTAATGAGGTGACTTGCATGCGTAATATATGAGTTTCAAAAAAAAGATTGAGCATCGAGGTTACTTCAACTGTCTAGGGTTTTAAGAATCCAGGACTAGACTCCATGTTTGGTCATCTCCGTCATGCGTAGTCGCCACCGGAGGAGGAGGATTTTGTAAGGGGTGGAGGTGGCAGGGAAGGGAGACGGGTATAGCGGTCGTTTTTCGTACCGACGTTGGTGGGATCCCAGGAGCCCGGCCTGGCCTGTTTGGCGTGGTTTTGTATGGGTTGGTGTGGGCGGTTTGCGATGTGGTCCTCTGTGGATTGGGTTGGACTAGATACTAACTACTCCTCGCCTTGGCCTAACACCTTGAACAGTGCTAAATATTTTCTAAAAAAAGTGCTACATCTACTACTGCCCGAATGTTCAAGCCAAACTATTCACATGTTGGCTATTGCGACCAACGCTATCTCGTTGGGCCATTGCTTCAGAAATGTGATACTCATGGCATACCACCAATCTCTTGGAGTGCCGTTTGATGTTGAAGTCATGCCTTGTGTCCCTCTGAGCTAAGAAAATTTGAAGCAGAATTCCCTCGCCGAAAGGGCATTGGATGAGCGGATGATCAATACTTTTATTGGACCTAGTTGCAAAGAGTGCTTTTATCCAGCAACCAACGGTCTAACATCAGTTACAAAGGGTAATCTAGCACAAAAAACTTTTCTTTCAGTGGTGCTCGTTTTTTTCCATAAGGATTTTGGAGAGATGCATCAATAGATCAAAGAAAAATGTCAGGTTTGATGGTGATGCATTGTATTGCCTACTTGTCGTGTGAGATGCCTGGTGAAAGAATATTCATTGGTATTGAGAGAAGTTCGTGCTTGAATATGTACCCATAGATCTCTGGATTCAATGATTGCACGCACACTAGGAGCTCATGTGATGTCTTGGATCCATTTTGTCCTATGACACCTCGACTATCATTCTATTATTTACTCCCCTTCCATGTGCAAATTCCACGAGAGCAGGAGCAATCTAGACAACACTTCTTCCATGAACCCAACAACATTCCAAAAAGATGATCTTGTCATGTTTGCTCACATGCAAATTCCATGAGAGTAGGACCAATTCGGGCATCACTTCTTCCATGCTTCAGATTGTTGAAAGGATACGAATGTTGCCTAGAGTGAGTTGAATAGGTGATTAAAACGTTTACGGTTTAGGATTGTATAAATACAGAATAAAAGTAATGTTTAATTTAGCAAGCACAAAACCTATATATGTTAGGCTTAACTATGTGTACCAACAACTTATAGGCTAAACAAGACAAGTAATAAAGTGATAACAAGATATATAACTTCAATCATGAAGGCTATCACATTGTGAAGTGCATAAATAACGAGTTTGGGTATACAAATAACCGCAATAGAGACATGAAGATGTATTCCTGAATTTCCATCCTTGTTAAGGCAAGTATGTCTTAGTTGGAGAGGAGTGGTGCCACACAAGGCCTACCAACGCCACAAAGGCCCGCCTTATTCTCCTGGGTGCGCACCACCAAGGCGGACATTGACCTGAAGGCGACAATCGAAACCTTTACACAATGTTTGCGACGATATCCACAATTTAGTTGGAGGCTCCCAACAAATCACCACTAAACTCTACACCACCAAGATTGAGCATCGAGGTTATTACTCCAACCGTCTAGGGTTCCAAGAACCCAGGAGTAATAAGCCCACAAACTTTCACCAATCGAATCCTCGTAGAGAACTAAAACCGATGCACCAAATGCAATGAAAAACACAAGAAATGCTCGAGTCCTTCTCTCCTAAATCCCACCAAAGCAACTAGTGACACGAAAAAATATGAGAGGAAGAACACAAGAGGAAATATAGAAAAGACTCCAAAATGATCTAGATCCAAGATGTTCACCTCACTTAGAGGAGAGATTGATTGGTGAAAATATAGATATAGATCTCCTTCGTAATTTCTCTCAAAAAGATGCAAGAATCATGAGCGAAATAGAGAGTTGGGACAAATCTTCAAGATCAACAATGGATGAGAGAAAAACATAGCAGCCACTACCCTATAGCCCCCACAAAAACTTGTCGTTACATGCCACTTATATCGTAGACTCCGGGCTCAAGTCATTACAGACTCCGGTCTTTGTAGATTATTGTACAAGATGCTATTTAAATACGGAATGCATAGGATTTGCGCATGTCGAGAATTTGTTACTGAACCAACATGCAAGACACATTTGATTGCTTTT
The DNA here is from genome assembly GCA_910589775.1 of Avena eriantha. NCBI lineage: Eukaryota > Viridiplantae > Streptophyta > Magnoliopsida > Poales > Poaceae > Avena > Avena eriantha. The sequence goes on along the minus strand of OU342746.1, from coordinate 401,527,598 downwards.
CAACCGTTCAAATTATACTCTAGAAGTTTCTAATGTTATATTTACCTAATAATACACTAGTATACAAGTATTTAGTCAATGGTAGGCTTTAAAGATTTTTATCATAATACTTGAGAAAGTTACAAATATATACATGAACAAACATACATGCGCACAAATATACATGTATACACTATATAATTTATGCAATCGTGAAAAAATTAGCTCAAGGATGGATAACATTTATTACACCATACAATATTTTTAGCACAACTAAACTTTGCAAGGATACATACAAATATATATATATAGGAAAAATCCTTCTTCTCATGGGTGTAGTTACACCCACGTCCAATATACTTCGTACGAAATTATATATGATACTTTATGAGTTGAAGTATATTCATATATTATAACAAAGATACTTTCAACCAATCAAGTTACGCAAAAAAAATGTTAACTCATAGTTTGTACTATATATTCAAAATACCTTCTTATTTGTACATAAAAAGAAGTATGTGAAAAAAATCATACATACTACTAAAAAAGTAGTATGCATACTATCTAAATAGTATTATATATACATACTGCCTAGATTGTGTGAAACATATGTAGGTGCAACTACACCTATATACTAGACCGTAAAGGCGTGTGTTGCCGCGCCCGCCCATATTAAGGTAAATATCGAGATACATGTCAAAATTATAATGATTGAAGCTACTGATTAAGAATTTAAAGAAATAAATATATAAGCATGATCCGGTAATTCAGAGTAGCAACAGGGGGATTTGCATATTTGTCATGTTTTATTTTGCAACTTACATATTTGCCATTTAGTGTCACTGATATGTGGTGATCATATTGAAGGGTTCGCAACATAAAAAACAAAAAAATATTACGATGGGAACTATATGCACTAAGACCATCTATCTAAATATAAGCAATGGGTGGATATACATCTATAGAATACATACCCTCGAAGACTAAAAAGCTTTACGAGTATGAACTCGTTGGTGATGTAGTCGATCTCTTGCCGATCTCAAGATCGTGTAGAAGTCCGGTAGCCCCGCAACTTAGCGGAGCATCCGTGATCGCACACATGTCCGGAACCCCGACAACCTCCATGACCTCGCTTCAGCGATGCAGCGGAAGCAACAAGTCCTTGCTTCAGAAAAAGCCACCGGGAACATGTATCTCGCTAGTCCGAAACAATGGGGGAAATACTAGAGGGGGAGAAAGATCATTCACGAGGAGGTGTGAGTACCAGAGAGAGGGAGGAGGGGGGCATCCCCCATGCCTTGGCCGGCGGCCAAGGTGGGTGCCCCCACCTTTCCCTCATTCATGTGAGTGGAGCTCCCACTCACAAATATGCCTCTTCATTTCTTCCACTCAAAATCCCACTCAAATCCCATCAAATTTCCACCAAATTTAATGCAATCTCTTATTTAATAAAACTCTTTTATTTATTTATTTAGAATTTTGTTAATTATATTAATTAATAAACATTCATATAAAACCCCTTGTAACATTTGAATTTCATATACAGAACCAATTTCAGCAATTTCACCCGATTTTTTTGATGTCCATTGAAATAATTCCAGCGCTTTGATACTCTTTTTCTGGCAACTCATTTGCTCCAAATGGTGTCGATATTCCTTAAGTGTGTCACCCTATGGTTCACGAATAATGTAGACATGATCGAGACCCCTCTCCGATCAATAATCAACAGTGGGACCTGGAGATCTGTACTGACTCCCACACATTCAACGGTGACTTCATGTAATCGTGAGAACCTTAACATTGTAACTATATCATTTTCTCTCGCGATAATTACATGCCCGAGATTCGATTATTGGTATCCCCATACCTATTTTGATCTCGTTATCGACATGTACTCTTTTCTCGTTCCAGTGATATAATATTATAGTGATCTCCATCACTTGCTTGCAAGCTACATCAATGTGATATCACCGAGAGGGCCCAGAGTATATCTCCCGTCATTTGGATGGACAAATCTCACTCTTGATCCTTGCGCCTCTACATAACATTATTGGAGTATCTGAACCTATCTTTATAATCACCCTGTTACGGTGACATTTAATGTTATCAAGTTACTCTTCATATGTTAGTGATTGACATGATCTCATGGTCTAAGGACTAAAGTTACTTGTACTGATGTTATACCAATTTAAACACAATGACTTTGATCGTATTGCTATACTTCGGATGAAAGTTCATCACATCAATCCACCAATGTTGCGATCTCGTTATTAACAACATCCAATGTTCATGATCAGGAAACCTTGATCACCGAGTTAATCAACGAGCTAGTTTATATGAGAGGCTTAACTAGGAATACTTTATTTGTTTATTAAACACACATGTATTAACGCTTCCTTTTAATACAATTAATGTAAAATAAACATCTATCATATACTTGGAATATGATAATAACAACTTTATTATTGCCTCTCGGGCATATTCCCTTCACATATGGAAAATATCAGATAAAAAGTGTGGCAAATATACAAAAATCTCCCATTTTCCATGTGCACGTCAAAAAATTTGACAAAAAACAGCATGTACTAAATAAACTATGCGTTTTCAACTTTTAGAACCATGGTATTTTTTTACCGTTTGCCTAGAGCACACCCACATGTCTTTTTTTAATGAAGAAATACACATGCACGTAAAAGAAAGGAACATGTATGTAATAAAATTTAACTTTTTAACTATTTAAAACATATTTAGTGTTCTTATTATCCCAGATGCAAAGGCACCCCAGAGACAAAACTTTATCCGTAGATAGCAGTTGCTTATGTCGAGTTGGTCAGCATAACATGTGAGAATGTAAGACCTCCTTTTGGCTACTTGGAGAAGCAAGGAGAATTTCCACTACCGCTGGCAGGCCAGCCGGGCTGTTAGGGTCATATATCATGCATAGACAGACAAGAGACCTCAGACTTCAGGAGTAGGAGATATCCACAAAGCTGAAATGGTCACTTTGCCCAGTGTCAAATAGCTGACTAAAAATACGTATAAAATTATCTTGCGCTTTTACAACTATTGCTCACAAATAAGCTAAAATCAAAATAAACAAATATTTCATGCTAATAATTATCTCGGACAGAATTGCATGCATATTCCATGCTAGTGAATAGATCTATGCTGCAAGCAATTTAATGATGACATATTTCCATCTAGAGCCTACATGGCATGTTAATAGGGTCAATCTTTAACTTTTACATATGTAATTAGAATCCCATTAAAATTGTCCTAAATACAGACATAAGGAGTTATACACTCCAAATATTGTCCTAAATACATACCCCAAAAGTTGTACACTTACCCAAATATGAGTGGTATCATGTTGTAAAAGAATTAGGTACAAACAGAGTCGTAATATGAGTAAGGAAAAGTGCATGAGTAATGTGATAAATTACAAAATTTATAATAAACAACTGCTTATATGCCAAAGATAGATGTTCAAATGCACGGGAAAATATTCAAGATTATGCACTTTAAACATAATGGTTAGGGTCAGAAGAAAGAAACCGAAGAGAGTTGAACCTTTTTAGCATCCAACAAAAACCACTTCATTTCCAGTTCATTCAAAATTAGCAGATTGCAGATAAATAAAATTAGCTTATGAGGATTCATGGACCAGGCATTTCATATCCATTCTTGCTCCACTAAATGGAGTTTTCTTTCGCTCAAAATTTGATGTGTTATTAGCAGTAGGCTTCAAAGAGCAAACAAATTCCAAATGAGCTATTTACTCGTAAGTACCCATGCCTTACCTAAGCAACAAATATGTATAAGATGGACATGGAGGTCACACATAATTAGCTTAAGTATGTATTTGTAGTGTCACCCTCCTGTATCTATTGCATTGTCACCCTCCTGTAATATACAATGGACAAGATGACCTTCAGCACTTCAGCAACGAAAAGTACTACGGTGGACAAGTAGTATACATGCTTTATTTTCTTTTGTTTCTCTTTACTATAAATTGTGTACATCTTGTACTTCTCTTCTAATGCAATGAAAATCAGGCCAGGCTGCCTTTTCTTCAAAAAGTAATAGAACGGTTAATAAAAGCCATAAACATCTAACATCACATAAAGTACTATCCTTGACAAAGGAATATTTTTTCAAATGTATTAAAAAGAGAAGTACTGAAACAATCAAAGTTTAGATCATATACACTGCTATGCTGAGAACACTACATATGAACATGTAACTTGGGTTTAGTAGCTTAATTGCACACAACATATTAATCAGCTTGCTAAAAGTTTTTGCCACCAAGACTTCCTTTGTACAGAACATATGATTACATTTAACTTAACTACTTTACCAAGAGAGAGACGGTCATAACATAGATGGATCTGAAAAAAATTGTAATGCAGATTTCAAATATAACCAAGGATCAAAAGTTAGCAAATATTGGATTAGAATTGAGAGTTCTTCTCATTCTCTAGGCAGACACACTTTTAAGAACTACACAAAGCCTCTCTTTCCTTTCCATAGATTTGAAATATGGAAAGATATCTATGGACCATAAAACTCTACCCAACTATCCTTCATCTAGAAACAAAGTAATGTTAAAGTACTATTTATGAAACTATATTTAGAAAGGGCTAACAACAACATTTCCGACAGTCATATTAGCTACAAATCCACTAATAACTACACATGCTGCACAACGGTCCAGGTCTGTGTGGCATCCCGTCAAAGATAGAACATTGGTATACCACTATAGCAGCCTCGTTTTACCCACACCTTCTCTCAAACCCCATCAAAAACCAATCCTCCACCAGAGATATTAGACCAAAAAAACTCATAATTCTGAAAAATATTAGATGTGTGATCACTGATTTACCCTCATCATGGAGAGACGGGAGGATTAGATTTTGTGCTTCACGTGCATCAACTTCCCATGGAGGCTGGAGCGCCATGAGGCCTGATCCTGCCACTGCATCCTACATACCAAGATAAAATGGAGAAGAAAAGGTTAGAAGTATAGATCCGATAGGGGAGACCAACTGAGGTAGAGCAATTTATACCACAACATGAACACTTTGTAGCCCAAGCACTCACGCCAAATCCAGCCCTAGTAGAGCAATTTGCATTTTTTATCCAGACAATTCCTGGAACAAGAACACATATAAGGTACCTCAGTAACACATCGACAATAACAAAACGTCAATTAAGGACATGGGTCAACCACAAAACCAACCCTAGGCTGGAGCCCGAAGCCATGGCTGCCGAAGGGACGGAGTGTGAAGGCGAGATCGATGAAAGAGAGGAAGTCACGATATACACCATATATGGAGGGAGCGGCAAGTAACATACCACAACCCCGAGTGATGGCCGAACTTCACGATGTGTTGCTTTGCGGCGAAGCAGGAGCTGTAGTGGCACAACGATGGATCGGGGCTGTAACGGCGGCAACGGGAAGACCAAGAAATCTAGCAATGGCCCATCAACAAATTAGCAACTTCTTGATGAAATTCGCCCGGTTCACAGGAAGGCCTCCTGGTCGATTTATGAAGTAGCAGCCCGGCAATGGTGAGCGCCGCACGTGACACACGAAATGAGCGGTAACTGCCAGGGACGCTTAGTTGGACTAATGGACGATCTGAGATGTCGTATAAACTGATTAGATGGCCAGGAATGTCAAATCGCTGTGAGTGCTCCTAGTTAGGTGAGTTTTACTGTTTGTTAATACACCACTATAACTAATAATATGAAATATTGTTACGGTTAACTATGCCGTACAAATAATAGAAAATTATCCTCATAAGTACTATAGTTTTATGAAAATAAGTATAAAATTTTAGTACAAAATATATGTACTTTAATTTATGTCGGACGCAAATTTGTTTGGACCAGGGCTAGACGGTGACCTTTTTTTTTGAAAGGAGCATATATTAATATCAAAAGATACCAATTACACCCAGCCTCTGCAATAACGCATCGTCCTAGTGGCTATACGGATGCACACAGCCAAAAAACAGAGAAAAATTACAAAAAAAAGTCCCGCTACAGTAACCCATTCATTGAACCAGTAGTAAAATCACCACCAAGATAGCACCAGAAGTCCAGCTTCTTCAAAAGCGACGCCTCCAAAAAAGGGAACAGTGCACAAACACCATCATCACCTGATCATAGATCTTAGGTTTTCACCCTGAAGAAAGTCCACGCTCTCAAAACAATACCTTCAATAAGGCCATTGCCAGACACAACCAATTAAGGCTAGACCCTAGGTTTTTATCCTGAAAGGTAGGACCGTGAACCTCTCCTATGCAGCCGCCCCCACTCGCATGACACTGCTCCAAGTCACGAGTCACCAAGCCAATTCCTTCTCACCACCCAGACTCAAACCACCATAGTCAGTCCTCAGATCTCGGTCTCCATGATATTCTCCGTCAGCACCATGGAACGAGAACATGTCCCATGATATTAATAGCCAACAGAGCTTCGAAGCACACCCTCTGTACCCAAACGGCCAGAAAAAATATGGGTACGCCCGATCGAATACCTTCTGATCCAGCAATCTCTAGGCATGATGCGCCCGTGGGAGTTCGCAGACGTAGCTTTCCGGAACTCGACACTCTGACCAGATCAATGGAGACACGCATCAAGTAAATCTTCATCTTGGTATGAGAAGAATCCGAGGACAACCACCTTTATTCAAACCGAGCCGGTAACCCCCTCGCCACCCGCCGGTAACCTGCAAGATCCGCTGCACCAACCGTACCAGCAGCCCTGCGGCTAGGCCGGTAACGAGAGAGATGACAACAGAGCAGGGTCGACCCCTCCCAGATCCGGCCCTACCAGCAGCGAAGAGGACCGGGGAGGTAGCATTGGAGCCCCAGATCTGAAGATCTAGGGTTTCTAACACCAGCCAGCTTGGCCCTGGACTTCCATCGCCGGTCGTGGTGCCGCCAGGAGGGACCTCCACCACCACCCCAACCAGGGGCGCCACCCTGGTCGCTAGCCGTTGTCGAGCCGGCCGCATCTTCCCTAGCAGCCATGGCGGTCAACTCTGGCCTCCACCCACCCCAAACCACCTTCGGCGGCCGGGCTCGCCGCCACCGTGGCAAGGCCGGTGGCAGCGGCTGCGAGAGGAGCAGCGGCGGCGGAGGACCTTGGGCGGCATGCGGCGGCGCCCCCGGTGTCGCCCTACGGTGCGACACGGGGGGAAGGGGTTTCTCTCTTGTTTGTTATCGCTAGTACAGTAGTAGTAGTATTTTCATATCAGACGAAAAAATTTAGTTATCGCTAGACGGTGACCTTAAGTGAACTAAAGCAGTCCATCTCCATAGCAACAAGTGAGGTCAACAAGCCGTGACATCAAATCTGAAGTCAATGTGTGCTCAAGGTCGTTGTTCTCTCCAACAACGAAGAAATGGTCTTGCATTAAGGAATCTGTTGGCATAGTTGAGACGGAGGTCAAGAGGTTTAAATTGTTGAATTTTTTTTACTTAGGTACTTAAAAGATATTTCAGTTGTCCAGGGCATCATAACAGGTGGTATTGGCTAGAAGTATATCAAGGCATACCTTCCAGAGCCACCCACTGATGAGTCATGTCGACGTAACATAGCCATGTCAATCTACCGTGGAGATTATAAAGACTCTTGAGATAGTTGTCATCCTTTCATGCATGGATTAGACTGATTTAACTTAGGTAAGGCCTAGTCGTCTGCCTGTCTAACCTCTGGCAGCTGGGTCATGGATGGTTCGCATACTTGCAACTTAATGTATCATTGTTTTTTAAATGAGCATATATTAATATCATTAGATATCAATTACACCCAGTCTCTGCAACAACGCAACACCCTATTGGTATTACGGATGCACACAACCAACAAAATAAAGAAGAATGACAAAAAAAGAAAAGTACCGCTACAATGATCCGATCCTTGAAACAGCGGATAAAACACCACCAAAACAACACCATAAATCCAACAACTCCAAAAGCGATGCCTCCAAGAAGGAAACAATGCTCAAGCTCCGTCATCATCCTGATCAAAGACCATAGGTTTTCACCCTAGAGAAAGTTCACACACACAAAACAATGCCTTCAACAAGGTCATTGACAGGCACAACCAGTTAAGACCAGACCTTGAGTTTTCACCTGCAGGTTTAGACACTGAATTCCTCTTGTGCTGTCATCTCCGCTTGCCAATTCCGCTGCTCCAAATCACATAACACCAAGTCAGAAACCCTACATTCTCAGGACTCAAACTTCCATTGCCAATCTTCAGTTTCTGGCTTTTGTACCATTGATGTCTACGCACTTCTATTCTTGTAGACAGTTGTTGGGCCTCCAAGTGCAGAGGTTTGTAGAATAGCAGCAAGTTTTCCCTTAAGTGGATCACCCAAGGTTTATCGAACTCAGGGAGGAAGTGGTCAAAGGTATCCCTCTCAAGCAACCCTGCAATCAAGATACAAGAAGTCTCTTGTGTCCCCAACACACCCAATACACTTGTCAGGTGTATAGGTGCACTAGTTCTGCGAAGAGATAGTGAAATACAAGTGGTATGGATAATTATAAGTGGTAGCGGTGCGAGAAAATAGCTTGATGGCGTGGAAGAGACTAATGGCAAACTAAAATAAAGATGGAAACAAGCAAACATGTAACAGATCTAATTGCAAACAGTGTTTCAATATTTGGAAACAAGGCCTAAGGATCATACTTTCACTAGTGAACACTCTCATATAAATATCTTCTCTTTATGATACTACTCTTAACTACTCTCCGGTTGAACACTCTAATCGATGGTAGGGCTATAACAGCACACCTCAAAGTAAGCCTTTCCCATCTAGAAAACCCCACACTATCACCTTGAGCACTAGATGAGTCCAACAAACACCACAATTTTATAAAGACATCCAACTCCAAATATAACTCATAACAAGTATTTGTAATCTCTAGCCTAAGTACCACCATGGTGTGCACGCTATCACTTTCACACACATGGGGAGAGCAGCGATCTATTAAAGCACTTGAGTAGCAAGGTAGATCTATAGATTACAAGCTCATGATCACAATATGATCATGCATAGAGAGAGAGATGAACACATAGCTACCGGTAGAAACCTTAGCCTCGAGGAAGAACTACTCCCTCCTCATCATGGGAATCAGCAATGGTGATGGAGATGGCGGTGGAGATCGATGGAGATAGCTCCGGGGGCACTTCCCCGTCCCGGCAGGGTGCCGTAATAGAGACTTTATGTCCCCCGAAGCTCCCCTTAGTTGGCGGCGGCGCTGCGGAACTTTTTGTGGATTTCTAATTGACTTCTTAGGGTTTATGCATCGGGAGGCTCTTATAGGCGAGAGGGCAAGGTCGGTAGAGGCCGGAGGGGCCCACACCACCTGGTGGCGCGGCTAGGGGGACCCGCGCCACCCTATGGTGTGGCTAGCCCCTAGCCCCTCTCCGTCTCGTCTTCTGGCTCCGTGAGGCTTCCAGTAAATTATCAACTTTGGCTTTTGTCCCGTCCAATTCCGAGAATGTTCATTTTCTGACTTCCTGAAACCAAAAAACAGCAGAAAACAGACGGCTGGCACTGTGGCTCTTTGTTAATAGGTCAATCCAAGAAATCATATGAAAAGTACTCCAAAGTGTGGACAAAACACAAGAAAGTAGATAAAACCAAGCATGGAACATCAAAAATTATAGATACATTTGCAATGTATCAACCATTCTTCGTGTCTGACTTCACCGTAAAACCAAGTATGTTTCATAATGGCAACTAATCGCAGAATTTCACAACGCCACTTTTGAAACCAAACGACCAGCAAAAACATGGTTGCGCATGACCGAAACACTGTCCCCCAACGGCGAACTCTAGGTATGTCGTCCATTTGAAATTCACCGATGAAGTCTTCCGGAACTCGGTAGTACACCCAAGATCAATAATGACTGGCGACGGGTAGATCTTCATCACGGCGAGAGGGAAATCCAAAGACAACCACCTTTATTCAAGCCAATCCAGCGTAGCAGTCCCCACACTGCCGGATGGCTCCCGACGATCAGAACGAGCAGGTCATCCTCTGGCCCAGACGAGCCCGAGAAATCCTTAGATCTGGCCCGCAAATAAAGCCAGGACCGTCGCCGCCCCCGACCATCTCTGCAGCCATTTTCGTCCTCCTCTGTGCCTCCCCGCCGCTCGCAGCTAGCCAGAGAACACGACGCTTTACATGCTGCCCGCGACGGTGCCACCATGCTGGACAGGTCGCGGCTCTTAGGGCGATCACGTGGACGACGATATCCACAGATGCATGGGACGCCAGCAGCACGACGTGAGTCATCGGGCCGAAGCCCTGCGTCGAGCTCGCCACCTAGCTGGGCTGCGCATGGAACATAATGCCGTAGAGGCTGCGCCTGATAACGAAAAGCATTTCTAAAGTTAACTTCATGTGAAGTAGTACTATCTACCCTTCTTTTTTGCTTTGAGATTGGTGCATTTTGTCTAGTTTTTTCAGCCCGCACATGGATGACATCATATGCTGACATCACTAATTGAAACAGACTAAAATGTTATTGAAGCATTGAAACACATTATTGAAATAGGCTATGAACAGTACAAAAATATTTTAGAAGTTTTAAAAATGAAACATTGAAATAGCCTGTAAACAGTACAAAAACATTTCATAAGTTTCAATAATTTTTATAAGTCCATAAGTTTTCAAAAAAAAAATCAGTTTTTCTAGACAACACGTGGTTGACGATGTCACGCTGACGCCGGCACTACTTCACATAAAGTTAACTTTAGAAAATCCTTATTCGCGCACGATAGTGTTGGGCATGTAACCATCTACACAAGCAATCGGTACACAGGAAATGCACAAATCAAAACAAGTGGCATCATGCGTTTGTCACAGAGATCGAAGGGACCATGTTGAACGGAGGAAGCATTCAATGTCGGAGTATATCCTAGTTTTCCATCATTTTCTTAGCGTCATATGATCTGCACATAGTAATAAGCTATGCAAAGTACAGAGTTCAGACCGCAAAGAAAAATTTCGATTCACTTGTCCATGCCCGGCTTCCCGAGGTGGCCGCACCATTTGCTTCGCCGCCTCCGGTAACCTCACTAGCTGAATCGGCCGGAAAAATTCCGGCGGTTTTACAGTTTTGGTTTAAAACGTGTGATCCAGGTTTTACAGTTTTGGTCTAAAACGTGTGATCCAGCGGTACCCGTATCGGGGTTGATCCGTAATTTTTTTACCGTCGCCCGTTACCGTCCCCTCGCGACCACTATATCTACCTGCCGCGGTGGCGGGTGCGGGTCACGATCTCCACTCGCTCCGCGTGTAACCCTATCCGCCACCGCGAGTATACCCACCTCTGGCAAGCAATTTCTCCACATTCGGCGCGACAGATCCACCATGTCGTGCTCGCACGGACACCACTGGCACTTCAGCCTTGGTGGAGGTCGCTTCAGAGGCGGCGGAGGCAGCCGCGCCGGTGTTGCCATGACGAGTTGGAGAAGAAGCGCCGACGCTTGGAGGACGCGAAGAAGCGCGCGGCATTGAAGTGGTGCAACCGCGACGAGTTGCCCCCGCTGTCCCTCCGCGCGTACGTGTTGGCCTAGTTCCGCTCCGGGCTGTCGATGCGGCGCCGCGTCCCATCGCCTGAGACCCTCCGCAGGTATGTGTACACCGGCGAGGGCTCCTATCGCCGCGCTCCTTCCTCTCCTCCGTCTTTCGACGAGTGGAGCTCACCCTTCCCTCCACGCGCCCAGGTTGTCGTCGCGGCGGACTACACGCATGACTCCGACGAGAAGCGCCCCGCGGTGGAGATGCTCGTGTGACACTTGCATTTTGCATCATCATTTTTAGGACCTTTATGCACTATTTAGAATCATATTTATCTTGATCCATCATTATTATGCATATTTAGATGATTTATGTGACTTTCGTACAAAATCCCTATTATTGGTATTTAATTTCTGGAAGGCAGAAAACCTCCTTTTTTATGTTTTTGTTGTTTTAGGACCTTCTGGACATCAATAAATCGAATAAAAAAATATCTGATACGTTTTTCACTAGGAGAACCAACTTGGACCAAAGAATGAAGCGAGTGGAGCCACGGGCCCGAAATAGGCCAGGTTGCGCACCCACCCCCTAGGCGCGTCACACAGACTCTTTCGACTCTCTAGCATCGTCTTGGCTCCTCCTTTTACAGACACCTCCGTATCGCCAGAAAACCTATGCCATATTTTTCCCACGATTTACAGAGGCGGCGGCGGAGGCGAAAGTCCTCTCCTACTCCGGGAGAGGGCAGATCGTACCGCACCAGAGCCTCCAGTGAGAGGGAAATCGACGCCATCGTCATCACCACTCCTCCTAGGCGTAGGGGGAGGCCTCTCCATCAGCACCATCATCACCATCTCCAAGCCATCTCGTTCCCCTCATAGTTTGTGATTAATTGAACTCTGGATATTGTTTTAAGAACTATTTACATGTTTGTGATTAGCATCTTGTCTTTATTTGGTAGAGAGATTATATTTTCAGATTGTGTTGTATCCCATATGCTACTTATCCATATCATGTTTGGCACTTGTGAGTACATCCCCATGTTCCTGAGGGGCATATGATGAATTGGCTATGATTTTTATATAATATACAATGAGTATGTGGTCCAGTTTTTATCTTTTATATTGTTCTATGATGATTTTATGCAAACATCAAGTGCATATTACTTCACCTATATGGGCTCATAGGAGAATACTTTGTTGTAACGATAGGAGTTGGAAGGGACGGAATTGACAGAAACCGTTTTCCAATACTTTGTGTTACATTGGAGGGATTATATGTCGGGGACCAATAAACCTACTGCTATGGTGCGGCATTTATATCTTAATGATTCGTAGATGTTCATGTGAATGGCTCTAGGACCCATCATAAGTGGTGTATTTAGTTCATACTTATGGCTGCACCTAATTAGGCTCCGCCCTAGGGAATGAAACTTGACAACATATTCACCATATTGTGTAAAAATCGTTATGCTAAGTAAATCCATGCCGCCCTCAGGAACGCTTGTCACATATAAGTTCCCACACACTTGAGCTTGTCCTCTTGCTACATAGAGGATTGGGCTTTCTCTCATTGAGAGCATTTACTTATTGCTATTTACTTTCAACACTTCTTATTCTTGCAAACTACAAACCCAAAACACCAAATCTATTGTATTTACTATTATTTCCTTTGTCAAATTTGCTAACCAATACCTTTAGCTCCTCGTAGGTTTGACAACCTTTTTTTATTGAAAAGTACTATAATTGATCTCCTACACTTGGGATCCGTCGAGACACTTTTTCTGGCGCCGTTGTCGGGGAGCATTGTGCTATTAGTAAGTTGTTTGGTGAGGAAACTTAAAATCTGTTTCTATTCTTTTACTGTTGTTTTATCATGGCCTTCTCAAACCATAAAGAATTGCAACTCACCTTATTTGAATTCATTCATGAAAAAATAAAGAGAAAGTTGTGAAGCCTACTAAACCAGAAGTTGAATATCAAATTCCTATTGGTATTATCGACAGAGCTAGGGAGGTAACTTTTACAAGTGATGGAAGCCAAACTGTTACGAGAAATTTATATGAAATTGAAGAACTAAGTTCCCTATTTAGAATTGCAGATATTCATGAGAATGAAGTAAGAAGGAAGCTATTATTTTTATCTTTATTTGGCAAAGTCGCGAATGGTATAGATCTCTGGATGATAAATATCGTCTTGATTGGGATAATCTGAGAAATACTTTCTATCTTAAATATTATACTCCTAAAGAAGCTTATGATGATCGATGTCATATTTATATCTTTTGGCCTCATAATGGAAAAGTATTTCTCAAGCTTGGGGAGGACATTAAAGGGTCTTATTCGTAAAAATCCTCATCAAGGTATTCCTTAAAGAATTATCTTAATAAACTTTTATGTGAGATTGCCTCAACATCATAGAGACTACCTGAATTCTTCTAGAGGAAGTTTCACGAATAAAACTCAAAAGGAGGTAACAGATTTATTGGAAACTATTTCTCAAAATACCGAAGCTTGGGATCTTGACAAAGATAATAAACCAGGTTTGGAATATGACTATTCTTGTGTAGAGAATTTCTCTACTTCTATATTATTTGAGGAACTTAAGAACATGTTTAGTGTTGACCCCCATGTTTTAGTAGAAATTGCTAAATCTTTTTCTACCCATCTTAATGTTCCAAAGAAAGGATTTAATGTATTTGTTGAACCTCTTAAAATTATGCATATGTTTCTAAAGTTGTAAAACATGTTCATCAAGTCTCATCTCCTAAGACAGAAGAAATATTTTAAGCTCCTCCTTATCCTAGCAAAGTGATGGAAAATTTACTCACCACTGTTACTAATAAGAGTGCTAGAAGATGTCATGAACCATATGAACAAGTTCAACATCAAATTTCGGCCATTAAAGAATTGACTGAAAAAACACCTTGTGATGTGTATTGATGACTCACAAGTATAGGGGATCGCAACAGTCTTCGAGGGAAGTAAAACTCAATTTATTGATTCGACACAAGGGGAGCCAAACAATATTTATAAGCCTTAACAACTGAGTTGTCAATTCAGCTGCACCTGGAAACAGTCTTGCTCACAGCAGTTTATCAGTAGCAATAGTTTTATAGTAGCAATAACAAAGTAGTAAAGTAGTAAAAGTAAAAACAGTAGTAATAATTGATGTAAATAGTAGGATTAAAGCGCGGTAGGCATAGGGATGGATGTACGGGCGTTGTATGGACAAGACAATTCATATAGCAATCAAGACATAGGGAATTTGCAGATCAATATGATAAAGCATCCAAGTACTAAATAATCATAGGCATGTGTTCCATATATAGTCATACGTGCTCGTAATAAAAACTTGCACAACATCTCTTCTCCTATCAGCCCGTTTGCAGCGGGGCCTTAAGGGAACTACTGAAAATTAAGATGCTCATTTTAATAGAGCACCGGAGCAAAGCATTAACACTCCGTGAACACATGTTATCCTCACATCAAAGCCATTCCCTCCGGTTATCTCGATTATTGTCACTTCGGGGCCTTTGGTTCTGGACAACAATATGTGTATACAACTTGCAGGTAAGATCATAAACAATACTATCATCATGAATCAATAACATGTTCAGATCTAAAATCATGGCACTCGGGCCCTAGTGACAAGCATTAAGCATAATAAGTTGCAACAAAGTCAAAAGTTCTAATAATAGATACTAGGCACCATGCCCTAACAATCTGATGCCATTACATGAACGATCTCATCCAATCCCTACCATCCCCATAGCCTACAGGATTACTCACTCATAGATGGGGGAATCATGGATGGTTGATGGAGAAGCGATGGCGACGATGATGGCGATGATCTCCTCCAATTCCCTGTCCCGGTAGGGTGCCAGAACGGAGTTTTTGGTTCCGAATCGCAGTATCTGGTGGTGGCGGCGCAACGGAACTCTCTCTAGAAAAACGTCGAACCCCCCTCGGTTTTTAGGTCAAGGGTCATCATATAGGCGAAGAGGGAGGCCGAGGGGGTGCCCGAGGTGGCCACAACCCTCCCAGACGCGGCCAAGCCTGGCCCGCGCGGCCAGGGGGTGTGGGCCCCTCGTGGCCCTCCTCCGTCTCGTCTTCTGGCTCCATGAATCTTCTGGTGAAATAGGATTTTTGGCATATTTTCTAGGATTTTTCCTGATAGTTGATTTTCTGCACAAAAACTAGACACCAAAGGTAATTCTGTTGAAAACAGCGTTAGTCCGTGTTAGTTGTATCCAAATCACACAAGTTTAGAGGAGAAACAATAGCAAAAGTGTTCGGGAAAGTAGATACGTTTTGGACGTATCAATTCCCCCCAACTTAGCTTATTGCTTGTCCTTAAGCAATTCAGTTGAAAACTGAGTGCGATAAAAGAAACTTTTACGAACACATTTGTTTCATAAGATGTATATATTCTCGGCATATGATCAAATACTTAGGCAATTCATAATAAAGAGTATGCAAATAAGTTTACTTAATAGTCATGCAAGCTATGAAGAGATTCCAACCCAAAAATAATAAGTATCATGAAACATAAACATACGCAACATTGCAATGCTCATAAAAAGGTATGATAGAGTGGTATCTCGCTTGCCTTTGATTGTAGAGCAAACATAAATGCCGAGGCACCTCTGAAGTTTAAGTGAAGACTAGAAATAAAAATATCAAAGATTCAAGTGTCAAGGTTATGTCATAATTAATTAAGTTTTGGGACAAGCACATTACACTAAGAATGACAACTATGCTCTCAAGAAAGTGCTCATAGAATAAGTGTTGACTCAACAAGGAAGTGAAAGGGTTTTGAAAAGTTTGAAAGGCTTCCAAATGCTGAAAGTATGGTACTCATTAGCTTTGATCTCTCACTGCCCCTATCATAAGTATCTTTAAATGGTTAAGGTGAAAGTGAGGTCCAATATGAGTTATATGCTTGACAGACCATAAACTAGAAATCTCATGTCCCTTGAGTACGAGGGCTGCTCCTCATGCTACTCAGCTTTAGTTACCGGGAAGTTCTTGTCATAGTAAGTACATGTGTATCATAGAGAACCGCCAACGGGGTACCCCTTGCCGATGATACGGAAGAATCCCCATATCAAAATGACAAGGCAAGCAGACAATGAGCATCTCAGTAATCTTCTTATTTACCATGGGAAAATGGTGCTTTTTTCCCTTTCTTCCCTTTCTTTCCTCTTTTCTCATCTTTTTTTCTTTTTTTTCTCAATCTCTATCTCTTTTTTTATAAGAAGAATGCTTTATAGATTGCTCATTATGGTTACACTGCAGGTTTCCACCATGATTAGGCATGGATTAGACCAGCCGCCCAGACGTTTCTCTAACACACATACATAACTCCATGGACTTACAAGCTCCCCTTTTATTTCACACCGATGACATCCGTAAACAAAAGAGCATGATATCAACTGGGTATATATTTACAGGTGTTGAAAGTGTTCCCCGTGACAGCACGGTTCTGCTAACTTCCATCCTATAATTTGCAAGCATATAAATTTCATGGACAGTCACAATAGTTCAGGTTTATTAAGTGTAAGAAATAAAGTGTGCCATCAAGTTCGTGAGAGCTTTACTAACTAACTTTCTCATAACAAGTAAACATTTTATTCAGAAGAAAACAGAGCATAATAAATAAGCAACGAGTAGCAATAATGCTAATAGGTAGATATGGTGGACTCTTTGGGCAACTTTGGTTTTAGGGAGTTTGATGCATGAGTAAAGCTTATACTCAACACAAGTGAAGGCTAGCAATATAAAGGGAGCGACAATCGAGAGAGCAATAACTGTCATAATCATGCTTGCAACAAAACAAAATTAATAGTGGCATAAAAGTGACACAAGAACTCCGAGGCAGAATAAATTATCGAGGCTTAACTGACCTTTTGTTTAGTAATATGCATGTGTGAGCATGTGCCAAGTCGATTCAAATAGAACATTCAGAGGAGGATACCACAATGTCATACCAAGTTATGAATAGAACAATGCAAGCAAACATTCATATGACATGCTACAAACCATTAGCAAGCTGGAGCTAATCATAAGAAAGCAAGAACTACTAAGCATCCATAGATAACATACACCTTACATGAACAGACTAAGCATGCCCACAATGATGAGTATATGTACAAAAAATGAAAACAAATAGAGTTCATTACCAGCCTCTTACCACACCTCAACTTGTCATTAATCTTCATTATTGCCCTTCACTTGTGTGACTTGAATAATAAGATAAATCCAATCTCCAAGGAGTCACCGAGAACCGCTGAACTCTGCAACAAACTTTACAAAACCAGAGAAGAACAACAAATATTTCTGGGTTTTCGATTTTTAAAGGCAAGAACCAAAAAGAAGAACAAGCAAAGCGAAATATTTTTGGGTTTTTCGAATAATCAAAACAAAGCTAAAATGAAGACACAAACCAAGGCTAAAAAGATAAAGAAGCAAGCAAAGAGATTTAACGAATATTTTTTTGGTCTTTTTGTGTTTTGGAAAGCAGAAATGAAGCAAGACTAAAAACAAAACGAAACATGGATATACAAAGTACTGACTGAACATGATATGCAGATGAGTGTGATGTCGGTGTACCCCCCCCCAAGCTTAGGCTTTTGGTCTAAATGGGTATCAATCCCAACGCGGGTAAGAATTCCAAGCCGGCAGGTTTTCATAAGAATGATCGTATTTAGGCCCTCAGGAAGAAAAAGAAGGTCCCCAATCATAGGTAGGCTGCTGGTACGAAGACTCCCCTTCATTCGAGGGTTGAACCGAATCATCTGTAACCTCCCTTCCAGTATCTTGCTCCTGCTGGGAGAGCTCCCCCAGATATGTATCGAGCTCTTCCTCAATGAGTGACCATCCTACCCTAGCTTCAAGGTTAAACAAAACAGGTGCAGGCAAAAGGACAACACGCTCGGACTTACCCCTTCTCCATCCAACCTTGAGGAAGGTTATTTCATAAGACAAATCACTCAAATTAGCCCAAGAAGAGACAAATTTATGTTGTATCATGGAATTAAGGTCAAGCCTCTCTATGGGAAACTGTAGGTCTAAATGATGAGGCATTACACCATGCAAAGCTAATAAACGAGAGGCGATGAGGCCTCCACAAATTCTACCTTTCTCGTGGTTAGCAGCAAGACGGAAAGCTATCAAGGCACCCAAATTATAAGACCTATGTCGTTTTAAAGCAGCTGAGATGAAGGCTAGATCATATGAGGATAATTTACTAGCAGTTTTCCTAGCGAGAACACACTTGGAAATAAAGTAGGCAAAGTAGAGAATAGACGGGAGATGAATATTACGAATTTTACCACTCTCCTTTGAGAAGCTTCTCCCTTGGCAAATCTCTGCATACAGGTCCATGAGTGGTGTAGGTCGCTCTCTAATCCTTTCACACGAACCCCACTGGGGTACTTTAATAGCTACGCAAAAATCATCAAAAGGAAGGTCGACAGCTATATTGTAAATTGTGTAGTGAACCATGGGGTCAGGCAAGGAGCAACTAAATCGAAAATTCTGCACCACGGACATTGTTAGTTTAACATATTGGTAAGGTTCATCTCCCACAAAATTCTCTAATCCTGCATTAGAGATTAAAGTATGAAAATCTTGATAATTCCCTGTAGCCCTCATGAAATCGGGGCATGGATAGATAGAAGGAAAAACTTCCTCCTCACGATGAACCTTCATAACCGCAAGCACCCTTAATTCATGTTGGTGGAGTTGGTGTTCATTCATCTTCTTTTCTAAAATTTAGACAACCATCATACAAGTGATTGCAAAGTGATTATATAATGAAAGGAACTACTTATAGGGACTTGTAAGAGGCCTAAGCAGGCATCAAAACAATTTTTCTAAGCATTGAACAAGCTTACAAGCTCACATAACCTATCACCTACAATAGCAAAATACTCAAGATATAAACCACTAATCACAAATCTACTTGGACAAGCAGAGGAGCAGCAAAGATGGGTTGAGCAAGGATATCGAAAAATCACGAGCAAGAACAACAAGAACGCGAGTATGAGCAATGAACTGGTGTTTTCTCAGGAGAGAGAAATAAGTGGCAAGTGAGAGAGTAAGTGGAAGGCCAGGGGTGACCCACACCATGGCCAGGCATGCCCCTGGTGTGGCCGTGCCACTAGGTGGTGTGCCTGCCTGGTGGACCCCCCTAGGTCACTCTAGGTACTTCTCTTCCCCTTTTTTCACATAAAAATTTAATATAAATTTTCTAGAATTTTTTGAGACACTTTATTTTTAGCAATTTTCAGGTATTGATGAATAAATTTCTGACAGAAAGATGATTTTAGAATGATGCAAATTCAAAACAAAACTAAAACTTCAGAAGTTCTAAGACACTATAATATGCAAGCAACTAGCAATAGAAAAGTAAACTAAGTGAAAACAAAAATTGAAATAGATAAAATAGGAGTAGGCGAAGATAATCATGGTGAAAACATTGTTTTGTTCATTAAAACCCCTTTGTTAACAAGGTTGATCAGTTCTTGTTACCAAAACAATTTTATATGAGACAAAACTTTGTATTCCACTGAATGATTATGTTACCTCAACCTTGATAGCAATAGTCCCAATCATAATAGTTTCATATTTTTCTCGTGGTATGGGACAATATATTTCTCCAACTTGGATGCCCTCAATATTTTCAATTGAATTTAAACCATAATTCCTATCAATCTTCTTGGGGAAATAGACTGTATGCTCCTTGTCATTAACATTAAAAGTTACCTTTCCTTGATTGCAATTAATAACAGCTCCCGCAGTATTAAGAAAAGGTCTCCCAAGAATAATAGACATATTATCATCTTCAGGCATTTCAAGCACAACAAAGTCAGTTAATATCAAGCAATTATGAGCCACTTGAACAGGAACATCCTCACATATACCAATAGGAATAGTAGTAGATTTATCAGCCATTTGCAAAGATATATCGGTTGGTAATTTTTCCAATTAAAGTCTCTCGTAGAGAGAAAAAGACATAACACTCACTCCTGCTCCCAAATCACACAAAGCAGTTCTAACATAGCTAATTTTAATAGAGCATGGAATATTTGGAATCCCTAGGTCTCCAAGTTTCTTTGGAACCTTACCATTGAAGGAATAATTAGCAAGCAAAGTATAAATTTCCTCATTAGGGATCTTCCTTTTATTAGAGACAATGTCCTTCATATACTTTGAATAAGGAGGTAATTTAATAGCATCAGTCAAAGGAATTTGCAAAAATAAAAGTTTCATCCATTCACAAAACTTATTATAGTGTTCGTGTTCCTTTGACTTGTGTTTCTTATCAGGGAAAGGCATAGGTTTTTGGACCCAAGACTCTCTTTCACTACCATGTTTCTTAGCAACAAAATCTTCTTTAGCGTATTTAGTATTCTTAGTGTGCCTTTCAGGTTCTTCTTCAATTTTTTATTTATCAGGGGCATCATTTTCCTCATTACCACTTTCAGTTTCAGCATCAGAGACAAATATACTATTAGGATCTTTAGCAAGTTCAGAAGATTCTACAATAGTTTTATGTTTCTTTTTCCTTTTCTTAGGATACGTACCTCTATTTTCAGTTTGTTGAGATTCCTGCTCAATTCTTTTATGATGCCCCTCAGGATATAGAGGATCCTGAGTGTCCGCACCACTTCTTGTTCTAATTTCATAAGCATATTTTTCTTTAGAAGCATTAACTAGCAAATCTTTTTGTACTTTAATAAGCTGATCAATTTGAGTTTGAACCATTTGGAAATGTTTCACAAGAATTTTAACATCATTAGTAGTTCTTTCCATAATATCCTTCAATTTAATAATAGCTCTAGAGTTTTCCATCAAATGATTCTGCACTCTTTTATTAAAATTATCTTGTTTAACAATAAAAATATCAAATTCTTCTAAGCATTGATCGGGATGTTTAGAATAAGGAATATCACCTTCATCAAAATGTTGGAGAGAGTGTACCTCAATAGTGGATGAGTGGGAGATTGGCTTACATAATTCTTCTATAGGAGGTAGATTCTTCACTTCTTCAGCTTTAATACCCTTCTCCTTAAGACATTTCTTAGCTTCCTTCATCACTTCATCATTTAGTTCAATAACTCCCCTCTTCTTTGGTGTTGGTGTTCGCTCAGGCACAGTTAACTCATGTGTAGTTGTCTCAGGTGTAGTTGGCTTAAGAGAAGTCCAGTCATCATAATTCTTGCTTATTATAGCCAATAATTCCTTAGCTTCTTTGGGAGTTCTTTTCCTGAAAACACAATCAGCACAACTATCCAGGTATGTCCTAGATTCTTCGGTTAGTCCATTATAATATATATCAAGAAGCTCATTTTAGGTAATGGACATCCAACCTATGCATGAATCAAAGCACAAAACCTTGCCCATGATTCGGGTAATATCCATTTTTCTCCTTGTTTAAAATCAAAAATTTCCTGCAAAATGGCATGTCTAGCACTAGGAGGGAAATATTTCTGAAGGAAAGTACTAATCAAGCAATCAGGGATATCAATAGATCCAGGAGGTAAATTATTAAACCAAGCCTTAGCTTCTCCTTTCAGTGAAAAAGGGAAAAATTTAGCAAAAAAGTAGGTCCGCATTTTAATATCATCAGAAAATAGGCCACTCATGGTAGAAAGCTCAGTCATATGTGCTACAACACTTTCATTCTTAGTCCCACAAAAAGGTTCTTTCTCAACAATGGTTATGTAAGATAAATCAAGAGATAAATCATAATCTTTATCTTTAATGTTTATGGGTGATGTAGCAAACTTAGTATTAGGAGATAATTTGGGTTTTATAGTACACCTCTCAAGGAGACTCTTAATAGCACTTTTACCATGAGTATTTTGACATTCTTTAATAAATTCATCATTCATTTCTATATATCCGTCTTCAATATCATAACTCTCTATAGACTCAGGTGAACTGACAGGTGTAGTAGTGCCTTCATTAGGAGTTTCAGTGTTTCCAGCTATAGTTCTAGCAATCGTAACATCTAGGAAAGGACCTAGTGAACCACTCTTATCAAGCATAGTAGAAGCAGCATCATAAGTATCAGAAGTTTCAGATTTAGCAGTATATGTAGCATGTGTATGTGGTGGTGTAAGGATCTTACTCACCACAGATGGTGAATCAAGAGCAACAGAGGTGTTCAGAACCGTACATCTCCTTGTAGTGGATGGTAATATAGGAACATTTCCATCATAAGACTTACCCATGATGAATGGATGGCACCGAACAATAGTGATTCCAAGTGAACTTGATAAATAGAGCTATGCTCCCCGACAACGGCGCCAGAAAATAGTCTTGATGACCCACAAGTATAGGGGATCGCAACAGTCTTCAAGGGAAGTAAAACCCAATTTATTGATTCGACACAAGAGGAGGCAAATAATATTTATAAGCCTTAACAACTGAGTTGTCAATTCGGCTACACCTAGAAACAGTCTTGCTCACATCAGTTTATCAGTAGCATCAGTTTTTTAGTAGCAATAGTAGTAGTAAAAGTAAAGACATTAGTAACAATTGCACTAAACAGTAGGATTAAAGCGCGGTAGGCATAGGGATGGATGAACGGGCGTTGCATGGACAAGAGAATTCATATAGCAATCAAGACATAGGGCATTTGCAGATAAATAAGATAAGCATCCAAGTACTAAATAATCATAGGCATGCGTTCCATATATAGTCATACGTGCTCGTAATGAGAACTTGCAGAATATCTTTTGTCCTGCCAGCCTGTTTGCAGCGGGGCCTCAAGGGAACTACTGGCAATTAAGGTGCTCCTTTTAATAGAGCACCAGAGCAAAGCATTAACACTCCGTGAACACATGTGATCCTCACATCAAAGTCATTCCCTCCGGTTATCCTGATTATTGTCACTTTGGGGCCTTTGGTTCCGGACAACAATATGTGTATACAACTTGCAGGTGAGATCATAAACAATACTATCATCATGAATCAATAACATGTTCAGATCTAAAATCATGGCACTCGGGCCCTAGTGACAAGCATTAAGCATGACAAGTTGCAACAAAGTCAAAAGTACTAATAATAGATACTAGGAACTGATGACCCACAAGTATAGGGGGTGTATCGCAGTATTTTCGAGGGAAGTGAAACCCAATTTATTGATTCGACACAAGGGGAGCCAAAGAATATTTATAAGCCTTAACAACTGAGTTGTCAATTCAGCTGCACCTGGAAACAATCTTCCTCACAGCAGTTTATCAGCAGCAACAGTTTTGTAGTAGGAATAGTAAAGTAACAACAGTAGTAAAGCAAAGACAGTAGTAACAAAAGCAGTAAACAGTGGGATTCGAGTGCGGTAGGCATAGGGATGGATGGACGGGCGTTGCATGGACAAGACAATTCACATAGCAATCAGAACATAGGGCAATTGCAGATAAATAAGATAAAGCATCCAAGTACTAGACAATCCTAGGCATGTGTTCCATATATAGTCATACGTGCTCGCAATGAGAACATGCACAACCTCTTTTGTCCTGCCAGCCCGTTTGGAGCGGGGCCTCTAGGGAAATACTGGCAATTAAGGTGCTCCTTTTAATAGAGCACCGGAGCAAAGCATTAACACTCCGTGAACACATGTGATCCTCACATCAAAGCCATTCCCTTCCGGTTATCCCGATTTCTGTCACTTCGGGGCCATAGGTTCCGGACAACAACGTGTGTATACAACTTGAAGATAAGACCAAGAACAATACTATCATAACGAATCAATAACGTGTTCAGATCTGAAATCATGGCACTCGGGCCCTAGTGACAAGCATCAAGCACAACAAGTCATAACAAAGTCATAAAGCACTAATAGAAGATAGTAGGCACCATGCCCTAACAATCTGATGCCATTACATGAATGATCTCATCCAATCCCTACCATCCCCATAGCCTACAGCGGGGGATTCCTCACTCATAGATGGGGGAAACATGGATGGTCGATGGAGATGATGGTTGAGATCGATGGAGATGGCTCTGGGGGCACTTCCACATCCCGGCAGGGTGCCGAAACAGAGACTTTCTGTTCCCCGAATCTCCCCTTCGGTGGTGGCGGCGCTGTGGAACTTCTTCTGGAAAAACGTCGAACCCCCCGAAGCTTTTAGGCCAGAAGGCTTCTTATAGGCGAAGAGGGAGACCGAGGGGGTGCCTGGGGCCACCACACCATGCCCTGGCGCGGCCAGTCCCAGCCCGCGCCTGGGGGTGGTTGATGTCTACGCACTTCTATTCTTGTAGACAGTTGTTGGGCCTCCAAGTGCAGAGGTTACAAGAACAGCAGCAAGTTTTCCCTTAAGTGGATCACCCAAGGTTTATCGAACTCAGGGAGGAAGTGGTCAAAGGTGTCCCCTCTCAAGCAACCCTGCAATCAAGATACAAGAAGTCTCTTGTGTCCCCAACACACCCAATACACTTGTCAGGTGTATAGGTGCACTAGTTTGGCGAAGAGATAGTAAAATACAAGTGGTATGGATGATTATAAGTGGTAACAGTGATAGAATATAACTTGATGGCGTGGAAGAGACTAAAAGCAAACTAAAATGAAGATGGAAGCAAGCAAACATGTAACAGATCTAGTCGCAAACGAAGTATCAATGCTTAGAAACAAGGCCTAGGGATCATACTTTCACTAGTGAACACTCTCTCATAAATATATTATCTTCATGATACTACTCTTAACTACTCTCCAGTTGGACACTCTACTCGATGGTAGGGCTATAACAGCACACCTCAAAGTAAGTCTTTCCCATCTAGAAAACCCCACACTGTCACCTTGAGTACTAGATGAGTCCAACAAACACCACAATTTTATAAAGACATCCAACTCCAAATATAACTCATAACAAGTATTTGTAATCTCTAGCCTAAGTGCCACCATGGTGAGCACGCTATCACTTTCACACACATGCGGAGAGCAGAGATCTATTAAAGCACTTGAGTAGCAAGGTAGATCTAATTGATTACAAAGCTCATGACCACAACAAGATCATGCATAGATAGAGAGATGAACACATAGCTACCGGTAGAACCCTTAGCCTCGAGAGAGAACTACTCCCTCCTCATCATGGGAATCAGCAACTGTGATGGATATGGTGGTGGAGATCGATGGAGATGGCTCCAAGGGAACTTCCCCGTCCCGACAGGGTGCCGGAATAGAGACTTTCTGTCCCCCGAATCACCCCTTCAGTGGCGGCGGCGCTGTGGAACTTTTTGTGGCTGGAGGCTTGATTATTTAGGGTTTTTGCATCGGGAGGCTCTTAGGCGAGAGGGCAAGGTCGGTGGGCGGCCATGGGGCCCACACCACCTGGTGGCGCGGCCAGGCCTAGCCCGCGCCACCACATGGTGTGGACGCCCTGTGGCCCCTCTCCGTCTTGTCTTCTGGCTCCGTGAGTCTTCTGATAAAATATCAACTTTGGCTTTTGTCTCGTCCAATTCCGAGAATATTCATTTTCTGACTTCCTGGAACCAAAAACAGCAGAAAACATGCAACTGGCACTGTGGCATCTTGTTAATAGGTTAGTCCAAGAAATCAGATGAAAAGTACTCCAAAGTGTGGACAAAACATAAGAAAGTAGATAAAACCAAGCATGGAACATCAAAAATTATAGATACATTTGCAATGTATCAGTGGTGTGGCCAGCCGTTGGCCCTCCTCCGTATCGTATTTTGGCTCCGTGAGTCTTCTGGAAAAATAGGCACTTTGGCTTTTGTCCCGTCCAATTCTGAGAATATTCATTTTCTGACTTTCCTGGAACCAAAAACAGCAGAAAACAGGCAGCTGACACTGTGTCTCTTGTTAATAGGTTAGTCCAAGAAATCATATGAAAAGTACTCCAAAGTGTGGACAAAACACAAGAAAGTGGATAAAACCAAGCATGGAGCATCAAAAATTATAGATACATTTGCAATGTATCAACATCCCCAAGCTTAACTCCTGCTCGTCCTCGATTAGGTAAGTGATAAAAAGAAAGAATAATTTTTGAGGTGACATGCACCATCAAAGACTTGACCAAAGTATTTGTAAACATTCAAAGCTGGGATCAAAGTACTTCAATCATAACATGAAAGACAAAGTTCTAGCAATAAGACAAAGAAACTATGATGCAACATGAAAAGGCACAAACAAAAGATTCATGAATAACAATGCTTTGCAAGACGTTTGTTTGTTTCACATAAATAAAACATAGCATAGTGGCATTCAGCTTGTCCCTCAATAGAGTAGCAAATATAAATGCATAGGACACCTGCAAGGTTCACAAGAGTGACCAGATACAAATAGTTTAAAACAAGCAATATCAAGGTATGCATCAATCAACAAGTCTTGGGACAATGCACATAGAACTAAGAATGGCCACTATGCTCTCAAAGTAGGTGCATAAAGATAGAAGGTGGAGACTCAATATAATGGTGGAAGAAAGGCCTTTGTAAAAGGAAGTAGGGATTCAAGTCTCATAAAGAGCTTCCAAAAATTATGGTACTTGTAGTTTTCAGCTCTCATTGGCCCTATCATAAGCATCTTGAAGGTGATTAAGGTTAAAGTGACACAACTAAGAGGATATGCTTGACAAGTTATAAACCGAAATCTCATGCCCCTTACTTACGAAGACCGATCCTCATGCTACTCAACTTTAGTCACGAGTAAGCTCTTGTCATTGTAAGTATATGTGTATCATTAAGAACCGCCAACGGGGTACCCCTTGCACATGATACAGGAGCTTTCCCATAATCAAAATGACAAGGCAAGCAGACAATGAGCATCTCAGTGATCTTTTTATTTGCTATTTGCATAGGCTTTTTTGAGGATGCTTCATAGAGTGCTCATTATGGTGATGCTGCAAGTTTCCACCATGATTAGGCATGGCTTAAGCTAGCGGCCCAGGCGTTTCTCTAACACACATACAAACTCCATGATCTTACAAGTACCACTTTATTTCACACCGCCGGGATCCGTAAGCAAAAGAACATGATATCAGCGGGGTACAAAGTACAAGTGCAATGTTGAAAGCGTTCCCCATGAAACATGGTTCTACTAATTTTAACTTATAAAGCGCAATCATATACGCAACAAAGAAGGACTCAATGGTTCAAGTTTATTACATGCAAAAAGTAAAGTGTGCCATCAAGTTCGTGAGAGCTTTAATCACTAGTTTTCTCATAACAAGTGGAAGATAAACAAAAGCATGAATATACTTGGAATAGCATAAGCTAGTAGGTAGGTATGGTGGACTCTTTGGGATAACTTGGTTTAGGGAGTTGGATGCATGAGTGGAACTCATACTTTGTTGTGGAGGCTAGCAAAAGACTGGGAGCGACAAACTAAGAGAGCAATAATGGCCATAATCATGCAAAGCGACAAAACATTATTGATCAAAGCATAAAGTGATACTACAAGTTGAAAACTAAATGATCATAAAGGCTATGGTGACTTGAGATATTCATAACATGGTGTGAGCATGCGCCAAGTCAACCCAAATAAAGCATCAAAGGAGAATACCACTATACTATGCTTTAATATGCTAAAACAACGCATGATTCATCCAAGGCACATTAAGCAATCTCAATTGTTTATAACAATTCATGCTACAGCAAAGAATACTAAGCATAAAGCCAAAACAATATCAAACATGGCATGATAGAGCATATGCCACAGTCAAAAACGAGCTCTTTTTACCACATAAGCATGAACTTTCTTACTCTTTTCCAAACCAAACCAAACTATTTGCAAACCAATGTATGAAATAGGGTGTCCAACCAATTTATTTAGACAAACTAAGCAAACCAAGCAAACTAAAACTAAAAACGAAAACAAAGACGCTCCAAGAACAACACAACTGTGCATGAAACAATAAAAATGAAGCATTTGGAAGAAACCTGGGATTTTTATTGATGAAGAAGGGGATACCTTGGGCATCCCCAAGCTTTGACGCTTGTACTTCTTTGATATTTCTTGGGGTGACATGTGTGGCATCCCCAAGCTTGAGCTTTAGTCCATCCTTCATCTCAGTACTCATTCCTTCCATACACCTGAAATTTTTCCTTCATACAAAACTTCACACAATCTTTATTAGCAACATTAGTGCACTCAAGATAATAGGTCTTTAGGTTCAGTTCTAACACCAAATAAACTTCCATTAGAACACTAGATACTGTAGCACTTCCCTCAAAAAGGTCAATTCCCCAAAAGAACTCAAAAAGGAACCAACAAGAAGCAAATGCAGAAAATAGCAGAAATCTGTCAAAACAGACCAGCATGTAAAGACAAAAAATTTCGAATACCTTCTTTTGCTCAAATAAAACAATGGTGAACTAACGAAAGTTAGATAACAACCTGGGGCAGAAGCACAAAAATTCATGCCTCAAAAAGACGTTCAGAGATTATACACGAATGTTTACGGTGAAGCACATAAATCTGTTTCGGGACAACAACTTTCCCAATCATTACTTCTCTCTTATTTGAGGTAACTCTTGGCACAAAAAGCAAATAAAAAGTATAAGGAGCGGTTATTAAAGCGGTAATAACTTCCAAGACTCATCTAAAACTTTTTGGGTTATCTCCCAATAAGTACTTTTATTTAACGCCTTTAAGTTAGGCATGATAGTTTGAGAAGATGCTCACATAAGAAATATGAATTGAAGTAAAAGAGAGCATCAAGAAACAAATTCAAAGCACATTTAAGTCTAACCCACTTCCTATGCATAGGAATTTTGTAAAGAAACAAGTCATGAAAGCACAAAGAAACAAGCATAGGATAGCAAAACAAGTGCAACTTCAAAATTTCAACATAAAGAGGGGAAACTTAATATTATTGAGATGCATAAAACCATGTTGCCCTCTCTCATAATAACTTTCAGTAGCATCATGAATAAAATTAACAATATAACTATCACATAAAACATTCTTATCATGAGCCACATGCATAAAAGAATTAATACTCTCCACATAAGCATAGCCATTCTTATTAATTATAGTGGGAGAAAATTCAACCAAATAGCTATCATTATTATTTTCAACACCATAATCATCAAATATAGGAAGCATATTGTAATCATAATTACTTTCCTCCTCAATAGTAGGTGGACTGAAAATATCATACTCATCATTGTAATCATCATATATTGGAGGCATAGTATCATCAAAGTAAATTTTCTCCTCTAAAGATGGGGGACTAAAAAGATCATTTCAGCTTCCCCAAGCTTAGATTTTTCCATAGCATTAGCAATAATGGTGTCCAAAGAATTCATACTAACAACATTGCTATTAGCATGCAAATAAAGTTCCATAGGTTTTTTAATTTTCTCTTCAAACACTTCATGTCCTAACTCAAGATAAATACTATAAAGCTCTCTAATTTTGTTGTTGTTTTCCATTAAGCCTAACTAGTGAAAAGAAGAAACAAAAAGACAAAATTGCAGAATCTAAAGGAAATAACTTCGAGCACTCACACCAGAAAATAGGCGTTTGCCGTGAGAGGTTCTTCTTATTTAATCCTCCGGTGTGAATACCTTTTACCTTAACTCCCCGGCAACGGCGCCAGAAAATACCTTGATGTCTACGCACTTCTATTCTTGTAGACAGTTGTTGGGCCTCCAAGTGCAGAGGTTTGTAGAACAGCAGCAAGTTTTCCCTTAAGTGGATCACCCAAGGTTTATTGAACTCAGGGAGGAAGTGGTCAAAGGTATCCCCTCTCAAGCAACCCTGCAATCAAGATACAAGAAGTATCTTGTGTCCCCAACACACCAATACACTTGTCAGGTGTATAGGTGCACTAGTTCGGCCAAAAGATAGTAAATACAAGTGGTATGGATGATTATAAGTGGTAACAGTGATAGAAGATAACTTGATGGCGTGGAAGAGACTAAAAGCAAACTGAAATAAAGATGGAAGCAAGCAAACATGTAACAGAGCTAGTAGCAAACGAAGTATCAATGCTTAGAAACAAGGCCTAGGGATCATACTTTCACTAGTGAACACTCTCTGATAAATATATTATCTTCATGATACTACTCTTAACTACTCTCCGGTTGGACACTCTAATCGATGGTAGGGCTATAATAGCACACCTCAAAGTAAGTCTTTCCCATCTAGAAAACCCCACACTGTCACCTTGAGTACTAGATGAGTCCAAAAAACACCACAATTTCATAAAGACATCCAACTCCAAATATAACTCATAACAAGTATTTGTAATCTCTAGCCTAAGTGCCACCATGGTGAGCACGCTGTCACTTTCACACGCATGGGGAGAGCAGAGATCTATTAAAGCACAAGAGTAGCAAGGTAGATCTAATTGATTACAAAGCTCATGACCACAACAAGATCATGCATAGATAGAGAGATGAACACATAGCTACCGGTGGAACCCTTAGCCTCGAGAGAGAACTACTCCCTCCTCATCATGGGAATCAGCAACGGTGATGGAGATGGTGGTGGAGATCGATGGAGATGGCTCCGGGGGCACTTCCCCGTCCCGACAGGGTGCCGGAATAGAGACTTTCTGTCCCCCGAATCTCCCCTTCGGTGGCGGCAGCGCTGCAGAACTTTTCGTGGCTAGAGGCTTGATTATTTAGGGTTTTCGCATCGGGAGGCTTTTATAGGCGAGAGGGCAAGGTCGGTGGGCGGCCATGGGGCCCACACCACCTGGTGGCACGGCCAGGCCTAGCCCGCACCACCACATGGTGTGGCCGCCCTGTGGCCCCTCTCTGTCTCGTCTTCTGGCTCCGTGAGTCTTCTGATAAAATATCAACTTTGGCTTTTGTCTCGTCCAATTCCGAGAATATTCATTTTCTGACTTCCTGGAACCAAAAACAGCAAAAAACAGGCAACTGGCACTATGGCATCTTGTTAATAGGTTAGTCCAAGAAATCATATGAAAAGTACTCCAAAGTGTGGACAAAACATAAGAAAGTAGATAAAACCAAGCATGGAACATCAAAAATTATAGATACATTTGCAATGTATCAGTGGTGTGGCTAGCCGTTGGCCCTCCTCCGTATCGTATTCTGGCTCCGTGAGTCTTCTGGAAAAATAGGCACTTTGGCTTTTGTCCCGTCCAATTCTGAGAATATTCATTTTCTGACTTTCCTGGAACCAAAAACAGCAGAAAACAGGCAGCTGACACTGTGTCTCTTGTTAATAGGTTAGTCCAAGAAATCATATGAAAAGTACTCCAAAGTGTGGACAAAACACAAGAAAGTGGATAAAACCAAGCATGGAGCATCAAAAATTATAGATACATTTGCAATGTATCAACATCCCCAAGCTTAACTCCTGCTCGTCCTCGATTAGGTAAGTGATAAAAAGAAAGAATAATTTTTGAGGTGACATGCACCATCAAAGACTTGACCAAAGTATTTGTAAACATTCAAAGCTGGGATCAAAGTACTTCAATCATAACATGAAAGACAAAGTTCTAGCAATAAGACAAAGAAACTATGATGCAACATGAAAAGGCACAAACAAAAGATTCATGAATAACAATGCTTTGCAAGACGTTTGTTTGTTTCACATAAATAAAACATAGCATAGTGGCATTCAGCTTGTCCCTCAATAGAGTAGCAAATATAAATGCATAGGACACCTTCAAGGTTCATAAGAGTGACTAGATACAAATAGTTTAAAACAAGCAGTATCAAGGTATGCATCAATCAACAAGTCTTGGGACAATGCACATAGAACTAAGAATGGCCACTATGCTCTCAAGAAAGTGCTCATAGAATGTGTGGAGACTCAACAAGGAAATGAACATGTTTTGAAAAGTTTGAAAGGCTTCCAAATGCTGAAAGTATGGTACTCATTAGCTTTGAGCTCTCATTGCCCCTATCATAAGCATCTTTAATGTTGTTAAGGTGAAAGTGAGGTCCAATCTGAGTTATATGCTTGATAGACTATAAACTGAAAATCCCAAGTCCCTTGAGTACGAGGGTCGCTCCTCATGCTACTCAACTTTAGTTACCAGTAAGTTTTTGTCATCGTAAGTATGTGCGTATCATTGAGAACCACCAACGGGGTACCCCTTGCCCGATGATATGGAAGAATCCCCATATCAAAATGACAAGGCAAGCAGACAATGAGTATCTCATCAATCTTCTTATTTACCATGGGAAAATGGTGCTTTTTTCTCTCTTTCCTCTTTTCATAAAACTCCTTTTTTTCTTTTTCTCAATAGTTATCTCTCTCTTTTTTATAAGAAGAATGCTTCATAGATATCATTATGGTTACGCTGCAGGTTTCCACCATGTCAGCATGGATTAGACCAGCAGCCCAGGTGTTTCTCTAACACACATACATAACTCCATGGACTTACAATCTCCCCTTTTATTTCACACCGACGACATCCGCAAACAAAAGAGCAAGGTATCAACTGGGTATACATTTACAAGTGTTGAAAGCGTTCCCCGTGACAGCACGGTTCTGTTAATCCCCAGCCTATAATTAGCAAGCATATAACTTTCATGGAGAGTTCACAATGGTTCAGGTTTATTAAGTGCAGGAAATAAAGTGTGCCATCAAGTTCGTGAGAGCTTTACTAACTAACTTTCTCAAAACAAGCAAACATTTTATTTGGAAGAAAACAAGGCATATTGAATATGCACGGAAGTAGAAAATGATGCTAATAGGTAGGTATGGTGGACACTTTGGCAATATTTGGTTTAGGGAGTTGGAAACTTGAGTAAAACATACTCAGTGAAAGTGAAGGCTAGCAATAGTAAGGGAGCGACAAACGAGAGAGCAATAATGGCCATAATCATGCAGAGTGACAAAACATCATTAATCAAAGCATACAATGATACTACAAGTTGAAAACTAAAGGATCATAAAGGCTTATGGTGACTTGGGATAGTCATAACATGGTGTGAGCATGTGCCAAGTCAACCCAAATAAAGCATCAAAGGAGAATACCACTATACTATGCTTTAATATGCTAAAACAACGCATGATTCATCCAAGGCACATTAAGCAATCTCAATTGTTTATAACAAGTCATGCTACATCAAAGAATACTAAGCATAAAGCCCAAACAATATCAAGCATGGCTTGACAAAGCATAGGTCACAGTCAAAAGCAAACTTTCTTTACCACATAAGCATGAGCTTTCCTACTCTTTTCCAAACCAAACCAAACCAAACTATTTGAAAACCAATGTATGAAAGAGGAGATTCAACCAATTTATTCAGAAAACTAAGAAAACCAAAGCAAGCGAAAAAACAAAACGAAAATGAAAAAGAAGACGCTCCAAGAACAACACAACTGTGCATGAAACAATAAAAATGAAGTGTTTGGAAGAAATCTGGGATTTTTATTGATGAAGAAGGGGATGCCTTGGGAATCCCCAAGCTTTGACGCTTGTACTTCTTGGATATTTCTTGGGGTGACACGCGTGGCATCCCCAAGCTTAAGCTTTAGTCCATCCTTCATCTCATTACTCATTCCTTCCATACACCTGAAATTTTTCCTTCATACAAAACTTCACACAATCTTTATTAGCAACATTAGTGCACTCAAGATAATAAGTCTTAAGGTTCAGTTCTAACACCAAATAAACTTCCATTAGAACACTAGATACTGTAGCACTTCCCTCAAAAATCTCAATTCCCCAAAAGAACTCAAAAAGGAACCAACAAGAAG
Organism: Avena eriantha; assembly: GCA_910589775.1. Classification (NCBI taxonomy): domain Eukaryota; kingdom Viridiplantae; phylum Streptophyta; class Magnoliopsida; order Poales; family Poaceae; genus Avena; species Avena eriantha. The sequence continues at coordinate 401,493,403 of OU342746.1, read as the reverse complement.
CAAATGCAGAAAATGGCAGAAATCTGTCAAAACAGACAGCAGGTAAAGACGAATTTTTTCAAAGACCTTCTGTTGCTCAAATAAAAAAGTGTTGAACTAAAGAAAGTTAGATAACAACCAGGGGTAGATGAACAAAAATTCACGCCTCAAAAAGACGTTCAGAGATTTTACACGAATTTTTACGGTGAAGCACAGAAATCTGTTTCGGGACAACAACTTTCCCAATCATTACTTCTCTCTCATTAGAGGTTACTCTTGGCACAAAAAGCAAATAAAAAGGATAAGGAGCGGTTATTACTGAAGTAATAACTTCGAAGACTCATCTAAAACTTTTGGGTTATCTCCCAATAAGTACTTTTCTTTAACGTCTTTAAGTTAGGCATAAGCAAAAACTAAAATGGATAGAATAGAAGTAAGCGGAGATAATCACAGCGAAAACATTGTTTTGTTCAATGAAATCCTTGTGTTAACAAGGTTGATCAAGTCTTGTTACCAAAACAATTTCATATGAGACAAAACTTTGTATTCCACTAATGATTATGTTACCTCAACCTTGATAGCAATGGTCCCAATCATAATAGTTTCAATTTTTTCTCTTGGTATGGGACAATATATTTCTCCAACTTGAATGCCGTCAACATGTTCAATTGAATTCAAACCATAAGTCCTTTCAATCTTCTTGAGGAAATAGACAATGTGTTCCTTGTCATTAAAATTGAAGGTCACCTTCCCTTGATTATAATTAATAACAGCTCCTGCAGTATTTAAGAAAAGGTCTCCAAGAATAATAGACATATTATCATCTTCAGGCATAAAAGTTTGAAAGGATGCTCTCATAAGGAATATGAGTTGAAGTAAAAGAGAGCATCAAGAAGCAAATTCAAAACACATTTAAGTCTAACCCACTTCCTATGCATAGGAATCGTGTATGCAAATAAATTCGCAAAGAACAAAGTGACAGGCATAGGAAGATAAAACAAGAGTAACTTCAAAACTTTCAGCACATAGAGAGGTGTTTCAATACCATGAAAACTTCTACAACCATATTTTCCTCTCTCATAATAATTTTTAGTAGCCTCATGAATAAACTCAACAATATAACTATCACATAAAGCATGCTTTTCATGATCTACAAGCACTAGAGCTTTATCATAAACATTTTCAAAAGGATCCTTAGGAACATAACATTCATCCTCCTTTAGTAAGCATGGGGGATAATCAAATAATGTAAGGGACAAAGAGTTACTCTCATTAGAAGGTAGGCATGGGTAGCTAATCCATTCTTCCTCCTTTTGTTCATCACTCTCCTCCTCTTTTTCATCTAATGAGATTTCAGGTTCATCAATTTCTTCTTCCATAGGATCCTGCAAGGCATTAGTCTCTTCCATTTGTAGAGAGCATCTATTAAAATATTCAAGAATATAGCCATTTTCATCCTTGTAATTATCAAAGCAAAATTTAAGTATACCATAAACCTCATACTTATAAGGTGAATCATCAATATTTTCAAGCAAACTAGCAAGTTCAAATGCACCGTTCCAAGCAATAAATTCTTCAGTTTGTTCCGCGTCATAAAAGTCATAAATTCCTTTAGCATAGGAAGATATGGTATCATTATCATTATACTCACATTCAAAAGGGAGGTGTTTATACCACTTTCTGCAACAAGATTCATCAAGGCAATAAGTAACATTATAAGTAGAGCACACGTTTCTAGCAATGGTATACAATCTATCAATTTGTCCCCATAAGTGTTTCCTTTTTTGTGACAAGCGGTGTTCCTTATAATAATATTTTTGATCTTCCGTGAACCCACCTTGCCAATAAGCTTCAGTTTCAAAGAAACCAACCATTGACAACAAGCATGATATATCAAGACAATAATAGACCAACGAAAATAACAACTAGAGTAGGAACTAACCTTTTTTGTATTTTTGATAAAGAAACAAGCAAACAGGGAGAAAATAAACTTAGCTTGAACAATAGAGAATCCAAGTGAACTTGATAAATAAAGCTATGCTCCCCGGCAATGGCGCCAGAATATAGTCTTGATGACCCACAAGTATAGGGGGTGTATCGCAGTATTTTCGAGGGAAGTGAAACCCAATTTATTGATTCGACACAAGGGGAGCCAAAGAATATGTATAAGCCTTAACAATTGAGTTGTCAATTCAGCTGCACCTAGAAACAATCTTGCTCACATCAGTTTATCAGTAGCAACAGTTTTGTAGTAGGATTAGTAAAGTAACAGCAGTAGTAAAGCAAAGACAGTAGTAACAAAAGCAGTAAACAGTGGGATTCGAGTGCGGTAGGCATAGGGATGGATGTACGGGCGTTGCATGGACAAGACAATTCACATAGCAATCAGAATATAGGGCAATTGCAGATAAATAAGATAAAGCATCCAAGTACTAGACAATCCTAGGCATGTGTTCCATATATAGTCATACGTGCTCGCAATGAGAACTTGCACAACATCTTTTGTCCTGCCAGCCTATTTGCAGCGGGGCCTCTAGGGAACTACTAGCAATTAAGGTGCTCCTTTTAATAGAGCACCGGAGCAAAGCATTAACACTCCATGAACACATGTGATCCTCACATCAAAGCCATTCCCTTCCGGTTATCCCGATTTCTGTCACTTCGGGGCCATAGGTTCCGGGCAACAACGTGTGTATACAACTTGCAGATAAGACCAAGAACAATACTATCATAATGAATCAATAACGTGTTCAGATCTGAAATCATGGCACTCGGGCCCTAGTGACAAGCATTAAGCACAAAAAGTCGCAACAAAGTCATAAAGCACTAATAGAAGATACTAGGCACCATGCCCTAACAATCTGATGCCATTACATGAATGATCTCATCCAATCCCTACCATCCCCATAGCCTACAACGGGGGATTACTCACTCATAGATGGGGGAAACATGGATGGTCGATGGAGATGATGGTGGAGATCAATGGAGATGGCTTCGGGGGCACTTCCCCGTCCCGGCAGGGTGCCAGAACAGAGACTTTCTGTCCCCCGAATCTCCCCTTCGGTGGTGGCGGCGCTGCGGAACTTCTTCTAGAAAAACGTCGAACCCCCAAAGCTTTTAGGTCAGAAGGCTTCTTATAGGCGAAGAGGGAGACTGAGGGGGTGCCTGGGGCCACCACACCATGCCCTAGAGCGGCCAGGCCGAGCCCGCGCGTCGGGGTGGTGTGGCCAACCCTTGGCCCTCCTCCGTCTCGTATTCTGGCTCCGTGAGTCTTCTGGAAAAATAGGCACTTTGGCTTTTGTCCCGTCCAAGTCCAAGAATATTCATTTTCTGACTTTCCTGGAACCAAAAACAGCAGAAAACAGGCAGCTGGCACTATGGCTCTTGTTAATAGGTTAGTCCAAGAAATCATATGAAAAGTACTCCAAAGTGTCGACAAAACACAAGAAAGTGGATAAAACCAAGCATGGAGCATCAAAAATTATAGATACATTTGCAATGTATCAGGCACCATGCCCTAACAATCTGATGCCATTACATGAACGATCTCATCCAATCCCTACCATCCCCATAGCCTACAGTGAGGGGTTACTCACTCATGGATGGGGGAATCATGGATGGTTGATGGAGAAGCGATGGTGATGATGATGGCGATGATTTCCTCCAATTCCCCGTCCCGGCAGGATGCCAGAACGGAGTTTCTGGTTCTGAATCGCAGTATCTGGTGGTGGCAGCGCAACGGAACTCTCTCTGGAAAAACGTTGACCCCCCCTCGGTTTTTAGGTCAAGGGGCATCTTATAGGCGAAGAGGGAGGCCAAGGGGGTGCCCGAGGTGGCCACAACCCTCCCAGGCGCGGCCAGGCCTGGCCCGCGTGGCCAGGGGGTGTGGGCCCCTCGTGGCAATCCTCCATCTTGTCTTTTGGCTCCGTGAATCTTCTGGTGAAATAGGATTTTTGGCATATTTTCCGGGATTTTTCCTGATAGTTGATTTTCTGCACAAAAACTAGACACCAAGGTAATTCTGCTGAAAACAGTGTCAGTCCATGTTAGTTTTATCCAAATCGCACAAGTTTAGAGGAGAAACAATAGCAAATGTGTTCGGGAAAGTAGATACGTTTTGGACGTATCATGTATCTATGTGAATATTCTACCAAGGTAATAAAAGGTAACACCACTAGAGTTGGGAAACCTATCATATCATGTACTATTGGGACTTCATATTATCCTGGGCTTTGTGATATCGGAGAAAGTATAAGTGTGATTCCATATTCTCTATATCTTAAAATCAAGCCTAATATTGATCCCATCCACATGGAAGAGACAGGTATAACTATCCAACTTGCAAATAAAGAGTATATTTGTCCTCTTGGTATTGTTAGAGTTGTTGAAGTTTTAATTGGACAGATTAAGTATCCTGCTGATTTTATTGTGCTTGGTTGCTCCCAAGATGCATTTTGTCCTATTATATTCGGTAGACCTTTCTTACATATTGTTGGTGCTAAAATTGATTTGCTAAAAGAGAAAGTATTCATTAAATTTGCTAGTGAAAGACTTGAGATTAATTTTTCAAAGTTTATTGATAAACATTTAGAAAAGAAAAAACGCTCTAAAGATATAGTGGAGACTCTTGCTTCAGTGGAAGTTGCTTCATCGGATGCGATGGAACGATATGTACTGAATCAAGAGGAGCCATTTGATGATGAAGAGAAATAAGCTCTAGAACAAATACTATCTCAACAACCACAACAGTTGCGGTTACATATTCCACCTGATAATCTAGGAGAACTACTGATGACCCACAAGTATAGGGGTGTATCGCAGTATTTTCGATAAGTAAGAGTGTCGAACCCAACGAGGAGCAGAAGGTGCTGGCTAGTGGTATGGATTAGGAGTTCTCTGCAAATACTTAGCAAACGAATTTTTAGGGGTTTTCGATAAAGCAAGTAAACAAAGTACGAGTAAATAAAAGACAATAGGAATAAATGCAGCAAGTGGCCCAATCCTTTATGCAGCAAAGGACAAGCCGGTTGTATTTCTTAAGATGACCAAACGTTCTCAAGGACACATGGGAAGACTGTCAAGTGCTTTCGCTTCATATAGTCGATTAATCTTCTTTAGCTTGCTAAGTGTTGTGTGGGTGAACCTGTGCTAATGTACCGCCCCATCCAAGACTAATACATACTTGTGATTATACCCCTTGCGAACATACGTAAGTACAAGAAAGTAATTAAGGTAGAAACCTAACCACTGCTTTAAACTCTAAGACCCTTACGTCCCTTGTGCAATGGTTTCCTAACGGGGGTTCAGGTTTCTGTCACTCCGGTAACCCCTACGATTAGTAGCCAAATACACAATGCATTCCTCTAGGCCCATATAGGTGAAGTGTCATGTAGTCGACGTTCACATGACACCACTAGAAGAAGTACACCACAACTTAAATAACAATCTATTGAATCTTTCTCAACGCAACTCCACTACTAACAACAAGACTTCTCCCATGTCCTCAAGAACAAAACGAACTACTCACAAGACATCATATGGATCATGATCAGATATGGAATAATGATGTATAACAATCTGAACATAAACAATAATTCAATGGTTCACTCAGTAGCATCAACTACAAAGAGTAATCAACGCCGGGAAAGTTTCCCTATGAACTATGCAAGATTCAACTCAATTGTTACAGCAATATGGAGATGGTGGTGAGGGTGCTGATGGTGATGATGGTGGTGATGATGTTGATGATCCCGATGAAGTCCAGCTTGATGGTGGTGTTGATGGCGACGATCTCCCCTCTCCGGGAAGGAATTCCCCCGGCAGAAATCTGTCTGCCAGAGAGATCTTTCTCTCTCGGTGTTTTCCGCCCCGCAGAGGCAGTGGAATCTTTCTGTGCTCGCTCCCCGAGTCTTAGGGTTTCGTGGGGATGATATACGCTAGAGGGGAGATGCTGGAGTGGGCCAGGGCGGCCACACCACCTCCAGGCGCGGCCTAGGCCTGCCCGCGCCATGGGATGGTGTGGCCCCCCTGTGGCCCACCTCCACTCCATCTTCTGGCATCCTTAGTCTTCTGGAAAAATAGGATTTTCCTATATTTTCCTGGATTTTCTGATCTTCGCGAATTTTGCCTCCAAACAGCACCTTTTCCATCAGAATCCTGACTGCAGCGGTCCATGCTCCAAAAGTCATCAACCATGCAAAAATAGATGAAATAACATAAGTATCACCTCTCAATACGAAATATATCAATGAATAATAGTGAATTAAAACATAGAATAGTGATGCAAAATGGACGTATCAACTCCCCCAAGCTTAGACTTCGCTTGTCCCCAAGCGAAACTGAGCTCAATAAACATGACCTCAGGTTTATGGAGTGAAGAGTCGATAAAATAATACGGACAAGAAGCATCACATTCATCAAATACATAGATCATAATAGAAGACAACTCACTATTATATAACTCAACTTGCAATGAGTAAAGGAAACACAATAAAGATACATAAAGTAAATCATAATTGGTAATGGCAAACTTAGCTCTTGGTTGAAGAATAGTTGATAATTCGCTAGAGTTCACAAATAACTGGTTTTTCAATGATATCTTTCAAAGTAGTAAACATCGAGATAAGAGCAATGTGCAAAACAAGGAACATAAGAAACATGATTGAATAAATCATCATATGAATGAATGAAACACATCAACTCAAAATACTTGCTGAGGTAGAAGGGAATAGGTTTACTAACTCAACTACAAAGTGAAAGAAAGGCCCTTCAAAGAGGGAAGCAGGGATTGCAAGTCTCATAAAGAGCTCCCAAAATTATGATACTTACTAGCTTTCATCTCTCATTGCCCCTATCATAGGCATCTTTAGGTGATTAAGGTTAAAGTGACACAACTAAAAGGATATGCTTGACAAGTTATAAGTTGAAATCTCATGCCGCTTACTTATGAGTACCGATCCTCATGCTACTCAACTTCAGTCACGAGCAAGCTCTTGTCATTGTAAATATATGCGTATCATTGAGAACCGCCAACGGGGTACCCCTTGCACATGACACAGGAGCTATCCCATAATCAAAATGACAACGCAAGCAGACAGTGAGCATCTCAACGATCTTTTTATTTGCTATTTGCATAGGTTTTTATTAAGGATGCTTCATAGAATGCTCACTATAGTTATGCTGCAAGTTTCCACCATGATTAGGCATGGCTTAGGCTAGCGGCCCAGGCGTTTCTCTAACACACATATAAACTCCATGATCTTACAAGTTCCACTTTTATTTCACACCGCCGGAATCCATAAGCAAAAGAACATGATATCAGCTAGGTACAAGTACCAATGAAGTGTTGAAAGCGGTCCCCATGATACATGGTTCGGCTAACTTCAACTCATAAAGCGCAAGCATATACGCAACAAAGAAGGACCCAATGGTTCAAGTTATTAAATGTAAGAAAATAAAGTGTGCCATCAAGTTCGTGAGAGCTTTAATCACTAATTTTCACATAACAAGTTTAATTTGGGAGGTAGATAAAACAAGAATTTACTTGGAATAGCAATAATGCTACTAGGTAGGTATGGTGGACACAAATGGCATGGATTTTGGTTTAAAGGAGGTGGATGCACAAGAAGAATACCCTCTCAGTACAGGTTTTTGGCTAGCAAGGCTGGGTAGCAAGTACAAGAGTTGAAGGAAACAAACAAACATACAAGTGATAAAAAAACATGCAATCTTCCTTGGAAGCACAAAAGATCTTAACTAGAGAATACTAGACTTATGAGCAAATCAAGAAAGAAAGATGATGAAATTATTTTTCTCTAGAGTACTGCTATCTTTTTCTTTTCAACTCTCAAAAAGGTGTTGCTACTGACCAAGCCAGGTTTGCCAAAACCAACTAAATTAACTCAATGATTCTAGAGTGCTACCAATACTAACAACAAGATTAATCATATAACCACGAATTGGAAACTAATATAAGCTATGCAAAAGAGTGGATGATAGAACTTCTCATTAATATTCCATAACGGAAACTCACACCAAGGGATACATATCTAACGAGAGGGGGGACACTTCCATAATGCAAACCATACTATATAATAACTCCTCTATTCATGATATGACTCTACTAATAAGGTAAAAAGACAGAAGATAGTGATATGATACCATGGCACTCCCCCAAGCTTGGAACAAACCAAGGGGATGCCAAACCTGATGACGAATTACTCCTTCGGTGGTGGTGGTATCCTCTTGATGAGCTCTTTGATCAATTTCCCAAAGTCATTAATCTCAAAGGTGAGAGTACGAATCAACTTCGAGTTGTGCTCAATACGGCCCATAATCATTTCAGTTTGTGGATCCCAGCTCTTGTGATTCTTTTTCCATTCTTCCCACTTGGAGTCTTCTTTTCCTGCATGGTTATGGATAAAGGTATGGAAGGTATTCTTGGTGTTCGGAGAAGGTGTTCGTGGTGCCAAGCAGTGATGCGGAGGCTTCCCTCCAGTTGACATCCATGCAGTCCTTCTGATCCTGGCAGGGTTTGCCACCACTCCAATGCTTGCAATGGTAGTGTCAGTATGCGGGTGTTGGCCTTTCTCCTCTTCACCTTCACTCCCGATCTCCTTCTCCTTCCCGGGGTCTTGTAGGTCTTCCTCCATGGGCTCCTTCCCTTTATCCTTGGCAGACACCATTGTGCTTCTAAACTTTCAAAGAGTATGTACTGGCAGAAACAGATCGAAACAAAAACACGACGAAAACACGATATACGGACCTCGGGGGATCCGAGGGGTTATATATTACGATGTTTCATATCAAAAGGAAGGTACTGGGAGAAAATGAGTCGGAGGCCGAGTCTTAGGTGGCCTCCCCACCTGGTGCCGCGGCTAGGGGTGGGCCCGCGTCACAGGGTGGTGTGAGCCACCCTGGCTCTGTTTCCGTCCCTTTTTCGCTTCGTAGCTTTCCTTATTGTCAGGGGGATGATCCCCAGGTACCCCAACCGAATAAGAAACAAGACAGTCGGATCGCGTCCGGCTGACCAGATGCAGCCGGACAAGGCAAGACAGGCCGGCTATCCCCGGTAGCCAGATCAGCAGGGGCAGCCGGATACGGCGATATAGCCGGACTCAATCAAGGGGACAGGGCGACGTGTGTATCAGTGCACGGTACGTCCTATACGGTGACAAGACTGGCAACTACCCGGCCATACCGAAGACTTTGCGTGGGTGACGCAGGAATAGTGGCCGGTGCTGACGACAGGCTCACACGGCGTCCACTGTGCCTACGACAGCCATACCGCTCGTACTCCGACAAGACAAGCCATACTGGACACTGTAGATGACTAGTCGTCTGGGACCCGCCTGTGGGGCCCGCTAGTCGGACTGGCTAGTGAGACCTTTGCCTCTCTGCCTATATAAGGAGAGGCAAGGCCTCAGTAGAAAGCGTTGGTCTTACAACATTTAAGGCAGTAGCTAACATATACAACTCGAGGAGCACTTGTAGTTTTGGTATTCCACATAGTCAGATCCGGCAGGAGTAGGGGCTTTACCTCACCACGAGGGCCCCGAACCTGGGTACTTCTTGCGTCCCGCTACGCTCGCTTGTATCCAATCCCGCCTGTAGACGCCGTCGATAGCTTCCCTGCTAGTCCCCACACCTCTATCTAACCTCCTCAGGTACTGCCGTTCCCAATACAACGACAGTTGGCGCCCACCATGGGGCAAGATGGCTTCGACCGGAGTCACGTTCTGCACGGGACTCCGCACTTCAGCCGGTGAGCGCGTGGCCTCTGACCTGGTGCTCATGCTCGGCAAGTTCGACTGCGTCATCGACAACGCTTCCTGCATCGCCAGAACCTCCTTCCCGGCGAACGGCACCGTCCTGCTATTCGGCGACCTCCCCGTGTACGTCGCCACCGTCCTGGAGCGTTTCCCTAGGGAAATCGTCTCTGTCGTGGAGCTGCCGTGCTCAAGCGGCAGCGCCTCCACCGCGCTTGGCGGCGTAGAGGTCATGATGGCCGGTTCCAGCTCCCATCCCCGCCAGCCACGGGAGCGAGGCGCGGACGAGGTCGGGATTTCCGCTCCCCCGCAGCCCCGGAACCCGGTGGAGGATGCCATTGATCGGCTCCTAACGCCGGTTAACCTCAGGGATAACCCGGAGGAGGCGGAGGCCAACTTCAGCATGGAGAGACATATCCTCCTCCATGAGGCCATTGAGCTAGCTGCAGCCCGTAAGCAGCTCGAGATCACCCGGCGCGAGTACGACCGCGCGCACGGCCTCACTCCGGCTACCGTGGAGCCGAGCCGGCGCGGCCAGGTACAGCGTCGGGGCGGCGAGCTAGGCAGTAGGTTGGAAAAGGACGGGGAACCGGACCCCGCGCCCGCCCTCACACGGCCCACCTATAGCACGCCCATCAAGAACCTACGCGCGGCGCGAGCCGCGGTAGAGGAATTACCCAGCCTGGAGGGCGAGGAGCGAGCCCGCCAGCACGCTCGCGTGTAGGAGCTCCTCCGCGTCGCGGATGAGCAGGCTGGTGCCAACCGGAAGATGCAGGAAGACCTTGGCTACTCCCCGGGGAGCAGGCTACCCGCCAACAGCAGGGGCGCGCCGTGCGACACCCAGCAGGCGTCCTCCCCTCAGCCGCCCAGGGCCCGCAGTAGGCGTCGCAGCTCTGGCAACATGGGCCAGCCGCGCCAGGAGCAGACGGTGAACAGCAACCCGCCACCTCCCCCTCCGCCAGCCAGAGCGCCCAGACCAGCCGGTTCCCGTCTCTCAGGCCGGGTGGGAGCACCCAACCCGGATTGTCCAGATGCCCGCGACCGCATCGAGCTCCTCGCATTCGGTTTGTTTCGGAGGAGGAAGACTCTACCGGTCCGGTTTGTTTCGGACCCCGCATTCGGAACGAGCCGTTCCGGATAAATTCTCCCTGCCCAGGGACACCCCCAAGTATGACAGCAGCATGAAACCAGAAGACTGGCTGACCGACTACGCTACGACAGTCGGCATCACCCACGGGAACAAGCGCACAGCCGTGTGCTACGTCCCCTCATGCTAACCGGGTCGGCAAGGACATGGCTCAACAGCCTCGCGCCCAACAACATCAACGCCTGGCCCGACTTCGAGAAGGTGTTCGTCCGCAACTTCAACGGCACGTACAAGCGCCCAGGGCGCCCGCGCGACCTGGCCTTGTGCGTCCAGGGCGACCACGAGACCGACCGTGAGTACCTCGCCAAGTGGACGGAACTGCGTAACACCTGCGAGGGCATCCTGGAGAGCCAAGCCATCGGTTTCTTCATCGAGGGTTGCCGCGAGGGCACCATGCTTCGCCACCGGCTACTGTGTGATAAGCCGAAAACCATGGCAGAGCTCATGACGGTTGCAGACCAGTACACCACGGCGGATGCTGCCATGAAGAAGCCCCTCCGAGTAAACGCGGATGGCCGTCCGACTCCCACGGAGCCGGCTCGCGACCGGCCTAGCAATCCGACTGGAGAAGCCGGATCCTCCAAACGCCACGACAACGACAACCGGTTCCAGGGGGACCGCCAGGCCGGACAGCAGAAGCCCCGCTACCACGCGCGGTAGGTCAATGCTGTGGAGGGCGCGCCCGACGCGCCGGCTAATGAAGCAAGGAGGCAGAAGCCACGGCTCATCTTCGACCAGATGTTCGATGGCCCGTGCAAATGGCATAGCGGTCCCTTCAAGCCGGCTACGCACACCACCCGGAACTGCAGCTAGACCCGCCAGCTAAAGGACCAGGGCAACCAGCCTCGTCCCCCGCCTCCCCCACCAGGTGGACCTCCACCACCGGCTAGGGGAGCCGGCAATGATGGTAACGGCGGCAACAACAACAATGGCTACCCCCAGCCGCACGCCACCTACCATATCTTCGAGACGGAGCAGGACGACAAACATAGCCGCAGGCGACGCTCCAAGGAGGTCAATACCATCGCTTCTCCGGTCCCCCAGTACCTGAACTGGTCGGAAACCCCCATCACCTGGAGCCGGGCGGATCAGCCTGAGCATCTACCAACTCCCGGGGGCTACGCCATGGTGCTCGACCCCCTCATCGTCTCCAACGCGCGCACCTGCCGATTCTCGCGCATCCTCATCGACGGAGGCAGCAGCCTCAACCTCCTCTACCAGTCCTCGCTGGAGAAGCTGGGCATTCGCGAAAGCGGCCTGTGCCCGACTACCATGACGTTCCATGGCGTTCTGCCGGGGCCAGCCTGCGCCTCGCTGGGGAAAATCTAGCTGGACGTCATCTTCGGGATCGAGGAGAACTTCCGCCGCGAACCAATCTGGTTCGAGGTGGTAAATCTAACGATCTCCTACCACGCTCTCCTCGGGCGCCCCGCCCACGCCAAGTTCATGGACATCCCCCACTACGCCTACCTCAAGACGAAGATGTTGGGACCCCACGGCGTGATCACCGTCGCCGGCTGCTTTAGGCGATTGATGGAGTGCGCCTCAGCCGGTTCCAAACTGGCAGAGGCCCTCATCATAGCCGAGGAGAAGCGCGTGATCATGCGCAATGTGGCCATGGCCCAGCAGGACATTCCGGCTAGCAGCAAGCCGGCTGGAGAAGGAGCCTTCCAGCCGGCAAAGGAGACAAAGAGGATCTTGCTCGACCCCTCCGATCCGACTAAGTTCGTCACCATTGGCGCCGGCTTGGACAGCAAATAGGAAGGCGCGCTCGTCGACTTCCTCCGTGAGAATCGGTACATCTTCGCGTGGTCCCCTAAGGACATGCCGGGTGTGCCGAGGGAGTTCGCTGAGCACTCACTTCACATGCGTCCGGATGTCAAGCCGGTCAAGCAACCTCTGCGCCGGTTCGCAAAGGAGAAGAGAAAGATAATCGGTGATGAGATCACCCGGCTCCTTGCAGCCGGGTTCATCATGGAAGTGTACCACCCGGACTGGCTGGCGAACCCAGTCCTGGTGCTGAAGAAGAACAAGACCTGGCGCATGTGAATCGACTACACCAGCCTGAACAAGGCGTGCCCAAAAGACCCCTTCGCCTTGCCCCATATCGATCAAGTCATCGATTCCACGGTCGGCTGTGATTTGTTGTCTTTTCTAGATTGTTATTTCGGGTACAATCAGATCCGGCTAAACCCGGCTGATCAGATTAAGACATCATTTATCACCCCCTATGGGGCTTTCTGCTATGTAACCATGCCTTTCGGCCTAAAGAACGCAGGCGCCACCTATCAGCGATGCATGCAGAAATGCTTGCACTCGCAGATAGGCCGAAACGTGCACGCTTACGTGGACGACGTGGTCATTAAGACCAAGGAGAAGCGCACCCTCCTCGAGGACCTAGGAGAAACATTTGGCAACCTCCACCAGTACCAGATGAAGCTGAACCCAGAGAAGTGCGTTTTCGGAGTACCGTCCGGCCAGCTACTCGGTTTCCTCGTTTCGCAACGAGGTATCGAGGTGAATCCGGAGAAGACCGCGGCCATCAAGAGGATGCAGCCGCCTAGGAACCTGCTTGGAGTCCAAAAGTTCACCGGATGCCTGGCATCCCTCAGTCGCTTCGTCAGCCGGCTGGGGGAGAAGGCACTCCCGTTGTACCAGCTGATGAAGAAGATAGACAAGTTCTCCTGGACCTCGCAAGCCGACGCCGCATTTCACGACCTCAAGCGCATGCTATCCACAACACCGGTTCTAGCCACGCCGGCTAGTAAGGAGCCGATGTTGCTCTATATAGCAGCCATCAGCCGGGTCGTCAGCGTCGTCCTGGTGGTGGAGCGCCCCGAGGAAGGCAAGGCTCAGCCGGTTCAGAGGCCTGTCTACTACCTCAGCGAGGTCCTCTCCCTCTCCAAGCAGAACTACCCTCACTACCAAAATATGTGCTACGCCGCATACCTAGCATGCAAGAAGCTCAAGCACTACTTCCAGGAACATCCGATTAAAGTCGTGTGCACTGCACCCCTTTCGGAAATCATCGGCAACAAGGATGCCACCGGTCGAGTCGCCAAGTGGGCCATCGAGCTTGCCGCCTACTCCATCCAGTACGAGCCCCGGCTCACAGTCAAGTCGCAAGCATTGGCGGACTTCCTCGTCGACTGGGCCGAGACCTAGTATCTCCCACCGGTCCCGGATTCGGACCATTGGCGGATGCACTTCGACGGATCAAAGATGCTCGGGGGCTTGGGAGCCGGCATCATGCTCACCTCGCCCAAGGGAGACCGGCTAGAGTACGTACTGCAGATCCACTTCAAGGCCTCCAACAACGTAGCCGAATATGAGGCACTAGCGCACGGGCTTCGGCTGGCCAAGGAGATCGGTGTCAACCGGATCCTGTGCTTCGGTGATTCGGACTTGGTAGTGCAGCAGGTATCCGGAGAATGGGACGCCAGAGACGCAAACATGGCTCTCTATCGATTCCACATCCAGAAGCTCAGCGCCTCCTTCGACGGGTGCGAATTTCACCACATCCCTCGCGTCAACAACGAGGCAGCCGATGGGCTCTCCAAGATCGGCTCCACCAGGCAGGCCATCCCACCGGGGGTCTCCTTGAAGCACCTGCGCAAGCCATCCATCAACCCGTCGCCAGAATCGGACTCCATTGTCTGGGCAGGAACCGTTCTGGCTGACGGAACGACGGGAGCAGAGCCGGCAGAGCCGCCAAGGAAGACGACCCGCACCAATTCCGGCCAGGCAGCGCCTTCCGGCTCGCAAGACCCGGGGGCTACCGGCTCGCCTAGCGGCTCGGGGGCTGCTATTCCGGGTACGCCACCCGGACGACCCCCCGACACCCGTCAACCAGAGGACATAAACGTCCTCGTCATCCGGGAAGTGCCATCCTGGGCACAACCCTTCATGAGCTACATCGCCGCTGGAGAACTTCCGGACGACGAGGTGGAGGCCAGGCAAATCCGGCACCGCGCGCACACGTACACCATCATAAACGGCGAGCTGTACAACCGCAGTGTATCCGGTATCTTCCAAAGATGCGTCGATACGGATACGGGCTACCGGCTACTCAAGGATATCCACCAGGGCGAGTGCGGGCACAACGCTTCGTCAAGGGCGATAGTCGTCAAGGCATTCCGCCATGGTTTCTACTGGCCCACCGCCCTCGAAGACGCCGAGCAGCTGGTTCGCGCATGCAATGGGTGCCAGCGCTTCGGACAGCTCAGGCACATGCCAACTTCGGTACTCAAGACCATACCGATCACCTGGCCGTTTGCGGTTTGGGGCCTCGACATGGTCGGTCCCTTCAAGCAAGCGCGCACGGGCATGACCCACCTACTGGTGGCGGTGGACAAGTTCACGAAGTGGATCGAGGCCAAGCCTATCCGGAAGCTGGACGGGGCGACGGTTGTCACCTTCTTCACCGACATCATCAACCGTTTCGGCTACCCCAACAGCATCATCACCGACAACGGCACGAACTTCGCCAAGGGGACCTTCGCCTGGTTCTGCAGCAACAAGGGCATCCGACTGGACCTCGCCTCCGTCGCGCACCCGCAATCCAACGGGCAAGTTGAAAGAGCAAACGGCTTAGTGCTAGCCGACATCAAGCCACGTCTCATCGAGCCGTTGGAGCGTTCACCCGGATGTTGGATCGAAGAACTTCCGGCTGTGCTGTGGAGCCTCCGCACCATGCCAAATAGGTCAACCGGCTACACGCCGTTCTTCCTGGTCTACGGATCGGAAGCCGTCCTCTCCGCCGACATCGAGTTCGACTCCCCTCGCAAGCTCCTCTACAATGAAAAAGCCAACCAGGAGGCGCGGGAGGACGGAGTGGACCTCCTGGAGGAGGCCCGCGAGCTGGCCTTGTCCAGATCAGCCCTGTACCAGCAGCGACTACGTCGCTACCATTCAAGCCGAATCCGCCCAGTCGCATTCCGCGAGGGCGACCTAGTCCTCCGGCTGGTGCAAGACATGAAGGGCATGCACAAGCTATCACCACCCTAGGAGGGCCCCTTCATCATTAGCCGGGCGCTGCCCAACGACTCCTACTACCTCATCGACGCGCAGCAGCCGCGCAAGAACAAGATGGACAAGTCAGACGAAGAGACCGAGCGTCCTTGGAATGCGGCCCTGCTGTGCCCGTTATACACCTAGTCACCAGGCAGTGTATGTATCCCAAAAACCCTATGAATGAAAATGCGGACCCCCACGAGAATCTCGGGGGCTCCTTGCTAGAAATGTGTATACATCAGTTTTCCGGTTATTATTTTCTGGCTCCGGCAACCCCTACCCGGGGGCTCGCCGGCTGGCCCGGCCTGCTAAGTCAACAAACCGGCTGAGTACTGTGCAACGATGTCAGAGGCCCACTCTTCATCTCAGCTACAGACCGCAACCCGGCTGTCCGGCTAGCAAGAGCAAAAGCCCGAGGCATCCCACACGAAAAATGGGGAGGAGACGCGACAGATCGGGTGTCCCGGCCCTGCAACTAGCTCGAACCAATCTAGCTGCTAAGCCATTAGTACCGTATGCAATGTACTGTCAGCTCCCTTCGATTCCGGCTGCAGACTGCAACCCGGCTGCCCGGCAAGGACGCAGCGAAAATAGCAGAGCACACGGGAAAGCGACTAAGTGTCTAGAAAGGGACAAGCAAGTTTTCGAAAAAACAAGCCGTTTTCCGGCTACAATTTGGCAGACTAACCTACTAACCTATGTGGGCATGTGTGTATGCATATGTACGTTTTGTCCAACTACCTAGAGTCGGAATTCAGGAGAAGGAAAGAAGATTCGAAGTCCTTGCCTTCATCAAGCGCTCCGAATCTCGGGGGCTACACCCATTGGGTGTGCTCGCGCGCCCCAGGGGAATCTTATGGTTCCCGACCGGCTGAAGGCGTTTAGCCGGCCGATCGGAGCCCAGGTGAGGGCAAGGGCAGGAGTAAGAGAAGACAAGGAAGATTCGAAGCACCTGGCTACGCCAGCTACTCCGAATCTTGGGGGCTACACCCAGTGGGTGCGCTCGCGCGCCCCCACTGGAATGTTAGTTCTCTCGGCTGAAGGCGTTCAGCCGGTGAAAGCAACCGACCGAGACGAGTCTAGTCGGATAAAAATAGAAGAATGGGGAAAGAAGGAAGATTCGAAGCACCTGGCTACGCCAGCTACTGCGAATCTCGGGGACTACACCCAGTGGGTGCGCTCGCGCGCCCCCACTGGAGGTAACCCGCGAAGTGTGGAAAGAAAATTTGAAACACACAAGTCAAGGGAAACTCAAGAATTTCAACAAAGACAAGCAAAAGAGAGACGAAGCTCCCATAAGTTACCCGGCGTCAAACAGACAAGGTTCACAAACATGTAACACAAGACAAATACACCCGGCATCCCGGGGCGATATCTAAGCGGTAGGACCCTTGCCGTGGGGGAGTCCTTGGCCGGTAGAGGCTTCGGGCGGCGGAGGAGGCGCGGAGCTTGATCCGGTTCCGGCGCTGGCAGGCGGCAGCATCGGGGCCTCCACATCAGGAGTGCCGACGGACTCCGAGTCGGTGAGCACCTCGTCGGGGTCCACATAGTCGGCGATCTTGATGGCGGACCCGCGGAGCTCCGGATGGGCTTGGCGGATAGCGGCAAGATCAGCTCCGGCGCGAAAGCCTCCGTCGATCTTCTCGACGTGGGCGTCCTTGTACCAGGAGAGCATCAGAGCCAAGGCCATCTCCGCTCCGGCTCGCGCAGCTAGGTCCCGCAGCCGGTCCACCGCAGCCGGCACCTCTCCCACCTTCGCAGCCAGCTGTACCATTGTCTCCGGAACCAGAGCCTCCGGCCATACGAAGAGAAGACGTCCCGCGCCGCCTGGCGAAGCTTGGCAGCTTCCTCGCCAAGAAGGACGACGAGCTCCTGGGCCGTCGGCTGTGCTCCCGGCCAGTTCTCCTGCAGCCGGTTGTAGGCCAGCAGGTCTATGCCGGGGTAAAAGGCTGTCAGAAAAGAGAAGTCAGATCCGGCTACCGGATCCGGAAAGAAAAGAAGACAGAAAGAAAACTCACCCTTGGCAGTGTGGCCAACCTGCATCAGCTCCTCCACCAGCGCCTTCTCCTTGAGCGCTAACCGTTTAATCTCCTTCTCCTGGTCCTTGTTCTGGGCCTCAAGAAGGGAGAAAGCTTCGGTCCGGCTGGCGAGCGAGGCGTCGCGCTCCTTGATGGTGGCCTCCAGACCGTCCACCCGCGCGTGCCAATCCTTGTTCTGCACCCGCAGAGTGGAATTGGACTTGCTCAGCCGTTCGTTCGCTTTCTTCAAGCGATCGATCTCGCGCTGGGCACACACGAGGATGGCTGCAACAAGACCGGCTGTCAGTTCTAAAAAAAAATCTCCTTCTCCAACAAGCCGGAGAGCAAGCCGAGTGAGGCCAACTTACTCTGGGAGGTCCCGTTGGCGGCAGCGAGCTTCTACTCCAACGTCTGGTTCCCGCCGGCTGTGGCCTCCAGCAGCCGGATCTCCTTCACTACCAGCTCGAGCATAGCGGCAAGGTCCGACAGCGAGGCGGCGGAAGAAGCATCGTCGTCCACGGTGTTGACGGCCAGGGACTCCTTCACCGCGACCACCGCCGTCCGCCATTCCTCCCCAGGCTCCTCGTCAGAGTTGTCGTCGCCAATGACGACGAGCTCCTTGCCAGAAGCCCCCCGCGCGCCCGCGGAGGAGACTTCCGGCTGGGAGGACCCCGCCTCCGGTTGGGGGACTTCCGGCTGGGCAGAGGCAGTCGGCTCAACCCGTGGGGGAGGCGAAGGCTACGCCTCAGAAGAAGGAGGGGCGCTGGTCGGCGCAGTCGGGGTACGGGGCGGCGACCCGGCTGGCACGCATGCCGGGCTCGCGGCTCCGAAGGAAACCAGCGTGCTAAGGAGAAAGAGAAGAGGACAAGAGCAAAACGAGCCGAAGTCAGGAAAGGAGGAAAAAGGCAGGCAGACAGAAAATAGGCAGAAAGGGAAGGGGGAGAAAGAACATACCGGGGCACAACAGGAGCCTGCCCTTTCTTCCGGCCGAGACGGCTTGGTGGCAGGGTGCCGGACCGGCTCCTCCGTTGCAGGGCGGCGGGAGATGGAACGGCTGGAGCCGCTCCCACCCGCTCCCCCGTCCATCGCGGAGCATGTCGCCGGCTCCGGGGTCGGCGCGGCCTCCTCCTCGTGCACCTCCGCGTGCAGGTCGGCGACCAGCTCGTCGTTCCGGCTGGGGAAGGCGTCGCCGTCCCCATCCGATTCCTCGCCGGACCGCCGAGCGCGCGGCTCGGGTAGGTCGGGCGTGAATTCCTCGAGGGCTGCCGCGCCCTCCTAGCGGATGATGCATGGGAACATCTGCCGAATACAAAAGCCAGCCAGACGAAAACAAAGGACAAGTACAAGAAAACACCAAAAATGCATCCGGTTAGAGGAGCTTACCCAGGGTGCGCGGTTCTCCCGAGTATAAGGCACCAGACTGAACTTCCAGTTCTCCGGCAGCCGCTCCTTGGTGATCGTCCACACCCACTCCTTCAGGTTGGGGTAGCAAGGATCGCGGCGTGACAGCCGGGTCGGGTCCAGTCGGCCAGAGTAGTAGCACATCTTGTGTGCTCGCTGCTACAATGGCATCATCAGCCGGGACATCCAGCTGAGAGTGACGTCCATGCCAGTCAGCCGGCAGTGGACGAGGGAGCGCATGCGCTTCAGCAGCTCGTCCGTCTCCGCCTTGTCGCCGTGGAACTTCAAGTCCCAGTTCTGCCGGCTGGACTCGATGTCCTGGAAGGCCGGCAGATTGATCCGGTCGACGTTGGTAAGGTTCTTCACGTAGAAGTACGACTGCTGCCACAGTCGTACCGTATCGTGAAGAAGGAATTTGGGGTAGCCGGTCTGCGTGCGGGAATAGATGGAGGCACCGCTGCAGACGACTAGTGGCCCCTGGGTGAACTGCACCTGCGGCCAGACTCGGAAGAGCCGGCAGAAGAGCCCGAGATCCGGCTGGATCCCGAGGTAGCTCTCGTAGAAAGCAACAAAGTGCGCCAACGTTCCGATTGCGTTGGCACCGAGGTGGCGGAGACGAAGATCGAAGAAAGCGAGGAAGGTCAAGAGAAACGGGTTCACCGAAAGGGCGAACCCGCGGGCCAAGTGTGAAAGGAAGATGACGCGCTCGCCCTCCTCCGGATGCGGCGACACCTCCCCAGCCGGCGCCAGCCGCACCGCCACCTCCTCCGCCGGCGGGAGGACGCGGGTGGCGCGGTATTTCGCGATTTGGTCCTCGATGACGGCGGAGCCACACCAGGCCCCACGGTCAGCGGCCATTTCCGATTGATGAGGGGGAGCAACGACGGAAGATTGACGGTGGCGTAGCGTCGACGACGGCGAGCGGGCGGCGCAAAGTGCAAGGGCGCAGGAGCGAAAGCAACGAGAGAGAAGAGAACTGATGCGGGGGAGCGAAGGAAAGAAATTGCCTCCCCCGCGGCGTCCCTTTAAAGGGCCAGAAGGGTAACCGTCGACGGGGCACGTGGCGCGCATCAGGGCAACCCACACCCCAACCGCCGCCTAGATCCCGTGTGCCAGAGCAAGATGCGTAGAAGATCTCGGAGCGAGAACCGAAGCACCGGACAGCGGTTTCCCGAGGCGACGTGCGACGGGACGTTACGCTGCCCGCCGCAGAGTAATGATGGCGCGTGCGCGCATGGCCGGCGGCAGCACTGACGTCATGGGTAGCGCAACCGCTAGGCTCAGCCGGACACAAATTCAAAAACAGGGGGAAGCGCGCGCACATTTCGCCTAAGGGCGGAATCCACACGCGCTCGGGGGCTAGTGTCAGGGGGATGATCCCCAGGTACCCCAACCGAATAAGAAACAAGACAGTCGGATCGCGTCCGGCTGACCAGATGCAGCCGGACAAGGCAAGACAGGCCGGCTATCCCTGGTAGCCGGATCAGCAGGGGCAGCCGGATACGGCGATATAGCCGGACTCAATCAAGGGGACAGGGCGACGTGTGTATCAGTGCACGGTACATCCTGTACGGTGACAAGACTGGCAACTACCCGGCCATACCGAAGACTTTGCGTGGGTGACGCAGGAACAGTGGCCGGTGCTGACGACAGGCTCGCACAGCGTCCACTGTGCCTACGACAGCCATACCACTCGTACTCCGACAGGACAAGCCATACTGGACACTGTAGATGACTAGTCGGCTGGGACCCGCCTGTGGGGCCTTGCCAGTCGGACTGGCCAGTGAGACCTTTGCCTCTCTGCCTATATAAGGAGAGGCAAGGCCTTAGAAGAAAGGGTTGGTCTTACAGCATTTAAGGCAGTAGCTAGCATATACAGCTCGAGGAGCACTTGTAGTTCTGGTATTCCACATAGTCAGATCCGGCAGGAGTGGGAGCTTTACCTCACCACGAGGACCCCGAACCTGGGTACTTCTTACGTCCCGCTACGCTTGCTTGTATCCAATCCTGCCTGCGGACACCGTCGATAGCTTCCCTGCTAGTCCCCACACCTCTATCTAACCTCCTCAGGTACTGCCGTTCCCAATACAACGACACTTATTGACTGAAAACTGCAAAAATATAGTTGGATAGTATTTTCGCGGAACTTTTCTTACCAGAACTGTTACCTATTTGAAAACGGGCTCTGCAGGTCTCTGAATTTGGTATATAATAGATTCTTCCGGAGTCACCACTTGAATAACATCAATATTTTCATCTTCATACACTTATTACTTGAGTCATAAAACCTTTCTCTTCCTTATTACACCATTATCTCCACTTCCTGGAAATTTCTTTCACACAAAACTTCACACAGTTCTCATTAGCAACATTAGTATAAGTGAAGTGATAAAACCTTTTGAGTCCAACTTCAACTGAAACCATCAAAACAAAAGCTAGTGTAGCAAATCCTTCTGAAAACCCAAAAAGAATTCAAAAAGGAAATCGAATAAAGAAGCAAATGCAAGAGTGGCAAAATCTGTCAAAACAGACCCGCAGGTAAAGATTAATTTTTTAGAAAAATCTTATGTTGCTCAAATCAAAAAGTGCAAAACTAACAAAAGTTAAATAGCAACCTAGGGCAGAAGTACAAAAAATTACAGCTCAATCCGACTTACAGACATCTGTCACAAATTTTTACGGTGAAGCACAAAAATCTGTTTCGGGACAGCAACTTCCCCAAATATTACTTCTCTCTCATTAGAGGTTGATCTTGACACAAAAACCAAACAAAACGGAGAAGGAGCGGTTATTACTGAAGTGATAACTTCCAAGACTCAAAGAAACAAAAACAAACTAAAATCAAAAACAAATTGGGTTGTCTCCCATAAAGCTCTTTCTTTATAGCCATTAAGATGGGCATGATAATTTTGAAGAAGCTCTCATAGGGATATGATTTGAAGTGAAAGAGAGCATTAAGAAGCAAAAACACACACTCATTTAAGTCTAACCCACTTCCTATGCAAGGGGATTTTGTAACCAAACAAGTTATTGAAACCAAAGGCAACTTGTATAAGAAGCCAAAACAAGCGCAACATAAAAACTTTCAGCATAAAACGAGGAAACGTGATATTATTGAGATACCTAAGAACACTTTTCCCTCTTTCATAGTAACTTTCAGTATCATGCATAAATTAACAATATAGCTATCACAAGGACTATCATAACAATGATCACTTATTCTAACAGAAAACACAGGAATACTAGCTCTCATAACACTACTATGTGAAACAATATTAGAGGTTGTAACACCCTCAAATCGGCCCTATGCAAGTTTTAGCCCTTTCCGCCAAACCCACATAGAAACGATTCAAGGATGCCCACCAGGCACTTTCGTGCGGGTGGAAAACGAAGCAATACCATTACACAACAGTCCTCGATGGGACCCACAGAACAAATATTTATACAACAAGACTCCACGAGTCAAGAATACAGATATAATATACAAAGATCCAGATCACCTTGAAAACGATAGAGCGTCCGACTACGGACAAGATGCAAATGGGGCTAGGAGCCCTAAAGAATAACCAATGGCGTCCATAACCCTGCCCAGGCCAAGCCGGAAGGGTAACCCTGCTAACGACGTTGATCTCAAACCTGCTAGAACAAAAGGGGTGCCGACAAAGGGCAAAGGAAAAAGAGGAGCGTCAGTACTGAGGCCAGTACACGGCAAGGCTAGAATTCGGCGGCTCTCGCCTACATAGGTATGGTGGGCTGAAGCGGCAGCGCAGCGGCACTAAACAACCTATAGAGACTCAATACAACTGGCGGTTATCAGAGAGGGATAAGAAAGACCTATTCGTTCTAACCTGAAGCTAACACCAAACAAACCCATCCTGGTATTTCCCCTTCGAGACCAAACGAGGAAGTCGGACCAAGGAACTCACACAGTTGGCAATTTTACTCATTCCGTTTTAGTTGCAACACTTACTATTCAGATATAGATAGCCTGAGTCATCCGGATAGCATAAGTAGTGGGCAGTTTTAGTTAACATTTCGTTGTAGTTGGAACATTTACTAGTCAGATATATTTGTCCTGAGAAATCCCAAAACCCAACAGTTGTTGACACTTTTATCACATTCCATTGGAGTTGCAATACTTACTAGGCAGATATAACAAAATAATCCAGGTCCACCAGTGGTGGGCATTTTTAATATCCATTCCGTTATAGTTGCTTCTGATTACTAGTCACATATTAAGTCAAATTTATAGCACTACTTTAGTTATGCTTGTCTATGATCGAGATACTGTGCTCTAAGTCGTCCATACCGCGGACACGGCTTTCAGAAAGTTTTACCCTGCAGGGGTGCACAAATAGCAACACACACTCGATCAACCTCAGAAAAACCAACTCAAAACCCAATGAGGCATTCACGACAAAGCGATCAAAGGATTCATCAATATTTCAGGGGGCCACCCCACTAAGCTACCCGCAACGAAGTTGGCCGGCTCCGGAACGGACCCAGGGTTTGTGTGGACGGCTGTAAACGACTGGGAACCCGAAAGTGGGACTGGGCTTGTCGATACAGTGAAAACGTGTCACGATCCTAAACAGTACAGGTGCTCCACGCACAATCGTAAATAAAGCAGTAACATGGCATAAGTACATGATAGTAATAAAGCCCCAAACTACTTTGTGGCCCCAAGAAATAGAAATGAATCAAGCTCTGGCTCAGGGGGGTCCATAAGGCCTCCCGGATGTGGATAGTGCGAAAAATCAAGGAACAGGTATCAAGTACTCGGGGTCCTACGGGACACAAGTGAGCGTGGAAGAACCAAATAACATCTATTGCCCACCGATGCCTCTGCATTAGTTATATCTAGCATTTTAATAGTTGTATTTAAAGTCATGATCATCTCCACCGATAAGCATCTCCACAAATAAACATCTGCCATCATTCCAACAACTGTGGTACTCGACAACACTAGATCGCACCTGAGCAAGCAACTACGACTCGCAAGGCCAGCTATCTACCAAACAACAGGTATTAGGAGGTGTCCATGGCAATATAGAGGCTGCACGGGATATAACTAGGGTACGGAAACTAAAGCATCGCGACACGGATAGCAATAGATCAACAGGAGGAAATAAAGACTATAATGCAAAATAGGTAGAAGGGGAAGGGATGCTCGCCTAGGAAACTCTGCCGACGGATCATATCCAGAGAACTTGTCGATACTCGCATCCACTCATCGGCCTAATCCGCGAAGAAGCAAACACTAGAAGAAACACCGGATGCAATATTTAATACTACTGCAGAAGATCCGGCATGATTATGATATGATGCAGATGCGGTGCAATTAGGCAATATTAAGCAGAACCGGGGTCCCGACAATTAATTATATGGTTCAAGTTATTTATCTACCCCACAAATTAAATGTTGGATTAGCAAGACAAAACATGGCATCGGTTCGCTACACCAATTTAAATGGAGGCAGTATAATACAAGTATAGCCCGCATATGATCCCCCTATTTAATTATGAGGTGAATCGGCAAAATGCCCCCAAACCACAGACATGTATGCATGCATGAAAAATTAATATGCCACAAGTTTTATATATAGCAGTTATAAAATAGGGGCTCGGGAAAAGGTTCACACATGTCGGATCGACGATCTTGGTTCCGAGGGTTCAGTTCGGCTTCGGGGTAGACGGTCTCCGGGTCTCAGGGTCCGACGGGGTTCGGCTCAGCGGGATCGGTCTTCGCCTCCGGGAACATGGTCTTGGCGTTCGGGAAGGAGAGCATGAAACCGGCGCCAGGGTTTGTACTTCGTATCCAGGGTCGGGCCATCGGAGAGGTAGAACATTGGTAGCGAGGTATGCACAACATCAAGAGATCTTGCCGGCATCGGAGACGAAGGTAGCCGATGTGGGCGCCCGAAACACCACTATAACATGGCCATACAAACAATGGTATGTTATCAGGCAGTAGCAGTAGCACTTCACGAAAACAAAACGCAACCATAACATGCAGCTAGGCATTCTTGCGCGTGCTGGAGGCGGAGCTCCCGCGAGGTCGACGACGGCCTGGATGACGGAGGACCTGGCAACGCGGCAACACCGGGGGCCCGAAGTGAGGGGCTCTGGCGGGGTTGCGTGCGGGCCGGGCAGCGCGCATAGGGGGGGCGAGGATGCCACCTGCAGGACAGAGACGGGTCGGCGGTGACGGGGTGCCTGACGGAGGCGGCTACTGACGATAAGAAGCAGGGGCGGTGCAGCAGCGCTCACGCGGCGGAGGCCGGCGCGGGCTCGAGGCGGCGCTCGTCTAGGGCGAGGGGAGGCGGCTCTGCTCAAGGAGGGAGATGGCCGGGGTAGCAACGGCCGGCCGGAGGGGAGGCGAGGACGGACCGGTGGCGGGCGGCGGAAGGCCGACGAGTTCGGCGAGGAAGAGCGGGGCCGTACGACGGCGGCACTTGCGGATGTTGGAGATGGGGCGAGAAGTGCGGCCGGAGGAAGCCGGGGAGCAGCGGCGGCGCTCTGTGGGCCGGAACGAGCGGAGAGGCCGGCGGGGGTGGAGCGGACGAGGAGGAGGTCGCTGGCCGACGGTGGCTTGGAGGCGAGCTTGCGGCGAGGGACCCGGCGGCGACGACGGCGGGGTCACGCGGTCGGGGCCGGCGCTGGAGGGCGGCGGGCGGCGGCGGTGCTCGGGGGTCCGGTCGGCGGCGGGGTCGACGGTTGGCCGCGACGGTTGGGGCGACCGGCTTGAGGAGGAGGGAGCAGCCCCGAGCGGCGCTGTGGTGGTAGCCGAGGTCAGGGGCGGCGAGACACCGGGCGGCGGAGCTCGCGGGGCGGGTCGTAGAGAGGCACGGCGGAGCGCGGGCGCGTCGGCCGGAGGAGGGAGTCGGGGAAAGGCGCGTGGGGTGGTGGGGGTTGGTGAGAGAGGGAGAGAGGCGTGCGGGATAGGGAGGAGGTGGGGCCCGGTGTGGGGATGGGTGCAGGTGGGGAGGCGTGGCGATCGGGGGATCCCGAGGTGGTGTGGGGCCAGGCACGGGAGCTTTGTCGGGCGGGTGTGTGTGCGGTGCGTGCGTTGGCCGCCGCGTTGCAGCTGCTGCGCGCGCGCGTGTGTGCGTGAGTGCCTGTGTGGCGGCGGCAGGGAGGGAGAGGGGTTTTAGGGTTAGCTGGTGGGGTGGTAGGCCGGCTGGCTATGCCTTTGAGCCTAGCCGGCTGCCTCCCCTACTAAAACGTTTATTATTATTATTGTTTTTTATTTATTTTTATTAGACTATTATTTTGTTTTATTTATAAAAGACTTTTGTAAATATCTTTTAGACAAACAAAATATCCGGAAGAGACCGGAGTTTTAATTTGAAATAAAGACGGGGCGTTTAGAAAATAAAAACAGACTTTTTGAAAATAGTTTTATGCAAACAAATGCAAGATGACATGACGATGCTCAAATGCAAGGTGGCATGATGACATGAGCATGCGGTCATGACGATGTAATGCACAAAAACAACGCGATTTTCTAGTAGTGGTTTTTGCGGGGCGCCACAGAGGTGTCCTTACAAAGGATAGTGTGTCCCTCATTTTCATATTTAGCAACAAAGTCTTTCACATTTGCTACCATAGGTTCATCAACCATTGGTTTATTAGGTTCAACAGCTTTACTTGTACTTTCATTAACCATACTAGCTATCATAGAATGCTCCTTTACCTTAACTGGAAAAGGCATTTTCTCAATATAAGGTTTAGGTAAAACGTGATTAGCAGTATAAACTTCAGTACTTCTTGCAGGAACACTATTAGCAATATCTTTATAAGGTTCATGATACTTATTCCACTTCTTTTTAGGCACTTCAATATAAGAAGCAAAAGCCTTAAAATAAGAAGCAATAGCTTGAGAGTCTAGACCATAAGCATTTTTAATATTTTGAAAGTTATCAGTTCCCATAAAAGATTCAATGCATTCATAATCATAATTTATACCTGACTTTCTACCTTTGTCATTCTCCCAAGCTTCAACATTGTCTTGAATACGATCTAGAAGGTCCCATTTAGCTTCTTCTTCCATGCGAGTGAATGATCCAGCACAAGAAGCATCCAATAAATCTTTATCATGTAGAGGGAGCCTTGCATAAAAGTTATTGATAATAATATTGTTGGGGAGCTCATGAATGGGACATTTGAGCATTAGTAACTTCAATCTCCCCAAGCTTGAGCTGTACTCTCTCCATCAAGAGGCCAAAAGTTGTATATTTGATTCCGATCTTTATGAATCTCACTAGGAGGATAAAACTTTGAATAAAAGAGATGCACTATTTCCTCCCATTCCAGAGCTTGACCATTTTTCAGCAGCTTATACCAGTCCTCAGCTCTTCCTTTCAGTGATAATGAGAATAACTTCTTCTTAACTTGATCTGTAGTAATACCTGCACACTTGGACAACCCGCATAATTCGTGTATAAAGAGTAAATGATCACCGGGATGGACAGTTCCATCCCCAACATAGTAGTTATCCATAGCACGATCAATAATTCTTGTAGGTATTTTGAAAACATCATTCTCAGCAGGTGATGGCTTATCTACTACCTTAGAAGTGGTAGTAGCATTACCAAATAAGAAACTCAGCGAATTATCCATAACGAAAATAAAGCAACTAGCAGAAGTAAACAATACTCACAGTAGAAGTTTCCTTTACCAGCTCCACTCTCCAATAGCGCTTCACTCCCCGGCAACGGCGCTAGAAAATAGTCTTGATGACCCACAAGTATAGGGGGTGTATCGCAGTATTTTCGATAAGTAAGAGTGTCGAACCCAACGAGGAGCAGAAGGTGCTGGCTAGTGGTATGGATCAGGAATTCTCTACAAATACTTAGCAAACGGATTTTTAGGGGTTTTCGATAAAGCAAGTAAACAAAGTACGAGTAAATAAAAGACAGTAGGAATAAATGCAGCAAGTGGCCCAATCCTTTATGCAGCAAAGGACAAGCCGGTTGTATTTCTTAAGATGACCAAACGTTCTCGAGGACACATGGGAAGACTATCAAGTGCTTTCGCTTCATATAGTCGATTAATCTTCTTTAGCTTGCTAAGTGTTGTGTGGGTGAACCTGTGCTAATGTACCGCCCCATCCAAGACTAATACATACTTGTGATTATACCCCTTGCGAACATACGTAAGTACAAGAAAGTAATTAAGGTAGAAACCTAACCACTGCTTTAAACTCTAAGACCCTTACGTCCCTTGTGCAATGGTTTCCTAACGGGGGTTCAGGTTTCTGTCACTCCGGTAACCCCTACGATTAGTAGCCAAATACACAATGCATTCCCCTAGGCCCATATAGGTGAAGTGTCATGTAGTTGACGTTCACATGACACCACTAGAAGAAGTACACCACAACTTAAATAACAATCTATTGAATCTTTCTCAACGCAACTCCACTACTAACAACAAGACTTCTCCCATGTCCTCAAGAACAAAACGAACTACTCACAAGACATCATATGGATCATGATCAGATATGGAATAATGATGTATAACAATCTGAACATAAACAATAATTCAATGGTTCACTCAGTAGCATCAACTATAAAGAGTAATCAACACCGGGAAAGTTTCCCTATGAACTATGCAAGATTCAACTCAATTGTTACAGCAATATGGAGATGGTGGTGAGGGTGCTAATGGTGATGATGGTGGTGATGATGATGATGATCCCGATGAAGTCCAGCTTGATGGTGGTGTTGATGGCGACGATCTCCCCTCTCCGGGAAGGAATTCCCCCGGCAGAAATCTGTCTGCCAGAGAGATCTTTCTCTCTCGGTGTTTTCCGCCCCGCAGAGGCAGTGGAATCTTTCTGTGCTCGCTCCCCGAGTCTTAGGGTTTCGTGGGGATGATATACGCTAGAGGGGAGATGCTGGAGTGGGCCAGGGCGGCCACACCACCTCCAGGCGCGGCCTAGGCCTGCCCGCGCCATGGGGTGGTGTGGCCCCCCTGTGGCCCACCTCCACTCCATCTTCTGGCATCCTTAGTCTTCTGGAAAAATAGGATTTTCCGTATATTTTCCTGGATTTTCTGATCTTCGCGAATTTTGCCTCCAAACAGCACCTTTTCCATCAGAATCCTGACTGCAGCGGTCCATGCTCCAAAAGTCATCAACCATGCAAAAATAGATGAAATAACATAAGTATCACCTCTCAATATGAAATATATCAATGAATAATAGTGAATTAAAACATAGAATAGTGATGCAAAATGGACGTATCAACTACCACAACCTAAAGGAGATCCTAGTTTTGAACTTAAACCATTGCCTGAAGATATGAAATATGCATTCCTTGATGATAAGAAAATATATCCTGTTATTATTAGTACTAACCTTTTAGATGAAGAAGGATCACAATTACTTGAAGTACTGAGAGCTCATAGGCCAATAGTTAGCTATTCACTTGATGATTTGAAAGGTATAATCCCCGCTTTTTGCATGCATAAGATTAACTTGGAATACGATGCAAAGCCTATTGTTGACTATCAACATCGTCTTCATCCAAGAATGAAAGAAGTGGTAAGAAAAGAGGTAATCAAACTCATTGAGGCATGTATTATCTATCTCATAGCTGATACTAAATGGGTATGCCCTGTCCACTATGTGCCTAAAAAGGGTGGAATCACAGTGGTTCCAAAATGATGAAAATGAACTTGTTGCTCAACGTACCATTACTGGTTATAGAATGTGCATTGATTATAGGAAACTTAATAAGGCAACTCGTAAAGATCACTATACTTTCCCTTTCATTGATCAAATTCTTGAAAGATTATCCAAACACTCTCACTTTTTTTATTTAGATGGTTATTCAGGTTTCTCACATATTCCGGTGCACAAGGATGATCAAGAGAATACTACTTTCACGTGTCCCTTTGGTACTTATGCTTATAGGAGAATGCCATTCGGTTTGTGCAATGCTCCTGCTACTTTTCAAAGATGCATGAATTCTATATTTGCTTATTATATTGAGAAAATTATGGAAGTATTCATGGATGAATTTTCTATGTATGGTACCTCTTTTGAAAATTGCTCGTTCAATCTTAACAAAGTTTTGCAGCGTTGTGAGGACCAACACTTAGTCCTAAATTAGGAGAAGTGCCATTTCATGGTGACAGAAGGTGTTGTTCTTAGACACCGAGTTTGAGGAAGATGCATTGAAGTGGACCGCGCCAAGATAGAAGCAATAGAGAAGCTATCACATCCTAGGGATATAAGAGGTATAAGAAGCTTTCTTGGTCATGTTGGTTTCTATAGAAGGTTTATCAAAGACTTCTCTAAAATATCCAAGCCTCTAACAAATCTTTCACAAAAAGGTGTTCCATTTTCTTCTAATGACGATTATGTAGAATCTTTTGATGTTTTAAAGAATGCTTTGATTAGTGCTCCTATCATTCAACCTCCTAATTGGAATTTTTCTTTTGAAATCACGTGTGATGCTAGTGACTATGTTGTAGGAGAAGTTTTAGGCCAAAGAGTTGATAAGAAACTTAATGTGATATATTATGCTAGTAAAACTCTTGATGGCACTCAAAGAAATTATGCTACAACTAGAAAATAATTCTTGGATGTACTTTTTGCATGTAACAAGTTTAGACCTTACATTGTAGACTCTAAGGTAATAGTACACACCGATCATTCTACTATTAAATACCTTATGA
Source organism: Avena eriantha (assembly GCA_910589775.1). Taxonomy (NCBI): domain Eukaryota; kingdom Viridiplantae; phylum Streptophyta; class Magnoliopsida; order Poales; family Poaceae; genus Avena; species Avena eriantha. The sequence continues at coordinate 401,462,394 of OU342746.1, read as the reverse complement.
ACAAAAAAGATACTAAGCCTAGACTTAAGATGGATTCTTTTACTACAAAATTTTGACCTACATATTGTAGATAGGAAATGAAGGAAATATGCCCTCAGAGGCAATAATAAAGTTGTTATTATGTATTCCTTATATATGATAGATGTTTATTTTGCATGCTAGAATTGTATTGATCGGAAACATCAATACATGTGTGTTTAATAAACAAAAAGGGTTCCTAGTTATGCCTCTCTTATAGACTAGCTTGTTGATTAACAAGATGATCAAGGTTTCCTGATCATGGACATTGGATGTTGTTAATAACAAGGTCACAACATTGGTGGAATGATATGATGAACATTCATCCGAAGTATAGCATTACGATCAAGTCATTATGTTTATATTTCTATAACATCATACAAAGTAATCTTTATCCTTAGACCATGAGATCATGTTAATTGCTAACACCTAAAGAGTATCTTGATAACATCAAACGTCACACTGTAACAGGGTGACTATAAAGATGGGTTCAGTACTACGAAGGTGTTATGTTGAGGCTCATGGATCAAGAGTGGAATTTGTCAATCCCGATGACAGATAGATATACTCTGGGCCCTCTCGGTGATATCACATTAAGATAGCTTGTAAGCAAGTGATGTGATCACTAGAATGTTATATCACGGGAACGAGAAAAGGGTGCATGTCGGTAACGAGATCAAACTAGGTATGGAGATACCAATGATCGAATATCGGACATGTAATATATCGCGAGACAAAGGGATTTAGTTACTAGCGTTAAAGGTTCTCACGATCACAGAAGTCATCGTTGAATGTGTAGGAATCAGTATGGATCTCTAGGTCCCGCTTCTGATTATTTATCTGAGAGGAGTCTCAATCATGTCTGCATTATTCGCGAACCGTAGGGTGACACACTTAAGAGTTACCGGACACCATTTTGGAGCACATATGTTTCAGACGAAAGAATTGCAAAGCGCAGGAATTGTTTCGATAGAAACCGGAAATTGTTTCGGGTGAAATTGCAGAAAGTGGTTCTGCATGTGATATTGAAATATTGCAAGGAGTTATATGTGAATGTTTGTTAATTAAAGTAATTAACAAAATTCTGAATAAATTTAATAAAAGAGTTTTATTAAATGAGAGAGCATTAAACTTGGAGAATTTTAATGCATTTAAAGTGGGGACTTAAAAAGGGAATGTGAAGAGGCATTTTAATGTGGAGGGGTTACCACCACATGAATGGGGGAGGTGAGGGGTCACCCCCATGCGCCGGCCATGGAGAGGAGGGGCACCCCCCTCCTCCTATAAAAGTCCACCCTCCTCCTCCTTCTTCCTCACACCTCCTTGTGAAGGATCTCTCTCCCCCTCTAGAATTATTACCCCATGGTCTCGGATTAGCGAGATACATGTTCCCGGTGGCATTTCGTCTGGAAGGAGTTGCTGCTTCCGCTAGATCACTGGAGCGAGGAGGTGGAGGTTGTCCGGTGGCTTGGACGTGTGTGCGAGTATGGATGCCCTGCTGAGTTGCGGCGCTCGGACTTCCTCACGATCTTGAGATCGACAAGTGTACGACTACATCAACCACGAGTTCCTACTCGTTAACAAAACTCGTTGTCTTCGAGGGTAAGTTCTTGTTGGATGTATGTCCACCCATTGCTTTGTACCTAGTAGATAGATCTTGGCGTGTAGTTCTCATCATAGGAATTTTTTTGTTTTCTATGCTGCGGACCCAACAGTGGTATCAGAGCCTGATCTATGCGCAGGTGCTTTGCACAGGTAGTACACATATGTTTATATGTGGGCGATGATGATCATGCTATTGCATCTTCTATGTATTTTGGATATTGGTGGCATAGTGGGATGAAGCGGCCCAGACCAACCTTACATGTCATCGTACATGAGACCGGTTCCACGACTGACATGCAACTTGTTTTGCATAAGTGGCTGGCAGGTGTCTGTCTCTCCTACTATAGTCAATATCTGATTTACAACGAGTTACTAATAACTTGGTTATCCTCGTTGTGGTTCATGTTCGTAGGTGAGAACGGTTCTATCTCTGACTGCCCTAAGCCACGTAAAACTTGCAATTGATAAATTAGAGGCGTCTAGTTTAGATCGTTTCTGGGCTAGTGTATTGATATGGTATTGTTGTAAGTAGATGTATGATAGATACTCTTACAACACATTCAACGTGTAAGTTCCATGGACCTTGGCCTTACACACAAAGGAATGATAGAGATCATACCACGATGCAAATGATAGAGATCAAATGCATGGACCATATCATCTCACTTTACACATTAGATGTTAGCATCTTATACTGCTAGTTTGGCGCTTTTGGTAGCATTGTAAGATGATCCCTCATTTAGATATCAAGATAAAATGTGTTCTTCCTTGAGTATGCACCGTTCTATGGATCGTGTTTCGAGACATCACATGATGATCGGGTGTACTCGAATCTATGCTTTCATACAACGGGTGTAAGACAGTTTTACACATGCGAGTACTAAGGTTCTTACTTGGCGAGCCTAGCATGTACAGACATGGCCTCAGAACACGGACCAAAAGGTTAAGCATGAGTCATATAGTTGATATGATGCCGATATAGATGCTCGCCTTTGAAGCTACACCGACTCACGTGATGATCGGACTTGGTGTAGTGGATTTGGTTCATGTAATCACCAAAAAGGCACGAGGGATGTCGTTTTTGAGTGGGAGTTCATTAGTAATTTGGATTAGTTGAACTCAATCTATCATATACTTAGTCTAAATAAACTTTACAAATTCTGTTGTAGATGGCACCACCTGCTTTTAATTTCAATGTGTTCATGGAGAAAGAGAAACTTGTTGCGAATGGTAGCAACTTCACCAACTGGGCTACGAATTTGAGGATTCTCCTCACTACTGCACAAAATCAATATGTGCTAGATGCGCCACTAGGCCCCCCACCAGCTCCTGATGCTCCTGACGAGGAAAAGAATGTCTATGTGACTCGTCAGGAGGACCACAACTTAGTTCATTGCGGCATACTGTATGGGCTAGAGCCAGAACTTCGAAAGCGTTTCGAAAATGGCAATGCCTTTGATACCATGGGAGAATTGAAAATGATTTTCGATACCCATGCTGCCGTAGAGAGTTATAATGCTGCTGAAAAGTTCTTCAGCTGCAAAATGGAGGAAAACAACTCCGTTAGTGAGCACGTACTCAAAATGTCTGGGTACGCCGATAAGCTTGTGTCCTTGGGAATAATGATTCCCAATGACTTAGGCATACATCATGTTCTCCAATCTCTGCCACCTAGCTACAAGAGCTTCGTGATGAACTATAATATGCAGGGCATGAAGAAGACTCTTCCCGAGCTTCTATCAATGCTTAAGACTGCAGAAGTGGAGATTAGGAAAGAACATCAAGTGTTGATGATCAATAGGACCACCGGTTTCAAGAAGGACAAGAAAGGCAAGCACAAGGGAAAGAAGGGTGGCAAATCTGTTGCCGCGCCTGAAAAGAAACCCCGAGCTGGCCCTAAGTCCGATACCGAGTGCTACTATTGCAAGGGGACTGACCATTGGAAGCGCAACTGCCCCAAGTATTTGGCAGACAAGAAGTCCAGCAAGGCAAACAAAGGTATATATGATATACATGTTATTGATGTGTACTTGACTAGTACTCGCAGTAGCACCTGGGTATTTGATACGGGATCGGTTGCTAATATATGCAACTCAATTCAGGGGCTGCGGAACAAGCGACAACTAGCAGGGGATGAGGTCACAATGCGGGTCGGCAATGGATCAAGAGTTGATGTGATCGCCGTCGGAACGCTGCCTCTCCATATGCCATCGGGATTAGTTATAAACCTGAATAATTGTTATTTGGTGCCTGCACTTAGCATGAACATTGTATCCGAATCGTGTTTGATGCAAAGTGGTTATTCGTTTAAATCTAAAAACTATGGTTGTTCGATTTATATGGATAATATCTTTTATGGTCATGCACCTGTGTTGAATGGTTTATTTCTGATGGATCTCGATAGTAATATTACGCACATTCATAATGTTAATGCTAAAAAGATTAAACTTGATGATGATATATCTGCATATATGTGGCACTGCCGTCTAGGTCATATTGGCGTTAAACGCATGAAGAAACTCCATTCTGATGGACTTTTGGAATCACTTGATTTTGAATCATTTGATACATGTGAGCCATGCCTTATGGGCAAGATGACTAGAACGCCGTTTTCCGGTTCAATGGAACGGGCGACAGATTTATTGGAAATCATACATACTGATGTGTGTGAACCAATGAGTGTGTCGGCGCAAGGTGGATATCGTTATTTTGTTACTTTCACGGATGATTTGAGTAGATACGGGTATATCTATTTGATGAAACACAAATCTGAAACTTTTGAAAAGTTCAAGGAATTTCAGAATGAAGTCGAAAATCATCATAACAGAAAAATCAAATTTCTGCGGTCAGACCGTGGAGGAGAGTATCTAAGTTACGAGTTTAGCACACACATGAAAGAGTGTGGAATAGTTTCACAACTCACGCCTGTCGGAACACCACAACGTAATGGTGTGTCGGAACATCGTAATCGTACCTTATTGGATATGGTTCGATCTATGATGTCTCTGACTGACTTGCCACTGTCATTTTGGGGTTATGCACTGGAAACAGCTGCATTCACTTTAAATTGGGCACCATCTAAATCCGTTGAAATGACACCGTATGAATTATGGTTTGGAAACAAACCTAAGCTGTCATTTCTTAAAGTTTGGGGATGCGATGTTTATGTGAAGAAACTTCAGCCGGATAAACTTGAACCCAAAGCGGAAAAATGCGTCTTCATAGGATACCCTAAGGAAACGATTGGGTATACCTTCTATCACAGATCCGAGGGCAAGGTTTTTGTTGCCAAGAATGGATCCTTTCTTGAGAAGCAGTTTCTCGCAAAAGGTGTGAGTAGTCGGAAGGTAGAACTCGAGGAGGTTATTGAACCTTCTCTTCATGAAATGGCGAGTAGCGTAGCACCGGAAACTATTTCGGAGTTGACTTCACCTAATGAAGAGAGAGCTAATGATATCGATCATGAAACTCCGAAAGAGGACAATACCAAACCTCGCAGGTCAAGTAGGACACGTGCAACTCCTGAACTATATGGCAATCCTGTTGTGAATTTCATGGTTGATGAAATGGATGACCCTGCGACGTATGAAGAAGCGATGATGAGCCCGGATTCCAACAAATGGCTAGAAGCCATGAAATCCGAGATGGAATCCATGTACGAGAACCAAGTTTGGACCTTGGTGGACTTACCTCACGATCGAAAGGCCGTTGAGAATAAATGGATTTTCAAAAGAAAAACTGATGCTGATGGTAATGTGACCATCTATAAGGCTCGACTTGTCGCAAAGGGGTTTTGACAAATTCAAGGATTTGACTACCATGAGACATTCTCTCCCGTAGCGATGCTTCAGTCGGTTAGGATTATGTTAGCAATTGCTGCGTATTTCGATTATGAAATATGGCAGAGGGATGTCAAAACTGCGTTCCTCAATGGTAATATTGAAGAAGAGTTGTATATGATACAACCTAAGGGTTTTGTCGATCCTAAGGATGTTAATAAGGTATGCAAACTTCTGCGATCCATCTATGGACTGAAGCAAGCATCCCGGAGTTGGAATCTCCGCTTTGATGAGGTGATCAAAGATTTTGGATTTGTCCAAACTTATGGAGAGGCTTGTATTTACAAGAAAGTGAGTGGGGGCAATGTGGCATTTCTAATATTATATGTGGATGACATATTATTGATTAGAAATGATATAGATCTTTTAAACAGTGTTAAAAGTTATCTAAACAGCAAATTTTCGATGAAAGACCTTGGTGAAGCGTCATATATATTAGGCATTAAAATCTATAGAGATAGATCAAGGCGCCTAATTGGGCTATCGCAGAGTACATACCTTGATAAGATATTAAAGAAGTTTAATATGGACGGAAGTAAGAAGGGGTTCTTACCTATGTTGCAAGGCAATACATTGAGTAAGACTCAAAGTCCGGCTATGGCGGAAGAAAGAGAGATGATGGATAAGATCCCCTATGCCTCGGCCATAGTCTCTATTATGTATGCCATGCTATGTACAAGACCGGATGTGGCACATGCTATTAGTTTGACTAGTAGGTACCAATCTGATCTAGGTTCGAAACATTGGATAGCGGTCAAGAACATCCTCAAGTACTTGAGAAGAACTAGGGATATGTTTCTTATATACAGAGGTGAAGAAGAGCTAGTCGCTAAGTGTTATGTCGATGCTAGCTTTGACACCGATCCGGATGACTCTAAGTCTCAATCCGAATACGTATTTCTCTTGAATGGAGCAACAGTTAGTTGGAGGAGTTCCAAACAACCTATGGTGGTTGGATCAACGACGGAGGTGGAATATGTTGCTGCTTCAGAAGCGGCGCAGGAAGCAGTTTGGATGAAAGAGTTCATTACGGAACTAGGTGTGGTTCCTAGTGCATTGGACCCAATGGTGATCTATTGTGACAACAATGGAGCCATAGCCAACGCAAAGGAATCGAGGTCTCACAAGAATTCCAAACATATTAAGCGGCGGTTTCACTCCATCCGTGAGCATGTCAAGGATGGAGATATAAAGATTTGTAAAGTACACATGGACCTAAATGTAGCAGATCCGTTGACTAAAGCTCTCCCTAGGGCAAAACATGATCAACACCAGAACTCCATGGGTGTTAGATTTATCACTATGTGAACTAGATTATTGTCTCTAGTACAAGTGGGAGACTGAAGGAAATATGCCCTGAGAGGCAATAATAAAGTTGTTATTATGTATTCCTTATATATGATAGATGTTTATTTTGCATGCTAGAATTTTATTGATCGGAAACATCAATACATGTGTGTTTAATAAACAAAAAGGGTTCCTAGTTATGCCTCTCTTAAAGACTAGCTTGTTGATTAACAAGATGATCAAGGTTTCCTGATCATGGACATTGGATGTTGTTAATAACAAGGTCACAACATTGGTGGAATGATATGATGAACATTCATCCGAAGTATAGCATTATGATCAAGTCATTATGTTTATATTGCTATAACATCATACAAAGTAATATTTATCCTTAGACCATGAGATCATGTTAATTACTAACACCTGAAGAGTATCTTGATAACATCAAACGTCACACTGTAACAGGGTGACTATAAAGATGGGTTCAGTACTACGAAGGTGTTGTGTTGAGGCTCATGGATCAAGAGTGGAATTTTTCAATCCCGATGATAGATAGATATACTCTGGGCCCTCTCGGTGATATCACATTAAGATAGCTTGCAAGCAAGTGATGTGATGACTAGAATGTTATATCACGAGAACAAGAAAAGAGTGCATGTCGGTAACGAGATCAAACTAGGTATGGAGATACCAATGATCGAATCTCGGACATGTAATATATCGCGAGACAAAGGGATTTAGTTACTAGCGTTAAAGGTTCTCACGATCACTGAAGTCATCGTTGAATGTGTAGGAATCAGTATGGATCTCCAGGTCCCACTTCTGATTATTGATCTGAGAGGAGTCTCAATCATGTCTCAATTATTCGTGAACCGTAGGGTGACACACTTAAGAGTTACCAGACACCATTTTGGAGCACATATGTTTCAGACGAAAGAATTGCAAAGCACATGAATTGTTTCGATAGAAACCGGAAATTGTTTCGGGTGAAATTGCAGAAAGTGGTTCTGCATGTGATATTGAAATATTGCAAGGCGTTATATGTGAATGTCTGTTAATTAAAATTTTGAATAAATTTAATAAAAGAGTTTTATTAAATGAGAGAGCATTAAACTTGGAGAATTTTAATGCATTTAAAGTGGGGACTTAAAAAGCGAATGTGAAGAGGCATTTTAATGTGGAGGGGTTACCACCACATGAATGGGGGAGGTGAGGGGTCACCCCCATGCGCTGGCCATGGAGAGGAGGGGCACCCCCTCCTCCTATAAAAGGCCACCCTCCTCCTCCTTCTTCCTCACACCTCCTTGTGAAGGATCTCTCTCCCCCTCTAGAATTATTCCCCCATGGTCTCGGATTAGCGAGATACATGTTCCCGGTGGCATTTTGTCTGGAAGGAGTTGCTGCTTCTGCTGGATCGCTGGAGCGAGGAGGTGGAGGTTGTCCGGTGGCTTGAACGTGTGTGCGAGTACGGATGCACTGCTGAGTTGCGGCGCTCAGACTTCCTCACGATCTTGAGATCGGCAAGTGTACGACTCTATCAACCACGAGTTCCTACTCGTTAACAAAACTCGTTGTCTTCGAGGGTAAGTTCTCGTTGGATGTATGTCCACCCGTTGCTTTGTACCTAGTAGATAGATCTTGGCGTGTAGTTCTCATCGTAGGGAATTTTTTGTTTTCTATGTTGCGGACCCAACAGGAAAGGTGAGGACAATCCAGTGGCTGATCATTTATCTAGAATGGAAAACATTCTGGTAGATCCTATTCCTATTAATGATAGCTTTGCAAATGAACAACTAACAAACATTAATGTATCTGCTGCTAGAGTGGCTTCACCATGGTATGCTGATTATGGTAATTTTATTGTCGGAAAAGTTATTCCACCACATTTCACACACCAACAAAGAAAGAAATTCTTTTATGATCTTAGACATTATTTTTGGTAGGACCCATTTCTTTATAAGAAAAGTGTAGATGTTATTATTAGATGTTGTGTCCCTGAGTTTGAGCAGCAGGCTATCATAAGGGACTGCCATGACAACCCTTATGGAGGACATCATGCAGGAGACCGCACCATTGTAAAGGTATTACAATCTATTTTTTATTGGCCTACTTTATTTAAGGATTGTGCTAGTTATGTTAAATATTGTGACAAATGCCAATGTGTTGGAAAACATCGGTAAGACAAATGAAATACCTATGAACTATTCACTGCCTCTTGAACCATTTGATATATGGGGATTTCACTTTATGGGACCATTCCCCCCATGGAAAACAAAACACAATCATATTTTTGTTGCAGTGGATTATGTTACAAAATGGGTTGAAGCTATTCCAACAAAAAGTGCAGATCATGCCACAACAATGAAGATGCTTAAGGACATCATCTTTCTCAGGTTTGGAGTACCTAGGTTCTTAATTACTGATGGTGGTTCTCATTTTATTCATAGAGTATTTAGAAAAAATCTAGCTAAATATGGTGTTAATCATAGAATTGCATCTCCATATCATCCTCAAACTAGTGGGCAAGTTGAATTAAGCAATATGGAAATTAAACTCACATTGGAAAAGACAGTTAATAAAGCTAGATCTGACTGGCCAACTAAAATTAATGATGCTTTATGGGCTTATAGAACTGCTTTTAAAAATCATATGGGCATGTCTCCTTATAAAATGGTTTGTGGAAAATCATGTCATCTTCTAGTGGAATTGGAACATAAAGCTAGATGGGCTGTTAAACAACTCAACTTTGATTTTAAAAATGCTAGAGAGAAAAGAATTCTTGATCTAAGCTTATTAGATGAATGGAGAAATGAAGCATATGAAAGTGCTAGACTATTTAAAGGAAAGGTAAAACTTTGGTATAATAAGAAAATAAAAAGAAAGGAATTCAAAGTAGGAGATCAAGTATTGTTGTTCAACTCTCGTTTGCAGGAAAGTTAGCCTCAAGATGGAAGGGTTCATTAGTTGTGCAGGAGGTGTATCGCTCTGGAGCCATTCGTCTTCATGGAGACTTCAATGGTAAACCTCATGTCGTTAATGGACAACGTCTTAAACATTATATTACAGGTCAAACATTTGCCAGAAGGGTTGAGGTAATGAATCTCCAAAGTCCGAAGGCCATAATTGCAAAAATGTATACCCTGCCAGATACCAAAAATCATCAAAGGTCAAAAACAGGTGCATAACAATCTCGGAATATCTTCATATTTTTAGGAAAGTCATTATTTTGGAAAATTAATGCGTGTCGCGAATGAATTGGACGAAACCGAGCCCCGAGGAGGGAAAGAAACCAGGTGGCGTGTCCACCCCTGGGCGTGCCACCCGAGGTCTTTCCCTCTTTCGAAGTTCATTTTGCCTCTGTTTCTTCCTCAATGCTTCGTCTTACCCTAAAAACCATCTATATATACTCCTCTCTACCGATCTAATCTCGCATCAAGTCTTTTTGAGCAAAACTTGTTTTTCCATCCTATTTCTTTAGCTTCTAGCCATGGCAAGTGATGTCTACGCACTTCTATTATTGTAGACAATTGTTGGGCCTCCAAGTGTAGAGGTTTGTAGAATAGCAGCAAGTTTTCCATTAAGTGGATCACCCAAGGTTTATCGAACTCAAGGAGGAAGTGGTCAAAGGTATTCCCTCTCAAGCAACCCTGCAATCAAGATACAAGAAGTCTCTTGTGTCCCCAACACACCCAATACACTTGTCAGGTGTATAGGTGCACTAGTTCGGCGAAGAGATAGTAAAATACAAGTGGTATGGATAATTATAAGTGGTAACGGCGCTAGAAAATAGCTTGATGGCGTGTGGTTGACGTGGGAAAAGACTAAAGGAAAACTGAAATAAATATAGCAACAAGCAAACATGTAACAAATCTAGTTGCAAATGGTGTTTCAATGCTAAGAACAAGGCCTAGGGATCATACTTTCACTAGTGAACACTCTCATAAATATATATTATCTTCATGATACTACTTTGAACTACTCTCCAGTTGGACACTCTAATCCATGGTAGGGCTATAACAGCACACCTCAAAGTAAGCCTTTCCCATCTAGAAAACCCCACACTGTCACCTTGAGCACTAGATGGTTCCAACAAACACCACAATTTCATAAAGACATCCAACTCCAAATATAACTCATAACAAGTATTTGTAATCTCTAGCCTAAGTGCCACCATGGTGTGCACGTTGTCACTTTCACACACATGGGGAGAGCAGAGATCTATTAAAGCACTTGAGTAGCAATGTAGATCTACTTGATTACAAAGCTCATGATCACAATATGATCATGCATAGAGAGATAGAGATGAACACATAGCTACTGGAAGAACTCTTAGCCTCAAGAGAGAACTACTCCCTCATCATCATGGGAATCAGCAACAGTGATGGAGATGGCGGTGGAGATCGATGGAGATGGCTCCGGGGCCACTTCCCCATCCCGGCAGGGTGCTGGAACAGAGACTTTCTGTCCCCCGAATCTCCCCTTCGGTGGCGGCGGCGCTGTGGAACTTTTTGTGGCTGGAGGCTCGACGATTTAGGGTTTTCGCATCGGGAGGCATCTTATAGGCGAAGAGGCAAGGTCGATGGAGGCCAGAGGGGCCCACACCACTTGGTAGCGCGACCAGGGGTCACCCGTGCCACCATATGGTGTGGCCAGGACCTGGCCCTCCTCCGTCTCGTATTCTGGCTCCGTGTCCCCCTCGGTGAAATATTGACTTTGGCTTTTGTCCCGTCCAATTCTGAGAGTATTCATTTTCTGACTTTCTGGAACCAAAAACAGTAGAAAACAGGCAACTGGCACTGTGGCATCTTGTTAATAGGTTAGTCCAAGAAAGTGTATGAAAAGTACTCCAAAGTTGGAACAAAACATAAGAAAGTAGATAAAACCAAGCATGGAACATCAAAAATTATAGATACATTTGCAATGTATCAGCAAGCATCGGATCCAATCTTAGAGGAGATGATTCCGAGAAGAAAGGCGTGGTGAATCATTACCTTAGATCTGTGGTGGCTCCCATGAAGACCTTGACCTTCAAGAAAGGGGTGATGCTCATGGAGGAGGTGAAGGCACCCAGGACCGAAGGCACCATGGAGGAGAGACTGCAAGTCTTGGAGGACACCATCTTCAGGTATGGTACGGTGGTTGAGCGTAGCCTTGATGCTCATCACCTCATGAATCTAGAGATGGAGAAGAAGGTTAAAGTCTATGAAGCAAGGATCAAAGATCTAGAAGAGAAGTATGTGCATACTCTCACACATCTGGATAGGTTCCAAGCCCTCATGTGGGATGTGGAAAACCAGAACTATGAGTATGAGGATCTCTTCAAGAAGATCGCCGAGGCTGCCTCCACCAAGTTCAATGATCCTCCACTGTCCTTCTATAATGGGATGCCCTATCCTTGGAAGATCAAGGAGTAGGACGCCTACTATGAGGAGAACGACACCAGGGAAGAAGAACCGGTGGCAAACCTCTAAGCTTGGGAGAGTTCCGCCATACTTTATGCTTTTTAGTTATCGTATTTGCATCTAGTTCATAATCATTAGGAGGTTTTTTATTGCATCCATTAGGTATCGATTTTTCCTAAAGTTTGAAGAGCTCTTAGAGCATTATCATGTATCCTTGGTTGAGTGGTTTTGAATAAAATATAAAGTATGGTGTCGTCCATGATTCTCTTGTTTGGAGATTTATGGGTGACACTCATGCAAATGTGCACACCGTATGTAGGATTTTCACTTATATCTTGCCTTGAACTCAATTAACTTGAGCATGTTGGACAAGCATATAATTACTTAACAAGCTAAACTTGCAAATAAGGAAAGATCCATGCAAGGGAAGCAACACTTATTAAAAAAGGAACATTGTGAATTTTTGATGAGACAGGGAGTCTTACAAAATAAATAGTTGGAAAGAGGAGGATGACAAGGAGACATGAGATACTCTTGTTCTTGTTAGTAATCAACGATTAAACTGAATGGTTGTCATGGGTATTTCAATACATATGTTTTATGGGAAAGTGTTTGAAATGTAGGCACCCGAGAATTCAGCTAGCCATGGAAAGTGAAAGACAAAGGTTGTTTAGAGCATATGACATGATTGAAAGACCCATGAATAAGGTTTATACTGGTTACTAAGAGGGCAAGCCTGTTAACTGATGCCATGCAAAAGTGGTGAAAGTTCTTGACAAAAGTCAAAATAGTCATGTCTATCTTGTTGTTTAAACAATTCTCTTTTCCACTGTTTGCTTTATGAGACACTTATCTTTATTGCAAAGGCATATCCAAAGGTTAAATTAAAAACTGGTAAAAAGCCATACAAATCTATTGAAAATAGCGGAGTGTATGGACTTGTTCAATTGTCCAACATGTAATGGTTAGTTTTTGTTCAAAAGTAAGGGGTAAGTGATAATGTCTATGTATGTAGCCCATATGTGCATGGTAATTAGTTCATATTTCTTTTGGGCAAGTGAATATGCATAAGTTGATGATGCCATGCTAGTATTTTCTTGTCAACCATAAGCTCATTGATGCATGATCATGATCTATTCGCTTATTTGCTTGAGGACGAGCAAATGTTTAAGCTTGGGGAAGTTGATACTTACATTTTGCATCATCATTTTAGGACCTATATCCACTGTTTAGAATCATATTTACCTTGATCCATCATTATTTATGCATATTTAGATGATTTACGGAACTTTTCTATAAAGTTCCTTTAATTGGTATTTAATTTGTAGGAGATAGAAAATCTCCTTTTTTCATGTTTTTGTTGTTTCAGGACCTTCTGGACGTCAATAAATTGAAGGAAAAATACCTGATAAGTTTTTCACCAGGAGAACCAACTTGGGCCAAAGAATGAAACGAGGGGAGCCATGAGGCCCGAAAGAGGCCAGGTGGCGCGCCCACCCCCTAGGCGCGCCACACAGGATCTTTCAGCCCTCAAGCGTCGTCTCGGCTCCTCCTTTTATAGACACCTCCGTATCGCCAGAAAACCTACGCCATATTTTTCCCACGATTTATAGAGGCGGCGGCGGATGCAAAAGTCCTCTCCTACTCTGGGAGGGGCAGATCCTGCCGCACCAGAGCCTCCGGTCATGGGGAAATCGATGCCATCATCATCACCACTCCTCCTAGGCATAGGGGGAGGACTCTCCATCAACATCTCCATCATCACCATCATCATCACCATCTCCAAGATCCATCTCGTTCCCCTCATAGTTTGTCATTGATTAAACCCTGGATATTGTTTTAAGGGCTATTTACATGTTTGTGATTGGCATCTTGTCTTTATTTGGTGGAGAGATTATATTTTCATATTGTGATGTATCCCATATGCTACTGATCCATATCATGTTTGGAACTTGTGAGTAGATCCCCATGTTCCTGAGGGCATAGGATGAATTGGCTATGATTTTCATATAATATGCAATGAGTATGTGATCTGGTTTTTATCTTTTATATTGTTCTACGATGGTTTTATGCGAACGTCGATTGCATATTACTTCACATATATGAGCTCATAGGAGAATACTTTGATGTAACGATAGGAGTTGGAAGGGAGAGAATTGACAGAAACCGTTTTCCAATACTTTGAGTTGCATTGAAGGGATTATATGTCGGAGACCAATGAACATATTACTATGGTCGGGCATTTATGTCTTAATGATTCCCTGGATGTTCATGTGAATGGATCTAGGACCCATCATAAGTGGTGTATTTAGCTCATACTTATAGCTACACCTAATTAGGCTCCACCCTAAGGGAATAAAACTTTACAACATATTCACCATATTGTGTAGAAATCTTTATGCTAAGTAAATCCATGCCGCCCTCGAGAACGCTTGTCACATATAAGTTCACACACACTTGAGCTTGTCCTCTTAATGCATAGAAGATTGGGCTTTATCTCATTAATAGCATTTACTTATTGCTATTTACTTTCAACACTTCATATTCTTACAAACTACAAACCCAAAACACCAAATCTACTGCATTTACTATTATTTCGTTTGTCAGATTTGCTAACCAATATCTTTATCTCCTCGTGGGTTTGACAACCTTTCTTTATTAAAAAGTACTACAATTGATCTCCTGCCCTTGGGAGCCATCATCGTGCGTGAGCACAAGATCCTCCACGAGAAGGAGGAGACACGTCGCGCCCTCACGCTTGTGCAGTAGTGCATCGACCTCCGAGAACTAAGGTCATCGCCATCGCCGGAGCTACTCCTACGCATCCAAGAGCTTGCCGACAACCTCCATTTTGCCTCCCAGACGCCACCGTATCTAGGGTTTACTAATTTTTAGCTAATATGTAATCACGAGCAGCTTTTGATGCGCTGCGTATGTATCTAATGAATATGATCGAACTCGTTGCTACTAAGAATTTCCCCGCGAGATGCTCTAGTTTTTAAATTTCAAAATTTGTAGTTCAGTTTACGACACTAATTTCTGTGACGATGTTCAGAACTAAAAAACACGAGTAGACTCGCATGGGCTTTCGAGGCATTCTAGCATAGGAAATTTTGTGTTTTTCTGCCATGGAACCCTTTCAGAACAAACCTGCAGATGGGGATTGAAAGAGCTCGCAAGATCCGGCGCGGATTGACCGACAAGTCAAGATCGAGCGTGGATCCAGCGTAGATTGACCGACCGCTCAAGATATACCCCGGAATGACCGTCCGCTCAAGATCCAGCGTGGATTGACTGACTGCTCAAGATCCAACGCGGATTGACGACCGCACAAGAGCGGGTGCGGGATGAACGGCCACACAAGATTGGGCGCGTGATGAACTACCGTAAAGGGAGAGTAGTGTTCTGATCTAGGGTTGGCTGTATGAGTGCGGCGGCGGCGGGGGATTGGTTCCTGTCTCATATATAGAATGGTGTTCAAGATTCATTGTAAGGAACCTTTGTGCAGGAGCGGCCCAGACCCAACATTGATTAATTAGATATAGTTGGACCAGGCTTAGCTGGGCAGCAGTAGGCCACATTTGTCAGCGGGCAGTGATTAACCAATCTCCAGTGTACAATCAACAATTAATGACGCTTGAAATGGATAGCGGAACGTGGGAACACCTTAGTTGGCCAAGCGAGGCATTAATAACCGCCGCCTTCCCTGTCCATGTACCACAGCACGAAAATCCGCCGCTACCGTGTGTGTCACGGCGTATAAGTGGTCACCGAGACAAAATGGTGTCGCCAAAGCCACATTCACCGCGTAACCAACTTTTGTCGGTTCTTTTTTCTTATGTTGCCCCAAAATCCGCTGGGTATGGGGAGTGTTTTTGTAGTGGAGGATTCCCTCAGACTTTATTCATAAGGTGATTGAGATATCGTACAAAGTGGCTACAAGATGATCTCGGTGGGTTTATAGCGTTACCCGACGAGAGATGAATTTAGGGTTTATGACTAAGGCTAGTGAGTAAGACTTGGTGACGAGGAGTAATCTCGACAATGTCCATGAAGAAGGACTTAGGGTTTCGTGGAAGAGAGAGCGCTGGGGATTTCGTCGGCTTAACAGTTAAACAAGGGAGGCGATTTACCCAGGTTCAGGCCCTCGTACAGGAAACCCTACTTCCTTCTTGTCTACTCGTATTATCATTGGAGAGTACAAAATCGTTGAGTCATCTAGATGCGATCTCGTCGAGAGAGAGAGGTGTGCGTATTGTAAGATTAGTTTCCCTCCACATTGGCCCCTCCTGGCCTTTATATATGGGGATGCTAGGTCCCGGTACCAATATGAGTTGGTTTTACAAGTTAGAGTTCGTATCTAGTCTAGCCTTGTACTTTCCTTGTCTTGTTACGCCGGGAGTCTATGTTCTTGTAGGCTTCGTATCAGCCAAACCGTCATGGGCTTCATGGATCTTGGCATATCTTCAGGTGAGGCTTCCGTTGGGCCGCACCATATATAGCAATAATATGCACCCGAAGGGTTATGCCCATGTCACTTGGGTTATTATGGCGTGTCCTCTTCAGGTGAATGTCCCTAGGTAGTTATATGCGTCAATGGTGTCAGAGTTTCCCTTAGTCACGTCAAGTCTTCATGTTGTCTTGCACGTCACGTTGATCTCCGATCTTCCCTGTATGCTCGTTTGGTCTCCGGGATCTCCAAAGAGGCGTATTGCAGTCCCACAAGTTAGGTCGGTTGAGAGCTTCTAGATGCAGTCCTTCAGGTCTTTAATCATAGAGATAGGCGTGGACAGGAATCGTGGATTAAGTCCCATGTGAGGCACAAAACTAAATCCACCCATGACCGTCAACTGGGATCCACTCAGAAACATTAAAATGGATATAAAAGACCACAATGTTGGTGGATGAGTACCTATGACAATGCACAATTCTATGTTTTAGAAACCATGCCTATCACTTAAGTAACTTCTGAATTGTCTGGATATCAAGTTCAATCCACTTTGAAAAAAATGTCGAGAGGTACTCATCAAAATTAGGAAAATGGGAGAATTTGACCAAATGTACTCTGACAATAATGTCGCAGATTGACAACATGCCTACAGCTCTTATATGAGATATTTTGTGTTGACCAACAAAGTACATATATATCATTGTCTTTAATATCGTGGCGACTACTCTGTCTTGTGTTGAGTGTCCCCATGAGACACATGATATATTCGGGCGCAATCTTCAGGTCATAGTGGAGGTGTTGGCCTTACAGTTTCACCTTGCACACGTGGTCTAGTGCAATATCATCCACATGCAATCATGAGTGGACCTCTCATAGTAATGTAACCAACGATATATTCCACAAATGTGTAACATATCAATTTTAAATAATTTATATTATGAGCTACACAAAAATGACAAAAGTGTAGATCTGAGTATATATTTTCAAATCTCCAAATTTTATCAAACTTTGTCATTTTTGTAGCCCATAATATAAAGAATACTGGGCTGCGATGCATACTTGTAGGATACAACATTATATGTCATAATTTTTAGATTTTTCCGAAACTTATAAATATAATTTTTGAAATTTTCTTTAAGCGAATGGAGCACGGGAGTTTGGGAGAAAAGACACTTTCTAGGTATATCACGAGATATAAAAAATGCATGGCGTCCAACACCACAAAGTTCTGATCCACAATAGTGGTTGATTTAATACAAAGTTATACTCAATCGGCGATACTTATTATGGATCGGAGGGAGTAACATTTTTTGTCAATTATTTATGTCACACAAATTACTAACTTATTACACTAGTTTTTACATTACTAACTTATTACACTAGTTTTTACATGATCTGGAACAAGGCAAACAATGGTGTAATTTGAGTTTTGAAATCATGTAGACTATATTTTCCTTGTGTCTCTGTGTAGGGTGATACGGTCCATTACACTAGAATTTACATGATCCTAAGCTTGAAATTTTGGGCGAACATCGCTGTAATTTTGGGCTAGAAATAGTATAACATTTTTTGTCATATTTTACTTTCTTTGTTTATTGCACCAATAGCCCCTAGATTAATGAATTCACCTAGGGGTTTAGGGGATTATTTTTCTCCATGTCATTTTGTGACATGAAGAAAAACTAACTTAGGGCGAATTGAAAATGTAGCTAGTGCCAAATAGACACTCCAAAAAAGAGCCACTAAAACTCTTAGTCCCATTTGGTTCTTATCCGTACTCGGATACTAATTTGCTTTTTTCTTGAGTTTTATCTTTGAATTGTATCATTTGTATTCTTGACTCGACGAGTCGATGTTGTATATATATGTTTCTCGTGGGTTCTGTTGTAAACTATTGTGATGTAACTACTTGTTGAAAACCCCACCCACACGAAAGTGTTTGATGGGCATCTTTGAATCGCTTTTATGCGGATTTTGGCGGAAAATGCTGAGATCTACATAGACCCGATTCAGGGGCGTTATGATCACTCCAATCGACGGGATCCTCAATCGGATCGAAATCGAAGGGATCCTCAATCGGATCGAAATCGAAGGGATCTTCAACCTATGGGGGAAGCAAGGTGGTGTCTTGGACACAAAAATTCGACCTTGGGCGACCGTGTCTTCATAGTTGGCAGCTGCGGGGAAGCTAGACAACGGAGGAACATGCTGGTGGTAGCGCGGCGTGGGGGGGGGGGGGGGGTGTGGGGGTAGGGAGGGAGCATATGTACTGGACGAGGAGGGGAAGGGAGTAGCGGCGTGGGCCGGCGAGGCGAACAGAGCGGAGACGAGCGAGGAAGACGAGCCCGTGAGAGAATTGCACGTAGCACCAACCTTTCGTGCAGAGAACACAAAAACAAAACGGAAGTTGCAGCTGACCCAACTTGTTCTCTAATCCATTGCACCCAGCCCAAATCGAGTATATGGTATCTTAAGAACGTATCTGACAAGTTGGACTGTATTTTGGTACCGTATACCACAGTTACATAGTAAAGTAAGAAAAATATAGTAAATTAAAAAAATGGGCAGCATAGTGGTAGAAAATATATACTCTACATATATTTGTCTCTGGTAGTACTCCAACATCATACGTTTCAAACAAAGCTAGTATAAAAGAAGGGACTGGGACACGCATACAAAAGCAGGGCCAAACAAGCTTCCATTTTCAGCCTAATTCAGGTCATTTAAGCCAGCGCAAAATATTATAATTCAATCTAATACAGGCCGCTGGAACATACATGCATACAAGAGCTACTACAGGACTACATGCTCTACCTCTTGCATTTCTTCCTCTTGGCGTTGTCCATCACGACCTGCTGTGAAGTAGCCATACAACCTAGAGGTTGGGGAGCCAGGTTGATGTTGTCTTGGTTGTCGTGGTGGTGGTGCGGCCGTTGGAGGTTGTCGTTGTGGTGGTGGAGCTGCTGCAGGATGTTGTCGTGGTGGTGGAGCTGCTGTTGGAGGTTGTCGATGTGGTGGTGGAGCTGCTGCAGGCTGTCGTGGTGGTGGCGTAGCTGTTGTTGGAGGTTGTCGATGTGGTGGTGGAGCTGCTGCAGGATGTTGTCGTGGTGGTAGAGCTGATGTAGGTGTTGTAGGATGGTGCCGTGATGTAGGCGCAGACGCTGCGGGAGTTGGCGCTGTAGGAGTGGCATCGGGCCGAGTTCGATTGCTCTGAAACAACAAAACAATGTGATGATCTTCAACATAATGCAATGCAACAGAGAAAATGAGATAATGTTTGTTAAAAAGAGAGAATTACCTTATGTCCTGCCTTTCTAATTGCGAGGTGAGGTTTGAGAGGTTGGGTACACGTGGTGTATCTGTGTCCTTTTATCTTACAGTTTGAGCAAGTAATTGTAGCAATTTTGCCACTTCCATCTTGACCTTCGCCTGCACTTGGCCTTCTCTTTTTATTTTTCCTCCCAGCTTTTGTTGCAAAGTGAGGAGGTTCTATGTCTACCGTGTCTGTTCTAACCTAGTCATGTGGTCCTGGAACGGGATATATCATTGGCCTGTAGGTAGCTTCATACATTGGTTTCTTGAAGAAATCGCTAATATGATCTTTTGGGTACTCTCTCGCCATATAGATAGCTGATATTGCATGTTTGCAGGACACACCCGTCAAGTCCCATTTGAAGCAGCCACAGGTCTTGTTGGGAAGATTCACAACATATATATTTTTGGCACTTGTCTCCACTCGCCAAACGCCGTTTCCTGCGTTGACTGCTGTTGGATACCTAGCCCATATATTTTCTGTTTCTAGTCGTTCTACGTAGTGTGGTGTAATTTCCCATTGAGCAAGAGCAAGACCATCTCTTCTAACTTGATATCTAGACATCAGCTTGATAAATATTTGTTCCAGCATAGTGACTATGGATTTGTCCCGCTTTCTAAGATGAAGCTATTGAATACCTCGCTAAGATTGTTCACAACTAGGTCTGTCTTACATGTTGTATCCATAGCATGGCGTGCCCAGTGCTTTGTTGAAATTTTACTAAGCCATGTCCATGCACCTATACTCTCTTCCTTAAGTTTATTCATTGCAGCCATATGGTCAGAGTGTGAGAAGGCATAAGCGGCAGCATCTACAATCTTTTTAAGGTCATCTCCCCTAAACCCAGCTAGTTTAAAATTAGCAAGGATGTGTCTAAGACAGAAGCGATGCTCACATTCTGGAAAAATTTGGTTTACTGCATTCAATAGCCCTTTTTGGCGGTCCGACATGAAAGTAAATGGCCCATACTTACTTGTTCCACCACTTAGAGCAGATCTCAGCTGAAACAGAAACCAACACCATGTTGATGTCTCCTCTTTTCCAACTACTCCAAAAGCAAGAGGGAACATGTTATTGTTCCCGTCCCTTGCAGTTGCAGCAAGTATTTGGAACCCATTGCCCAGCTTTAGAAAACACCCATCGACACCTGTGATAATACAATGGTAAGACATACACCCATCAATAATTTACAGCAAAGAAGTGAACAATCGAGTGAGTTTAGTTAACATCTTACCAATAAATGGTCTACAACCTTGTAAGAATCCTTCCACTTGCGCATGCAAGCAATAGAACATGCCATGGAATCGAGGATTCTTCTGTGGGTCTGGATTAACTATAGTGTTGACAATGCAACGACTACCAGGGTTTGTGTTTAGCACGGTCTGAAGGTAATCTCTTAACCTAAAGTATTGTTCCTTATATGTCCATGGATTGACTCCAGTGCTTTATTCTTTGCCCTATAAGCCATATGCTTAGATATTGATACACCATAGTCCTTCCTAACCATCTCCCTTAGTGTTGATATCTTCATATCTTGGTTACTTCTTATTTGCTCTTCATAATTTTTGCTCACCCATACACTATTAATTCTTGAACTTTCATTAGTCTTGCCACATGTGTGAGGTGAGACAAGTTGCCGAATCACATGTGTAGTCTCTCCCACAATGGTTGATGTCATAACTACAAATGGGCATGTGGTGTTGGACTTGCAACAAACTATGATCCTGTCCTTGTCATTTCTCAAATATTCCCAGTCCCTTTGATGCATGACATGATAGTTTAAGAGTGCCCTTCTAAACTGATGGACATCTTCAAATCACATATTAGGCAGGAATTGATAATCTTCATTCAATCTTGACTCATCATAATAAGCTCTCTTCGCTTCTTTTGTAGCTGTGCTCTTTCTCTTTGTTCTGGAAACATCATTTCCGTCCACGACATGATCATCATCACTTGAATCCATTAACTTCTTGCAGTCATCACTATCTTGGTCACTAAATACTATGCCCTGATCTTCTGCCAATCCTTCTATTGCCCTTCTCTTTGCTTTTCTTGCCTTCTCTGCCTTATACTTGGCATCTTTAACTCTACCTTTGTTCTGTAATTCTGCCATAGAACTTACTTCATCTACAACAACTTCTTGGTTATGTATTGGAAAACAGTCCTCAACATCAGTGTCACCTTCACAGCGTACAAGGAAGTCATCATAATTGTCGCAATCTGAATCAACATCTTCTTCTTCTTCCATGTTGCTTTCCATCTGGCTCTCTTGATTCCAACTATATTGTGTGCCGAGAATGTGACCTGATTGTGAATCCACAAAGAACTCCAACCTACATAGTTAAATAACAAGGTGTATAACATATTTGCAATTGACAAAAAATCTCCAAAATTAATGTGCATCCTGAAACAAAAAATCTCTTCCAATCTGGACACATTCTTTCATCTCATTACACAATCATATAACATCTCTTGGAATCACAATACTGAGAATGTCACCGCACTTATACGTCGATCAGAACCTGAAATTATTGGGGAGCAACCTAGGGTTCTTCATCCACGGCTAACCCTAGCAGAGACAATCCAATTCCACAAAAAATCAGAAATTGAGAGGGGAAATTACCCATTAGAGGAGAAAATATCCCTGGGATCCTCTGTCGCCGATGCGGCCATACCTCCGCCGCGGCCGCCGCCGCCTCCTTCATCTCCGGGTAGCAGCAGTGGGGGGCAACGCTCCAGTAGGGCTGTGAAGGAGATGTGGTCCTCCACTTGGATCTCCGTCGTCGCCGGCGCAGCACCTCCGTCGCTAGTACCGCCGCCGCCGTCGCCTTCATCATCAGGGCTCATCTCCGGCCGCCTCGAGTGGAGAAACCGGCTCTGTTTTTTGTCAAGTTCTCGTTTTCTGTCTGGCGTCAAAACAAGAGCGAGCCAAACATACGTACAGGAGACCACCGGTTTGTGTCTCTACTGTTTGGATTTCTACGCTGGGCCCATATGTGTATACGTGTTAGGGGCTTAAATCACCTGTTTGGGCTAGCTGCAACGAATTGAACCAAGACCTGGGGTGGGCTGCAACTTCCGTTTTATTTTTGTGTTCTCTGCAACAACAACACGAATGGTTGGTGCTATGTGCAATTCTCTCCGAGCCCGTGGACTGTGGGGTTTGTCAGGATTTGTCAAGGGCTGTTTTGCAAGATGACCCCTTCATCATCCTTTGTTGGACGGAGGGAGTATAACAAATTTTTGTCATATTTTACTTTCTTTGTTTATTGCACCAATAGCCCCTTGTTTATTCACCTAGGGGTTTAGGGGATTATTTTTCTCCATATCACGTGTCATTCCGTGGCCGCAAGAAAAACTGACTTTGGGCGAATTGAAAATCTAGCTAGTGCCAAATAGACACCCCCAAAAAAGTTCAATGTAGTGGAGGGCGAAAACGTCAAGCGGCGAAGTAATCGAGGGCGAATAATCAAATTCCCACTCCCTCCTCCTCCTCCGGCGGCGGTACACGGCGGCGATGAGCACGTGGAACTACGTCGTCACGGCGCAGAAGCCCACCAGCGTCAGCCACTCCTGCGTCGGCCACTT
Organism: Avena eriantha; assembly: GCA_910589775.1. Taxonomy (NCBI): domain Eukaryota; kingdom Viridiplantae; phylum Streptophyta; class Magnoliopsida; order Poales; family Poaceae; genus Avena; species Avena eriantha. The sequence goes on along the minus strand of OU342746.1, from coordinate 401,438,892 downwards.
CACCGGACCCGACCAGCTCAACCTCATCGTCGCGTACGCACGCCACTCCCCTCTCCCCAATTTAGGATTCAGCTCCCTCCTCCTGCCTCGCTTCTCGGCGGCTCTCTAGGCTTTCCCCTCCTACTAAGCGCTCGCGGGGAGGAAAGCCGCAGGATTGTTTCCCCGGCGCGCGTCTCTCTCGGGCGGACTGTTTTTCTGCATAGCTGTCTGGGAGGATCTAGGTCTACCACTCTAACTAGCTAGTGTTCAGCACGGCAGTAGGGAGGCTCCAGTGTTTTCTCGAGTTCTAGCCTGACGAGCTAGAACGAAATGCAGCGTAGGTTAGGCTGATGTGACCGGCTGCTCCTCACAGTATGCGCGACCTGACAAAAGAAAGGGGAATTGAGATCAGTATAGCTTACCAGATGAAGAGACTGTATGGACGTTTGATTCATCATGAAAGTGTGGCATATATGTTCTGAAAATTCATTCACTAGTTCGATTGGGTGTCAGTGTTATGCGTGTGTCAGTTTCCTGCTAAATCAGTTTGGCTAAATGCGCGTGGTCGCTGAACTTATTTCAGGAAATGCACCCGCATCGAGATCCATCTGCTCACTCCGCAGGGCCTTCAGGTCAGTGATCCATGCCACCGAGGAGTGCCATGTGTGCTGGTTGTGCTTTCCTGTAATTTAACTTCCGCCTTTTTGCTCGCACGAATATCCTGCCACTGCAAGACCATGACAGTTTGTTATACTTGCAGCCTATGCTAGATGTACCGATATACGGAAGAATCGCGACGATTGAGCTCTTCCGACCTGATGTGAGTTCATGTGCTGCTTTTCATATGTCACGGTTGTCTTCGTGCAGTATTCCTTTCAAAGTAATTTACTGTTTGTTTCTCCCCTTCAGAATGAGACTCAGGACTTTCTTTTCATCGTCACGGAAAAATACAAGTACTGTGTCCTGCAGTGGGATGGAGAAAAATCGGAGCTGCTCACCATGTTGGTAGAACGAAAGAACATTGTCACTCTATGATACCTTCCGAAAGTTTTCATATGGAATTATATTTTATTTGTATTATGTAGATCCATGGGAGATGTTTCTGATGTCCATGGCTGCCCTACAGACAATGGACAAGTACCACCCCTTTCCATGTCCAAACTCTTTTTTCTTGGGGATATCCTGCTCTTCCTAATTTGATCTTCACCTTTCCATGCACTAAAGAGAAGGTTATGCACTTAGCAATGAAACTAACAGATGACCTTTAATTTGTAATGCAGATTGGGATCATTGACCCTGACTGTAGGCTTATTGGCCTTCACCTCTACGATGGATTACTTAAGGTAAGTCCACTGTCTGTTACTTCTGTTCTTATGGATCTTAGTCATTTATCCTTGGTACCAAGTACTTCTGCATTCGAGATATTTTTTATGTTGTTCTGATTTCTTTGCTTTAATTGAATCTTCCTTTGTCAGGTTATGCCGTTCGACAACACAGGACAGCTGAAGGAAGCTTTCAATATCAGGTACCAGTATAGCAGTGAATAACTAAATGGTTTTGCTGAGTGAACCGTTCATTTAGTGATACACTCTAGACATTTAGGCAGTGTTGTAATCTGTAACTATAATTATTGGAACATGATTGCATGCTTTTGCCAGGTTGCTCATAGGGACGAATTCTTAGAGTATCTTATTGTCTTCCTTTAGAGGCAACCATAACGTACTTTTGTTTCAATTTCACAACTTTATATTTTATGTTGCTTGACCTGCTATCATTGTGAAAATGCATAAAATGATTGAGGTTTTTTTAATACTGTTGCTTCACATGCTTATTGATCAAGAAAAAGCCACTGGTTTTCATGGCGGCTCCGAATTCGTACGGGTATTTCCGTGCTTAGTTCTGTGCTATAGTTACTGTCAGATGATATCGGCTTATAGCACAGTTGTTTCTAGAAGTTTACAGTAGAGTTAATGTTTCATGAAGGATAGTCCTTATTAAAATATTTGACCTGATTAGCTTAGATGTCTTCCCTTCCTTATGTTAGACTTGAAGAGCTTCAAGTATTGGACATCAAGTTCCTGTATGGCTGTGTTAAACCTACGATAGTTGTCCTCTACCAGGTTTGCTCAAGCTTCAAGCTTTCTTACACTGTTTATACCAAATTCTTAATCTAGCTACAAAGAATTGAATTACATCAATCGCAAATCACTTGTCTAATGATGCATATGAATACAAGTTTCCTGTTTTTACATAGGGTTTGCCACCTGTAATCCTTGGTATTTCTGTATTTACTTTTAAAAGTGTAGTCTGTTCACAACTTGCAGTGCTTAACTTCTTATAGATTGTATGCAATAGGTTACTCAGGGATGTTCATAGGATTTATTCTTGAGATTTGTGGCTATGTGGTCCAGTGATTTAATTTTTATTTAACATTTACAGTATGTGTTTTGCCATATCACTGTTGTAAATCTACTTTCGACATGGCAACACAGTTCAATAGTGCTGGGATAATTACTTAGTTGTCTTTGTGCAGCAATATAGATAACTCTAAACATGCTTTTCATGGTTCTGGCACTTGTTGTGAAATGTTCATTCATCCATGCAATGCATTTGTACTGAATTTTTACTTATAGTATCAACTTGTGCTGTTGATGTACTGACATAATCTTTTTCTTTAATCTTTTGAACACTGACTGAACATGTTATTGCTACCTTGCCCAACCTTTTTCTCTTAGGTTTACTTTAGTGATTCTTTTACTAATAACTTGACCATTGTTGAAATAGTAACAGATCTTGATGCACTTTTCCATGCTATGTGTCAGGATAACAGAGATGCAAGGCATGTTAAGACATATGAAGTTGCACTAAAGGACAAAGACTTTTTTGAGGGTCCTTGGTCACAGAATAATTTAGACAAAGGAGCTAGTCTATTAATACCTGTACCAGCTCCACCTGGTGGTGTTATAATCATTGGCGAGCAGACAATAGTTTATTGCAATGCCAATTCTACATTCAAAGCTATACCCATCAAACAAGTAATGCTTCTCCTTATATTTAGTTGCATTCTTGTTGTGCCAATACATGGTGTGTATTTTGACATGCTATACTTATCTGTCTTTATCTTCTATATCTTGCTCAGTCCATCATAAGAGCGTATGGACGGGTTGACCCAGATGGTTTCCGCTATTTACTTGGTGATCAAACAGGCACTTTGCATTTACTTGTGCTTACCCAAGAACGAGAAAGGTACCTTCCTGTGCACCATTTTGGAATTAAAGGAATCTTCATCTACTACTTGCATATTTTCTGTTCTCATGTATTGGTTACGTTCTAGGGTAACTGGTTTGAAAATTGAGCACTTGGGAGAGACTTCAGTTGCATCGTCAATATCATATCTTGATAATGGTGTTGTCTATGTTGGTTCTCGTTTTGGTGATTCACAGGTGGGTCAATAGCATATCATGTTACAACTTACAAGCTACCCCTATTGCTATTCCATGGTAGATAGAACAACTTACGTCTATTTTGGTGTCATGTAGAAATTCAATAACATGTCACTCTTTGATTGTCCATTTAGATAACCATCTTGCATCTCCACTGGTGCCTTTTACTTGTGCTTATGATAAATTGCTTGGAAGTCAAGCTGCCTTCAGCCCCACCCACCCAAAGGAAAAGGAATGAAAATCAGGAACAACTAAAAAAATGGAAGGAAAACATGCACTTACTGGAAAATACAAAACTTCCATTCATCCTTTCTGTTGTTATTTTCAATGAAATTGGCACTGAAATATTCAATGGTCTTGACAGCTCGTAAAGCTGAATCTCCAACCTGATGCAACTGGTTCGTTTGTTGAAGTTCTTGAACGATATGTGAATCTTGGACCCATCGTGGACTTCTGTGTGGTTGACCTTGATAGGAAGGGGCAAGGTCAGGTGATCACTTGTTCAGGAGCATTTAAAGATGGTTCAGTTCGGGTGGTTCCTAATGGTATAAGGATTAATGAGCAGGTATTGATTTAACGAAATCATTTTCTTGCTTGGAAATTACTCCCTCCGATCCAAAATATAAGATGTTTTAGCCTTTTTTTGAAACGTATGTATCTAGACGCGTTTTAGTGTGTAGGTTCGGTGTAAAATGAGTGAACCTACACACTAAAGACGTCTAGATACATGTGTTTCAGAAAAAGGCTAAAACATATTATATTTTGTAATGGAGGGAGTACTAGTCAAACATCTCAAATATTGTACTGTAGGAAGTTGAGTTGTATATCTTCTTTCATCTGTTAGGCTTCAGTAGAGCTGCATGGCATCAGTGGATTATGGTCATTGAAACCTTCCTCCAGTGATCCATACGACATGTACCTGGTGGTGAGCTTTATAAGCGAGACACGATTCTTGGCTATGAACATGGAGGATGTATTAAAAGAAACAGAGATAGAAGGCTTTGATGCACAAATCCAGACTTTGTTTTGCCAAAATGCCATCAATGATCTGGTTATACAGGTACATTTCTGATGACTCAGTTTGTTTTCTTTGCTTGATACGCTGTAACTGGAGTATCTCAGTAAAAGTAGATGTGGTTGGTTACAAAGCAGAAAAAACACTAGATGGAAATGGATGAAACCCTGAGTAAAGAATGAAATTATTGTAGATGGTTCTAATGGTATTTAATGTGTGTTTTGTTGGTGCCCAATGCATCCGTACCAAGTATGGGCAAGAATTGGCTTCCTAATTTTTTTGTCTAGGAATGCACCTTCACGTTGCGAATCATTTGGTAGGCATCCGAATTATTTGGACACCAATGAAATACTGAGAGGGATGGGTTTGGGTTTCATGGGCAGCCAAAATTTTTGGCAACAAAGTAAGCAAGATAATATTTTTTATAGGTGCCCAGTGTTTTGGGTATTGCTAACCTAAACACCAATGAAACATACTGTCGAGCAATATTTTGTGGCAAGTTGTACGTTCCAGGTTTCTTTTCAGCATTTTAAATGGCTACACGACTATGCTGCATGAGTACTATTTGAAGTAATATTTCCAATATCTTGTCCGCTATTTTTAATGGCACAGGTTACTGCCAATTCTGTTCGGTTAGTCAGTTGCATTTCTCGGGAGCTAGTGGATCAATGGAATGCACCAGAAGGATCTTCAGTCAATGTTGCATCAGCTAGTGGAAGTCAGGTGGGTATCTTTGTGGGTTCCCCTTACTCTTTGGGGAAATAGTATACCGCTTCTAGTGGAAATAAGCTATTTCCAACAATGACCGTCTTAGTAAACATGTGTGAGAGAATACGACTTTTCTGTATTCATGTTTGAATTACTACCAGTACACACATCACCCATGCATAGTCTGGCAAATACAAACAGACTAAAACCAAGAAGTGGTTAAAGAGGTTTTAGCATGTAACACCACTTGTTGGGACATGTTTTGCACAAAATCACAACCCTATCTTTTCTTTGCACAAAACACCAATATTTGCCGTAAGTGTTGCACAAAACACATATCTCATCATTAACAGTCTTGATAGCCGATTATTTCATTGGACCCATTGCCGGGAGTTCGAGCATGTCCTAACGTAGTGCGGCGGGGGCTAGGCTCAGAGTGGTCGGGCGTGCAACGCAGCGAGGCTCAGTATGGTTTTGAGTACGGTGGGCCACGCGCGCAGGGAGAAAATAGGAGTGACGACACATGACGGCGCGGGTTGCCGGGTGGCCCGGACGGACGACGACAATGCACGCTACTCCCTCTTTTTCAAAACATAAGATGTTTTAGATTTGTGAAGGGAGTGTATCTAGACTTCTTTTAGTATGTAGGTTCATTTAGGTTTGGACTGAACCTACACACTAAAAGAGGTCTAGATACACTTCATTCACAAAGCTAAAACATCTTATATTTTGAAACGGAGGGAGTAGAAGACAGCGACGTTCGCCCCCGAGACGAGGAAGACGGAGACTGTGGCACTGATTTCAAGAGCTGCAGTCCAATTATTTTCACAGGGAGGATGAGAGCGATGAGGCAGAGAGGCTAGGCACATATTCGAGGCTATGGGTGGCCTGAAAAGGAAACGCTATGGGCGGTTATTATGGTGGCGGCGGGTGCGCGTTTGGAGTTCAGCAGAGGGTGAGAGAGGGAATCGATACATAGGAGCAGCGCGTGTCTCGGGAAGGCCTCGAACGTGGCTTGATCGCACGCCCTGCCACCATTGCCGATCACTGGTTGGCACAGCGGCCGCATGTGTCTCTGTTGGAATTGGGATGAACCATACAAAGCAGATCGATTATTTTGGTTGTAGAATGATAGACTAGATTAGATGGGCCACGAGGTCGTGCTGATAGTGAGTCCAGTTCTCTAATCACGGATCAAACAAGTTAACCACGTATTATGTGTTTTGTGCAACACTTACGGCAAATATTGGTGTTTTGTGCAAAGAAAAGCTAGGATTGTGGTTTTGTGCAAAACATGTTCCAACGAGTGGTGTTATGTGCTAAAACCTCGTGGTTAAAAGAGCAGAATCGTAAGCAAGAGAGGAGATGAAACTTATCAGATGTCTTACTTTGATACTGTTGATATGCCCTTCCACTTTCAATAATTGTTCTTGCGCATATGCCTTTCAACTCTGTCTTCATATTTGAACTTGCAATTTATATACTGTCATACCTATTTTTTATTGCAAACTTTGTTCTTGACTCACAAACTTTGAATCCATGTAAGATCATTTTTTTAAGTGTATGCATTGTGACATGTTTTTACTTTTTACTGAGGAAATAACGCCTGTGTGTTTCATTTCAGCCTCTTGTGTGTGGACTTTAGAGGCTCCTGTGCTTGAGAATCCTAAATACTAATGAATTTGATACTTAACTTTGCGCTCCGACTTCAAATACACATTATCTTTATTGCAGGTCCTGTTGGCAACCGGTGGTGGCCATCTTGTTTACCTAGAGATTAGGGGTGCTAAGCTGGTTGAAGTGAAACATGCACAGCTAGAACATGAGATCTCTTGTGTTGATTTGAACCCAGTCGGCGAGAACCCACAGTATAGTTCTCTGGCTGCTATTGGGTTGTGGACTGATATAAGTGTTAGCATATTTTCACTTCCAGACCTTGAATTAATCAGGAAGGAAAGCTTAGGTGGAGAAATAGTTCCTCGGTCTGTTCTGCTATGCACCTTGGAAGGGGTATGTCGCTGACCTCACTTATCATGAGAAGAGAGTTAATACAAGTGGCTTATGCTTGCTGCTTTACTTTTCAGGTTTCATATTTGCTTTGTGCTCTTGGAGATGGTCACCTGTTTAGTTTTCTATTAAATGCAAGTACAGGTGAACCAACTGATAGAAAGAAGGTCTCTCTTGGTACCCAACCAATTAGCCTTCGTACATTCTCATCAAAGGGAACAACCCATGTGTTTGCTTCATCTGATAGACCGACTGTTATCTATAGCAGCAACAAGAAGCTGCTGTATAACAATGTTAATTTGAAAGAAGTCAATCATATGTGTCCTTTCAACACAGCCGCTTTTCCTGACAGGTCTCTCTCTCTCTCTCATGCGCACAGAATGATTTGTTTAGTTTGTTCAGTAGTTTATGTGTCGTATACCTGTATCAGCCTTTGTTTACAAGTCGGAAGGAACCTGACATATCCATGTATTTTTAGTCCCTTTGTACTCAATGTGCATGTGCCAACACTATCATTAACATTAGGTGCGCTAGTTTCTTACATATTACATCATAAAAAAGTATACACCAGATTTTGGTGGTGTCTTGTAATATGCTAATTGAAGTATAAGTTTTGCTACTGATGTTCTACTTATGTTATGGGCTTCTCGCATGGTCCTCATGTTTCATTACAATATTTTGTTGGCAGTCTGTACTTGGAAGCCGTGTTATTGTCTTATATCTGCTTCTAAGTTACTTTTGTTTGGTGTATATCACAGCCTTGTAATTGCTAAAGAAGGTCAATTTTCTATTGGAACTATTGGCGATATCCAGAAGCTCCGAACGATCCCGTTGAATGAGCAACCACGGAAAATTTGCCACCAGGAACAGTCCAGGACACTAGCAGTCTGCAGTATCAAGTACAACCATGACAGTATGGAGCAAAGCGAGGCCCATTTTATTCGTCTGTTGGATCATCAAACTTTAGAGTTTCTGTCTACATATCCTCTTGATCAGTATGAATGCGGTTGCTCCATGGTTAGCTGCTCATTCTCGGATGATAATGACTTCTATTACTGTGTGGGAACTGCATATGTTTTACCGGAGGGAAACGAACCAACAAAGGTAATTATGAGATGAGTTTGATGATTCCTTAATGGCGTGTTTTTCTTTATAATACGCGTCTAGCTTACTACCTATTGTACCTTGTTTTGTCAGTGATTATATCTTCATTGTTTTTTCCTGCACATTGTACTGATGTGCCTATGCATCTTGGTGCAGGGCCGGATCCTCGTATATGCAGTTGAAGATGGAAGGTTGCGATTAATCGTAGAGAAAGAAACGAAAGGAGCCGTGTATTCTCTAAATGCATTGAATGGGAAATTGTTGGCGGCTATCAACCAGAAGATCCAGCTATACAAGTGGATGACAAAGGAGTGTGGTTCACATGAGCTGCAATATGAGTGTGGCCATGATGGACACATACTGGCCTTGTATACCCAGACCCGTGGCGATTTCATTGTGGTCGGAGACCTGATGAAATCGATATCCTTGCTTGTGTACAATGTAAGCATTTGCTGTTTGCTTGCATGCTTTGACATGTACTGCACATGACACTAGTTTCAGTTTGTCTCTTCATCATGTCAATGAGAATTTTCCTTTTTGGTCTTCTTTTGAGCAGCATGAGGAGAGTGTGATCGAAGAAGTTGCTAGGGATTACAACGCAAACTGGATGACCGCGGTCGAGATGATCGATGATGATGTCTACATCGGTGCAGAGAATAGCTACAACCTTTTCACTGTCCGCAAGAACAGTGATGCAGCCACGAATGAAGAAGAGAGGGGCATTCTCGAGGTTGTTGGGGAGTACCATCTGGGGGATTATGTGAACAGATTCCGTCATGGGTCTCTTGTGATGCGCCTCCCGGACTCGGAGATGGGCCAGGTCCCCACGGTCATATTCGGCACGATAAACGGGATGATCGGCATCACGGCCTCCCTGCCCCACGACCACTACGTGTTCCTGGAGAAGCTCCAGGCGACCCTGGTGAAGTTTATAAAGGGTGTCGGCGGCCTGAGCCACGAGCAGTGGCGATCGTTCCACAACAACAAGAAGACGTCGAAGGCCCGCGGCTTCCTGGACGGCGACCTGATCGAGTCGTTCCTGGACCTCAGCAGGGGCAAGATGGAGGAGGTGGCCGAGGCGATGGTTGTCCCGGTGGAGGAGCTATCCAAGAGGGTGGAGGAGCTGACGAGACTGCACTAGATAGTGTGCTGCCATGTACATTGTTCTGCTTTTTTCTGTTTATTTTTGCTGTTGTACTTTCCGCGGCGGGTCAGGAACAAGGTGTATTTTAACTCGGGGCTGATGTAGAATTGGGCGGTGAATCATCGCGGTTTACGAGCATGGCACTTCCAAAACTTAAACCCTGTGGTATTACTGTGAGCATATTCTGTTCGTTTCCTGATCCTTTTTTCTTACACTAGATTTTAGCACCGTCCTGTAGCACATACATCCCTTAATTACACCTCGCTGTCAGGACCTAGTTTGTACATGTTCGCTCGTCAGCCCTTATTTAAGCCTCCCTCAGGTCAGCATGAGTGTAAAAATAAGAAAGGCCAGCAAAGAACTGTAGGATGTACAATCATGTACGAATGCTATCATCTAGCTGCAGACTTCCTGAAAATTCAGTTCCAGCACAACTATCACAAAGCAAATATGGTCGCTCATGAATTAGCTAGGCAAGCCTGGGGAACTTGCCCCAAGATTTTATTATACTTCTACTAGTAAGAGGTACTCCCTACTATAGGTTCATTTAGGTTTGGAGTGAACCTACACACTAGTGGCGAATCTAGAACATCAAACCATTGGGGTCAGCTTTATTTGTTAGGTGTAATCTTCCACAAAATTAGCAATGATGTACACCAGCTCCGCCCCTGCTAAAAGTGATCTAGGTACACTCCTTTTGAAACGGAGGGAGTATAATTCTATCCAAAAGAAAACCGTAATGCGCACATAAACAATGAGCCAATTTAATCTTTCTTCCCTTTTCTTTGTACCCTAGATAATCTACAAGAATGAATTATATGTACAAGTTGGTGCATGGCAGGCCAACGCGCTAAGGCCATGTATACTTGAGTTTGTGCACCTTCGTGAGAATATATTCCAGGAGGACCGGATTCACTATGTTTTGCCAGGCTTTGGTTCAATACTTGTATGAGAAATAGCAGCAGCCATAACTAACATGACCAATCTAGTTAACTTATCTGCCGTGGTGACTATCATAAAAAAGAAGTGCGTGATCAGCATCTAGTAAACAGCAGACTCGAAATCAAAGTAACAAGACCAAGCTAGGTTACTACGTAATTCTTTCCCATCCAAAGAAATCTTCCCCTGGGAAACAGAAGATAAAAGAACTATGTTTTCTAGGTCTGTTTAGCTGAATAATTCCTCGCCTTTTCAAACGAGGCCGTGTGGGTTTCAGAAAAGAAACTCATTAATATTTCCTTACTCTACCTACATATGCTGGAATCTAGAAGACATAATCCCGAGACGATGAACCATCTGATCATGACGTGCCTCTTCTCGCGGCAAATCTGGCACGAGGTCTTGTCATGGCTCCGGCTACCATGCCAAGCGCCTAGCGATGAACCTACGATGTTCGACTGGTGGCAGGACACGCACCGCAGCTTGCCCAAGCCCATGTGCAAAGGGCTGGCCACCATCACCCTGTTGACGCCATGGATGATCTGAAAACACCGGAACAGCTGTGTGTTCGACCACACCCAGCCCTCCACTAGACTGCTGCTCGCCAACATCAAGGAGGAGGCCGCGCTGTGGGTGACCGCCGGAGAAAAAGGGCTACACGCCATCGTCCCCATGACCTCCTCGAAATAGGCTTTCGCCCCGCTTTATAAATAAAACAACCACACCGACCTGACCCACGACCTGGGACGTTCATTGATGTTTTTTGCTTCAAACTTGTAACCCCCAACTAGGCGGCAGCTGTAACTGAACCTTCCTACCTGTGCAATGAAATGAAACGCAACAGTCTGTTGCGTTTTCGCGAAAAAAATAATCCACAGATAATCATCTAAATACTTACAAGTGCATAGAAACAGAGTTAGCATCAATGGATAAAAAGCTAAACATTGAGGATATGTACTTGCATAAAATAAATCGAAGAGGCATTTCGAATATAGAAAGTTGTACTCTAAATGTCTTATATTGCCACATATCAAGAGTTAACGACTGACCACAATAATTTGTTCTACATGACAGCAAATAGATTAGATGACTAGGTTCATTCATACAACTAAGCACTGCCTTTACAAAGTCTTGGCTAACAAACATATATAGTTCAAAGCCACACAAGGCATGCACCAGAACAGCAACACATAGGAATACCAAACTGTAGGACATATTTAAGCAACGCCATGGAATTAGAAGAGTAGGCCCATAGCAGCCACTGATTTTGAAAAGCTGTTAGGCCATTCTGAGTATGTGATGCTGCACTGACTCTCAATGACCAGCTGATGGCAATTCCGCAAAGCAGGGAATATAAGGCATATCATATATCAATTCAGTACAGATAACACGAACTTCCTTATTATCCAAATCGTACGACACTGTGGTCTTCTCCATGTCAGTAAGGAAAATGACATTACAGTCTGGATGGATAGCAACCATGGTATAAGAATCGCCGTCTTGATGATGACGCCTTCCAAAGAATTCCAAAACGTTAACGGAATGCTTTAGGGTCCACCTTCCAGTACCATAATCCTCAATAACCCAAATATAGAGTTGACAATCATGATCGTTATCTATCTGCCATGCATACAAGAGTCCCTTAGACTGCCCAAGGAAAACATCATCAGCGCAGATTCGCGAGGCATCTGGCAATTTAATCTCCCTCCAAACTTTCCCCTCGGTGTCGACCGCGAGTATTGATAGATGAGTGGTAGTGAAATGCATAGTGCCATGCAGGAAGACATGTGTGGGCCTGATGTGAAGAGTAAGAATAGATCCAGAGGGCCACTTATTCTGCACGTAATTCCACTGTCCACTTTGTGATGAATAGATGGCCACATTTCCAGAATCAATCCCACATTTGGCCATGGGCACAAACACCACAAAGCGGGATGGAATGGCCGCGTCAAAACCTAAGCACATTGGTGCGAGGTCCAGTAGATTGCTCGGCTCTTGCGTCGACAATACAATAGGTGGCAACACAGTCCACTCCTTGGTAGCAGGATTGCACACCACAAGATCCGTTTCATATCCCCTTGAACGCAGTTTCATGCATCTGCAAAGAAGAAGGCTGGTGCCGAATTGTTCGACAAAAATGTCTCTGTACCTTTTACGCAAGAAAGGGAGAGAAGGGTCGACCATAGGGGGACCTCGTCCCGACAAATTGAGGAAACGGAGGTCATTGAGGTCATCGTAGAAGAAGAAGCCAGAAAGGGTCTGTGGCGATCTCTTGCGGATGTCCCGGGAGGAGCAGAGGGCAAGCCACGGCTTGGACACGCATTTGAAGCGACAGAGCGTCCTGTAGGGCACTCGAGCAAGGATCTCGACGAGGGGGCCCTCGGGGAGGCTTGCCACCGCCTGCTGCTTCTCCTATAAATGATACAAGCGGTTCATTAAGGGTTCACGATTTCTTTCGGATCGAAGATGTTATCGAAAAAAAAAAAAGATTAGATCGAATAGGCGTGGAGCAAACCTCAGGAGCTACTGGAATAATGGCGGGGAGCGGTGGCGTAGAATTGGGCGGAGCGTCCTCATCGCGGCGGACGGCCGCCGGCGTGTGGTCATGCGCCGTGCAGCGACGCTTGCCTCCTCCTCCTCCTGGCGGCATTGCCTCCTCCCCAGATCGCGGATCAGTTCCTCGAGGAAGTCGACTCGACCACTGCGGTACAGGCTGCCGGACCGCCGCCGCTCGCCGGGAGTCTAGGGATAGATGGGGAATGGAGCGGCGGCTGTTTTGGTAGTATACAGGTGCAAACGTCTGAGCGTGCAATTTCGTGATAATGGGCTCTAAGATTATTACTATCAGGGGGGATTCTTAAAACAGCCCATTTGATCCCTCAAAATTGAGGTTTTTTCTTTTGGCTGGTTAGTCTGTTTATGACCTGATTCTTAAAAGAAAGTTAATTTATCGGCTGTTCTAAAAAGTTAATTTATCAGCTCATGAAAGTAGAGAATGTAGTTGGCGGAGTTCTAATCATTTTCCCTCACGTTAGGGTTTCCTCTTCTCTCGCGGGCGCCGGCCGACGTTGAGTATCCTTACCCGATCTTCCTCCTCCGACTAGCCGATTGAATCCGGGCTCTGTGCTCTTACTCATTGGTTCGGTTCGGAGTAGGGTTTTACATGTGAATAAGACCACTAGGGAGTCTTATTATGTGACCTGCCACTATAGGAAATGTATATAAATCAAATTTTTAATCTAAATCATCACTTCTCAAATCACCTACTCTATATGAAGGTTCATGGCTTTCTACTCAATTCTCTTCCCAAAACATCCCTCCACAAAACATAGTTTGTCTGAATGAGGCCATAATTGTCAAACTAGTGTATATTTGAATTGCAAATAGTTTGATGTATGTCAAGATGTATTTTATTATATAAAATACACATTTTTTATTTTTAAATCCTTTTCTATTTTCTATTTCAATCTCTTTATCAGTCTTGCCCTTGGTTTTTAAGTTCTACTTAGTTTTGCCCTTAGTTCTTAACTTCTACTCAGTTTTCCTCTCTATGGGTCACAATCTCTCACACATGTGCTTATCTTCGCTGCTACGCTCTAATTGGTTGAGACAGTTGTCACGTAGATCGTGCTTGATCCTCTCTGATCTAGCGGACAAGATAACCTATATCTGTCGGGGGCACCCCTCTATCCATGCAAAATAACGAGTTTGTCACCGGTACTTTAACTCCATAAACAAATGAACTTGAATATAATTTGAAGGAAACGTGTTCAAAAGTGTATAATTTTGTGCATTACATTCCACTCTATGAATATGATAATCTTTTAAGATTTTCTTAGCACGACATTAACACGTATTAACTGCGATTTCAAAGAGTTCAAAGGTGTATAATTTTCATATACGCAAGTTTATGCATTATATTTCACTCCATAAAAATGATAATCTCTTAAGATTTTCTTAGCACAACATTATCATGTTCTAAGTGCGATTTTAAAGAGTTCAAAGGTGTATAAACTTCGTATATGTAAGTTTATGCATTACATTCCACTCTATAAAAATGGGGAAGAAAATAATAACCTCTCAAAAATGTGTTAGCACATCATTATCACGCATTAAGTGTGATTTAAAAGTGTTCAAAGGTTTATAACTTTTGCATATGTAAGTTTATGCATTACATTCCACTCTATGAAAATAATAATCTCTCAAGATTTTCTTAGCACAACATTATCACATATTAAGTGATTTCAAAGAGTTCAAAGGTGTATAATTTTCATATACGCAAATTTATGCATTATATTTCACTCCATGGAAATAATATTCTCTCAAGATTTTATTAGCATAACATTATCATGTCCTAAGTGCGATTTCAAAGAGTTCAAAGATGTATAATTTTCGTATATGCATTATATTTTACTATATGAAAATGAAGCTAGACAAAGGGCCGGCGTCACCGGAGAAGAAGAAGAAAGAGGAGGCAACGGCACGGGCGCGAACCTAGGTAAGCTGTGGGTCCGGCGCTCACGTGGATAAGCTGTGGGTCCGGCACTCACGCGGATAAGCTGTGGGTTCGATGATGACCTAGGTAAGTTGAGAGAGGTGTCCACTACGAGAACCGACAGAACGCAGCCCACTTGTCAGCATGTAACGGCAAGGGTCCACTATGGGGACCGACAGAACACGGTCCCACTTGTCAGCACGTAACGATGAGGATCCACTACGGGCCCTGACTGAACACGGCCCCACTTGTCAGCATGTAACGGAAAGACTGACGGAGACGAGTTTTAAACCATGTGAGAGTTTCGTACAAGTAGATGGAAAAAAGAGGAAAAACTAAGCAGTTAGAAAAAACTGAGTACAACTAACGAAACGAGAGTACGAAAATAGAAATTCCTAGATAAAAATGAATGAACCTTGAGTACACAATGAAAATAGTTGTGGATGATTCTAATGGTATTTAATGTATGTTTTGTTGGTGCCGGATGCATCCGTACCAAATATGGGCAAGAATTGGCTTCCTAATTTCTTGGTCATGGATTCACGTGCCTTCACGATACGAATCATTTGGTAGGCATGTCTGAGATGGATGGGTGAATTTTCATGGGCAACCAAAGTTTTGGCTACAAAGCAAGCAAGATAATATTTTTATAGGTGACCAGTTTTTCTAGTATTCTTAATTTGGATTTGGACACCAATGAAACATACTCTCGAGCCTTTTTTTTAAAGTTGTATGTTCCAGATTTCTTTTCACCATTTTAAATGGTTACACGACTATATTGCATGATACTGTTTTAAGTAATATTACCAATATCTTATCAGATATTTTTAGTGGCAGGTTACTGTTTGTTTTTGTTCAGTTAGTCAGTTGCACATCTCGGGAGCTAGTGGATCAATGGAATGCGCCAGAAGGATTTTCAGTCAATGTTGCATCAGCTAATGCCAATTAGGTGGGTATATTTGTGGGAAATGGCTATTTTTTGAATACAATGTTTTTTAAAATAATTTTCATGAATAATACACGAATTGAAAGATTTGTAATTCTAGCGCGGTGTCGGCATTTGAATAGCCGACCAGTACTTATCGGCTTTTGAATAGCCGACCAGTCCTATCTGCATTTGAAATGCCGACAGGTTATAGGGGCAGTGTCAAAAATAGGGGACTAGTCAACTTTTCAAAAGCAGACAGGGGACTAGTCAGCTTTTTAAAAGCAGACTGGACTGGTCGGCTATTCAAAAGCCGATAAGTACTGGTCGGCTATTTAAATGCCGACACCACGCTAGAATTGCAAATCTTTCAATTTGTATATTATTCGTGAAAATTATTAAAAAATATATATTATTTAAAAAAATAGCTGGGAAATGAGCTTTTCCCAACGATGACCGGCTTAGTAAAGATGTGTGCGAGAGAATACGACTTTGCTGTATTCATGTTTGAATTTCTCATCAGTACACGCATGGAACATGCATAGTCTGGAAAATACAAACTGACCAAAACTAAGTGGTTTAGAGAGGAGAATCGTAAGCAAGAGATGAGATGGATCATATCATATGTCTTATTTGTGATACTGTTCATATGTCCTTCCGCTTTCAATAACTGTTTCTTGTGCGTATGCCTTCCAATTGTGTCTTCATATTTTTATTTGCGATTTTATATACTTTTATTGCTATATTTGTTTCTCTCCAAAACTTTGGATCCATATAATTGACCATTTTTGTAAGTGTATGCATCGTGACATGTTTTTACATTTTACCCACAAATAATGCATGTGTGTTTCATTTCAGCCTCTCGTGTCTGTACTTTAGAGTACTTGCTCATATGTCGGAGTGTCGGACTTGTGGATGCATGTCACCATACTCTGTGCTTGACAATCGTAAATAGAAATGAATTTGACTTAGTTTTCCGCTCTGACTTCAAATGCACATTGTCTGTATTGCAGGTCCTGCTAGCGATCGGTGGTGGCCATCTTATTTACCTAGAGATTAGGGATGCTAAGCTTGTTGAAGTGAAACATGCACAGGTAGAACACGAGATCTCTTGTGTTGATCTGAACCCAATCGGCAAGAACCCACAATATAGTTCTCTGACTGCTATTGGGTTGTGGACTGATATAAGTGTTAGCATATTTTCACTTCCAGGCCTTGAATTAACCAGGAAGGAAAATTTAGGTGGAGAAATAGTTCCTCGGTCTATCCTGCTATGCACCTTGGAAGGGGTATGTTATGGACCTCACTTTTCATAAAAAAGAGTGCTATTATAAGTGGCTTATGCTTGTTGCTTCTCTTTGCAGGTTTCATATTTGCTTTGTGCTATTGGAGATGGCCACCCATTCAGTTTTCTATTAAATGCAAGTACTGGTGAACTAACTGATAAAAAGGAGGCTTCTCTTGGTACCCAACCAATTACCCTTCGTACATTCTCATCGAAGGGTACAACTCATGTGTTAGCTTCATCTGATAGACTGACTGTTATCTATAGCAGCAACATGAAGCTGTTGTATAGCAATCCCAATTTTAAAGGAGTTAATCATATGTGTCCTTTCAATACAGCCGCTTTTCCTGACAGGTCTCTCTCTCCCAGAAATAACTTCTTTGTTTAGTTCATTAGTTTATATGCATGTGATGTACCTGTTTCAGCCTTTGTTTTACATGTAGGAGGAAATCTGACATATCCATGTACTAAACCCAGTAGTGCTTTCACTTCCTCCTCATTTTCTCATCTGACTCTGGATTCTTTCAATATTTTCAAGTAAAGTCCTTTTGTACTCAATGTATACATGCCAATACTATTATTAAAGTTCAGTGCGCTAGGTTCTTACATATTACACCATAAAAAAATATAGAATAGACTATCGCTGACCCGATAGTGTCTTTGATGCTAATTGAAGCATAATTTTTGCTAGTGCTGTTCTACTTATGGTATGGGCTTCTCACATGGTCCTGATGTTTCATTCCAGTAGTTTCTTGGCAGCATGCACTTGAAAGCAATATTATTATTTTCATATATGTGATTATAAGTTACATTTGTTTGGTTTATATCACAGCCTTGCAATTGCTAAAGAAGGTGAATTTTGTATTGGGACTATCATTGATATCCATACACTCCGCACAATCCCATTGAATGAGCAACCACTGAAAATTTACCACCAGGAACAGTCCAGGACACTAGCGGTCTGCAGTTCTAAGTACAACCATGACATTAATGGGCAAAGCGAGGCACATTTTATTCGTCTGTTGGACCATCAAACTTTCGAGTTTATGTCTACACATCCTCTTGATCAATATGAATGCGGTTGCTCCATGACTAGCTGCTCATTCTCAAATGATAGTAACTTTTATTACTGTGTGGGAACATCATATGTTTTACCCGAGGGGAGCGAACCAACAAAGGTAATTATGAGAGGAGTTTGGTGTTTCCTTAATGGCGTGCTTTTCTTTTTTAATATGCATCCAGTTTACTACCTCTTGTAGCTTATTGTGTCAGTGGCCATGTCTTCGATTTATGTGCCTATGCATCTTGGTGTAGGGCCGGATCCTTGTATTTGCGGTTGAAGATGGAAGGTTGAAATTAATCGTAGAGAAAGAAATGAAAGGAGCCGTATATTCTCTAAATGCCTTCAATGGGAAATTGTTGGCAGCTATCAACCAGAAGATCCAGCTATACAAGTGGACGACACAGGAGGGTGGTTCACATGACCTGCAATATGAGTGTGGCCATCATGGACACATACTGGCCTTGTATACCTAAATCCGTGGCGATTTCATTGTGGTCGGAGACATGATGAAATCGATATCCTTGCTTGTGTACAAGGTAAGCATTTGCTGTTTGCTTGTATGCTTGAAATCCATACAATGCACATGACACTAGTTTCAGTTTGTCTCTTCATTAGGATGACTAATTTCTCTTTTCTCTTATGAGCAGCATGAGGAGAGTGCAATCGAAGAGGTTGCTAGGGATTACAACGCAAACTGGATGACTGCGGTTGAGATGATCTATGATGATATCTACGTTGGCGCAGAGAATAGCTATAACCTTTTCACTCTCCGCAAGAACACTGATGCGGCCAAGGATGAAGAGGGGCAGGCTCATGGTTGTTGGGGAGTACCATCTCGGGGATCGTGTGAGCAGATTCCGCCATGCCTCGTTTGTGATGTGCCCCCCGGACTCGGAGATGGGCCAGATCCCCACGGTCATATTTGGCACGATAAACGGTGTCATCGGCATCATCGCGCCACTGCCCCATGACCACTACGTGTTCCTGGAGAAGCTCCAGGCGACCCTAGTGAAGTTCATAAAGGGCGTGGGCAGCCTGAGCCACGAGCAGTGGCGGTCATGCCACAACGACAGAGTTAATAGCATAAAACCACCACATATCTGCAGAAAGTTCGATTAACCACCACTTTACAAAAAAATCACAAAATGTGACCACTATTCTGCAAATTTGTTGCAATTCGCACTAAGACCGAATTGAGAGCCAATTAACACCAAAACTGATAGTAGGACCCACCCGTCGGGCTGACGTGGCGAGCGGGTCAACACACTGACTGCTATTTTGCATGCAGGTCCTCGAGTTCTATAAAAAA
Source organism: Avena eriantha (assembly GCA_910589775.1). NCBI lineage: Eukaryota > Viridiplantae > Streptophyta > Magnoliopsida > Poales > Poaceae > Avena > Avena eriantha. The sequence goes on along the minus strand of OU342746.1, from coordinate 401,419,476 downwards.
ATTATGCAAAGGTCCCTCGCGCCTCGCACTTTTTAAAAAAAACCTATTTATTTCAAACATTCATAACTTTTGAATACAAATTCAAATGAAAAAACTTTTAATATGAAAAGTGCTTAGAAATATTTGAATATAAACTTGGTTCACTATTTTAGATAACTAAAATATGCAAATAATTAAAAATGCTTCTATTAATAATGCAAACTTTAAAAATTCATAACTTTAGTCATATAACTCCAAATAATATAAATAATATGTCTAAATTTATTAGAAAAATCCAACAAATCCATTTCTGACATCCTTCATGCATGGATCAGATCCGTTTTTCTTGGATGTTATGATCGTTTGATATTGGTATATATAATATATATATATATATATATATATATATATATATATATATATATATATATATATATATGTACGTACAAAATAGTCTACCATTTTAAAACTTAAAAATTCATAACTTTAATTATATAATAATATTTCTAAATTTATTATAAAAAATCAACCAATCCATTTGTGACATCCATTATGCATGAATCACATTCGTTTCTTTTAGATGTTATGGTCCATTGATATATGTATATATATGTATGTACAAATACATCCTATCTTAGAGCCTCTTTGTATTTTTTTGCCTGCTCGTGTAAATATGTCGAGGCTGGCGGGTACGCATAGATCGACAAACAGACTATCAATTTGCAGTCAGAGCACGTACGTTCGGTCTACATAGGTCGACAAACAAACTATCAATTTGCAGTTCGAGCACGTACATCCGGTCTAGCGGACGTCATCACGCGTGCACATGTAAACAAAGAAGTCGTCATCCGAGTCATGCCCTCGATGCGTATGTCACCTGTTTAATTTGCAGCCCGCACATTTAAAAAAAAAATCATCCTGCTCGTGTATATATGCTCTCTCGATCAAGATAGACCGACGAACCGATAGCTAGCGCGCGACACGTACGAGACATCATGCGCTTGTCTACGTATATGAACAAACAATTATTGATTCAAATACATATTAAGTAATAATGTGATACGTGCTAGTACTGCAAGGTACACTGTTTTGTACAGGTATATATATTTTTCATATATATATATATATACCAATATCAATCAATTATAACATCCAAAAGAAACGGACCAGATACATGCACAAAGGATGCTAGAAATGGATTTGTTAGATTTTTCTAATAAGTATATAGACATATTATTTATACTGATATCAATGGATCATAACATCTAAAAAAAGGATGCGATTCGTGCATAATGAATGTCAGAAATGGATTGGTTGATTTTTTCTAATAAATTTAGATATATTATTTATATTATTTGGAGTTATATAACTAAAGTTACGAATTTTTAAAGTTACCAATATAGACTGTATTGTACGTACATATATATATATATACCAATATCAATCGATCATAACATCCAAGAGAAACGGATCTGATACATGCATGAAGGATGTCAGAAATGAATTGGTTGGATTTTTCTAATAAATTTAGACATATTATTTATATTATTTGGGGTCATATAACTAAAGTTATGAATTTTTAAAGTTTACATTATTAATAGAAGCATTTTAAATTGTTTGCATATTTTAGTTATCTGAAATAGTGAACCGAGTTTATAGTCAAAATATTCAAACATTTCTGAGCACTTTTCATATTAAAAGTTTTTTCATTTAAATTTGTATTCAAAAGTTATGAAAGTTTGAAATAAATAGGTTTCTAAAGAGAAATTGCGAGGCGCCGGGGACCTTTGCATAATTTTCTTACAGAACTCGAGGATCCGCATGCATAATAGCAGTCAGTGCGTTGACCCGCGTCGCCACGTCAGCCCGACGGGTGGGTCCTACTGTCAGTTTTGGTGTTAATTGGCTCTCAATTCGGTCTTAGTGCGAATTGCAACAAATTTGCAGAATAGTGGTCACATTTTGCGATTTTTTTTAAAGTGGTGGTTATTCAAACTTTATGCAGATATGTGGTGGTTTTATGCTATTAACTCCACAACGGCAAGAAGACGTCGGAGGCCCGCAACTTCCTGGACGGCGACCTGATCGAGTCGTTCCTGGACCTCGACAGGGGCAAGATGGACGAGGTGGCCAAGGCGATGGCGGTCCTAGTGGAGGAGCTGTCCAAGAGGGTGGAGGAGCTGACGAGACTGCACTAGATAGTGCCGTGCCATGTACATGTTTCCTATTCTTTATGTTTATTTTTACTGTTGTCCTTGTGGAATTGTTTGTAGTTAACAGTTCTCTGCTTTGAACATTTGATAAGGTTTATTATTCCTCTAGGCTGGTGTTGTATTTGGCGGTGGATTGCCGTGGTTTATGAGCATGACACTGCCAAAACATACACCTTGTATTGTTACTTTGAACATGTACTTTGAACATGTACATATGTAGCCATTTATTTGAAAAATTAGGCAACTTGATTTGAAAATTCAAACAGATCTAGAAAAACTAGCACAATGTCTGAGAACTTGATTTGAAAATTCAAACAGATCTAGAAAAACTAGCACAATGAATTATGCCTTGCTTGTCATTGCACTTTCATTGTGAGTTTGATTGTCATTGCGCTTTCATCTTTCCTTTTTTTTGGCTTTCATTGCGAGTTTGATTGTCATTGACATCTATGAATTATGCCTTGCTTTAACAGCTGCTATGCTTTGCTTCTGAGCAGGATGGGGCTTTATCTTTCCAAGGTTCCGTAATATTGTGCAGAAGGAAAAGTAAAAGCATAAGAAGAAAGCATCCGAAACGCAATGCGTGCACCACGAAAGGCACTAAGTACCCTCCACATATCTTTTACTAGTGTATATTACTCTCTTGGTTTTAAAATATAAGATGCTTTAACTTTGTGAAAGGAGTGTATATAGACTTCTTTTAGTGTGTAGGTTCATATAGGTTTGGAATGAACCATCTAGAAACTTTTTGTTATGTAGGTTCATTCCAAACCTATATGAACCTACACTAAAAGAAGTCTATATACACTCCTTTCACAAAGTTAAAGCATCTTATATTTTAAAACGGAGGGAGTAGTTTATAACTATCTATGGGTGGAGTAAGCAAGGCCAGCTAGTGGCTTTATCTCTGGGACGGGCAAGGAACCTGATCCGTCAACATCCTTTGCTATACTAGACCCAAGCAAGAGACCAAGTTGCTCATCAACCAAAATTGACATCCAAGGGCAGCCAGCGAATTAGGAAGCGTCCTTCTGTATCTGCTACAGGAGCTTCTGCCGGTGAGTTTCTCTTACATGTTTAAGATCTATACATCGGTTGCAAATTATGTGCTGCACGAAGCAGCAAACGATTTATATAACATGCATGAGAGATACTTCCTAAAATTTCGTATTTAAATGGGCCCGGCCCTGAGAAACACAAGTTGAGGTCGCATGGTAAGTTTTATTGTCTAAGAATGTGTAGTAGATTCTAATGTTTGATAAATATTCATTAGAATTGGACGGTATGTAAGAGGAGAATGCATATATTGGTGATGATGTGTTGCCGTCTACACCTACCTTTATATTGGGATTTGAAAACGTCAATACAAATTATATGCGGGTCATTTATTTTGTCTGCCGAGAATACATTACATCATTTTATGCCGAATAAAACAATTTGTTGGTCTAGACTAACATAGAACTATTAGGTTCACAATACACTCAGGTGGTACATGAAACCAAGTTTTAGACAACTCTAAACCGCAGCCTTCCTTAGCTAACTTATGAGCACTTCCGTTCATCGAACGCCTCGCCCATCTCACCAAATGGTCATCGACCGAATGAAGCAAACCTTTTATTTCCTCAATCAGAGGCCCATGGACTGATCTATCCATGCGCCGATTAGTCAGCTTCATCATCATGTTCTTGCTGTTCGTTTCCAAGATGATCTTGGAGAGGCTTATTTACTTCGCCTGTTCGATAGCCCGCTTACAAGCTCGACGTAGCAAAAGGGAAAAATGGCAGGCTCCTGCAAGGTAACCTCCATGGTGGTCATGAGCAACCACTCCACGTCCATTACAGTAATAAAAGCCGTATGCATCGATTGATGCAGAGGCTAGGCAAGCCCCCTTTCGAAAAAAAAACTCCACCTGCATTATGTTGGAATATTAGGCAATTTCCATATGAGATTAATTACTAAAATCAACATTATGTAAGCAATATCAGATCTAAACACATGCATCCAAACAACCACATCTAGTAGATCTGAAAATCTAGCAAGAACTAGTGCACACATAGAGAGGAATATCACGTACAGCTTGACCGGTAAGGTCGTCACCGCAGCAGCACCTTGGTCCTTGTTGTTGTCGTCCATGGTGCTGATGAGGTCGTCGGTTGATGAAGAAGAACACACGAACGGAGGCGAGCAGTCACGCCGAGACGCTCCCCAAAAATCTTATCGCCCGTCTCCCGGTGCAGGATCTCAACGGATGGGGTTTCGGAGGCCTGCTCTCCCGGACAACAGTGCACGCAGCTGCCGGGATGGGGAAGCCTAGAGAGCAGCGCAACAAGAGGAACACACACAGCGAGAGAGACTGAGAAAAGAACTGGATTCATCTAGATCTAACTGTCTCTCGCTCTATAGCCTGGGAGGTGAGCCGACCGAGTCGCCACACGTTGGAAGATAAGGACACGCGTCAAACTTGCACACGAATATTGACACGTACCCAACAGCTGGTGCACCAAGCAAAAATTTAGTCTTCCACAAAACAAGTTTCTAACTCGAACTCGATTCATGAAACGTGACGCGACGCGATGCGACGCGCGTGCGGGCAAGGCGGGTGGCGGAGGAGGAGGAGTGCGCATGGACTCCTTCTCTTCTCACTCACTTAGTGAGAGTAAAACAACTCACCTTATAAGCTGGTCCAACTCTCTCCCAACTAACAATGTGGGACTAAACTTTGTCTCTCACAGAGCTCTCAAGCTACCATAGTAGATGGACCTTGAGATTTCAGGATTTATTAGACTAGATGGGCTGCCTACATGGGCTGCAGCCCATATAAATCTAACAATCCCCCACCAGATCTCAGAGGTACATCATATGGCATATTAGTTCCAATCACTGTTTAATATACCTGCAGTTCAATGGAGACTGTTAAGTTGAACTTCCACCTAGATAAAGAGATACGCTTACTACAACTGAATAATGGACTATGCCTTGAATTGTCAGTCTTGCGCAGCAAGTTTCACTCAATACCGTTACCGGTACTTGGCTGCCATAGGCTACCCCTCGGGTGGAGCTTATAAGTCACACTCCTCGGCCTTTCATGAGTTTCCTAGAGATTCACCCAAATCTCATACACTGTGACCAGCAGTGTGGCTCATATAGGTGTGTTCTTTCAAGATTGCTCTGTAGGACAACGTCTTTGCTTCCAAGGAGACAGTTAGAACAAATTAAGATATAATCAACCTTCCTTCATTGTTCAAAAAATCATCCGAATCAGCGATTAATAGGCCGATTAATCGCTACTAGGGACCTAACCATGTAGATTACCACTAATCGTCAGTGTTAATCCTTTAGCCCGACTAATAGCTCTGACATACCGATTACTAGGTATATTCCCGATTAACTACCACACTTGGTCAAAAAAGTTACAAAATTTTCAACGCGTATCGCCCTTCCAACCACTAGCCCGCCCTAATGAAGTAGGTTTTGTCAAGCTCCCCCCTCAATTCCTGCCTCCAAGAGCTCGATTCTTGCAGTCACCAACCAGTACCCTGGGTAGGTGGTGGGAGAAGAGCAACTTCAGAGGTTAGAGGAGGATAACTGGTGTTAGCTGGTGGATCCCGAGTCTCTTGTGATTTGAAGATTACGTCAGAGAGGAAAAGCATACATATTTTAATGGGCCTTTGGCCTCAATAGAAGTAGGGTCGGGCATATAGAGACCCATATACTATTTCTTTCTTATATACACGTATTTTAGGTGCTAATTTGCATAGGTTGCACCGATTAATAGTCGGCCGATTAAATCAGTTAATCGTCCGAATTCTGATTAGTCACTACTCCCAAGCCGACCGAGCAGTTAACGGTTACCGATTTCCTTACCATTGCCTTCCTTACAGAATACTATGAGAGAATTGCATCTGTAGCGGAGTGTTAGTATTAAAAGTTTCTCTCAACTCAGTTGTTTCAGTTTGTTTTCCCAGGTCCTAATTCATGGGATCTCCGATCACATAGGTTGGGTTACCCCCTTGACAACTCACGTGGGTCTCAAACCCATATCCCTCGATGCATTTTCTATCAAATTTCTTGATAGTCCTTTCGTAAAAGGATCTGCCAGATTTTTAGCCGTTTGGACATAATCCAATGCTATAACTCCGGAGTTTCTCAGCTTTCTGACAGACTTCAGTCTTCTCTTGACATGTCTTGAACTCTTCATATTGTCCTTAGAACTGTTTACTTTGACAATCACAGTTTGGTTGTCATAGTTCATAAGGATTGCCGGTATTGGTTTTTCAACTATAGGCAAATCTGCTAAGAGTTTACGAAGCCATTCTGCTTCGACAGTCATAGTATCTAGTGCTATGAGTTCTGCTTCCATAGTTGACCTCGTTAAGATGGTCTGGTTGCAAGACTTCCATGAAACAGCGCCACCATAGAGTGAATATATATCCACTTGTGGCCTTTATCTCATCAACATCTGATATCCAGTTTGAATCACTATACCCTTCAAGTACTCTTGGATACCCGGTATAATGAATTCCATAGCTCACGGTTCCCTTTAGATAGCGCATTACTCTCTCAAGAGCATTCCAGTGATCATCTCCCGGGTTGGCCACAAACCGGCTAAGTTTGCTCACAGCAAACGAGATGTCAGGCCTCGTAGCGCAAGCTAAATACATAAGTGAGCCAATAATCCGAGAGTATCTCAATTGATCTCTAGCTTCCTTTTGATTCTTTCGAAGGAAAACACTAGGATCATAAGGTGTGGGAGAGGATTTGCAATCATCATATCCAAATCTGCTCAACACCTTCTCTACATAATATGATTGCACAAGTGTAATCCCATTATTCTCATCTCTCAGCAGCTTAATGTTTAAGATAACATCAGCTTCTCCAAGATCCCTCATCTCAAAACATTGAGATAAGAAGGTTTTGACCTCATTAATCACTTTGAGACTTGTCTCAAAAATTAGTATGTCATCAACATAGAGACATAGGACAACTCCCTCACCCCCACCATGGCGGTAGTACACACATTTGTCGGCTTCATTTACAACAAAGCCCACAGATGTCAAAGTTCTTTCAAACTTTTCATGCCATTGCTTGGGAGCTTGTTTGAGGCCATACAAAGATTTCTTCAATTTACACACCTTTCTCTCTTGACCTTCCAGTACAAAACCATCAGGTTATTCTATGTAAATTTCCTCGTCCAACTCTCCATTTAGGAAAGCCGTCTTAACATCCATTTGATGAACGAGAAGACCATGTGAGGCAGCCAGTGACAGTAGTACTCGAATTGTGGTCAGTCTAGCCACAGTGAGTAAGTGTCAAAGAAATCTTCGCCTTCCTTTTGGGTATAGCCTTTAACCACAAGCCGAGCTTTGTACTTTTCAATAGTACCATCAGCCCTAAGCTTCCTTTTAAATACCCATTTACATCCTACAGGTTTACACCCATACGGACGTTCAGATGTCTCCCACGTTCCATTAGCCAATATGGAATCCATCTCGCTTTGAATCGCTTCCTTCCAGTAGTCTGCATCCGAAGATGCAAAAGCCTCTGAAATGGTAGTGGGACTGTCATCCACTAGGTACACAATGAAATCATCACCAAAAGACCTTGCGGTCCTTTGTCTCTTGCTCCTTGTGGGAGCTTCATTGTCATCCTCATCTGAATCTGAACTCTCATTATATGATTGTTCATTAGTCTCTATGGGAGTTTCAGGTTCAGAAACTGGATCATATTCCTTATTAGATATGCTAGGCATATCTCTCATAGGAAATATATCCTCAAAGAATGTAACATCTCTTGATTCGAAAATGGTACTGACACTCATGTCGTCCATTTCAGATTTCACCATAAGAAATCTGTAAGCAATGCTGTGAGAAGCATAGCCAAGAAAGACACAATCCACAGTTTTCGGTCCAAGCTTACACTTCTTGTTGATTGGCACGTTGACCTTTGCCAAACAACCCCAAGTACGTAAGTAGGAGAGTGTCAACCTTTTATTTTCCCATTCTTCAAATGGAGTAATCTCTTTATTCTTAGTTGGAACACGGTTTAGGACATGACATGAAGTCAATATAGCCTCTCCCCACCATTCATTGGATAAACCGGCAATGTCTAACATGGCGTTAACCAAATCTGTTAGAGTATGGTTTTTCCTCTCAGCAATCCCATTGGATTGAGGGGAATTGGGAGGCGTCCTCTCATGTATAATACCATGTTCCAGACAGAATAAATTGAACTCATTAGAAAAGTACTCTCCACCACGATCGGACCGAATTCCTTTGATCTTTCTCTCAAGTTGATTTTCAACTTCCGCCTTATAGATTTTAAATAAATCTAAGGCCACATCTTTCGTTTTCAAGAGATATACATAACAGTACCTAGTAGAATCATCAATCAAAGTCATAAAATATTTCTTTTCACTAATTGTCAACACACCATTCATCTCACATAGATTTGAATATATGAGCTCTAGAGGTGCCAAGTTTCTCTCCTCTACTGGCTTGTGAGGCTTGCGAGGCTGCTTTGCTTGCACACAAGCATGCCACTTAGAGCCTTTGACAATAGTAAATTTCGGAATTAAACTCAAACCAGCAAGCCACAACATACAACTGACATTAATATGACAAAGTCGTGAATGCCAAACATTAGTTTCATTACTAGTAGTGCAAACATGGTTCACTACATCATCACAGAAGTCTACCAATGAAAAACGGAACATGCCTCCGCATTCACAGCCTTTTCCAACAAAGGTTCCATACTTAGATAGTACAACTTTATTGGACTCAAATACCAACTTAAACTCATCTTTCAGAAGACGGGATCCACTAAAGAGATTTTTCTTTATGGAAGGGACATGCTGCACGTTCTTCAATTGCACGATCTGGCCCAAAGTAAACTTCAGATCTACCGTGCCAGCACCAAGAACAGTAGCATGTAACCCATTCCCCATCATGACCGAGGAATCTCGAGCCTAATAAGAGGTGAACATGGAAATGTCAGTACACACATGAACATTGGCACCCGTATCAACCCACCATTATGTGGGTTGAAATACTGAAAGAATAGTAGGTAATAAATTACCGTACCCAGAACATGAAGTTCCTGCATCAGTATTGCCAATGACCATGTTGACAGATTTAGAACTCTGTCTAGTCTGACCCTTCTTGCCTTTCTTCTATGGACAACGATGAGCCTAATGGCCAATCTCGCCACACACCCAGCAAGGTTCTTTCTTTTCCTTGTTCTGCCCCTTCTTCTTAAAGTTAGTAGTCTAGTAGACTTTGTTATTTCCATTGGACTTGTGGGAATTTTTCTGCACCATATTGGCAGCAGAATGTCCCTCGGTTCTACTAGTGTGTTTGTCTTTTGCCCTCGCCTTCTCTTCAACATCTAGAGAACCAATTAGGTACTCAACAGAGAGCTCATGCCTCTGATGTTTCAGAGAAGTAGCAAAGTTCCTCCATGAAGGGGGAAGCTTCGCGATAATGCATCCCGCGACAAACTTGTCCGGAAGCACACACTTGAGGAGTTCGAGTTCCTTTGCCATGATCTGTAGCTCATGAGCCCGTTCTACTACAGATCGGTTTTCAACCATTTTGTAGTCATTGAACTGCTCTATAGCATATAGTTCACCACCGGCATTGGCATCACCAAACTTAGCGTCCAGCGCATCCCACAGTTCCTTGGCATCACGGATATGCAAATATGCATCAACCAACTTGTGTCGAAGCACACTGAGTACAGAGCCCATAAAAATTACAGTGGCCTCCCTGAACGCTCTCTCTTCCTCGAGAGTAAGCCGACCTATGGGAGTGCCATCTGCAACTTTTTCTATGCCCATTGCAGTGAGCCACAAGAGGGTTTTCCCTTGCCATCTCCTAAAATTAGCACCCGTAAAAGGGCTTGGTTTGAGCGAAGCAGCAAATGCAGATGACGAAAATTGCCTAAACAGATAAGGTTTTGGATTGTTGTAATATTAGGTAATTTCCATATGAGATTAATTACCGAAGTCAGCATTATGTAAGCAATATCAGATCTAAACACATGCAGCCAAACAACCACATCTAGTAGATCTGAAAATCTAGCAAGAACTAGTACACACACAGAGAGGAATATCACGTACAGGTTGACCGGGAAGGTCGTCACCGCAGCAGTACCTTTGTCCTTGTTGTTGTCTCCCATGTTGCTGATGAGGTCGTTGGTCGATGAAGAAGAACACACGAACAGAGGCGAGCAGTCGCGTCGAGACGCTCCCCAAAAACCTTATCGCCTGTCTCCCGGTGCAGGATCTCAACGGATGGGGTTTCAGAGGCCTGCTCTCCCGGACAGCAGTGCACGCAGCCGCCGGGATGGAGAAGCCTAGAGAGCAGCGCAACAAGAGGAACACACATCGAGAGAGACTGAGAAAAGAACTGGATTCATCTAGATCTGTCTGTCTCTCGCTCTATAGCCTGGGAGGTGAGCCGACCGAGTCGCCACGTGTTGGAAGACAAGGACACGCGTCAAACATGCACACAAATGTTGACACGTACCCAACGGCTGGTGCACCAAGCAAAAATTTAGTCTTCCACAAAACGAGTTTCTAACTCGAACTCGATTCACGTGACGTGACGTGACGTGACGCGCATGCGGGCGAGGCGAGGCGGGCGGAGGAGGAGGAGTGCGCGTGGACTCCTTCTCTTCTCACTCACTTAGTGGGAGTGAAACAACTCACCTTATAAGCTGGTCCAACTCTCTTCCAACTAGCAATGTGGGGTTAAATTTTGCCTCCCACAGAGCTCCCAAGCTGCCATACTAGATGAACCTTGAGATTTCAGGATTTAGTAGACTAGATGGGCTGCCTACATGGACTGTAGGCCATAGAAATCTAACACATTACCGGAAGACTTCACCACAACATCATCAACATTTAGTTTATGGCAGTCCAGCTGTGGGGTGAGCTAGTGCTTCTTCGGAACCGGTGTAGGTACAGACTTGTTAATTTGAACATTCTGCCATTCCTCAGTGAGGTCAACAGCCATCTTGGCTATAACAGCAGGGTCCTCCATGATCTTAGATTCCCTAGCATCATTTCGTGACAGCCATAGCTGACACGAAACTATCATTATGGTGTCCATTTCAGTTTCTTTGACAGTACCGAACCACTTTAATAGCCATTGCATCAAGTCTCCATGAGAGCACACATTACCAGGTGGATCATGCACTCCTTCTTGATGATACTGTAACACCTGGCCATCGGCTCCCCCTCCTGGCCTATTACTATCAAGCCGCCATGGGTTCCGTTGTGTGGCACCTCCATATTATATAGGAAGATAATGCTACAAGTGTCCGACTCCACTAATAATCGTATCCTATCCACACTGCAACACTAAGTTCAAATATAACCCAACTCGTACATATGTTTGATACAAACATAACAAACTCTACCTTGACAATATTCTCCATCACCTTAAATTCTTCCAAGTGTCAAACTTCATTTACTCCGGTCTCCGGATTGAGTTATCTTCCATCGCCCTACATCTTGATCGAGTTGGCACCATTCTATGCTATGAAGCATACTCGTTACAAACGAACAGATTATTCACCCCTTCATCAAGTTCTCAATTGCACCAAACAATACAACTCAGTGGTACCTGTCTACCGCATATCTCAATTGTATGCATGGTTGATCCATTAAATCACCAATCTGCAGAAACTGGGTGTAACGCTTGAACGAACGTAGCAAAACAGACCAATAAGTACCGTTGCAGTACTTCTGTTTAAGCGGAGTACTTGAATTTCAAACATTTGCAAACAATTCTAACCATATTTCTTTGTATATAAAACATAGAATATACATAAACAGACGTGTGGAAAGATAAAGGAAATTGATTTCCCTTTGATTCAATGCACATTTTTATATTTTATATAATTTTTAGCAAGTATATATATTCTAATGTATTGTAACGCCATGATTTATTTGGATATTTTTGAACTTTCCAACGTTCCATACTAGGAATACTGTGTTTAGCAAGAAGAGCTGAAGTGTGGTAATAGGTATAGAAAACTACACGTATGTATACAACAGCAAGTATCTACACTTTCTACACCAACAGTGATTTAGTGAAACCAAACCCTTGCACCAGGTCGTTCTACCAAAAAACCGTAAAACCCCATAGCACTAGATAATCCTACATACATTTGAATTTTATTACTGTATCAGACCAAATTAATTTGAAATCTCCGAGGTAATATTGTTTCCGTCCATGAGATTTTTTTAAGGAAATCCACTTGTGGCTTGTGTGCTTTGACTAATTTGTTGAATTGATAATCCTCATGTGCATTTCAGTGGTCACTTAATTATGGCTGGAGTGGTGCGCTTGTGGAATAATTTGGAGGTCCAAATCCTGGTGCTTATCAGCTTCATGCTGCAAGTGTTCCTGCTCATGTTCGCAGGGATGCGTCAGCGGAACATCTCTGTCATCCCAAGGACCCTCCTATGGCTAGCATACCTCCTTGCTGACTTCATAGCGGTATACATTCTTGGCCACATGTCATTTAGCAGCAAGTCCCACGAGAAGCAACAACTGATGGCGTTCTGGGCGCCATTCTTGCTGGTGCATCTTGGTGGCCAGGACACCATCACCGCCTACTCCATAGAAGACAACCAGCTCTGGCCGCGCCACCTACTCACTTTTGTCGTCCAGGCATTGGGTGTAGCTTATGTCCTCTACAAGTATATTGGCAGTAGCAGGACCTTGGTCACTGCTGCCGCACTGATGTTTGTCACTGGTGTCCTCAAGTACGGGGAGAGAATATGGGCGCTCAAGTCTGCCAGCCTAGAAAATATGAGTAAGTTCCTCGACGGCAGGAAGTTGAGGGAGGTTGAACGAGCATATAAGAAGTACCAGCGTCCACATAAATTGGGTCCTGAAGAGGTTCTACAAGGAGCTCATGACCTACTTCCCATTTGCATTGCCCAGTTCGTGGATTATAAGTTTTGGCCATCCCCATTCCAGAGTGAAGCCATAGATCTATTCTTTGGCAAAGGACACATGTATGAGCTGATTGAGATGCAACTCTCACTAGTTCATGATTTCCTATACACCAAGGCAGTGGTGGTCTTCACATGGTATGGATGCTTCATTCGGGCCATTTCATCAGTTGCCACAGTCACCACTTTCTTCCTATTTCAATCAAGCATTCAAAAACATGACTTGGGTAGAGGCGATATCATTATCACATACATCCTAATATCTGGGGCTATCGCCCTAGAGTTGATAGCATTGTTGAAGGCAATGGGATCAACATGGACATGCACATTGTTGCATGCTAGAGGATGGTATTGGCTTCACAATATAGTTGTTTCTATCCGGCGGTATGTCAATGCCGCGGAGAAAAATAGAAGATGGTCAGGTTCCATTGGACAACCCAAGCCGCTCCATGGCAATGGGCAGGGGGGCAGTAGAGGCTGGATCGGGAAGATTGCCAAATGGTTTGGATTGGAGTACAGTGGAGGCTGCAAAGATTTCTTGAAGAAGCTACAATACTCCTTACCTGCCATTTCAGATGGAACCAAGGAGTTGGTGTTGGGAGAGCTAAGGAGAATGGTGTTGGAATGTCATGGAAAAGAGGATATCATGAGGAGTTACAGTGGTCAGTGCGCGCTGAATCCATGGAATGGATTCTTTGAGGATCCAACGTCACGTGCTGGCATTGATTTTGATGACAAAATCCTTGCTTGGTACGTTGCCACCAAAATGTTCCTCTCAGTGTCATCTCCTGTGGAAGCAATGGAGCACAAGGATGTTGTGGAGGCAATGAGGGTAGTATATACCTACATGATATTCCTCCTTGCTGAACGTCCCTACATGCTTCCTAGCCCTGTTCGGCCTAGATCATATACCAATATTGAAGCAGCATATGTGGACCTTCATTTTTCTACTATGAAGCATCACATAAAAAGAAAAGGGGAGCTGCACAAAAGATGGGAGGAGCTAGATAAAAGAAGGGAGGGTTTAGATCTGAACAACATAGACATAAGAAGTGAAGCTATAGAGCTAGAAGAAATAATGCATGAGCTAGAAAAGATAAGGGAGGAGTTGATGGAGCCGGACAGAGGAAATGAAGATCTTCATTTTTCTCCAATGAAAGGTACCTTTGGATACATCCAAAGAAGCCAGGAGCTGGAAAGAAGAATTCATGAGTTGGATAAAAGAAGGACGGTTTTAGAGATGAAAAAAATGGGCACAAGAATGGCGGCTTTAGATCCAGAGCTAGACAAAATAAATGAGGAGAAAAAGGATCTGGAAAAACGAAAGGAGAAGCTGCTGTATTTGGGATCTTCACCTCCGCCTGCCTTAGCCCGTGGAGCCGACCTTATGGAAAGTCTGGTATATATGGAGGGAAGGGCCGGCGAGCAGGAGGTGCGGCATGTGGTACTTGGGGTGTGGGTGGAGATGCTATGCTACGCGGCGCACCACTGCAGTAGGGATTCCCACGCCAGGCAGCTCAACAGTGGCAGTGAGTTCATTACCATCGTCTGGCTTCTATCAACTACCATCTTTAATCACCGGTATTGTCGCGAGGATTGGTTCAACGAGGGCGTTAAGGAGTCCTTCAGGCCACCAGCAATGATGATTCCTATTCCCCATTCGCTAGCGACGTCGATCAGGATATACTTGTGTCGAATCTTTTGCCGATGTTGCACTAGTAGAAATAGAAACCAGTACATTACCTCCGTTCGTAAGGGCCTTTAGTCCCGGATTGCGAACCGGAACTGCCAAAGCGGGACTAAAGCTTGTTCTGTTACGAACCGGGCTAGAGGTCCAACCACGTGGCCCTGCGAGACGTGCTGGGCGGCAGGACATTTAGTCCCGGGTCGTGTTACGAACCGGAACTAAAGGTTCCCTGTCGCGGCAGCATTTTGGGCCATTTGGCTGCCGCGGCAGGATGGGGTTTTACGGTTTTGTGTTTTTCTTTTCATTTTGTGTTTTGTGTTCAATTAGTTTTCATTCTGTGTTTTTATTAGAAACAAGTTTTCGTATACATACAGAACTACTACACAGTACTTGTACACATTGACGCAATATATAATATAATTTCTCTTACAAGCATACATGGAGTCCCAACCTGGTCCAGAGCATATCTATTTGATTACATGGAAATCATTACATGGATGCTTTAGGGTCTACGTATAGAGTATTCTCCGCGTCGGTCCATGACCTCGTCGAGAAAAATGCAGCAAATTCCTCTTGGATTGCTATTAGGCGGTCCTCTGGTAGGAGCTTGTCCCGCATCGCGTCCAACTATATAAAAAGGAGATCGTATGAATTAGAATCAACACAACTTTTTGTAATAAAAATAAAGGGTGAATATATTTTTTATTTACTCGAACATTTTCTGAGGATTTCTCAATACTGATGCGAATGAACTCGCACACGTAGAATCCACATAGATTAGTCCCCTCTGGCTGCCTCGCGCACTTTACAAGAATAGAATTCAATCAAAATAACTCTAGCATGATAAATGCACATAAACTAGAATTAAATAGATGCGCGGACTTAGCTCGTACTACTTACCGAGAGTGATTTAAAAAATAGCTCCTCACGCCATTGACCGCGGACATGGTTCTTGAACTGTGTCCAAACCCTACCCGACAAAGAAAATTAATGTATGAGTTAATAACTACTTGATATCCCAGAAAATGAACGAAAGAAACCGATATAGTGCGATAATGGTTGAAATTACCTCAGGAGCGCATCGATAATGCTGCGGTAGTTTTCAATGTCTTTGTTTAGTGAGTTCATGATGTGAACTCTTCCCAAGTCAAGTGAAATGCTTAGAAGAATCCAGTGGTACCTACGCAAGGTTTACATACGTCAGTAACTCATCATTTATACTGAACATCGAGTAAGCAAAAGTTGATGTGTACAAAAACTCACTTGCCGTCGTGGTAAGAAAATAGTATTTCATTACAGAAATGTTGTTTCGTGAGAAACCGCAACAAGTTGTGCTCGATCTCTAGTGGTTTATCCTTTAGTATAGCTCCATGAAATCGATGTGGGTCAATGAACCCAAATCCGTTGATAGCCTTTTTTTACAATCGAGCATCTTCATTCTGCATCATTATATATAGCATACAAAAGAATATAGTGAGTATACTTACCGGCAATGAATTGAACAAGCTGAGATAGAGACCTAATTACATAAATAAATTAATCACTTACAGACAATACGCACTGAGGATAGTTTTGTCGAGTTCCTTTAGATTGAATAACTGAAATAATTCTGTAAATACAATAGGGACCTCGTCTTTAGTGAAATAATGCGATTTTCGAACTTTCACTAAGAGCCAATTTTGCTGTTCTTTTGATGCTTTCATGTACCATTCATGGAATCGTCGCATTTGTGTTGGCATATCCCGAAGCCTCTCAGAACTGACCAGAGGCTACCCGTGAACAAATTTGGGTGCTACCTCAGCCTTGGGCATATCCCCGTGAAGAATTTCATGAATAGGCATACCACATTGCTCGGCTAATATCCTAGCCGTTTCCGGATTCATAGGTTCTACCTCATATAGTTGAGGTTCGGGTATGTTCACCTGGAGTGGGGGAGCGATTGGTTTGCTTGTTTCCCCAGCTGGAGAACATCTCTTTTGGTTCTTCGGCTACCATTCGATTGTTTTGCTTGTTTCCCCAGCTGTGGGACGTCTATTCTGATGCTTCCGCTACAACTCGATTGTTTTTCTTGTTCCCCTTGCTGGGGAACCTCTTTTGTGTTGCTTCCTCTACCGCTTGATCTCTTCTGTTTCAATGTCTTCTGAAGACATCGTGTATAGTCATCTGGCGCATTTAACTGAGCTTGGGATGGCTGCGTCAGTAATTTCCTAAAGTGTTCCTTGGTTTCCGATTTTATTTGGACCTCTGGCTCAGGTTGTTTCTTTTTAAAATGAGCATCCACTTCGGCCCGTACGACCGCATCGGTCTCCTTATAGGTCAGGTCGTAAGCCCTCTTGGGAGGAACCAGCGGTACTCTTGGGAGGGGCGACAACTGTCGCTTTGGGCGTCGGTTATCGCTCGATGGAGCGGTGATATTCTTCCGCTTTTGGCCCTTAGTGGGTGGAGGCGACTGCGTAGATTGAGATGGACTCATGTTGGGGTCATGGATTGGACTATTACTAGGAGGAGACGGTGCACTTGGAGGTGGACTTGGAGGAGACGGTGCACTGGGAGGAGACGGTTTCCTTGGAGGTGATGGATTGTTTCTCGGTGGAGAAGGTGTCCTTGGTGTCGAGCCTGGATTTTTTTCCAAAGAATGAAGCCACTCATGACTTCTCCCAGTGTCGTCTCCCCTTCACCTCCAGGGATGTCAAGCTGTAGTGACTGACACATATGTTGAATTTCATCCACATCGACACGAGCATAGCCAGCTGGAATCGGATTGCAATGGTAGGTCGCTCCCGGTGCAGAAGGTAAAGCAAAGCCGACCGCCACCTTCATGGATATATTCTTCAGTTCAACATGCAGCTCACAACTAGTCTTCTCCTTAATTGCATCCACGGGGTACACATCCATCGTTGCATCATTACCGTGGCCCTCCGTGGAAGCCACGCTGCTTTTCCGTTGCGATGGGCCGACCGTACTGTCCGGTGCAGGATCTTACTGTCGGAGTCTTTTAAGTTCATTAAGCTCCTGGCGATGCTCCTACAACATGGCTTCAAACCTCGCGAACCGCTCCGTATCCTCCTCTTTTGCCGCTTTGTTCTTCTCGATTGGCTTCTGTACGTGTCAAGGTGCTCGGGAAACCCGATAACCCATGGATAAGAAGGTCCGAACCCTCTTGTTCGTCTAGCCTTTTCAGGATTCTTGAGAGTCTTTGTCAGCTCATCGTTCTCTCTGTCGGGAACAAACGTTCCCTCTTAAACCTCTTTTATCACTTTAATAAGTTCTTTCTTAGGTGAAGAAATTTCTGTGGCTGCAACAATCTCGCCTGTTTCTGGGTCTAATGATGCCCCATGCCTGAATACCCAATTTCTTGACCTCAAGGGCCAACTAGACGTAGCTGGAGTGACCCTTTTAGCCTCCAGGTCAGCCTCAGTTTTATCCCACTTAGGCATGGCACTCCTGTAGCCACCTGTGCCCATATGATGGTGATATTTTTTTGGCTGCATTTAACTTATTTTTCGCTGACATTGCCTTAGCTGGTTCCGAGGTCTTGTATTCCACAAATGCGGCCCAGTTATCCTGCTGCAACTCTAGTGGGCCAGTGAATGGAGGAGTTTTTTTTCAAGACATACTTGTGGTACAATCTTTTTTTCCATTCCTTGAATAGTTCGGTCATCTTCTTAAGAGCAAAGTGCCTTACTTTCCTCGTCATTTGCTGTGTGAGCTCATCAGTCTCCAAGACTGGTAGGGTGAAATGTGTCATGAGAGAATTCCACATCGTATCTTTCGCTCTGTTATCTACAAAACTAGCCCCAGCTGGATCCTTTTTTTTCCTGGCTTGTTCCAATTTCGCGTGGTGATCGGGACTTTGTCTCTAACAATCACTTCGCATTGACTTGTAAATGCATTCGCAGATTCTTTGGGCTCCAGCGGTTGACCCTGCGGAGAGACTAAGTCAATGCTGAAACGGACATCAGCGGGCAACTTGTGTGTCAGGCCTCTAGTCCTTGTAGAAGATTGGCCGGAAGCGGAGGTCTAAGAGAAGAAACATGTCTAAGAGAAGAAACATTCGTCAGTACATATATACGAATCAATTAGTGCATCTATACTACTAAACAATCGATAGAGGCTTTATATACCTCGACGGAGTTTGTCATTATTATGGTGTCTTCACCATGGTCTCCACCATCGTCTCCGCTATTTTCTCCACCATCGTCTCCTCCAGACAAATTAAGATATTCGGAGCCGTCATAATAAGACCCCGTAGTACCCTCATCTATAATGTTGAGAAGCTCCTCTTCATTCTGTCTACCGTCCATAGCTTAACTAATACAGAAAAAGAATATTGCATTAAGTAAAAGAATATTACAACTGGGACAATTCGGATACAGTACTTAGTGATTAAGATAAAGTACAATAATATAAGATAAAGTACATTATTAATACATCTCGCTCATAATATAAAGTACATTATTAATATATCTCGCTCATATCAAACTAGCGAACACAGCTGCCGCGTTCTGTGCTACGGGAGCTCTGCAGCCACAAAAGACGAACCATCACCGGAGAATAGCTCGGGTGAGATTCGTGAACCTGCCAGATATTGGAGAACCTAGTCTCCAAAAGATACATGTATCGTCGTACATGCTCGTCCTCCTCCCTGATACGACGACATATCACCTCCTCGGAGGCTGGCTCCCTCTGCATCGCTCCTGGACCTCGTGGACGCCACCAAAGAAGCTCCGGGTCGACAATGATATCCGGATTCCTCACCAAGGTACGAGTCCCGACAGGTAGCACCTCCTAGTGCCAACCCGGTGGAGCCCAGACTCGGACATCCCGACGGAGTCCAGTAGGCTCGGACGAGGTGGACACGGCATAACTAAATAATAGCAATAAATTACAATCATAAAACATAATTAACTAACTAAAGTAATAACACTAACCCTAAACCTAACACTAACTAAACTAAACCTAATTAACTAAGTATTCTAACTAACCCTAGATAATACTAACCTATACAATTAACCTAATACTAATACTAACTAATACTAAGTACTAATACTAAATACTAACCTAATACTAATACTAACTAATACTAATACTAACTATTAAATAATAATAGTAATACCAAATTAACCTAATATTAATACTAACCTAATACTGATACTAACCTAATTAATACTAACCAAAATTAACACATAATTAACCAAAATTGAGGGCGGCGATCACCTGACGGCGAGGCGGCGTGGGGCGGCGCGTGGGGCAGAGACGGTGAGGCGCGGGGTGGCGCGGGCGGCGGCGGGACGGACGGCGCGGGCGGCGGCATGAACGGGCAGCGCTGGCGACGGCACGAACGGGCGACGCGCTGGGAAGAATGGGGCGATCTGGCTCTCCGGGTCGTGCCACGACCCGGGGTGGGGGTGGGGTATTTATACGACCCCCTTTAGCCTCGGGTTGTAATACGAACCGGGGCTAAAGGTGTTTTCGGCCCGCCGCACTTCCCGCGCGCCACACCCCTTTAGCCCCGGTTTGTAATACAAACGGGGGCTAAAGGCCCTTTAGCCCCCGTTTGTATTACAAACCAGGGCTAAAGGTTGTTTTTGGCGCCAAAACCAAAAATAGTTTATAGTTTTCAGAAAATTATGTATTATATATCAAAATTTTAAGAAAAAGAAGATCTATAATTTAAGGGCTTGTTTGATTCGTAAGATAGGAAAAGTATAGGAATAGGAAAAACATAGGATTGAGATGTCATGCCAACTTGATTCCTATGGGAAGAGGAATCATGTTTGATGTAGCAAAGGAATTCTTCCATGAGGTTTGATCTAATGTTTCTTTCCTATATGAATTGCACTACAAGATTCCTATAGGATTAATTCCTATAGGATGTGTTCCTATGGATCAAACAATTACATAGGAAAAATTCCCATAGGATTCAAATCCTACACAATTCCTATGCAATTCCTATGAATCAAACAAGCCCTAAATCTATTATCATACTTTATTATAAAACTTAAATGAAATTATCTATTGTTTAACAAGTATTATATTTAGTACAAATGTTCACAAAAAATAATAAAAATATAGTTTATTATTTAAAAATGGAAAAATACATATAATATACCAAAATATTCACAAAAAATAATAGACTCATTCGAAATATAATATTTAATACTAAAACTATTAACTAGGACTAAAACATATTTTCCCGCTATTTCCCCCGCTTCCCGCCATGTTTTCCCGCCATTTCCCCCACTTCCCTCCATGTTCTCCCGCCATTTCCCCCGCTTCCCGCCATGTTCTCCCGCCATGTCCCTCTATATCTAGGCCGACCGCCATGTCCATCCATACATCCACACCTTCTCTCTCACAACAATGGACACCGCTTACTGGGCTTTTCTAACGCTCGAGGAGACCGAGGTGCTGTGCGCCTCCAGCTACCCATGCATGCCGGGGTACCGGCTGCCCGCTGGCTGGATGCTGAGCGCTGGAGGGGTTCCTTTTCCTCCTGTGCCTCAAGGTTCGGCCCGCCAAGCGTCCATCACGAACCACTTCTTCCTCGAGCTCACGCCGGAGCAGCGGATGGATCCCTATTGGGATCCCGACAACCTCGACACCTGGAATGCCTTCTTCGCAAATTGGCGGGAAAGGAAGCTCGCCAGGTACGAGGGTGATGGCCCGCCCCCAGTGAACCACAACGAGGCTGGTCGCCGCCTGTGGTGGGCGAACCGGACTATCGCCGGTGTGATGCGCTACATCGCCATGGGAGACCATCCTCGCCCGAGGTACCCGCACTTTCACCAGCAGCATATCCACAAGAATGGTGGTGGTGGTGAAGGCCTAGGGCGTACCGGGGTCGTCATCCGGGAGCCCCCTCCCCCGCGCGTCGTGAATCCGAGGCCGGAGGATCCATCCGCGTGCTACGAGGAAGGGCTGAGGATCCATCCGCGTGCTACGAGTGACGACGATGACGATGACGATTCCAAAGACGACCCAGAAGCTGTGTACTATAGGGCTAGATATGATTATGACTAATTTTTACGTTTTAATATTAATAAATGTCTGGCCACAACAAGTTGCAATACTACCTATTGAGATCGAGATAGTTCATATCCATATACATATAAGAAGATCATTAAAAATAAAGGTTTAATAATATTGTACATCATCAACATCTACACATGTTAGGGTTTTGTTCTAATCCGTAACCATGGAGCATCTTCCTTACTTAACGGGATGCTTGGGTCATCCTTCACAGCGAAGGGCGGAATTTCATGAAACTTATCATAATCGTCTGACATGTCTGTCTTATCCTCCACCCCCATGATGTTTCTTTTTCCTGAAAGAACTATGTGGCGCTTTGGCTCATCGGATGCTGTATTCTTTTGATTATCTTTCCTTTTTCTCGGTTTGGTAGACATGTCCTTCACATAAAAAACCTGAGCCACATCATTGGCTAGGAAAAATGGTTCATCTCTATGCGCAAGGTTGTTGAGATCCACTGTTGTCATTCCGTATTTCTTGTCTACCTCAACCCTGCCTCCTGTCAGCTTGACCCATTTGCACCGAAACAAAGGAACCTTAAAAAAAGGTCCATAGTCAAGTTCCCATATCTCCTCTATGTAACCATAATATGTATCCTTTTGCCCATTCTCGTCTGTTGCATCAAATCGGACACCACTGTTTTGATTGGTGCTCTTTTATCTTGGGCGATCGTGTAAAATGTATTCCCATTTATCTCGTACCCTTAGAAAGTCAATATAGTCGAAGATGGTGACCTGGCCAACAAGTACAACTGCTCTCCAACATTTATGTCATTCATGAGATGTGTCTGCAACCAACTGCCGAAAGTGCTCATATGTTCATCTCTAATCTAGGAGCCAGGCTTCCCCAGGTTGTTGGAGTGTACAATATTCTTGTGTTCTTCGATATACGGAGCCACCAAGGTGGAACTTTGCAGAACTGTGTAGTGTTCTTTAGTGAGAGAATGTCCGTGCATACATATCCTTGCTTTCTTTCCTAGCGTGCCTTTTCCACTAATTCTACCCTCATGCCGTGATTCAGGAACACCGATGGGCTTAAGGTCAGGAATAAAGTCAACACAAAACTCAATGACCTCCTCTGTTCCATATCCCTTTGAGATGCTTCCTTCTGGCCTAGCACGGTTATAAACATATTTCTTTAACACTCCCATGAACCTCTCAAAGGGGAACATATTGTGTAGAAATACAAGACCAAGAATGTTGATCTCTTCGACTAGGTGAACTAGGAGGTGAGTCATAATATTGAAGAAGGATGGTGGGAACACCAACTCGAAGCTGACAAGACATTGGACCACATCTTTCTGTAACCTTAGTAGACTATCTAGACTGATTACCGTCTGAGAAATTGCATTGAGAAACGCACATAGCTTCACAATGGGTACTCGAACATTTTCTGGCAGGAGTCCCCTCAATGCAATCGGAAGCAGCTGGATCATAAGCATGTGGCAGTCATGAGACTTTAGGTTTTGAATTTTTTTCTCTGCCATATTTATTATTCCCTTTATGTTCGACGAGAAACCAGACGGGACCTTGATACTGTAAAGGACTTCAAAAAAGATTTCCTTCTCTTCTTTGGTAAGAGTGTAGCTAGCAGTACCTTCAAACAACTCTGGATGCATGCCGTCTCGGTCTTTTATACGTTGTTGGTCCTGCCGTGCTTCAGGTGTATCTTTGCTCTTCCCATACACGCCCAAGAACCTAGCAGCATCACGCAAAGATTCTTCGTCAGGTGCATTACGCAATTGCAGAGCGGACCTCTAGGACTTTCCAATAGGGT
This sequence comes from Avena eriantha, assembly GCA_910589775.1. Lineage (NCBI taxonomy): Eukaryota > Viridiplantae > Streptophyta > Magnoliopsida > Poales > Poaceae > Avena > Avena eriantha. The sequence goes on along the minus strand of OU342746.1, from coordinate 401,395,823 downwards.
AGCTCCCAAAATATAGATTTCTTTTTCCACATGGGTGCGTGTCCGACATCATCCTTCGGAACAGATTGTCTACCAGGACACTTTCCAAAGATTACTTTTAAATCCTTCACCATGTCAAATACATCATCACCAGTACGACGGATAGGCTTACACCGGCTGTCTGCCTCACCATTGAAATGCTTACCTTTCTTTCTTAGGATGTGCGTGGGCGGAAGAAAACGACGATTCCCCGGGTACACATTCTTCTTACATTTATCCAAATATATACTTTCAGTCTCGTTTAAACAGTGTGTGCATGCATTGTATCCCTTGTTTGTCTGTCCTAAAATGTTACTAAGAGCTGGCCAATCATTGATTGTTATGAACAACAACGCTTGTAGGTCAAATTCCTCCTGCTTGTTCTCATCCCACACACGTACACCTTGTCCGTGCCACAACTGTAAGAGTTTTTCAACTAATGGTCTTAGGTACACATCAATGTCGTTGCCGGGTTGCTTCGGGCCTTGGATGAGCACAGGCATCATAATAAACTTCCGCTTCATGCACAACCAAGGAGGAAGGTTATAGATACACATAGTCACAAGCTAGGTGCTATGACTGCAGCTCTGCTCCCCAGAAGGATTCATGCCATCTGTACTTAGACCAAACCATAAGTTCCTTGCATCACCTGCAAAGTCCGGAAACTCTCTCTCGATTTTTCTCCACTGTGACCCATCAGCGGGGTGTCTCAACATCTCGTCTTTCTTACGGTCTTCCATGTGCCATCGCAACAACTTGGCATGCTCTTTGTTCTTGAATAAACGTTTCAATCGTGGTATTATAGGAGCATACCACATCACCTTGACAGGAACCCTCTTCATGCGGCGCTCGCCCTCAACATTACCAGGGTCATCTCGTCTTATCTTATACCGCAATGCAGTGCATACTAGGCATGCATCCAACTTCTTGTACTCCTCGCCACGGTAGAGGATGCAGTCATTAATGTATGCATGTATCTTCTGCACCTCTAATCCTAGAGGGCAGACAATCTTCTTTGCTTCGTAGGTACTAGCAGGCAGTTCGTTATCCTTTGGAAGCAACTTCTTCATTATTTTCAGCAACTTTTTAAATCTTTTGTCAGTCACACCGTTCTCTGCCTTCCATTACAGCAATTCCAGTGTGCTACCCAGTTTTTTGTGCCCATCTTCACAATTTAGGTACAACAATTTGTTGTGATCCTCTAACATCTTCTTGAACTTCAACCTCTCCCTTTCAGTTACGCATTATTCCTGGGCATCAGCAATGGCCTGACTAAGATCATCATCGGGCAGATCTGATGCCCGTTCTTCATCTTTTTCTTCATCAATGTCTTCCATTGTAGTACCATCGTATTCAGGGTAGTCGTCGTCATTCTATTTTTCTTTGTTGTCTTCCATCATAACCCCTCTTTCTCCATGCTTGGTCCAACAATTATAGCCGGTCATGAAACCGGACCGAAACAGGTGGCTGTGAAGGACTCTTGAGGAAGTGTATTCTTTATGATTCCGACAAACACCACATGGACAAGACATAAAACCATTCCGCTTGTTTGCCTCGGCCACAAGAAGAAAAGAATGCACGCCTTTAATGAACTTGTTAGAGAGTCGGTCAGTGTACATCCATTGCCGGCTCATCTGCATTATATAATTAATTAAGTACATCAAACACAATCATAATTAATTAGTACTAATCTAAAAACAAAATTAAAGCCAGCAACTGGGACTAAAGAAATGATGAACCTTTAGTCCCGATTGGAGGCACCAACCGGGACTAAATGTGGAAAACATGTCGACACTATGTCCTCAGTGGGCAGCACTAAGCCAGTAAATTAAATGACTCTACTATTTTGGGTGGGTGGCAGCATAATCATAATTTATTAGTACTAATCTAAAAAACAAAATTAAAACCAGCAACCGGGACTAAAGATATGATGAACCTTTAGTCCCGGTTGGAGGCACCAACCATGACTAAATGCGGATGTGGAGACAACATGTCGACACTATGTCCTCAGTGGGCAGCACTAAGCCAGTAAAATAAATGCCGACACTATTTTGGGTGGGTGGAAGCACTATGCCAGGGTGAGTGTGTCGACATTATGTCATCAGTGCCCGACACTATGTTGTGCTGCTTAATCTATAAATATGTATGCATTCTTGTGAAGAACTGCAAGATGGTGTGCGAGACCAGGGACACCACTACGGCGGAGCTTCTCGAAGATGTCTTACGACCTCGTCCTCAGACATCTTCGAGGAGCTCGCCGTAGAGGCACTCTCTAATATGTGAAATTAGTTAGCTCCACCAGCATACTGATTTAGCTAGAGAAGATATAAACCGAAAGATGGTGTGCGAGAGCAGGGACACCACTACAGCAGAGCTTCTCGAAGATGTCTTAGGATCCCGTCCTCAGACATCTTCGAGGAGCTCGCCATAGAGGCACTCCCTAATATGTGAATTGTGATGTCTTCTTATCAAGCTTTTATGAATTAACCCTATCTTTGTTACAATTTTTTCAGTTTGTTGAACGCAGGTAGACGAAGAAGGATATTTTGCCCAGCTAGCTAGTTAGAATGATGAACTCACGCATGTGTGTGCTTCTAAAATCAAATTTCGAGACTATGTGCCAAAACAAGATATATGTAGATAGAATCCACATATTGTGATATTTACCTTAGAGTTCCTTACATTAATACAAGATAAATAGAATCTAAACATCGATCTCATGCTATCATTGCAAAAATTACTACCAAACTAAATCCACAAATCCATCTATAAGATAGAGCATGAAATGAGCTAATATAGCAATGAGAGTTCAAAGGATGAAGTTGCTCACCTTTTAGAACCTTTGGATAGATGGGGCACCACAAAATATAGACAAATCTTGAGGAAAAAAAGGGCATGAACTCGAGATTGAAGCAAGAAAGAGAGAGAGAGAGGAGAGCCACAAACTTGAATGGTGGTTCGGGCAGGGGAAGAAGATATAGACAGACCTTTAGCCCCGGTTCGTGTCTAGAATCGGGGCTAAAGGTCCACCTTTAGCCCCGGATCGTATAACAAACCGGGACTAAAGGGTCTGGCGCCCGACCTGGCCTGCCTGAAACCCTTTAACCCCGGTTTGTTATACGACCCGGGGCTAAAGGTCCCGTTCGAACCGGGGCTAGTGCCTGCCACCCCCTGGGGCCAGTTCTAGCCGTTGGACCGGGGCATTAGTCCCGGTTTGTAGCAAAACCGGGGTTAATACCCCTGGACCAAAGGTCTGTTTTCTACTAGTGTTGATTGATTATCCTAACGGTTGCGCGCGTGCACGTAGCCTTGGCACTACGGCTCAAATAATTATGGGAGGACCTTCATTGGTATTTATAGGTTATGGTTTGATATTTGTCAGTGTTCGGCTGCCTTCAGAAAAGTGCAAGATTATGTCTTGAAAGAAGAAAGAGATTGACGACCTCAAAGATTTGCTAGTTTATTTTAGACTTTATTTTGTAATCGATGGAGTCAGCTTATGTATCTCTACCATATACTATTTGCTACTTTGAATATAACGTGGTATTGATTGTCAAAAAAAAGATGCCTATTGGGGAGGAGGAGGGAGAGATGGGATGTCGATTGAGCCCAACATAATCCAATGTATTATGTACTAACTCCATATGCAAAGAGTAAATGAGGCAGGCGGCGAGGGGAGAAGTGCGTAATAGTGGAAGTGCTCCCCCTTGCGTCGCCCCCTCCTGGCCACCGAGGGGGCCAAACCCTAACCCCGCCGCCACCTCCTCCCCCTCCATCCTTCTCCCTCCTCATCGCCCCCGGAGGGCCGCTGGCCTAAGTGTGCGTTGCCGGTGATGGGGACAGCGGGGATCTGGCCTCCCGGCCCCAGCGCGGCGGTAGGGAGGAGAACGCTGGCGCTGGACGGGGCACCCTCGCCATCGACGTCTTCGCGGCTTCGGCCGGTGGTGGCTTCGTGGGAGCTCGGATCTGGAGGCGGCAGCCTCTACCGGAGTGGGGCGGGTGGCGATCTGGTGGAGGAGGTGCCGACAATGGGATTCCATTGGAAGACCTAGATTGGCTCTCTATCCCTAATTGCCTGCTCGATCCGTTCTCCGGGAACCGGCCGGCGGTGTGGGGATCGCTGTGTCGGATCTAATAAAGGAGATGGTCCTTTGGTTTCTTTCACACGAAGACGAAGATCTGCTTGATGTCTGCCCTTGTTGATCTGATCTGGAGAGGCGGGTTCCGGAAGGCTCCGCCGACGAACTCCCATGGGCGTATCATGCCTAGAGATTGCTGGATCGGAAGGTATTCGGTCGTGCGCACCTTGTTTTTCTGGCCGTTTGGTTTCAGCAGGAGCATTACGAAGCTCTGTTGTTTGTTCCCACCAAGTGCCATTCTTAGGGCCATGGTGAAGTCAGATGTAGAGAACGTCAGGAAAGCGGAAATACGAGGGTTGCGATGGTGATTTTTGTTCTTGTGGCGACGGAGATCTGGCTGCATGATCTGGGACTCGCTGCAGCGACCGTTGGTGTGGGAAGACAACACAGGGGAGTTCCCAGTCTTATCTTGCAGGTAGGAGTGAGCGTAAACAACCGAAACCGAGCACCGAACCGAATTAATCGTAATCGAAACCGAATTCATCGAAACTGAATTAACCGAGACTAATTTCGGTTAGTAAACGTGATAAACCAAATTCAAATCAGTAAATTCGGTTTTGACACTCAAGTAACCGACAAAACCGAAGAAACCGAGATACAGACGTCTGAGTGCAAACCCTTGAGGTCAACGCTTTCCGCGTCATGCATTTTACTAGTTTCCAGCTCAAAACGCAGCCCGCACTGTATCGCATATCTCCTGCTTCTTGTGCCCTCACTAGTCCAGCTCATTCTATTTTTTTTCTACACATGGTTTCTGCTGTTTCAGCTAGTCACGTACTGATTCTCAAAAGAAAAACAAGCTAGCCATGTACCGAAGCTAAAAAATGCTAGCCATGTACTACTTGACTGTGCATCAGTGCATGTACACGTATGGTTCCAGGACATTTGTGTATGCGTGGAAAACGGTGGTTTCTTAATACGGTCGCTCGGCGAGTGGGCATCTGCCTGCATTGGATTGTACGGACGTAGCGTTTATTTCTCTGTTGGTCTCATGTTTGGCATATCGGTTAAAACCGAACACCGAACCGAAGTTCTCGGTTAACCGAACTATTGGTTAACTATAAAACCGAATGAATTTCGGTTGCCATTCCCTGTTACCCGAATTACAAGTAAACCGAAAAAAGCAAACCGATTTTTCGGTTAAAACCGAATGTCCACACCTACTTGCAGGGTAAAAATCCAAGTTCTGGCCTTAACTGGTTGTGTCTGGCAATGACCTTGTTGAAGGCATTATTTTGTGAGCAAAAACTTTCTCCAGGATGAAAACCTATGATCTTTGATCGGGCAATGACGACGCTTGGGCACTGTTTCCTTTTTGAAGGCGTTGTTATTGGAGTGGTGGACTACTGGTGTTGTTCTGATGGTGTCAGTGTCGTTGCTTTGATGATTAGTTCTCTCTAGCGGGACTTTTCTTTTTTGTAATCTTTTTTTTCTGAACTGTGTGCATTCGTACGGTCGCTAAGGCATGCGTTGTTGCAGAGGCTGGGTTTAATTGGTATCCCTGTGATATTAATATATACTCTTTTTTTAAAAAAAAAGCAAAGAGTAAATTTATGACCTCCTCGATGACTGATGTATGTCCTTCAGCTGTAGCAATTTGTGATATATTTTTCCTTCTAAGAGCATCACTAGCAGGGCCCTAAAAGGGCAACCTGTATTCGCAGTTCACAGGCCGCGAAAAACATGTTTTAAGTTCACAGGCCGCGAAAAACATGTTTTACGGGCCAGAGCGGCGCCGGATAGGAGCAGCACCCGTAAACGCAACCCGTAAAACAGAATACGGGTGCTGCTCCGCGCGTTCACCGTGCCCACCCGTAAAACAGGGCTTTGGACAGTTTTTTGCATAATTTCATATGTCATTCAAGCAATAGTAATATAATCAATCAAATAAATAGTTTGAGCATACAAGAATCATCCAATTTACTACAACAATGTTTCAATCAAATTACAATAAATAGTTCGAATCACAAGATTAACAAACAATAAATGTTTCATCACACAAATAAATAGTTCATTTCACAAGAAGAACAAGAGTAGATCATGCCCTACGGCCTTCTCTCTGCCAGTGGTGCTCGATGAGATCATTGTTGAGCTGCGTATGGGTTGCCTCATTTTCAGTCTCTCGGTGTGTCTCAAGAAAAGCTTGAATACGGTCGAGGAATCCGATAGATGCAGACGCGGCCCAGCACCGACCCGCGCCGCCGATCCAGCAGCCTCCGGCGGTCGTCGAGGTCCTTGGCGGCGAGGAGGAGGGCCGTGATCTCCAAGTCGCCGTCCTGGAGCAGCTCGTCGAGGTCGGAATCGCTCGAAGATGACCAGTCGGAGAGATCGACCTCTGCGCCGGAGTTCATCTCCGATTCCAACAGCTCGGCAGCAGATTCCGGTGGGGGGACGGTGGGCGGTGGCGCAGGGGAGTCAGGGCTGCCGGGGCACGCGGGAGAGCTTGCCAATTTTAGCCTCGGGCGGAGGCGGCAACTGTGTGGAATGGGGAAGGGAAGGAGGCAGGTGGGAACTGAAATTTCCTCCTGCGCGCGAGTGAGGGTTTCCCTAAGGGTCGGGCCGCAAACCCCCACTAGTAGAGGTCGAGAGGTGTTTTTCGGCCGAACCCTTAAATTTTTTTTACAGGCCACGCTGTTTAGGGGTCCTGATATGTGTCATTTTCGCTCGCAACCCGTAAATTGGCAATTATTTTTACGGTTTGTCCCTTTTAGGGGTGCTGCTAGTGATGCTCTAAACGACCATTGAGATCAGCAACCTGTAGTACTCACATCACAAAACCAAGTACTACATGTTTGTTATAAGCGTGTCTAATCATATTGGAGCCGAGGAATGTGTTAATCATAATTCTTTTATCCTATAAAGTATATGAATGTCACATATTTGCCGTGTTACTTTTTTTCTTCCATATTGCCTAGTTACTAATTGTCGAGCATCCGTATTGTAGTTCCATAATATAAAATTATGTAGCCACATATCTGTAAATTCGAGGGTAAGAAACAACCAGAATCAATTTCACTCCGGTAGGCGGCCTAATGGATCGACTAGTGAGTTCTTAACACTAACAGGGCAACCGAATATGAGCCTTTCTGCTCCTCTGGTTCCAGTCCAGCATGAGGCTATTTAGCCAATTAACTGTATGCATTCTTTAAAAAGACAAAAGCATCTCTAGGTAGTCTTTGATGGGTCACCAACACTTGGCTTATGAAGCAAAGCATCCAAATTGTGTCTGGTGGATTCTTGGCGACCTAGCTCCTCTTCTACAGTAAACGTGGTCTGTTACTCTGTTTCTTGTGCCATTATAGTGAATATATCTTCTATCCTAATTGCAAAATATGTGGGTTGCTGTATCGCACTATGCTGAATGATGTAGTCGGAGTATACAAGACCTTACGTTCACCGAGAAAGCTAAATGATACTCCCTCCGACCCATATTAGTTGACTTGGATTTATCTAAATTCGGATGTATCTAGCACTAAAACATGTCTAGATACATATCCAAGTCAACTAATATGGGTCGAAGGGAATATGATATATCGCTGTAACTCTGCTTGAAGTTTTTGTTTTTCCTGACATCTCACTACAGGAAAATTGGACAGTGATGAGGGCTAGGCGCCCTCGCCAAAGCCCCTAATTGCCGTCGGCACAGGCTGTGCCGAGGGTAGCTATCGGCGTAGCCCCCTCAGCGTAGTAACCTGTCGACGTAGGAGACTAGGAGGCTACGCCGACGGCCACCCTTGGCACAACCTGTGCCGACGGCTTTGCCCTCGGCGTAGATTGACATTTGTTTGTATTTTTCAAAAAAAATAAAAATTATTATTTTTTTAAAATTTTAAATTGTTTGAATTTTTCTCACTTTTGAATTGTTTGAATCTCTCTTACTTGGGATATTTTTAATACTAAGTACACTAATTTTAGGTCAAATTGTAGTTTTGGTCAAACTTCCCGATCGGTGACTCATCCTCACACTGCTTCACTCCCAGCACGTTTAACTTCTCGGTTACCTTCAGATGAGCTCCTACGAAACAAATTATACCTTGTTGTCAATACTACCATATCAATCCTCTTAACTCTTATACCACTATGTCACACGTCTTTATTTTTTGAAATTCCAAACAATTATTTAACTAAACAACAATGAATAGATAATAATAATATTGAATTCCAATGAAAATAAAATAAGTAATAAAAATAATATTCTATTCATTTTTTTGCCATTATTATCATATAATATGGCATAATTAATATCTTTAAATCTGTAAATTAAAATTCGACAAATAATATATCCATTATTATCAAAAAATGTGAGGAATCCAAATATGAAATAATTATTTTTTAATAAAAAACTAAATTTCTAAATAACTTTTTTCCCTTTTTAAATTTTGAAAATCTAAAATAATCCAAATTGATTAGAAAATTGAGAGGAATACCATTGGAAATTGTTCATCTAAGGTGGTCTAGTATTTTTGAAAAACGAGATAGTACCAATGTGAAACTTACATTTGGTGGTTGCTTCACAAAACACCCCCTTTTTTGCACTCAGAAAATGGAAAATGAAATTTTGGTGAGGTAAAAAGGAAAACTTCCTCCTGCAATATTGTAAGCCATCCCAATATGCATATTCATGCAAAATATGGGCATATTATCATAAAGTATGCCTTGATTTTAGCCATAACATTGGCATTTGACCCGAAAGCTAGGAAACCTCGAATGAGATGGGTAATTTTGTGAAGGTTTTTTTGAGACATAATCAATATACCAAGTTTGATATTTTTCCTTCCAACTATGTCACATAATATGACACCCACGCGAAGGTTTCGCATTATTTTCATCATTTTTGAATTTTTTATGCCTGTTTCAAACTATCATCAAACTTTGTTGAACGATGAATATAAAGATTCTTAGCTTCTGGCCGAGCCTCGCTAAACTTGCATTGGGTCTCTGATGAAATAGCATATTGTGGACCTAAAAATAATTTTTTTTAAAAATCTTGAGCATTAGATCATGTACCTGTAGTTCATATTTGACCCACTTCCTACCGATTCGGTAGGAATTTGTCTTTTTCACCAGGGGTGGACAGAAAGGTTTGAGATCCCCCGGTTGGGACATTGTCCATGTAAGGTGGTCTAGTATTTTTTTAAAATAGGTGTCGTTGGATTATCAAAAAGTACACCATAGGGGGTCCTAAAGGCGTTGAGAAGATAGGGTGTGAGTCGTATGGTGTTCCGGGAGCGGTGAGCACAAGTTTACCTAGGTTCAGATCCGATTGTGGTGATCAGATCCTACTCCTGGGGCCTATTCGTTTGCAGTACCAAAGTTCGCAGGCCAGCGCATGGCGGTATCTAAGTTGCCTAAAATTACCGCGTTTCGAAAAGTTGGGCCGCCAACTACTGAGAGGGGCCATTTCGAGGCAAACTCATCTCACCCCTGCCAAATTCAAACATTCCGTTAAACCGCCCCGGGAAGTAGACGGTCGGGACCCTCATGTCAATCATCTGTCTGTGACGCGAGCGCCAACGTGGCAAGCTCTTAGGCAAATCGAGTAGCAAAGTGGATTGTATGCGTTGACCAATTTCACAAATCCATTCTCACCTTTACCCTAGCACCGGCGGCGTCGGAATCCACCCTCCAGGCAGGACGATCCCTTCGGACATTTGACTTCCGGGGCCAAGTTGCTGCGCCCAGTTGCTGCGCCTAGTCGCTGATACCGAGCTCCAATGGCGCATGTCGTAGCCACCGTTGCGAGGCTCTAGCCCGCCTCCGCCGCCGACGAGCCGAGCAGTTCGGAGGATGGTAGATCCTACTATCAAGGAAGAAGAATTTCTGCCTACAAGCGGGTGAGCTACCCTTCTCTTTGCTATTCGCACTAATTACAACTGCTAGCTGGCTACTGAACCTCAAATTGTTCGTTAGCCCAACACGGACAAACATATTTTGTCCACAGTTTTCTGTCAACTGGAATCTGCGCGGACCCCCCTTACCTGGTTACGGTAGTCCTCTACAGGTACAACTCCAAGGGCAAGTGGTATGGAAGCCATTGTTTTACGATGGAAGAAGCGCCTGCGCAGATCTGCACTATATCTGGTATGATTGCTGCACTGCGTAATCATGTTGAAGTATGGCCAAAGCAGACTGCAAAGTTCAGCTTCATGGATGAACGTGGCATCATGGTTCCTATATCGTGTGATAGTCAGCTAATTGGGTTGATGAAAAGGTATGCTTCGGATTGCATGTTTGAGCTGAATTGTGATGTACTGGATGTGGAAGCTGCTGTAACTAGGAGTTGCCCTTCTATTCTTGGACAGGGTGGTTGCTCCAACACAATTAGCTCCTAGTAAGCAAAGGTCGCTTGGGGTTCGCATGTTTGTACTGAATTGTAATTTTTGTTTTATTTACTCTGTAGATATTGGGCAGTTATGCAACAATCTTGTTTCTTTGACAGGAAGCGCTGCAAGGTTAGAAACATGACTGCCGGGTCAGTCATTTTGCTCCCCGGAGAAATGAAAAACGAGTGGAAAGATGATGCTGGACACGATTCTGGTGCCCATTGTCCTGGCGATGCAGAGTACGTAAAGCTAAGAAAATTGGCACCGAGGAAGAGGACGAAGGCAGGAAATGAAGAAGCCAGTGGACGTGAAGGCTTGGCACCTAGGCTGTGGAAGAATGCTGCTGGCAATGAAGATGCATAGTAATGTGTTGAACTTGAACCTATATATGTAATTATGTTAAATTCTGGAGCTCTGTGTGTGGCACGTTGCTGGGCGAAACAATTTACGCACGTTCTCTGAGTAAAATGTACCACGACTTAGGGTTTGGAAACGCCCGAGCCAGTAGTTGAATCCGAAATTGTGTTTGTGCCACTGCTATCTAAAAACACGCAGCACCGGTTCCACGATTGCTGAGGGGCTGGAGGTCTCCAAATATGACGGAATGTAAGTGGCACAGAAATAAATTATTTAAGCTGCCACACTCCACGAAGCAGCAACTTATTTCAGATGCTGCACAACGACGTGGCAACATAAACAACAATGTTCTCACCGATAATGCCTAGATGAGTGATACGTTGCTAAAGTATCCATAATTTTTGATGTTCCATGCTTGGTTTTATCTTCTTTCTTGTGTTTTGTTCCAACTTTGGAGTACTTTTCATATGATTTCTTGGACTAACCTATTAACAAGTGCCACAGTGCCAGCTGCCTGTTTTCTGCTGTTTTTGGTTCCAGGAAAGACAGAAAATGAATATTCTTAGAATTGGACGGGACAAAAGCGAAAGTTATTATTTTACCAGGGGACACTTGGAGCCATAATACGAGACGGAGAAGGGCCATAGGGTGGGCACACCACCTGGTGGCGCGGGCCAGGCCAGGCCGCGCCAGGGGGTGGTGTGGGCCCCTCCGGCACCCCCTCGGTCTCCCCTCTCGCCTATAAGAGCCTCCTGATGCATAAACCCTAAATCATCAAGCCCCCAGCCACGAAAAGTTCCACAGCGCCGCCACCACTAAAGGGGAGATTCGGGGGACAGAAAGTCTCTGTTACGGCACCCTACCAGGACAGGGAAGTGCCCCCGGAGCCATCTCCATCGATCTCCACCACCATCTCCATCACCATTACTGATTCCCATGATAAGGAGGGAGTAGTTCTCTCTCGAGGCTAAGGGTTCTACCGGTAGCTATGTGTTCATCTCTATCTCTATGCATGATCTTATTGAGATCATGAGCTTGTAATCTATAGATCTATCTTGCTACTCAAGTGCTTTAATAGATCTCTGCTCTCCCCATGTGTGTGAAGTTGACAGTGTGCACACCATGGTGGCACTTAGGCTAGAGATTACAAATACTTGTTATGAGTTATATTTGGAGTTGGATGTCTTTATGAAATTGTGGTGTTTGTTTGAACCATCTAGTGCTCAAGGTGACAGTGTGGGGTTACCTAGATGGGAAAGATGAACTTTGAGGTGTTCTGTTATAGCCCTACCATCGATTAGCGTGTCCAACCGGAGAGTAGTTAATGGTAGTATCATAAAGAGAAGATATTTATATGAGAGTGTTCACTAGTGAAAGTATGATCCCTAGGCCTTGTTTCTAAGCATTGAAACACCGTTTGCAACTAGATCTGTTACATGTTTGCTTGCTGCCATCTTTATTTCAGTTTTCCTTTAGTCTTTTCCACTCCTTCAAGCTATTTTCTATCACCGTTACCACTTATAATTATCCATACCACTTGTATTTCATTATCTCTTCGCCAAACTAGTGCACCTATACACCTGACAAGTGTATTGGGTGTGTTGGGGACACAAGAGACTTCTTGTATCTTGATTGCAGGGTTGCTTGAGAGGGGATACCTTTGACCACTTCCTCCCTGAGTTCGATAAACCTTGGGTGATCCACTTAAGGGAAAACTTGCTGCTGTTCTACAAACCTTTGCACTTGGAGGCCCAACAACTGTCTACAAGAATAGAAGTGCGTAGACATCAATGAGGAGGAAATCGGTACCACTTTCTGGCCTAATCTTGAGCCCGTCTATCTCACCGCCTCTTTGCTCCTGCATCCCCTGCATCTGGCGAAGCTCCTGGATCTCCAGTAACCGGGTGTACGTGCTTCCACTTTATAAATTGTGGTTGTGCCATTTGCATGCGGCACAATCCACGTAGATTACGTTTAAACAAACCACCAATGTCAGAATACACTAGTAGAAAAGGTGTCTTTGGTCCACGGTACGTTCCCAATCTGGGACAAAGATCTAAATCGAGGCAGAAATTGATCTAAATCACAAATTATTCCACAAATTAATCGAGACAGAGATCTAAATCGAGGCATTTCATTACTTCAACCACAAATTCTTCTAAACAAAGGTGCGATTTCACATCCTACATTAATTCAACCGCTAGTCAACAATTTCACTTCCGCTGCCACTGACCTCCGAGCCGCCGGCTTCCTCATCGTTGTCAGACGGAACCTCCACGATGTCCGCATTGTTCCCGAGACGGAGCACCTCTTCGCGGTGAGTGGCGGCGATGACGGTGTACTTGGTCCGTCCAGGGACGGACCAGAACCTCTCCCACCCTTCTCGGTTGCGGAGATCCCGGTGCACCACGCGCCCATCAACGATGTGGTTGTTAATCTTGGCCTTCCGCTCCTTCTTGAACAACGCCGGCCAGTACGGGCTGGCCGCCGCGTATCGGGGAAGCGCCCTCTTCCACACGGGTATCTGGCGGCGGTGCGCCGTGATTTCGCTCTCCATGTCGGCTCGGCCAGGGAGCAGAGCCACCAGGACCCTAGCAGAGCTGATGCGCCATCCGTGGGGCACCGTCACGGCTAGCGACACAAGGATGTCGAAGTTCGCGAACATCACCACCTCATAGAAGTTCAGATCGGGCATCTCCATGGCAGCGCGGTGGAGATTGGATAGGGAGCGAGGGGATGGACGACGAAGCAACAGCGCGGTGGAGATTGGAGAGGACGAGGGGATGGATGACGAAGCGACACGCGGAATATCCAAGGGGCATTGGTCAGACAAAAGAAGTAATGCGGGGTCAGATTAACGGGAGAGCAATTTTTTTCCTCCCTGGACTTTGGGACCAATAGTTCAGACCGCTAGGTCAAAAAGTACAACTATTACAACTTAAAAAGGCACGGAGCTTAAGCTAAATAGAACTAGTTATCACACATCTCCTTGATCTTCCTAATCTTATCCCGATGCGCATCTTCCTGCGAGTGCAAGGATCGAATCATCTGCTCCTTCCTTTTAGCATCTTCCTTGCACAACTTCAATTGTTTCTCTGCATTTTTCCTCATGCACTTGTCAATACTCGTAGTTGTGAACTGTAGGACTTTGGCCTGGTGGAGATCATTCCTTGCTTGAGTCAGTTCTTGCTCTGCTTTAGCCTTCAGGGCCAACGCCGCGTCCCTTTCCTTCTTGACATTGCTAACCTTGTCTTGCACCCACCTGAGATCTTGCTTATGCTTGGTCGTGTCAACTGGTTCCCATAGCTTCATCTCAACACTGTCAAGAAGTGAGCTGAATATGGATTCTTTCAACTCAACAGTCATTTCCCATAGTTTGTCCAGCGTTTTCTGCATCGATTTGGGCCACTCTGGATCTACCCATTTGACAACACCGCAACTTCCGCCTTGCATCATTGCACGATGTCCTTGACACCGTAGAAACCTCTTGCCTGTGTTTCGTCCTTCGGACGCTACAAATTTAGCAGACACATATCCATGTTTACATAGTAGAGGACTGTCTTCATCCACTAAACCGTGATAGTCGGAGTCATACATCGTCAGGTTGGCCTAACATGTAACAACCTCGGACCCTACGCTCTAAGTTCAAGCCTGGATGAACCAAAAGTGGTTAAGGGTTTTACAGCGGAGGCCCAGGGCCACCCACGTGTAGGCCCGTCGGCCGCCCTAACCACTTCCAAGAACATCGGGACAAGAGCGAGCGGCGTAGGCAACATGCGAAGAGATCAAATACATACACAAGTGAGTATGTATGCAAGCTACCTTACAACAGTTCTCAGAGCCATACCATCTAAAAGAAATAGAAATATTGCAACGCCATACGACAAGATCCAAATATCCTAGATAGAGATAATAGTGTAGGATAGCTCCTCATACATCAATCAACGGAGTATCAAGCGGAAGCGGGAAACAAGATCCGAGTACGGATAAGAAGCAAATCGGCATAAGATGCCACATAAATAAGCACATCCCGCCCACAGAACTCAGGGATCCCCATCCCCGGAATCTCTACACCGAGTGATCGTTACCAACATCATCTGTCTCCTCCACCCAATATCCATCTTGCGAATACACCTGTTCATCTGAATCAAACATTTTATTGTGTGAGACCCTAGGGGTACTCTGCAAGTCTTTATGCCTCTAAAGGGGACATATACCTGGGGTGACGCAATTGCAGCAAAAGATAATAACTAACAAGTCTATAGATACTCGCTAACCATCCGCCTAACCAATGATAGGCGAATGTCTGTTAATTTTGAAACAACAGTTATAATAGTATAAAGTAACAGATCCATCCTCCTTCTCGCTTACCAACGAGAAAGCGGATGAACAACCCATCCGTTGGCAGTTTTATTAACCATTCCATGAGTATTGCACTAATTACTAGTCAGATATTTAGTCAAATTAAAAGCGGTATTTTAGTTATGCTTGTCTATGATCGAGAAACTGTGCTCCAAGTCGTCCATAACCGCGGACACGGCTTTTAGAAAGTTTTACCCTGCAGGGGTGCACAAATAGAAACACACACTCGATCAACCTCGGAAAAACCAACTCAAAACCCAACGAGGCATTCACGACAAAGCGATCACAGGATTCATAAAATATTTCAGGGGGGCACCCCATTAAGCTACCCGCAACGAAGTTGGCCGACTCCGAGACAGACCCAAGGTTTGCGTCAATGGCTGTAAACAACAGGGAACCCGAAAATGTGACTGGGCTTGTCGTTACCGCGAAAACACTCCGCATCCAAAACAGTACAGGTGCTCCACGCACAATCTTAATAAAACAGTAACATGGCATAAGTACAGGATAGTAAATAAAACCCCAAACTAGTTTGTGGCCCCAAGAAATAGAAATGAATCAAGCTCTGGCTCAGGGGGGTCCATAAGGCCTCCCGGACGTGGATAGTGCGAATAGTCAAGGAACAGGAATCAAGTACTCGGGGTCTTACGGGACACAAGTGGGCATAAAAACCAAATGACAGATATTGCCCACCGGTGCCTCTTTCATTAGTTATCCCATTACTACTCAGGTTAAGTTGTATAGGTACCTCGTTATCCATCAGACACTGACATACCCTACACATGCTGTTCTACGACTCGCATGGCTCAAACAACTCCTGTAGTAATGGCTCATGGGATGGAGGAACAAGCTCGGTGGGGTTTAAAAGTAAAGGCTATGCAGTACTTGGGATTCAATTTAATGCATTCGCGACTCCATGATGCAAGAATAAGATAGAAGCAATAGGTACTATATTTATGCAAGCATGTGGTAGTGCTTGCCTGGCAGCTCAGTTGAAGCGAGAGATGGATCTGGGTAGTACTCCTGGGATTCCTGATAATCCCCCTGCTCGGCGTCTATCCGAGAAGAACCAAACAAACAAGGCCAACATAAATATAATGCGCAAACATATAAATAAAATACGACAAGCAAACAAGCATGCCACGATGAATGATGCACAAATTACATGGCATAACATAGCATGGCATGGGTGAGGTGTGGGGTACAAGAATAAAGCATTTTATTAAGTTCTTAGTCATGTTTTGCCCCCATATATCTTGCTGTCCACTTATTATTTATATGGTGCATGCTTCAATTCATACCAAGAAATGCATAAACAGAACGGGCTCGTCGCGCTGATCGATTTAGACATCTTATTTGTCAAATTTGGAGTTATAGAATTAAAGTTATTAATTAATTCAGAAAAGGCATTTTTATTGCAATTAAACATTTTCGAAAATTTAAATTAGTCAAACATTATTTTGAATGGCATATTTGAAGTCGTCACATTTTTCTGATTCTAAAACATATATTATTTGTATTATTTGGATTTACCAATTAAAAGTTATTAAAAACTGGATTTAAAATCATATTAAACATTTCTGAAAACTTTTTATTAAACAGAAAATGGACAGACTTTTTGTACATAGAGAGATTTAGCCACCGTCACCGACAAATGGGACCGAGAAGCTGAGTCGGCGCGGTCAACGCGGCAGGGAACCGATCCGAACCTTTTGCACCGCGAGTGCACCCAACCGCAGTCACTGACCGGTGGGACCGAGACCACGACGGGTCCACGCGCGAGCGGGCGAAGGAAGCACAGCCACGTGGCGGATCCGGGGGACTGCGGGTGGAGGTGGGAAAAACTTCAGGGACTTTTAAGCAAAACCTTCCGCGAAGGGCTGACGAAACTGAATTTTTGAGATCTAGAAAACGATTGAAATTGGGCTGAGTTCCGAAGAAGATGGCGACGAATCTAGCGATAATTTGGAGATGATGTTAAAATGAAAAGTGTAGATCTCACTTAGCTCTACAATGTTCGTGTACAAAGTTTCTTCGGTGGAGCAATGTGGAGCCCGGAAATTGACGAAGAACAGGGACGGAAACGGTGACCGAGACTGACGGACGAGATGCAGATAAAACGACGTTTTCTGCGGGTTTTCGCGAGATGATCTTGATCGATTTACTAGATGGTTTAGTGGGTGATAAAGCTCGTTTTGAAGAGGGGACATCCGGCTAGATCTTTCGTTCACGCATCATCCGTAGAAGAGCGACACAACGACGACGCCGACGCGATGAACAGGGTCAGGCACGGGCCGCGGGTTCACTGTCTGTCGCCTACGCAAGAGGCTGCTGTTGTCTGCGCGGCGAGTGGCTGGCGAGCGGCAGGGCGACGTGCGCGCGGCGACTCCGGCAACGGTGGTGAGCCACCGGCGGTGGGGAGGATGCAGGATGCAGGAGGCGGTCGAGGACCCTCACCTTTGCCCCGGGTTCAGGGTGGACGGTGATGACAGCAGGGCGACGGTGGCGGCCGGCGCGCAACGGTGATCAAGGCGGCACGGGAGATATCCGAGACGGTGGCAGCTAACCACAGCGTGCGGCTCCTCCTCGCTTCGTGTACCGTACCCTCCGGCTCCTAGACGAGTGGCATAACGTCGACGGCAGCAGGGCGACGACGGGGTCAGGTAGACGGCGGCTGGGTTTGTTTGCTTGTAGAGGGGGAAGGTGTCCTCCCAGATTTTGATCTGGGAGTGGTTGGGGAGGATGAGGCAAGGTTGCCCTTCTGCTGCTGCTTTATGCAGAGGTGAGGGAGGAGAGGGAGCATGCGCTCGGCGTGGGGGTGGGGCTGGCGATCACGTGCACTAGAGGGAGAAGAGCAACAGGGTTGGGCGCGTTGAGCCGATGGCGTGTCCAGGCTGGGAGGGTGCGACTGCACCAGGAGGCGAGAGGAGGGTAGCCGGCTGGGCTGTTTGTTGTGGGATGGGTCTATCTAGGTTAGCCTAGGGTTTTTGCAAAGAGAAGAGAGAGAGGGGGAGGGTCCGAAGGTGTTTAGGTGAGGAAGGGAGAGAGGGTTCGGTCAAGCTAGTGCAAGATAGGGTTTGAGTTCGAGAAGAGGGGGTGAGTGAAAGATGTCACATGTATGCACGCATGCATGTGTAGATGATGGACAAGGTTAGGAGGGATAGATGGATGAGGTAGGGTTTTGGAGTTGATATGAAACACCAAAGAAGTTTGAATTAAGAGAAAGGGAGAAACCAAAATGACCAAAGGAGAGAAAGAGGTGGGAGCAAAGATGATCTTGCATGTGGCATTCTCTCATGCACATGATAATATTTTGTGAAAACAAAATATATATCCCATGTATGCTTGACAAAGAGAAATTCCACTAAAAGAGTTGCAAGGTGGGACAAAAGTGGATTAAGCATTTATTTGGGTTCATTTGTTTCAATTGATTTCAAACAAACTCCACCCAAATATTCCAAAAGAAACCAAAAAAAGAAGAACAAGAGAGTGGCCTTGCATGGGCCATGCATGAAGAATAATGGCCACATTCATTAGTTGTGAAAACAACTACATATACGTATGGGCATCTATTACACCCATGCACATCCATACTTGAATAAAGACCACACCATAAGCTACAAGCTTGATAATATATGCTAAGGGTGGATTTAAGCATAACTAAATATAATAGGCAATGCTAGTCTGTATGTCCCACTAGAAGATCATTTGGCCACAATTATATTTAAACAATGCTCAATTATTCCCAAAACAAACCATATGGAAGATATATGAAATATTCTACTCACACGGCATGCAAAGGTGACCATGAGGCTTCCCATAGTAATATTGTGAAACCAAGATGATGCATATATGGGAGCATGTGGAAGTTGAAGTGGATCCATCCCAACCCACATGAGCTAGAGGTAAAACCAAATAAAATGCAAGGCTCACATATAGTTGGATGGTGGAATTATGGGGTGGTGACAAAGAAAGGTGGTGGAGTTAATAAGAGATATGCCCCCAACTCAACTTGGGCATCAAGCATTTATCTAGAATCAAATACAATGTATCAAGAGGCAAATACAATTAATAGTTTATATGAGATAAGAACCAAATGAAAAGGGTTTTATATGATGCTCAAATGCAATGTGGCATGATGACATGAGCATGATATAATTATGAGGCAACAATTATATGTAGGAAGTAGCATTTTATTATTACCATGTAGCATTACAGATGTTAGACAGATGGGATGCTACAACTCTCCCCCACTAAACAGGAATCTCGCCCCGAGATTCTAGGAAGAAGAAGAAGACACGAAGAGGGTGGGGTACTTGGCACGGAGCTCATCCTCATGTTACCAAGTGGCTTCATCAAAGGAATGGTGCGACCACTGCACCTTGCAGAACTTGATAGACTTGTTGCGAGTCTTTCTTTCTGCGACTTCTAGGATTTTTGTGGGGTGTTCTTGATAAGACAGGTCTTCTTGGATATTGATAAGCTCATGGTTCACGGTCCTGCCGGGATCCTTGAAGAACTTCTTGAGTTGAGATATATGGAAAACATCATGGACCTTGAGTTTTTCAGGGAGCTCAAGAGCATAAGCAACTTCTCCTCTTCTTCCATGAACTTTGAAAGGACCGATATATCTAGGAGCCAGCTTCCCTTTGATACCAAACCGGTGCGTGCCTCTCATGGGAGTGACACGAAGGTAAACAAGATCACCAGGGACATACTCCATGTCCGTGTGCTTTCTGTCGTAGTTGCTCTTCTGGCGACTTTGAGCAACCTTCAGGTTTTCGAGAATGATGTGAACCTTCTCCTCCGCTTGAGTTACAATGTCGGGGCCAAACAATGTTCTTTCACCTGCGCCCGACCAACCAATCGGAGTTCTGCATTTGCGTCCATAGAGAACCTCAAATGGTGCCATCTGGAGGCTCTTCTGATAGCTGTTGTTGTAAGATAATTCAGCATAAGGAAGGCATTCTTCCCACTTCATGCCGAAAGAGATGACGCAAGTACGGAGCATATCTTCCAGAATCTGATTGATCCTTTCAACTTGTCCTTGCGACTGAGGGTGGTAAGCTGTGCTGAAGTTCAACTTTGTTCCTAAAGCATTTTGGAAACTTTCCCAGAACTTGGAAGTGAAGATGCTTCCACGGTCTAAGCTGATCTCAAGTGGAACCCCATACAGAGAGACAATTCTGTTGATATAGAGCTCAGCCAACTGAATTGCAGAAATTGTTTCCTTGACGGGGAAGAAGTGAGCCAATTTAGAAAGCCTGTCGATGACAACAAAAATTGCATTGCTGCCCTTTTGTGACCTTGGAAAACCAGTTATGAATTCCATCTCTACTTTCTCCCATTTCCATTCCGGAGGCTTCAATGGCTATAGAAGACCGGAAGGTTTCTGATGGATAGCTTTAACTCTGCGGCAGACATCACACTCGGAGACATACTTGGCACAATATCATTTCAATCCAGGCCACCGATATTGTGTTTTCAAGTCCATGTTCATCTTTGTGCTGCCAGGATGGATAGAAAGAACCGAATCATGCGCCTCCTTAAGAACTTGCTCTCTCAAACCCGGGTAGTTCGGAACAAACATCCGGTGTTCAAAGAATAGAGCTCCTTCGTCATCGACGTGGAAGGACTCATACTTCGGCAGCTGAATGTTGGAGATGATGTTTTTGGTGTAAGCATCACCTCGCTGACTAGCACGAATCTTTTCTTCCAAGAGAGGGGTTGCTAGAAGATTCAGAAGATACCCTTGATCCACAATTTCAAGGTTGAACTAGCGGAATTCCTCACACAAGAGAGGCTGTTGTTCTTCCACCATGAGGTTGTTGACATAAGCTTTTCAGCTGAGAGCATCGGCCATGACATTAGCTTTGCCAGGAGTGTAGTTGATGGAAAGATCAAAGTCGTTGATGGTTTCAATCCATCTCCTTTGGCGAAGGTTGAGGTCCGGCTGAGTGAAGATATACTTCAAGCTTTTGTGGTCAGAAAAGATCTCACAACGGTTTCCAAGCAAGTAGTGCCTCCATACTTTTAGAGCGAAGACAACCGCTGCAAGTTCAAGATCATGTGTTGGATAGTTGAGCTCATGAGTTTTCAACTGACGAGAGGCATAAGCAACCACTTGCTTTTCTTGCATGAGGACCGCACCCAATCCTTGCAAGGAGGCGTCACAGAATATCTGGAAAGGCTTTGATGTATCTGGAGGAATCAAGACTGGTGTGGAAGTGAGCTTCTCTTTGAGTGTTTCAAAACTAGCTTGACATGCAGGAGACCAAAGGTATTTCTTGCCTTTCTTGAGGAGATCGGTAAGAGGCTTCGCAATCTTCGAGAAGTTCTGAACGAAGCGATGGCAATAACTAGCCAAACCAAGGAAACTCCGGACTTCTTTGACATTTTTGGGTGGAAGCCACTCAACAATTGTCGAACAGTTTCTGTGTTAACGGCAATGCCTTTAGTAGAGATGACGTGACCAAGATAGGTGACTTCGGGAAGCCAAAATTCACACTTGGAGAACTTTGCATACAGGCGGTTCTCACGAAGCTTGTTTAGGGCACACCGAAGGTGTTCTTCATGTTCTTCCTTTAACTCAAAATAGACTAGAATGTCATCCAGATAGACCACGACGAACTTATCAAGATACTCCATGAAAACCGAGTTCATAAGCCTCGAGAATATGGTAGGTGCAATTGTTAGACCAAAGGACATGACCGTGTACTCGTACAGGCCATAGCGGGTGGTGAAAGCTGTTTTTGGGAACATCTTCCTTGCGAATCTTGATTTGATGATATCCACTTCTCAAGTCAAGCTTAGAGAATACCACAGCTCCAACTAGCTGATCGAAGAGATCATTAATCCACGGAAGGGATATTTATTCTTGTATGGTTTTTGCACTGAGAGCCCAATAGTCAACACAAAGTCTATCAGTCTGGTCTCGCTTCTCCACAAAGATTGTTGGGCTGCCCCAAGAGGAAGTGTTATGCTGAATGAAACCCAACTTCTCTTGTTCATCAAGCCGATGTTTGACTTTAGCCAACTCAGCAGGACCCATTTTATAAGGCCGCTTGGAGATAGGAGCGGTTCCAGGTTCAAGCTTAATCACAAACTCGACCTCTCTGTCAGGAGGCATACCTGGTAACTCTTCGGGAAAAAACATCTGGGAACTCACAGACCACCGGAACACTCTGAATAGCATCCATAGCATCATCATTCAGAGCCGCCAAAGAGAAAAGCTGAATTGCAGGAGTCAGACTTGGAGAATAGACTATATGGCCTTCAGGAATTTTCAGAGAAACCGAGTGTTCAGCACAATCAATCACAGGCTACATTTTCTGTTAACCAATCCATTCCCAAGATAACATCAATGTCAGAATTGCCTAGAATGATTAAGGAAGCCGGGAACAAAGAGCCACCAATCTCAGTTTTATTGCCACGGCTGATTTTGGAAGATGCCATTGTTGCCCTAGGAGAAAGGACCATCAAGCGCTTAGGAAGCGCATCCATTGCTAACTCATTCTCATTTGCAAACTTGTGAGAAACAAAAGAATGCCGATGCACCAGAATCGAACAAAACTCGTGCATGGACTGAGTTAATGGAAAGCGTACCCATCACAACTCCAGTTGCATGTTCAGCTTGAGCGACGTTGACACAGTTGGCATGAGCAACAGTGGACCCGGGCTTGGTGTTGATGTTGAGAGCCCGAGGTGGAGGTGCACGAACCATAGAAGAACTTGCTGCAGGTCTTGGAGGTGGTGGAGGAAGAGCCTTGTTATTCATGGGACAACTCCAGTGTTGATGCCCAGTGTTCCCACAAGTGTAACAAGCACCAGGTGGACGTGGAGCAGCATAGCCAGGGACTCCGCCAGACGCTCTAGGGTAGTTGTGGTTGTAGCCCCTAGGAGCAGCGGTGAAGGAGTTTGGTGGCCTTGTCGCGTAGCTTGAAGGTCTTGATGGAGCCAGGAGCAGAGGTGCGGTATTAGGAACCCACAAGCGGCGCTTAGAAGGAGTTGTCATAGCTGAAGAGCTTGCTGCGTCACGATTGTGTTTCTTGGACTCCTCGAACACTTGCCTACTGGCTTCTTTCCTGTAGAGCTGTATGTTGGAGTTCTAGAAAGACCCCGGCCTTGCATGAGTGATTGCATATTTGATAGATGCATTGAGCCCTTGCCTAAACCTCTTTTGTTTCTTCTTGTCATCAGAGATCTCATCGCCACCATACCGAGAAAGATTCATGAAGTTTCTGATATAGGTGTTGACATTGTCATTGCCCTGCTTGAGGTTGAGAAATACCTCCTTCATTCTCTCCATGACAATTTCTGATAGGTATTGCTCTTGAAAGCCCCAGTGAACTGCTCCCCAAGTAGGCTGAAAACCAGAGTGTTTGCCTTCAGGTAATTCTCCCACCATAGAGTTGCGTCTCCCTTCAGAAGGTGCGTGGCGCATTTTACCCATTCTTGTTCAGGAACATCATCATGTCATCAGCAACCTTGACATCTCACGAAGCCAATCATCAGCATCCAGTGGTTGATCAGACACCTCAAAGTGGCGCGGGTTAACTTTAGAAAACCCTTGATGTCTCTCGCTTGGGGGGTGGAGGTAGCGGGGAAAACTCATTCCTCCTGACACTTTCTTCAAAGCGTTGTTGGTTCTGTTGCATTGTTCCCAAGGCATTAGCAATACTGCAAACGCAGCCCCTAGTTCAGGTGGTATGGTCCTCCCTCAGTGCGGCGTGGTGGTGCCATCCTGGGATTGATATAAAACTCAAGTCAGTACCATAATGGAGAATAATAATAATCCAAAATAGTACCAAAATGGAATTAACCAAGATTAAGGATACAAATTACTAAGATGATATTAAAATATCAACAAAGTTCAAAGCACCTAGAAGATATTAAGCATATTGCACACGACTAAACAAGGAGTGTGGTACACAAAGCTATCAAAGAAAAATTTCCGCAAATTTCGGCATTAAAATACCACTATATGCGCAAAACCACTTAACGAATCCAGATTAGTAACTCTACCAATTCAATATACAAGAGCGAATGATAAAAGTAGTGGTATGGTCGCGACTCCATCCCGCACTCAAAGCATTACTCCGCACATGAATAAGTAAAACACATATCCCAACTCCCTTCCTTCTTAAGATAAACCTAAAGATTAGCAACTATGGAAACAAACACCCCAACAAGATAGCGTCGAATAACAAAGAGTAAGACAGATCGCGTCGGTTTACAAAAGCCTGTCGGTATGGAATGTACCAAAAGTTGATAACCAAAAGGTAGATAGCGATAACAAGTTGGATGCAACAGATAGACAAGGACTTACACACACACATACCTATGGTACTACGGAACCCAGAACACGTGAATCCTAGTTTGAATTTTTAGAAGAGGATTGAAAACGTTACACTTCCTTACCAGAAAAGGGTGGGTGGGTGGGTAAGAAGAAAAGTGGAAGCAGTCCTACTCTCACGTTTTGTTTTCCCTAGTATACATAACTACCAAAATATTTGCTAGACTGACAACGACCATTTTGGCTGAGACCCTGAAGGGCGGAATGGCTCTGATACCAATTGTTACAACCTCGGACCCTACGCTCTAAGTTCAAGCCTAGATGAACCAAAAGTGGTTAAGGGTTTTACAGCGGAGGCCCAGGGCCACCCACGTGTAGGCCCGTCGGCCGCCCTAACCACTTCCAAGAACATCAGGACAAGAACGAGCGGCGTAGGCAACATGCGAAGAGATCAAATACATACACAAGTGAGTATGTATGCAAGCTACCTTACAACAGTTCTCAGAGCCATACCATCTAAAAGAAATAGAAATATTGCAACGCCATACGGCAAGATCCAAATATCCTAGATAGAGATAATAGTGTAGGATAGCTCCTCATACATCAATCAACAGAGTATCAAGCGGAAGCGGGAAACAAGATCCGAGTACGGATAAGAAGCAAATCGCATAAGATGCCACATAAATAAGCACATCCCGCCCACAGATCTCACGGATCCCATCCCCGGAATCTCTACACCGAGTGATCGTTGCCAACATCATCTGTCTCCTCCACCCAGTATCCATCTTGCGAATACACCTGTTCATCTGAATCAAACAATTTATCGTGTGAGACCCTAGGGTACTCAGCAAGTCTTTATGCCTCTAAAGGGGACATATACCTGGGGTGACGCAATTGCAGCAAAGATAATAACTAACAAGTTATAGATACTCGCTAACCATCCGCCTAACCAATGATAGGCGGATGTCCGTTAATTAAAACAACAGTTATAACAGTATAAAGTAACAGATCCATCCTCCTTCTCGCTTACCAACGAGAAAGCGGACGAACAACCCATCCGTTGGCAGTTTTATTAACATTCCATGAGTATTGCACTAATTACTAGTCAGATATTTAGTCAATTAAAAGCGGTACTTAGTTATACTTGTCTATGATCGAGAAACTGTGCTCCAAGTCGTCCATAACCGCGGACACGGCTTTCAGAAAGATTTACCCTGCAGGGGTGCACAAATAGCAACACACACTCGATCAACCTCGGAAAAACCAACTCAAAACCCAACAGGCATTCACGACAAAGCGATCACAGGATTCATAAAATATTTCAGGGGGCCACCCCATTAAGCTACCCGCAACGAAGTTGGCCGACTCCGAGACGGACCCAAGGTTTGCGTCAATGGCTGTAAACGACTGGAAACCGAAAAGTGACTGGGCTTGTCGATACCGCGAAAACGTCCGCATCCAAAACAGTACAGGTGCTCCACGCACAATCTTAATAAAACAGTAACATGGCATAAGTACAGGATAGTAATAAAGCCCCAAACTACTTTGTGGCCCCAAGAAATAGAAATGAATCA
This sequence comes from Avena eriantha, assembly GCA_910589775.1. NCBI lineage: Eukaryota > Viridiplantae > Streptophyta > Magnoliopsida > Poales > Poaceae > Avena > Avena eriantha. The sequence goes on along the minus strand of OU342746.1, from coordinate 401,369,755 downwards.
AGCTCTGGCTCAGGGGGTCCATAAGGCCTCCCGGATGTGGATAGTGCGAATAGTCAAGGAACAGGAATCAAGTACTCGGGGTCCTACGGACACAAGTGAGCATAAAAACCAAATACAGATATTGCCACCGGTGCCCTTTCATTAGTTATCCCATTACTACTCAGGTTAAGTTGTTTAGGTACCTCGTTATCCATCAGACACTCACATACCCTACACATGCTTTTCTACGACTCGCATGGCTCAAACAACTCCTGTAGTAATGGCTCATGGGATGGAGGAACAAGCTCGGTGGGGTTTAAAAGTAAGGCTATGCAGTACTTGGGATTCAATTTAATGCAATCGCGACTCCATGATGCAAGAATAAGATAGAGGCAATAGGTACTATATGTATGCAAGCATGTGGTAGTGCTTGCCTGGCAGCTCAGTTGAAGCGAGAGATGGATCTGGGTAGTACTCCTGGGATTCCTGATAATTCCCCTGC